>LR990044.1:2436680-3647521 GCA_905147135.1 Blastobasis lacticolella
GATTTGCAAGCTCACGGTTTCGTAAGTATAATAGAACCCCAAGTTTATGATGTCTTCGGAGCTACGTTGGCGGAAGTGGAGGTTGATTTGTTGACAGGAGAACATGAAGTGAAAAGAGTTGATCTTATAGAAGATGTCGGCAGAAGTGTTAACCCTGAAATTGATATTGGTCAAGTAAGTATTGTCAGATATTATTAATCGGGCCATAGTATACCCTCTCTACCTGAGAAATTCTAAATATTCATGCTCTAATTAAAATAAAGAAGAAAAGAGAAAGTGACAATTTAAAAACCTAAACATTACAGAAGTGCCTTATTGTTGATACAATAGATTTCCATGTAAAAAAGATGTTAAAAAATTGGCCAATAATCTAGGATAGTTACATAAGAGTATTTTTCTTATACCACTAAGGTGGCAGACAAGCTTACGGCCTGCCTGATGGTAAACAGTTACCGTAATCTACGGACGTTTGCAATACGTGTTGTGTAAAAAGGGTCAATAATTTAAGTCTTTAATACTTCAATCCCTATAATATATTGGGCATAGCTGCAAGCTGGCTTGGCGTACTTAAAATATGTGAGTAAAATGATTTATCAATCAATTAATTTTTTAGGTGGAAGGTGCATTCATCATGGGCCTTGGATACTGGACAACAGAACGTTTAGTCTACGGCTCCAACGGAGAAGTACTTACGGACAGAACTTGGCACTACTACGTCCCTCAAGCGAAAGAAATTCCATTGGACTTCCGAGTATATTTGAGGAAAAAGTCTTACAGCTCTGATGCCATGTTTGGTGCAAAAGGTACCTACCTTATTACTTATTTTTTATCTATATACATATACGAAGGTATAATAAAATAGTTAAAAAGTGTTTCTGTACATTGAATATATTTACAAATAAATAATTTAGAGCGATGAAGAAATAGTAATAGAATGAGAATTTTTAAATAATTGTTTGTACACGCTAATCGAAATGAACCTTTTTTGTTGTGTATCTATTAAGCCTGGGCAACATATAGGGTATAATTGATTTTGGAAACTGGAATACCTGATGTTGAACTATAATATACCAGTTAAACGCTAAGAAATTGCATTAAATGGATTTTGATGAAGTTTTTCCGTTAGGTAGTTTGGGGTCCAATTTAAAATATAGGCTATGTTTCATCTAATTCGGTTAAATAAGCATACAATTTTAATTATTTCTTTTGTCCACAGCATCGGGAGAGCCCCCTATGTGTATGTCAGTAGTAATACCATTTGCTATAAGAGAAGCCATAGCAGCAGCTAGATCAGATTCTGGAATAAATAGAACCAAATGGTTCGATATAGGTAATTTAGCGTTTATCTATATTTTTCACTACGAGTATTGTACGAGTTACATAAACCAATGGTGTCAATATTCAAGGACTGACCAACCGCCGCTTACAATATGCTGACGCGGCTCATGATTCACGTTTTTGACGCGTGTCTGTCTACACGTTAGCTCGAATTATGCGTCGCTGTTGCGTCGACCAGTGTGGTCGCATCCATAAGAACGCCATGACGCAGCTTTATTTACGCAGCTTTAAGCGGCCTCACAGCGTATACGGCGTTAGCGTTTTTGAGCTGCGCTGTGGTCTGTCAATTAACCAGTCGATGGTCCTGTCTGTACGAACCCATGCACGGGACACATGGTGAAGGAATGACCTGTACTTTATGTTTGAAGATCTTACAGAAAAGAAACTATTCGTATATTCAGTAGAATACATTTTAGTCATCATCATCCCAGCGTTTATCCTGGCTTTTGCCAGGGTCCGCTTTCCGACTCATTCCGAGTTGGTTGGTCATCGGCTGTATGTACCATGTCATAATATAATTTTCTTAATGCATTGATAATTTTATTATAAATTAAATTAAAATTAATTTTAAAATTATAAAAAAAGCAATGTTTTAAAATCAAATGTTTGTTCTAGATGGCCCTTATACCGTAGAAAAAATATGTTTGGCTGCTGAAACTAAAACTGAAGACTTCAAGTTTCGATAAAATTAAAAAAATATTTACGTAAATCTTTTTTACCAATTTCTTTAAATTCGTGAATAATTATTTTTATTACAATGTTATATTTTGAACACAATTAATATTGAATATTATCTAAGATCATCGTCGTTGATAGATGAAAAATTTTACAAGCTTTTATTTAACTTCACTTGCATGTCCTGGAATCTTGCAATCCTAATTTGAGCCACTTCCCGGCGTTTAATTGAGCTAAAATTTTGTATACCTATGTAACTTGGATGACAATACATTAATATGATACCATGGAGCTGGTCTGATGATGGAGTTGGAAAATGGTTTAACTTCACTTGTATTGTCGTTGTTTTGTGTGTTTTATATTGCAAGCAATATTGTAAACTGTTTGTTTTTCTTAATAAAGCAAAAATAAAAAAAATTCATGTACTGGAATCTTGCATGCCTAATTTTGCCAACTTTCCGATGTTCAGTTGTAATGAAATTTGGTATACCTATGTAACTTGGATGGCAATGCTTTGATATGGTACCATGGAGCCAGATCTGATGATGGAGTCGGAATGTCATTATAGAAACTTCTGAATGCAACAAGATAACCTCATTATGTTTGGAATGGTCTTGAGTACTAGTAATACTGGTTATAGCCAACCGAATTAGATGAAACATGGCCTAGATTTTACGTCGGACCCCAAACTATCAAACTGTGAAAACCCCAACAAAACCCATTCAGCGCCATTTCCATATTTCTTATAGTTTAACTGGTCTATTATGGTTCTACAACAGGTGTTCCCGTTTCCAAAATAAATTATACCCTATATGTTTATACCCTATGTGTATACAATGCCATACAACAAAGTTTCATTTAAATACGTCCAGTAGCTTCGGAGATTAGAATGTATAAACAGACTAACAGAAAGACAAAATCTATTAATTATTTTTCTAGTAGATGATAAGAGAATAAGAGCAAAATTATTTAGCAAAGAATTTGCTATAATATTTACAAAAGGCGTTTGAACTCTTAATGTGACTGCTTTAATCATGCTTTATTCAGCCAAAATTGAAGGACTGGACACGGTCACAGAATATCTATATCATTAATTAAACCATCAATCAATGAAAATGAAAAAGTATTTATTGAATTAGGATTACGTTAATTAATCTCTTTTCAAAAGTCAAAAATCTAACGGAAAGCAAAGGGAAGTTAAGCGAGCTTATCCAGGTATCCAATTTTATATAGAACTATGGGCTTCACCACATTTGTTCTTCAAGTAAATCAAAGCATTTTTAGCGCGGGCCCCAAGAAAAAAAGGGAGAGGGGGGTACAAAGGACCCCTCCGTCCACCATATTTTAAATAAACTTTTAAGTTCCCAGTTGGATACTACAGTAGGTACTATGCACAACGGTAGTTGGGTCGTTCTTCTTTTTAACCTACAATTTGATAAAACATTAGCTCAATTACGAAATAAAAAAAATAAAGCTTCCTCGTCAGTATTTATATATATTCTGATAGCAGAATTTCTATTCTATCGGAAAAAGTTGTTGGCCGAGAAGTTTAGAGTCTTTTGTACCATTTTCAAGACCTGAAAGATAGAAACGCCAAAAAAATTTACACCTCCGTCACGAAATCTTTTATTTTATTCTATCGAATACTCTTCGTCAAATATCTTGTACTTTTGTAATACATTAATTTACTAAAGGAACTTTTAGAAAACATATTAAAATAATAAATTTGTATTTATCAAATATGTTTTATTCATAATCTTATACCACTCTGTCACATTTTCTACTAATATAAAGTATGTTTTTGCTATAAATCAATTTTTACTATAATTTACAAATAAATACGAATATCACAGACGGCAATATCATCAACTATTATAAATATAAATTTTCCAATGTTGTACTAGTCATGACAAAATATATAAAGAACCAAAACAATTTTCCTACCAGGAGACAACATCGTGACAGCAGTGTTGGGCAAAATTTAATTGCAAGTTACAATTAAAAATAACAATTGATTAATTGTTAATTGTGAAATATCAATTAACATTTGATCAATTGTTAATTGTGACGTTGCAATTAACAATTGATTAATTGTTAATTGTGACGTTGCAATTAACAATTGATTAATTGTGACGTTGCAATTAACAATTAATCAATTGTCAACTGTTCTTGTAATTAAACTTTAATTAAATTTAAATAATGTAAATAGTAATATTATAAGATTAAGGAGTGGCTCAGGGTAGGGCTTTTACAAGCTTGACCTTAATGGCCATGCTAAATCGTTCTTCATGATAGCCACACAGATTTATATACTAGTACTAGCTGACCCGGCGCGACTTCGTTCGCGTAGCGTTCTAACCCTACACCTACCCTACACCTACCCTACACCTACCCTACACCTACCCTACACCTACCCTACACCTACCGTACACTTACCCTACACCTACCCTACACCTACCCTACACCTACCCTACACCTACCCTACACCTACCCTACACCTACCCTACACCTACCCTACACCTACCCTACACCTACCCTACACCTACCCTACACCTACCCTACACCTACCCTACACCTACCCTACACCTACCCTACACCTACCCTACACCTACCCTACACCTACCCTACACCTACCCTACACCTACCCTACACCTACCCTACACCTACCCTACACCTACCCTACACCTACGTCTAAAAAATAAAAAAAAAAATGTAGGGGTGGACTACCCCTAACATTTAGGGGGATGAAAAATAGATGTTGGCCGATTCTCATAGATACCGGATAAGCACAAAATTTTTTATCAAAATCGGTCAAGCCGTTTCGGAGGAGTATGGCAACGAAAACTGTGACACGAGAATTTTATATATTAGACTTAAGAATAGAAAATTCTTTCGGCAAATAGCTTTCAACATAACAATGCGTTTACATATTATTTTGTTTCTCTCTCGTCCTCCTACTCTTACCTCTCAGCCCTCGAGCGGCCCGATCGGGCCGCATAACAATATAAATCTGTGATTGTTAATTGTTAGTTTTAATTGTCTCTTGTAACAATTAAAAATATTATTTTAATTATTTTAATTGTCTCTTGCAATTAACGTGAGTTTATTTAAATAAATTAATTGCAATACGCAAATAACAGATTAATTGCAATTAAATCAATTGTGATTAAATTAATTGCAATTAATTTTTCAATCAATTAATATGATGATTAAAATATCAATTGTTCATGCCCAACACTGCGTGACAGAGTAGTAACTTATGTGACAGAGTTGTTATTCTAGGGAATACCAAGCTGCGTTTTGGAATAAAACAGGTTAATTTTTCTAGAATCATTTATTTTGTTATAAATCTTTATCAGTCTTCAACATTGTCATATAAAATAACATGAGATCGAACTTAGATAATTAATGAAATCACATTTGAGAACCTTTAAGAACGTATTTTAGTAAATTAAATGACTAATTCACTCGTCTTAAGTAAATAAAAAATCTAGTCTTACTTGACAACAAATTTAAATTCCCAAAAACATAAAATAAAATAATCATCATTAACAATAGCACAATCTAGCAAGACAATATTTTCAATTCGAAGCCACTGATAGAAAGTATTATTTTTCGAATACTGACAGTGGCTCTTCGAACTGGATATATTGTCTCTTTCCCTTTTTAATAACATTCGGAGCCGGTAAGATTTTAATTAAATCATCAAAAGGAACATCCGATACGTCATTTTCCACCAACTTAAATAGTCTTCCACTATCATCGACTGTTTTTAGGAACATTACCAAGACATCGCCTTCTTCATCGACGGTACTTTTTGCTACTCCAGCGTAAGAGTATTGGATTTTCCTCTCGCTTCGTACTTTAACCAATACGTGTACTCCGTCTTTTATATTCATTGGATGAATGTCTTCAGGCTGGAGTGTTTGGTAAGAAGTACCGCAGACGGCTATTTGATCAGTTGGATCTTTTGTTTTAAGCTTGGCCAAAGGCTGATCTTCATCGGATGATTCATCTGGGCTATACACAGTACCGTAAAAACTTTTCCGGGGCATCCCAATTGTCTTCGTTATATCAGCGAGCGTGAAATCCTCCACATCATGAATTATATCGGCTTCTTTTTCGTTAGATAAGAACTCGTCCACAGTATTTTGATGTTGTTGGGTTTCAGGCAGAGGCCGATCAGTTTTAGGAACGTGGCAAGAACAGAATTGTTTACAAAAACAACTTAATACCCTATAGTTTAAGATTCCACGGGTTTCCTTGGACATTTGGTGGACTTGCATTGTTCCTTTCAGGGACACAATGTTACTTGGAATTGTTGCTGCTACCTTTTCTACGTCTTCGTCTGTCACCATGAACAGTTTAATTTTGTTGGCATCTTGAAGTGCGGAAAAGAATTGGAACACATCTGCAATATCGTTTCCTCTAGCTACTATGGCATCAGCTTGGCGTTTCATTGTCCCTCCAACACCATCAGCAGCTCCTTTTCCATGCCCTGATTCAAAGAAGTTCCAGGATATTTTGCAAAACCCGTATTCTTCGAAAAACCTGTTTGCAATTAGGTAAAAGTTTATCTTTTGCTTGTACTGGGTTGCAGGTCCATCAGAGAAGAAGTGAACAGTTTTTACAGCAGAGTGTTTTTCTTTTAATTCAGACAGAATTGGGTGAAGGTGCGCCCAAATCGCAGAAGGTCCATAGTTCTGATTGGATGACATTGTACAGTATGAAGTGATCTGTTTTGTCTGTGCTTCTTCTGAAAAATGGTACATCACTGCTGTATGCAGGGTAATTTGATTACGAGAACCACCGAAATGGTGAGACTGGACTTCATAGTGATACTTACAGGCATAATTCTCACTAAAATCTATATGTAATGCTACTTCACTTTTTGTCAGCCCGTCGATACACTGTCGGTAAGCTTTGTATTGGTGTCTGATATTGTGGATGTGCGTTTTGAAGATTGTTGTGAAGTGTTAATGTCGTCTTTTTCACCATGATGGTATCTGGAAATAGGAAATAAGTAATAAGTACCTAAACATACGAGAAGATGGGAAAATATTTGTAACACTTTCCGTAGGAATAATTACCATAATAACTAGTGTATCTATTTCAGTGTTTCTCGGATTCAGCATAAATAGAATATGAATATCGTATATTTTACCCCTCCGTCACGTACTTTACCACTCCGTCACAATAAACATGTGACGGAGTTGTCATGTGACGGAGGGGTAAAAATTGGTTGCAAAGTCAATAACATTTAATAGTTAACATAGAATATATAATTTACACGTTGGCAATAAAATATTTCTTATTACGTAAGAGTAGACAACGAAAAGTAACAATAATAATTATATTTTAAATCAATCAATTACTTACGTGACGAAGCGGTAGCCGAATAAACACACGCACCTCCTGTCACAGCATTTGTTCGACTGACGCGCTGTCTCTTGATCTCAGAGGGGAAATCGTACCAAGGGGGGAAGGGGGTCCAAACCTCCAATCGCAGGCCATAAAGACGAGCGGCACTAACGCATATTTCGAAGGACAACCCACGTGACAGAATTGACAAAATAAAACATCAGGTAGTAGGAGACAAGTATTTGAGATTTTTTAAATATTTTATTAAAAGTGATAAAAAGTAATGGTTGCTATTACATGAAAGGTAATATATTTATCAGTTATAAGATATTTTTACGTTTATGATCATAATATAATTTTTTCGTAATATTATGGATTATACGCAAGCCGAGTTAGCGGGAGACACTGTGATTTGTATGAAATACACTTCTGTCACGCGGATTTACAACTCTGTAACGTACTTTTTACAATGAAATTATTCAATATATATGTTTTTAAATCGTGCACTGCCACTATGTGTATAGTACAGTGCATGTTGAAATACAATTAAGAAAAAGTAATGGTAATTTCCATGTTCTTTTTTCATTGACTGGTGGAGACACGTTTTTGTAGGTTAAAAAGAAGAACGACCCAGTTACCTAAGCGGGTACGCTGCGGCTGGGGCTGACTGCACCCGCGATAGGTTCACCAGCATACCAGCATAAAGCTCCCTTTTAAATAGTTCCTGTATGTAAAGCCTGATAGGTAATGCCTACATATTTATCTTTGCTAGACAGTTATCTTCTTATTATTATAGTCGAAAAAAATAGTTAGCTACAGTAGCAATCGAAAAACCATATCTTATGTTACCATTCCCTAAATCAACATGTATATGTATACATGTTGATTATATATTATACGCAAAGTCGCTACTATTTTAGGTAAGTACTCGTATTTTGTTATGATTTCAAATCGGTGACGGAGAAAAATTGCAATATCTCACATGTTTATTATCTGATTGCAATTATAAAAATTGTTTTATATAGCTTAATAATGTGCCTTTATTATTTTATTACATTATTTTGATCTAAAGTTACTGGTAAAGTTGTAAAAATTACAAACAGATTTATTTTTTGCCAAATTTTCATATTAACTTGAATATCTCTTAATTTATAATTTTTACATAGTTGAATGTTTAGACAATATTGTAGCACATTTTATTCTGCTTCATTTGTTGCCCCACACATACTTTTAAGTGCAATACAGTCTGTTTTAAAGTCAAATTTCAAAACGCGGCGGCGGACATCTTAATGACGTGACAGCTGGAGATCCAAGCACTTTAGAGATTGTCTCCCGGTTATTTTTTATTCAGAATAACATACTTTACAACATACTAAAAGATGGTGCTGGTGTCCGGAAGTGAACAATCCGGGCTATATTCGAAACTAAGGTAAGGAACTATAAGGGGCCCGACTCGTAAGCGAGAGGTGCCAGGTTCGAAACCCCCTGCTGCCATGTAGGTGCCAATGACTCGTTTCTGGGTTTCTCGAGAGATTAGTTGAATACTGACCGATGTTCTTACGGTGAGGGAAAATATAGTGATGAATTTGCACATTCAGGCAACTGAATGTATAACCATGATCTAACAGGTACCTCTGTAAATAGGGACACGGAGTTCAGATGGCAGTCATTCCACTTATCTGATCTGCCAAATCTTGGATCCGAAATCGATTAGGTATATTTTATCAGGATATTATTTTTGGATATCTAACAGCACAATTTACATTTCATGTATAACAACAATTCATGTCTATCTTATAATGCCAATAATAGCATATCACAGTGAGTTCACAACAAATTTGCTTAATTAATTAAGCAGACCTATGCTATCTTGCAAAACAGTAAAAATTATAAAAACAGAGACCAAAACGATGCTCACATGTAAGTTTACTAGTTAATATAGGTTTAAGTTATATTAAATTTGTGATAAGATAAGAAATACCGATGTTTACTCTATTGTTTATCTGTAAAAACAAGAGAGAACAAATACACCTGATTCTCCGCATTTTTATTTAATACGCTATAACAAGGTCACTGTCCTTTTTTTTCGCCCAACGCAAAGGAAATGTGCACCCTTCGGTATTGCGGTTGGGAGGGAGGAGGTGAACTCTCATGAGTATCCCAGCTGGCCGGCCGGACTGGTTATGCACGACTCGCCAGAAAAAAACCTAGGCGCATACGTACGTGGGAGCACCTGTAGCCCGGAAGGCTTTCCAGGTTTCATCGAATGCGACACCCCGTAGGGACGGGGTGCGCTCAACGTCACTCCTTACGGAGCATACGCTGGAGAAATTATAGCGAGACCCCAGAAGGGAGTCCCGCTGCTGTGGATTGGGATTGAGGGCCTACGGGGGCCGCTGAAACGGCAGGGAGGGGCTCCGTCGGGTCGTCCTGAGCCTCCAGGAGGAGGTTCAGGGCGCTCGAAATTTCGGTGGGGGGGTCCGTGATGACATGTCTCGGTCTCCGTACCACGTGGCCGGAGACCGGGCGGGGAGAGTAGGCTGCTGCCTCTCGAGCGGATTGGGATGCTCCTGCGCGGCCTTGAAAAAGGTCTCGGAGAGCGTTTTAAGAAACTGCTGCAGGGTAGGCAGGTCCATGTCTCTATGTAGGTCCATAGAGACGTATTGCGGACGTATCATGGATCCGCCATTGCCCTACGGCAGAAGATGTTCTGCACAATTTGCAGTTTCTTATTTACGAGGGAGCTCGCATGAGCGAAGACGGGGGATGCGTATGTCAGCACCGGTCGAATGCACACCTTGTAGAGGGTTCGCTTGTTCCTAAGGGACATTTTACTGAATCGCCCCAACATACAGTTGAGGTGACCTAGGTAGAAACAGGCGGTGCGGCACACTTTATCGACATGGGGCCAGAAAGTGAGCCTCTTGTCAAGCGTGACGCCTAGATATTTTACAGCGCGCTGCCAGGGAAATTTCCCTTGCATGCGGATGGGAGGGGTCGCTGTCACCCTTTCTGCGCTTAACATCGAAGCAACCTGCGGAGATCTTCTCCGGATTCACTTCAATGCGCCACAGTTTAAATCAAGCTTCGAGCTTGTTCACCGCCTTTTGGAGCTTTGCCATCGGTGGCCTTCGCCTTTTGGCGTATATTTCCGTGTCGTCGGCGAACAGGGACAGTTGTACCCCGTTGTCGGTTCGGGGATATCGTTGGTGTACTATATATAGAGTAGGGAACAGAGTATAGAGCCTTGCGGGACGCCGGCTTTCAGTGGATGTGGGGAACACAAAGTACCTTCGTGTCTGAACCGTAAGGTACGGTGTTTTAAATAGGACGCTACTAATCGGACGAGTCGATCGGAGAGGCCAAGCTTGTATAGCTTGTATACAAGGCCTTCGTGCCAGACTTTATCGAAGGCCTTGGCGACATCGTAGAAGACTGCGACCATCTTTTCTCTCTTTGGGTAGAATCCATTGAGGATGTATTCTACTATACGATGGACTTGTCGGGGACAATTGTGTTTGGGATGAAAGCCGAATTGATGGGGAATAAGAACATCGTCTTTGAAGAGATGTTCTTTCATTCGAGGGTACTACTCTCTCGAATAATTTCCCTAGTGCCTTGATGAGGCGTGACGGTGGGATGACGCTACATTTAATGGCTTTTCCGGTTTGGGAATGCCTATGACTATGGCTTGTTTCCACGCGGTTGGAAAGTGGCCATGGTCAAAGCAAGCATTAAAAATGTTCGCTAACAAAGTAAGCACCTGCTCGGGGAGGTACTTAAGCGCTTGGTTGGAAATTCCATCCCCGCCCGGCGCTTTGTTAGATTTGAGACCCTTGATGAAGGAGTGGTTCTCGTCGGGGACACTGTGACAGGATCCGTGGTGGGAGGGAGCGAGGTCTTTTGACGGACTTCGTCTTCCACCATACGCACGTGAACGGGGTCGCACTCCATGGTGCTAGGGAGCATTGTGAAGCAATGCTTTCTGCAAAGCATTCGGCTTTCTCGGCGTCCGCAAACGCTATTGTGCCATCTGGGCGAACAAGAGGAGAGATGGAGACTCTGGCGTCTGTACGCAGGGCTTTCGCCACTTTGTAGTACGCTTTATGGGACGGGGAAATCGTTTCCATGAGGTCTCCCCAGCGGGAGTTCCTCACGTCGTCGAGACGTGCTCTCACTGCCCGCTGAAGTCGGATCGCAGTGCGTCTGTACTCTGGGGTCGGGTAGAGGCTGGCCCTCCGGAGGGCTGCATTTTTGGCTCTAATCAGCAGGCTTCTGACTTCGAGCGGCAGACCCTGCCGGTTAACGGCAGGGGCCACTTGCTCGTTGTCTTTCAACGCTGACTGAATGCGGGACGTTAAAGTGGCAACCGCAGCGTCAAATTTATCCGTACTATCGAAGTAGTCGGATGAAAAAGCGAGCGGCGAGTCGGGCGCGTCCACGACGGCCACCATGGACTCTTAGAATCCTTCCCACTTCATGAAAGTTCGCGGTAGTGGAGCCTAGTACTTAAACACTTTATTGTTTGACATAATACATTTAAAAATTAACCTACATATTTAGACCTACTAACCCTATGATACCTAAGATACAAGGTATGTTGTACTTATTTACCATAAGTAGGTATGTTGTAATTTTTGTTTAATTTTATTTGAATAAATAAATTTATTATTATTATTATTATTATTATTTATATGTTATCTTTACTTTTCTTAGTATTAAAGAAATACTGATATTTTGATGAAACCCACGGGCCTAGGCTAAGTGTGTTTCATGTTGATCTACTGTAGCCTGTAAAAACTTCCGGACTATTCTACAACTGTGTTCAATATTTAGTACTTTTTGCATTAAAATCATGTTTTTAGAGATTATTATTATTTAACAGATTGTAGGATTCTGTGAAGCCATCGCCACCTTTTCTTTTTTTTATGTAATATGGCAGACAAACAGGCTTGCGGGCCACCTGGTGGAAAGTGATCACCGCCGCCTATGGACATCAGCAACACCAGGGGCGCTACCAATGCGTTGTCCGCAGCTAAGGAGACCTCTACTATACCTCTTGATCTGCCGGTTAGCAACAAAACTTGCATTGTTGTGTCCCTGTTTTAGGCATTTGAATGAATGAAAGATATTTATTGATTAACAAGGACACCACATTACAACAATCACATAACATAAAATAAACAATAATCATACAAATAAAAAACATATGTACCAAAATACAAATTTAATATATCGATTCGGAATTGCTGTGCATTTCAGCTTAGTCCTCACATTGACAACGCACCTGCGGTTCTGCATTCTTTTTGTCTGTAACCTAACTGCATGAATTGTAAATGTTATGGGCGACAGTTACCATCTTACCATTAGATGGGCTGCCTGCTCGATTGTCATTGCGTAGCATAAAAGAACGCATCTTTCAAAACAACAACGTAACCCATATTGCTTTGTGCATCATGATATTATTGTTTATTAGTGGGCTTGGTGCGATTTTGTTCGTGCAGCGTCCAACCCCTACCCTAACCTACACCTATCCTTCTCTATCCATACTCTACCCCTACGCTACTCTTGTTTTTTATGACATTCGGTAGGCAAACAGGCAAGCGGGCCAACTGATGGGAAGTGTGCACCACTGCCTTTAGACATTAGCAACACCAGGAGTATCGCCAATGCGTTGCCCACCTCTGTAACACGTGGCACTGTCAGCATAAAGGCAAATGCCCCTCCCCTGCCAAATCTACCCTACACCTACCCTATACCTAACATACTCTTTTTTTGCATACAAATCTTATACTTAAAATTACAAATCCAACAAAAAAATAATTAGATAGCTACTGTCGGTCTGAAATTATGGGCGAACATGCAAGATTTTGATACCTATATTATTGTAATTTCCCTAGGGAACTCTAATTTAAAAAAAATAAGCCTTTGTTATTCGTTGATTATGTAAGTAGCTTTCTATAGGTTAAAGAATGTTTAAAACCGATAAAGTTAAAGAATGTTTAAAACCGATTAAGTAGGTTTTTACTATATCCATTACAAACTTAAAAACAAAGCGAATAGTAAATGTAGTTATTGGTGTACAAAATATTGCTCATATCCAGTTATTATTTTTCTGTGGCACGCCACAGTATAATTAATAACAGTACCTCACCGCAACAGTGTTCTTGCAATAACGGCGCTGCACTAGTGACCTTGCCGTAGGATTTCCCCCTGACTGCTATGAGATTTTAAATGTGATTAATTTAAATGGACAAGACATAATTTAAAAATAAAAACCTTACTCTACCAAAAAACCTTATCCTAACTTATCTGAAGATAAAATGCAACTTTATAGCTCCCCTGAATTTGAAAAGATATCCAGAAGGCTAGCCGCACTGTCCCGAGGCTAGCCTGCACTGAGGCTTAGACGCTGCCCTATAGGCCAGCCTTGGTCATTACTATATAGTAACGACTAGGCTCGATAAATTCCTGAGTATAGAATTTGTAAAAATCTGGTCAGGTTCCCCTGCTTACAGGATCACGGAGGTCAGATGGCTGTAGGTCCACTGTAATTAATTAATCTGCCAAATCCTGTATCATAATCAAGGCTGACCCCGAACTATCTCGGGGCAATAACGCCAAAATGACCATGGAATGTGTGAAAAAAAAAATGGTTTTCGCGACAAATTTTGACATCACTAAATAATTGTTTTTTTTTATGTTATACGGCAGACAAACAAGCAAGCGGGCCACCTGATTGAAAGTAGTCACCGCCACCTATGGACATCAGCAACACCAGAGGAGTTACCAATGCGTTGCCCTCCTCTGAAGCGACCTCTAATATACCTCTTGAATGATCCCATGTCATAGTCCAAAAGAAACACTGTGGCTGGGAGCTAATTCCACATCCGAATCGTACGAGCGAGAAACGTTCTTTCAAACCTTCGCGTGGTGACCAACAGAGGGTCTACGTAGTGGGAATGAGTACCCGTCCACGGCGGGTGGTGCGATGGTGGAATTGTGCTGTGGGCACTTGATCAAAAATTCCTCGGAACACTCCTCATTGTACAGTCCATAGAACACACACAAGGAGCCAAACTCCCTTCGGTTAGCCAGTGGTCCGAAATTGCTTGTTTGTAAGGGATCATCGACAAATCGTACGGCGCGTCTCTGTACGGAGTCCACAGGATAAAGGTCGGCAGTTTCTTCGGTCCAAAGATTGGAACAATACTCCATATGAGGCCGCACCTGTGCCTTGTACAGCTGCAGGCGCTGCCCTGAGATGAAGTATCGCTTGGACCGGTTACGCACTCCAAGCTTTTTCGAAGCCAGTTTGGCCTTACCTTTCGTTTTCATAAGTGGAAAACACTCCTACATACACACAATACATGCATATTACGTCACGTCTTTTTCCCATCTGGGTAGGAAGAGATCACCCATTGTTTTGCACAACAAGCAAACAAATTAACTTCCACGCTCTACAAATCGGTTTTGATATGGATGCTTCGACGTCATAACCTATTTGTTAATACCATATCAATTAATACTATAATTGATACCGTGATACACACATCGTTTAAAACGTATCCTCATTTTTTAACGAAACGCTCAAAATGTAGTAAACTCAGTTCAATCGTTTTTTTCTAAAACCTCGACAGTTCGCTGATTGTTGTTGCAAAAAGCGCGTTTCAGCTGTTTGTAAGAAAATGTGCTACTGCTCCTTTCTACACTGTGACCTAAACTGTCGAATTCTCTTCCACACTGCTTCCGTGCGACCTGCGCACGAGTCTATCTTTCATCCGCTCAGTCATGGCACCAGACCCTACCACAGAGGACGTAAACGCGAAACTTGGAATTCGCATTATGGACCGAATAGAGTTCAAGATCAATGGCAATCAGTATTCTGGTACGTAATAATAAATTAACTGACAAACGGGAGGTGGATAGATGAGTTTGTGGAACTTTCTTATTTAATAGTACTAATACCATACCTTTCTTTTACCATTTTTGACTAATACTTGCCGTAGGCTTAGTGTTAGGTTGGCGGTATTTTTATTTTGAATTTAGAGAAAAATGTTTTTATTATGTAGAGTAATTTAGTGTTTTAGGTGAAGAGCGTCCGACGCGTAAGCTCGGTCCGAGTACGCCCAGTAATCCCCGTACCGCGATGTACCAATGACTCTTTTCTCAGTTATGTAAGTAAATATCAGTTGAATGCTAGCCTATATTCTTGTGCAAATATTAAAAAATTAAAATATCAGAAATATTTTTGAATGTAATTCTCTTTTATAGTTAGCCGAAGTATAATTGAGTCAGAGGTTTCCTAAAACTGTTTATTTATTACTATCTCCCATCATCATCTTAGCCATGTGGTGTCCGGCAGAATAGAATAGCACCAACCCCTTACGCTCATGGGTGTAGTACAAGGCGACTAATGTTTTCGAGGCAAAAGATCAAGAGTCTCTGTAGTCTGGAAAATGGGCAGCAGCATTTTCCATTGTTATATTTAGTCACTGCGATCTCCAACCCGCCTGCCAAACGTGGAGATTATGGAAACAACCTCCCCTTTCGTGGGAGAGGCCCTAAGTCCTGCAGTGGACTGTTACAGGCTGTGATGATGATTCTTGCGCTGAAGGAAAACATCGTTTTACTTATCCTAATTCCTGCATTCAAGGGCGTCCTAGTGGACGTCACACTTACCTATTATCTGTTTCTACCACCAAGCCATCGATATATAGAAGTCTTTGCACCAAGCAATATTTTTTTTGCACCCACCGCTACAGGTAAAGGGCAACGTCAGGAAACAGCGATCTGGGAGGTTGATAGTGAATTCTCTAAGCATATAAACCTAGGCACCTACCCACTAAACTCTACCTGGGATTGCCAATAGCCGGGAAGGCTTTTTAGGCAACCAAGCAATATGGATTGCGTTTTCGTCTTTGAAATATATCTTTTTTATGGAAGCAGCCTACCTGATGGTAAGCGGTAACTGTCGCCCATAACATCTATGATTCATGCATTTATTTGTAGGTTGCAGGCAAAAAAAAAGCAGAACCGCAGGTGCGTTGTCAATGAGATTACTAAGATGAAATGCAAGGCTCATGCCTGTGATTTCACTGGCTACCTTATCCTCCAACCCGGAACACACTTGGCGGCAGAAATAGATAAGGCGGTGGTACTCACTCATGTGGACTCCTCCAGCTTGACTGAGTCCTACCACGAACATAATATTCGTTTCTGTAACAGAGACAAACCTACTATAGGTCTAGGTATCAGACACCAGGGTCAGGTATACGGCTCGCTATGTTGTCTTTGAAGTTTGTGCCGTCAGATAACTCCCTCAATTATGAGTCACATTGACAAAGCACGGCTCTGCATTTTGATTGCCTACATAAACCCAAAGTGCATAGGCGACAGTTACCGCTGACAAGATTTCATAGTTTTGACCGGTAATTTTGAAGGGTACTTTTAGGGCAAGTGTAAGGGACATGTAGGGTACGTGTAGAGTACGTGTAGGGCACATTGTATGAAATATCTTTATGTTTATAGGTAGGTAGATAATATAATCAAAGTCGTTTCTCGGCGTCTGTCCCTCTGTACGTATGATACTTTGCGTTGATTTTTTTAAACTATTTTGATGCGGGTTTCACTATCATTTAGTTTTCTTCTTCTGGAAGGTTTATATGTACAATTCATCCATAATAATAGACTAACCCTGAGAAAACCCGAGCGAAGCCGGGCTGAATCGCTAGTTTAGTATAGATAAAATATACATGAAAAGTTCATAATTTCGGAGGCGGCTTAGTTCTTATCGCATCAATGAAGATTTAATTAGATTTGATTTCTTTATTTTTCAAATTTATATGTTAAAATTAGTAAATTAATTTTTCAATCCTTATTAAATTACAAGTTTTCAAGTACCTATAACTATGTATGTAGGTATAATATGGTAACCTTGTTATGGTCTATGTGAATGTGAAATAAATTTTATTTTGAGTGCTGAATAATCAAAGAAACAGATGTACGACTGCAAACTAAGCGGAGAGTGCGTCATCTTTAATTTATTTCTTTGCAAAAATTTTAAAAGTTTCGCAATAATTATTTAGTTATTTGTATAGCTGCATCCACACCAACTGCGTATTAACAGAAAGATGATAACAGACAATAATAATACTTGGATTATCTGTACATTGTAAAACACGAAGTCGCTTCATGATGTCTTTGTCTATGTACGCTAAGATCTTTTAAACAACGCAACGGATTTCAATGAGATTTTCAACAATAGATAGAGTGATTCAAGAGGCACGTTTATAAGCAGGAAAAAATGGAGTAGGTAGGGGTAAAGTAGGTGAACGCGAACGAATTCGCGTCGGGTCCACTAGTTGAAAATATACAGCAAAAGCTGATTTCACTACACATTATAAACTACGGTAACACGCCACGTCTGTCTGCCTGTATTTATGTTTGCGATAAATGTAGGGCCTTAAATGGTCCCTCATTGGTCAAAGCCACCGGGTAGGCGTCCGCGGAAGTTTTGAATGGGCCGGAAGTTAAGCCTCTATATTATAGGTATTTATGCTGTATGTTATAAAATAATACCTACATAATAAATAAGTACCTTCATAACGTGGCGAGTTTTTCCCGCACATTGTTCTACTAGCTGCTACGGTTCGGACAAACCTCTCTTGTATACTTTTTTAACTATATAAAAAAATACGTACCCACCACCACCACACCACAATACACACCCATAAGCCACAGTGTTTCCTTTGGACTATGACATGGGATCGTTCAAGGGGTATATTAGAGGTCTCCTTAGAGACGTGCAAGGCATTGGTAGCGCCCATGGTGTTGCGATGACCACCCACCATCAGGTGGCCCGCATGCCCCCGCCGTTGGTATGCTGTATTAAATAATAAAAGTAATAAAAGCTTGTGCTAGATCACTGATGTGATAAACTACCTACTTAACACGTTTGCTGACAGTACGTCCACAGATAAGAAATTTAAATGAAATTTTGGGACAGTACGTCAAAAAGCGGAGTACTTTTTCTTAAGAGTTTGGACGACGATACTTTTGCTTCTAAACATTACGACAAAGTGGATACTGCTATCCACTGTCATCTTGTGAGCACTCTCGTATTCCTTACTGTAGTTTTACGAATTTTACAAGTAGTTTTAGATAGCGTTGGACGTCTCTGGACGTAGTATAGGTTGGTAATTAGAACAAATGTTTATATTTTTTAAATTCGCTTTACATTAATTCATCTTTTTCAAACGTCATAATTCTAATGGAAAGCAAAGAGAAAGTTAAGCGAGCTCATCCTGATAGGGGGTGACTCATGCAGACCGATCAGCGCGTACGAGTGCTTACCCCGGCGAGACACCAGGCACCGATACACGCCACGAACATAATCGCCTAGGCGAACCATGTGCGGCGCGTACCCGACCCCAGCCAGCCCGCCGGGCGCGAGCACCCGCACGCACCAACCGGCCTACCTGCCCAAGCCCCCTTAACACGGAACAAATAAGTAAAAAAAATACGTGTGGCACTCGGGGACTGCCGCGGTAAAGCTATTGCATAGCATGTTTTATCAACTTATGCAATTATAATTATTTATTTATTTCATATTACATACAGTCTTTTTTTGGTCAAAGAACTTATAAAGACATATCAAACAAGCCCTAATTTGATGGGTTTATCATGCGTAGTTCAGGAGTGCCTTTGAGCATATTTTGTCATCATTATCAGACCTTGAATATCTCCTAGAGGTACAGTACTAATCAAGTCCATTTCAAAGATCCCAAACACGATGGGGTTATCTCTTGGCGTTCATTAGTTTCTACGATCACCTTCCGACTTCATCACCAGACCAGCTCCATGGTACAATATTAGTTAATGATCATCCAAGTGTGGTGTGGTATCCACCAACCCCTTACACTCGTGGGTGTTGTACAAGGCGACTAATGTTTTCGAGGTAAAAGATCTCCGTAGGCTGGGAAATGGGCGTTTTTCATTGTTATATTTATAACGCCTGCCAAGCGTCGAGATTATGGCAATGACCCCTTTCGTGAAAGAGGCCCTAAGTTCTGCAGCGTACTGTTATGGGTTGTGATGATGTTTATGATCATCCAAGTTACATAAGTAAGTATACAAAATTTCAGCTCAACTGAACGCAGAGAAGTGGGTAAGTTTGGACTTGCCAGATTTGTCGGATTGGAGTACTCTTGACCTGATTTAATTTGTTTATTGGAGTACCGACAGCTGTATAAAGCATAATTAATATTACTTTAGAACCAACAAGCTAATTACAGGTCCTCGCTAATCACAAAAAAAAGTGATGTTAGCATTAAGGTAGGACAGATACTTAATTAATCAACGTTTCCCACTCCAGTTGGCAGTGAGACGTCTTCGGAGCTGACGCTATTAGACTTCATCAGGGATGTAGCAGAGTACAAAGGCACCAAGTACATGTGCCGGGAAGGCGGGTGCGGGGCGTGTATCGTCAATGCTGTCACAACTCCGGGATCCACTTCATTTGCTGTCAATTCTGTAAGAAAGTTCTGTTAATTACTAGGCCGCCATGTCACCTCATGATAAGCGACGATGCTGCTGAAGATAGAGCATACCTGTCTAGAAACCGCTTATTCACTTAATCAAAACAAAATATACCAATGTACAAGTTGTTATTAAATTATGTAATGCTATTTTTGAATTGATTTATTTTTAGATTGTTTGAGTCAATACTTATTTTAATACTATACATATAGTCCTCGTCGTGTCCGGCGACGGCAACCCTTACTAAGTGAAACATTATTTATTTGATGAGCACGTAAGTGGCTCGCGAATCCATACTTACATTTAAATATACGTCTATTTATGTATAGGTCAGAATACGGCCTTGAAATGCTCTAAGATGTAGTACCTATATCTGCTCATTGAAGACTTTTTACAGAGCGTCTCTGGACATGTACAAGGACTTAATGTGTGTCTTGACTACCTGAGTGGTTCAGTTAGTTAACATGCCGGTCGCCACATAGAGGCTCAATTGCCGGCCAAGCATAAATTAAAATGATGAATTTTAATTTCTGTTACGGGTCTGGGTGTAGTATGTATAATAAGGATGAATTTAAAAATAATATAAAGTGAAACGTGAATTTGTCCAAGCATATTTATTTATTTATTTAATCCACCTGGGTGAGTACCAACGCTTATCTATTTCTGCCGGCAAGCATCAATGATTGTATTGTTGCAATAACATATTGTATTGTTACATTTTATTCTAGCCTTCATAGTGATAACCCACCTGTAGCTGTGGTTCTACATTTTTGTTGTCGGCAACCTAAATGCATATATTGTAGATGTTATGGGCGACGGTTACCGCTTACCACCAGGTGTTTTGTCTGTTCGTTTTTCACATCATATTATAAAATAAATGTTAAAACAAAATTCCTTTATCTCTCCAACTGCTGTAAATAATTGATTATTAATTACTCAGGCCGAAATCTTCGATGCATAATAATATTTTTTTTACATAATAGTGTCTCGTGTCAGCTGCGTCATGCAAAGACTGGGATATCACCACTGTGGAGAAGATTGGAAACAAGCTAGTGGGGTACCACCCGATACAGACTACCCTGGCCAAATATAATGGCACTCAATGTGGGTACTGCACTCCTGGATGGGTCATGGCTATGTTCAGGTACGTTTTAATGCTTGAAGTATTGATTTTATATATCTTGACCCTATAACGCGTATAGTCTATATCTATACTTTTATTATAAAGAGGAAAGATTTGATTGATTGCCGGATTGTTTGTTTGTTTGTAATGTAAATAAGGTCTCACAGCGCGTCGACGAACCTGACATTACTTGAGTGGCGATCCTTCCGTCCGTCAAAATGAACGAAATTGACCAATTACAGAGCCGTACTGAACACAGTCTGTTCATTAGCAGACGAGCACTGTGAGAACGCATAGCGACTATGCTTGGACAAGTATTATTTATAGTAGATGATAAAAGCAAAGTTGCAGCCAAAAATGTCAAGTTAAAAATACAAATTCAGGTTTGCTAACTTGCCTTGATCTTGATCGTGAACCTTGGTTTGAGGCTAGTTTGGCTAGAGAATGACAAAAAAGGGAATACAATAAACTACTAACTAACTCAGAATCGTCTGCCAAGTGATGTAAATTACTTTAATCAGCGGGTAATGCCCCTTGCTTCTTCGGAAACCTAATTCGAATGTAGTATTTGAATAATTACCGTCATTCCTTTCATTTCCAGTTTGTTGAAAAGCAAAAAGGACCTTACTCAACTAGAGATAGAGCAGAGTTTTGCAAGCAACGTTTGCAGGTGCACAGGCTATAGACCCATCTTGGACGCCTTTAAAAAGTTTGCCAAAGATTCACCGAATCAAATTAGTATACCAGATATTGAAGATTTGTCTATTTGTAAGAAAACTGGCAAGAGTTGTGACCTCACTGAGGCGTGTGAGGATGATGATTGGTGCATGGTCTCCAAAAGCGATTTACGGTTGACAGATGATTCTGATTGGATTATTATCCCTTTGAAAGATGGCAAAAAATGGTTTAGAGTTAACGACTTACTAAACGTATACTCCATATTGGTGAAAGAAGGCAATGATTCGTATATGCTAGTCTCCGGGAATACAGCTAAAGGTATGGTCTTTGCCCCCCCCCCCCCCCCCCTCCCTCAGCCCCTGACTCACAAACACCTACAGTTTTACTAGCCAAAAAGAAAAAAATTCGAAGCGCAGCGGCTCGTTCAATTTTTTTATATAATCAATCACTCCAACTTTTAAAACAGAAATAATTTTAAGTCAAAAATTTCGAGCTCGCGTCGCTCGCTAATTTATTGTCTTCAATGTTGTCATACTATTCAACAATATTTCAAAACCTAAAATTCCTAGCTGTTTATCGTAACAATCACCCCAGCTTTTAAAAACCATAATGTTAAAATATTAGTGCGCGCTCCGGTTGCTTATTCGATAATTTTAATTTCTTTTACTGTATTTTATTACGATCAGCATCACACATCACAGCACCTAGCCAAAATGTCAAAAATTTTGCCGCCCCCCCTCAACCAAATCCTGGATCCGCGCCTGGTTTCATTTTAAAATAAGAAGTTGTTACAGAATACCAATTTGATTTTGCAAATCTCTACAAACATTTTATAACTAACTACTTTGCTTTATAATTACAATTAATTTGCACAATTACAGGCATTAGGCATTGGACGACCTGAGTGGTTCAATAGTTAACACCGCCTGCAACGCACACGAAATTGGAATGATAAATTGTAATTTCTGTTACGGGTCTGGGTGTTATGTTTATTAATTAATTAATTAATTTATTTATTGCAAACTTAACAGCTCTTACATCTGTATTACAAACAATAAAACGTACAATCCTATACAGCCAGTTATATATATATAGGATTATTTGACGTTTTAAAATTTATATAATTACCGCGTTTTATGTATAATAAGTATGTGTTTAAAAATAATGTTAGTAGCATATTACTTTTCTAGCACCCATAACACAAGCTATTCTTACTTTGGGGCTAGCCTCAATGCCCAAGCCTGCTCATTTATCACTACTATTTTACTGTGACATTTTTCTATAACAATGAAAGTCAATCCGTAACAGCAATTATGGACATTTTACCTTCTTTGAGTTATGATCTATGACGAAATACCTCAGCTATGCACATCAACTTGATTGCTGCGATTAATCGATTCATTACTTAGTAGTATAGGAATTATTGTTAACCCAGTACTTTGGTGAGTTTCATAAAAGGCGACTAATGTGGTAGTAGACTGTAAGGGTTATAGAGTACAAGACAAATCCATTTTGTAGTGATAGTAGACATTTAGGAGACCCACACAAAACGTTGGTCTGCCCGAGCATAACGAGGCACAAAAAAATATTTTTAGTTACCGTAACTTCGACTTTTCGTAAAGTTTTAATAAACATAGCGACAATACTCAACGCATCGGGCATTTGCGAAGCTTGTGTTATGGCTATCAGACAACTGATGAGCTACATATATGTATATTTTTTAAATACATATTCATTATTATGCATACAACACCCTGACCCGTAACAGAAGTTAAAATGCATCATCAATACCTATTCAAAAATATAATTTTGACCATAAAATTAATGAAAATAAATAGGAGTGCATAAAACGCAAGGAGATAAAACTATAATACGTCGAGTGTCTTGGCTGTTGAGTTGCAGTGTTAGCTGTGTGCGTGAGTGATCTCTAAGTATCTACTTTTAAATATCGTCACTAAAGCGAATAACTAAACACATCAAATGTGCACTCTAACCTGAGCACAATAAAGATAAAACCTGCACATTACGCAATTCCACTAAGCTACGGATAAATTGGAGTGCGGCGGGTCAACTTATAGTGGACGGAAAGTCATTTTGTTCGAAATCGTCGATAGCCACCAGTATAAACAGATCTGTAACGCGTCGTTGCTGAGTGCACTTTTTGTTGGTTACTTGTTGCCCTGGTAGGTTTGTAGTAATATTACTATACTACAATGATGCCATTGAAGCGTACTCCGCCGAATACACCGTCGCAAGATGTAAATAAAAGTGCATCTACCGTCACAACAGCGGCAGGCACGCCGAATACAAATATTAGCACTTCCACTGCCTCCACCGCCACAACATCGACGGTGCCAAGTACGAGTAAAGTAATGACGCGAAAAATGAAATCGGCAGCTATTATGGCCGACGTTGCCACTGAGGATGGTTTTAAATGTCAATTTTTAAACCTTATAAAGGAACTTAAGTCTACACAACAACAGAACTTTTCATTACTAAAATCTAGTGTAGATGAAATAAAAAGCCAGAATGTAAAGCTGCAGGAAACGATCGAATTTATAGCACTTAAGTATGACGAGGTCATCGAGAAAATGTCAGTTTTGCAAAACGAGAGATCGGAGGATAAAAAATATATACACCAGCTAGAGGGTAGAATCGAACAGGTAGAAAGGCAGAATCGTTCTTGTAGGTTAGAATTCCGAAACATACCTACACAAATTAAGGAAACCAGGCAGGAATTGACTGACACTATCGTAAAAACTTGCAAAACGCTCAACTTGGACTTGCAACCGAATGACATTCGAGACGTTTTCCGTTTGAATAAGGGTTCTAAACCGGATTCAAAAACTGAATTGGCTTCCGACACGATAATTGCGGAATTCTCAACTGTGGCCACCAAAGAAAGCATTTTGCAATCCAAGAAGATTTTTAACACGGAAAACAAGTCTTCCAAATTAAACACGGAACACCTAGGAATAAATGGACCTAAATTGCCTATTTTTATAAATGAAAGTCTGACGTATAAAACTAGACGTTTGTTCTTCCTAGCTAGGGACTTCGCTAAGTCAAACGACTATGAATATTGCTGGACTTCGCGAGGAAATGTGCTGTTGCGGAAGCAGCATGGAAGCAAATACATTGTCATCAAAGACGAGTCAGATCTAGCAAAACTGAAGACATGACTGCCTTTCGAGATGTTTGTTATTATTGTTCTATATGTTAACTGTACGTTTGTTTTGCACAACGGCTTGCTGGCTGCTAATTTTTTTAATAGATACACATATTTAAAACATTCAATTCACTCTTTTAAACCAATTCATCATTCATTACCTAAACACTCACTCAAACGCACTTCCCCGGATTTGCACACCAACTACACTAGATCACACACATTAATTATACAAATTGTTGCATACCGCGCACTTTCATATTTACTATATTATAGTAAATATGCGTGCTTTGTTGGCGGGCAGTGGTGCGCGTGCGCTTTGCTTCGGTTGCGGACAATGGATGTGTTAGATATATATAGCACATCACTTGCTTATAGTCGGGGCGCGGTGTGCGGGCATTATGCCCTGGGCGCGTGGCATGACATTGAATACATAATTAGGTACTTAATTAAAAAAATTGTTTATGTGGTTAATATTATAGAGTTGGCGTTTGTCATTATAACTAAAAATGACTTCTTTGAATATAAATGATATAAATCGGGACTTGGACACGTTTCAGGTTGCTAATACTAGAATATGTGACGTGGAAGAGGTTCACAGCTCACTAAATGGGAAAACAAAGTCGCTAAAATTGCTCCACCAAAACATAAGGAGCATTAGGTGTAATATGTCTAGTTACCTAACGTTAATGGCTCGATTAAAAATTGATTGGGATATTATGGTCCTATCTGAGTGTTGGTTGGCAAATTCAACTATTATACCTAAAATCGATGGATATGAATCTTTTGGAACATTAAACAACAAAACACAGAATGAGGGTGTTGTTGTATACTATAGGGAGAACATTGTGTCATCGATAGAGGAACCTCTGATATCTGATGCGAATTGTTTGGTTGTAAAAACAAAATCTAATGTTGTGGTAATATCAATTTATCGCCCTCCTGGTTACAAAAATACGAATAATTTTTTGGAGTCTCTAAATGTAATACTGTGTAAATACTCGTCATATAAAAATATTGTATTGTTAGGAGACATCAATATTGACATTAGTGGCGAATCTGTTGATAACAGAGCGGCGTCATATCTGGACCTCATCTCTTTACATGGATTGCTACCAGCATACAACTACCCCACGCATGGTCATACGTGTTTGGATCACATACTGTTGAAAACTAAGCTAAAAGCTAACTGCTTTATTTCTAGCACTTCAGTCACTGACCATGATTGCACTATGTTGTTCCTAGGTAATGCAAAGCACAGTGTTCAACCGGATAGGTACATAAAAACAATTGATTATTCTAAATTGGACCAGGATATAAACAAACTTTGTTTCGAAACTGTCTTAAATAGCGACGACGTTAACTCGGCAACTGATTCACTGATAACTTCTTTAATTAATACCATAAATGACAATACCACTATTAAAAAAATGTCTAAGAGGGATTACTACAGGAAATCATGGGTTACTGACGGCTTACTTAGGTGTATGAGGCATAGAGATGCCCTATATAAAAAAATGAAAAAGTACCCTAATGACGAAATTAACTCAATTTCCTACAAAAGGTACCGAAACTTCTGCAATAACCTGATAAAAAAAGTAAAACGAGAACATGATCGCAATGAGCTGAGAAAGGCAGGTAATAATAGCAAAACAATGTGGAAAGCCATAAAAAATATAACTCACACGAGTACTAGTAAAAAAGATGCAAGTGAACTATTAGGGCCAGGGGATACTACAGACACACTTAATTCTATAAATAAATACTTCGTTGAGGTGGGTGCTAGGCTAGCTCAGAATATACTTAAAAGTAGATCTGGGGATCCAGTGACACTTACGAGTCAATCTTCACTAAACTCAATGGCTCTTATTCCTACAAATGAGGCAGAAATTAGCGACATAATACTTTCCTTAAAAAGTGGCAGTGCGGTAGGTTTGGATGGGATTTCCTCGGATGTAATCAAGCGTTATAGAGCTTTGCTACTGACACCGATTACACATATTTGCAACCTGGCTCTCCAAACAGGTGTTTTTCCAAATGCGTTTAAAAGATCATTCATCCACCCTATTCACAAATCTGGGGACAGAGACTGTGTTGCTAACTATAGGCCAATTTCTATACTCCCTGCGTTGTCAAAAATACTTGAGCGTGTAATGAATAAAAGACTGGTAAGCTACTTAAATAAATATAACATACTTGCCCCCTCACAGTATGGCTTTAGATCTAATAAATCCACTACTGACGCATTACTCGAGTTGACTAACTTCATAACGGAAAATTTGGATAAAAAGCAGAAAATGTTGGTGATCTTTCTGGATTTAGCAAAAGCGTTTGACACAGTTTCTGTCCCTTTACTTTGTAACAAGTTGGAAAACATGGGTATCCGAGGAATCCAACTTAAATTATTTGAAAATTATTTGTCATCGAGGCTGCAGTGTGTTAAAATTGGCCATAATAACATAAGTACAGAACTTCTAGTGGAATTTGGGGTACCACAGGGTAGCGTCCTCGGGCCAACCTTATTTTTAATTTATATTAATGATTTAATTAAACTCCAACTCCCTGCAGGAAAAATAGTATCATTTGCGGATGACACAGCGCTTCTTTTTAGTGAAGACTCATGGCAGAAAGTATATAGCAATGCACAGATAGGTTTCAATACTGTATGTAAATGGCTAAATGATAATTTACTAACCTTAAACGCAAGTAAAACGAAATGCATTGCCTTTGGAATAACTTCTAGGAGTACACAATCTTCTGAGACTCACCACATAAAAGCTCACACATGTTCATCAAAAGATGAGCACCCTTGTGCTTGTCCACTCATCGAAAACACATCTTGTGTAAAATACTCGGGTGTTCATGTAGATTCGAAACTTTCTTTCTATGCTCATGTTAATGCTACTACAGGAAGAATCCGTAAGCTCCTATACATCTTCAAAACCTTAAGACATGTAGCTGATACAAAATTAATACGCACAACTTATTTCGCCTTATGCCAATCCATCATTACCTACGGCATTATATCATGGGGAGGTACAACTAAAAGTAATCTTATAAATTTAGAGAGAGCTCAGAGGATGATACTGAAAATATCATACTTCCTACCATATAGACACCCAACAACAGAGCTATACAAGACAAGTAATGTATTAACTGTCAGACAACTTTTTATATTGCACACGGTTATGAAAAAACATTCGTCTATAGACATTGATCATAACTCAAACAAACGTAGGCGTTATGAGGTTTGCAGTAGAGATTCAAAATACTCTACAGAATTTGCCCATAGATTTTATGGATTTTTAGGCGATTTTATTTACAATAAAATAAATACCATATTACATATACACGAGCTGCACAAGAACAAATGCAAATACATAGTAAAAACTTGGTTGCAAACTTTAGACTACGACGCCACGGAATTATTACTAAAACCATCATCGTAAATTGTCACCTATACGCCCACATACATCCGCACAGCAAACACACTCCACACACATGCACACACACACACACACACACACACACACACTTAAACTCACACACACCCACGCACACACGCACTCAGCCGCAGGTCATAATTTTTATAATTTTTATTATTGTTATTTTATTTCTTTTACGAATAATTTTGCTACTTTGTTAATATTGTACTCTGTTTTAAATACCTACCGGTGATCTGGTATTTTTTACCGGATAATATCTAGGGGAAGACCTGGCGATCTGTGCTACAGGTTTGATTATCAAATCTACTACAGACGTCAGTTCTCTCACATTTTATGTATATTATTAGAGTTGGTTGTTTTTAATAATTAGCAGTTGTGATGAGAAAATAAAGAATTATTTTATTTTTTATTTATTTTATTTTTATTTTTATCATTTTAATTTCTGCCTAGCCGGAAATTGAACAAAGGACCTCTAAACCACTGTATATAAATGCCACTATTAAACCTTACAGGAGCATACCCAATACTTGAATACCCAAGGATCATAATAGACATTAGTGGACTTACTGAATTGAAAGGATATAAACTGGACCAGAACCTGATCATCGGTGCCAATACAACTCTTACTGAATTCATTGACATTTGCCAATCTATCTCAAGCAACGAGAGATTCTCGTACCTGAAGGCTTTCTACGACCACTTGAGACTAGTAGCTCAAATACCTGTTAGAAATGTAAGTAAATATAAGCTTAGTAGTTTTGTTATTGACACACCACATGATATGTGTACAGGTGAGATGACGGTCATATGCCTGGCGAGTCTAATTAAAAATATATTTAAATATAATAACCGACAAAGGCGTGTCGTGCCACGTACAGTGTAGGGTTCCGCAGTTACCTGTCATATAAAATAAAATAATTAATAATAGTGTGCGCGCAAAAGAAGACTTTCTGATTAGGGGTCGCAAACCGGGATCCCGGATGCCGAAAATCGGATCCCGTGCGGAAAATACGCCTTCATAACACCGGTATTCATTTTACAAAGTCTGGGACTTTCGGTATTCAGTTAAAATAAAATTATAAATTACTTTTGCACTATTAGTTTTAATTTTATATTCTAATCACAATCTAGACTAACAAAACGAAGAATAGTTTTCTCGAATAACATTTTCTCAAATACTATAAAATAAAAAATGACTTATCGATGGGGAACTTATCTATAATAGGGGATATTAAAATTTGTTTTTTTTTTATAGAAAAGAAACAGTTTTAGGTACTATTTTAAGTCTGTCTATGACTTTCATGCAATAAAGAATATAATAGTTAAAAGTTTATATGTAATTACCAGCAACTTCTCCAAATCCAGAAAATGTCGAAAATACCGGGATCCCGGTATTGACCTCAAGTTAATACCGAAAACCCGGTTTTGAAAAGATATACCGGTATTGCGACCTCTATTTCTGATACTCTAACCACATTTCAGAGTTCCAGTTATTTAAGTTATAATTTTAGCTGAACTTAAACGTTTTTGTAAAAACGTTGCTATTTAAAAATAGCTGACGGCTATTTCTAAAGTATTATTTAGCTGCGATATTCTGTAAGGTGGAGGTACTTCCCCAGTCGGGCGGCTCCAATTCGAACGAGATACCCTGCTATGCCCTACCTCTCTTACCTCTCTTGTTTTCCCAAAGTGGCAGAATTATTTCACTTCCTGAGGCCTTTTACTGTAGTTTTATTACTTTGTCACTCATGGCGGTTTGCCATGAGTGACAAAGTATCGAGTAGAAAAGAATGCACTATGCCACAAAAATAGCAGCAGCAGTCATTCCAGTGGTATGGTACAGTGGTCTGGCCATAGCCCAGGGTATACTAGTTTGTATTTATTTTTAAATTGGTAAATTGTGTTTACCTCTAATTGGCTTATGCATCAGAACATCCGTTTTTTTTTAAGTTACTTAAGTATATAGTGTTATAAATATGCTATTGGTATACCTTATAAAATTAAATAAACAATAGAGTGCGGCTGAATCAACAATAGAAAAATGGCTGCCAATGGTTGTTGGTTATGACGGCATCTTTTCCCGTTACCATATTTGCCGTCATTACGTCATTGATCGGCGGCCTTGGAGCATGAATACATATCAATTAAATGATCTTGTCCGAGAAGTTAAACAAGTCCGGAGTACCCTCCACGAAATTGAGAATTTGAAGTTATACAAAATAATAAAATTAATAAATTAATAACCACATTATTGAAAATAATATTTTAGCAATGTCACAAAATGGATGTAGGGTTGGGTCTCGTGGTACTAAAGAGCTCCTCCTCATAGACATGGCCATATGCCAACAAGTCCGGCGGAGCAGGGGGTCCCTCTCTGCTTCCTGGATTGACTATAAGAAGGCCTATGATTCGGTGCCTCACTCATGGCTCAGACGGGTCTTGGAGTTGTATTAGATCAATGCAACTTTAAGATCTTTCTTAGATGCATGTATGAGGCAGTGGATCACAGTCCTTAGTCAACCAGTGGGCGGAGTTGACCATTCTCCTCCCCAGGACTTTATAAGGATAGAGAGAGGAATTTTTCAGGGCGACAGTTTGAGTCCACTGTGGTTTTGCTTAGCTTTGAATCCGCTTAGCACATTGCTTAAGCATTTAGAGCTGGGCTGCCGGCTTCGAAGAGAGGTCGAGGTCATCTCACATTTGCTGTACATGGATGACCTCAAGTTGTTTGCACCAAAACGCCAGGATCTGATGGAGTTATTGAAAATAACCGAAATTTTTAGTAATGCCATCAGAATGGAGTTTGGTGCAGATAAGTGTGCGGTCATGCAAGTGCAGCGGGGGAAAGTTGCAAATACAACAAATTTGCAACTTTCTGAGACGATGTCTTTCAGATCTCTCTCTGAAGCCGAAACTTACAAATACCTTGCTATGTCACAGTCTTTGGGTATCGTGGACGAGGGTGTAAAACAGGCAGTGAAGGAGCGTTTCTTCTGTCGCCTAACAAAAGTTCTTAATAGTCTTTTGTCGGGTGGCAACAAGGTGCGCTCCTTCAATGCTTGGGTGATGCCCCTGCTCACATACTCCTTTGGCATACTAAGGTGGACTCAAACAGAGTTGGACGCCCTGGATAGAAGGGTCCGTCTTCTGCTCACTACACACCGTATGCTGCACCCACGCTCGTCTGTCATGAGACTGTACATCCCACGAAAATGTGGAGGTCGTGGCTTCTTAAGCGCCAAGACCCTCCACAATCGTGAGGTGTGCAGTCTTAGAGACTACTTTCTTAACAACGAGTGGGGGATGCATCGTGCTGTGGTGGCGGTAGACAGAGGCCTTACCCCGCTGTCCTTGGCAAACGAGAACTGGCGCAAACCAAAGGTCCTAAGCACCATAGACCGCAAGGACGTATGGAAGAGCAAGGAGCTACATGGGCGATTATACAAGGCCTTGACAGGACCCGATGTAGATCTGCTTCTTTATTTTCTCAACAATAACCATCTTATAATATTACGATACAATAAATCAGAACATTAATTATGATATTGTGGGAGACTGGAGCTTACGGTAGGTCAAGGCTGTGTTGTAAGTCTCCAGGAATCCCCTCATTGTAGTTAGTATGAATACATTATTACAGTACCAGTGTTTTATAAAATTAATGTTAATGTATAATCATTGAGAGAGAGAGAGATAGAAGCAGAGATAATTTTAATTAACGTTACTTACATACTACATCTTTAAAGAAAAAGAAAATAAATGAAAAGCTGTGTAGTGCGTTTGTATTTGTGTTAGTGTGTGTGTTTGTGTGTGCCTCTGTTTCGTCGTAGCTAACATTTTGTAAAAGTAAAGTTATTTTGTGTTTTAAATAATGAATAAGGAAGAGGCAAAAGAGGATTGTAGCTTCTAGCACTCTATGGTATCTCAATGAGTGTATGGTAGTGTAGGTGTGTAGAAATTATGCAGTTGAATGCAGTAATTAACCATTAAAATAATCTCCTCAGCGACCACCAGTACGGATTCCGCCGTGGTCGGTCGACTGGGGACCTTCTGCCATACATATATGGAGTGAAGCCATTGAGAAGCATGGCAAGGCAGTGTCTGGTACGCAGACTTACTAAGCAAGCTACCCTCAGGCAGCGAGTTCCATTCCTTAGCCGTATGCTATATAAAGGTTGATCCAAAGCGAAATTATTTTTTTCTCTTGCAGCTGGGATCGATAGCTGGAAATCTAATGATAAAGCATCAGCACAATGAGTTCCCGTCAGACATATTTCTACTCTTGGAGACAGCAGGAGCACAATTAACTATCAGTAAGTCTTCATCATCATCTTGGCGTTACTGTCCCAGTTGTGCTCTCGCGCACGACGGCCCGGGGTCCGCCTTGACCATGATCCAGGATTTGGCAGATCAGTGGAGCGACTGCTATTTGACCTCCGCGACCCTGCTACCAGGAAAGCCTGACCAGATTGGATCGTGGTTACACATTCAGTTGCCTGAATGTGCAGGATTCATCACGATGTTTTCCCTCACCGTATGAGCATGGGAGTGTTAGTGTTCAACTAATGTACATAACTCAGAAAATAGTTATTGGTACATGACCGCAGCGGGATTTGAACTCGGTACCTCTCGCTTACGAGTCCGATACCCTAACTATTCGGCTACCGAGGCTCCTTGTCAAAGTGTATTATTATCAGTTATTACTCTGTAAGTACTAAGAGCATCGGTGGCCTATTTTGTAACGGATCAGACTCGTATTTAGGTACCAAGTTCAATCCCCAGTGCTGCCATTTACCTATAACTTTTCTGTGTTATGTACCTACATTAAATTAACACTGACCGATCTTAAGACGAGGTAAAAGATAATGAGGAAACCTGCACATTCAGGCAACTGATTGTGCAAACTTGATGTCTGGGTAACTTATTTACAGGGTCACAGATCTCAGATGGCAGTCGCTCTATTCTTAATCACCTGATCTGAAAAATCTAATTTCATGGTCAAGGCGGATTTCGGCCCTCGCGCTTAAAATATTTAGGATATTAATGTCAAGATAACATGACTCTGTAGCACAAAGTAAAATACGACCCATCCCAAGTCTGTAGTATGTACTAATTTATCGATAAAGTGCCAGTGCATCACCGGGATTGACACCAGGATGATGGTAGTGCTTTGTGAAGTCTGAGAAGTCGGTGTGGGTGTGTAAGCTTATCTACTTCAGCTGTAAGCAATAAGGCTTAAGAAATAGGTCTTTGGGCCAAATAAAGATGTGTTTGTTAGAATATGTTATATTTTTTACTAATATTGTAATCCTACCAATACATTTATGAAAATGCGAAAGTTTTTAACGATGTATGTTTGCATGTTTGTAACTCCATCACGGGAAAACTACTGAACATATTTCGATGAAATTTGGCAGCAATATAGCTTATAATCCAGAATAGCACATAGGTTATAATTTATCCTTTATCCCGACATTTAATGTGTTTTTCCCTTGCAAACGGTCCTGGAACGTGATGACCGAATTTCGAAAGTTGCGAGTGAATATTTATTCCTTACAAAGTAACTACTAACATTTGCAAAAATCCTTTCAGAAAATCAACGAGGTGTGGCTTCTACTATGACACTGCCTAACTTTTTGAAAACCAAAATGACTGGAAATGTTATTACAAACATACTGTTACCGCCACTAAACAATGATTGGAAAATTGTTACGTTTAAGGTATGTAAACAAATAATACACAACCAATACAATACAAAATCTCTATGTGCACACCAAAAGGCACATTGAAACAAAATGTATGGAAAGTCATTTACTGTTCACTGTGTGTCCGAATCTGTCTTTACCGAGTTGGCCTTTACAGCCATCAGAGAAAGTGGCATGCCATTAACAGTGACGTTATTTCAATCTTTAATGTATGAGACTAATGATGATGATCTTCATATCACAAAGAAAGGTTTTTCATGAGTACCCAACCAAACCCATGCATGTATGAAAACATTGGAAAGTTAACAAAAATTGGAAAGTTAGCTACCTTTATGGCTGAGACGGGCAAATTTTATTTTTTGCTCCTCGATGTGGAAGAAGCGACAAAGATATCCCAGGAGCATAGTAATTAAGAGGAGTGTATCCCGATCGAGCTCCATACCAAAGTAGTGTGATTATATTTTCAGTAGGTATTGCGCTATCAAAGTCAATGAAATTTTGAGACGTGATCCAGAAGCAAATACATATGCTTGTTATTTGTCAAATTTTCGTTATAATCATATTATAATACATCTTTTTATATTTATATCAATTATTTACTTACTTTAATACTATTTAAATATATTTTTTCTTATATTTTTCGCTTTGAACTATAGTCTAGTTCTACTTCTATATATAGTTTCCCTCCCCTACTACCACTAATATGTCTACCACTTTTTGACCCGTTCCGTTCCGTTCAGGTACAACACCAGCCAGAAATGCTTCTGCAAGGGTGTATGTAGGTCATATTAGCAAGAACTAAGTATGGCGTCGCCCTCATCGGTGGCTCCGTCGTCTGTACTTGTATTTTGAGCAACCAAGACCAGTGGTTGTCACGGGTCTCACCCAAAGAGCTGGTTTGCTCCGGATACCGTATCAGACGTGGGAGTTGTTGATTTTAAGCGACACTACACCTCGTACTCCACTGATTTGCGCTACCTCCAGCCCGAGATACCAGTGCGTACGTAGATGCGATGGGGAGTGTAGGGCTGTCGCAGTCAGGATGGGAGCGAAAGGATTTGGAGCCGACAAGAATACTAGCATCGAGTCAGTGTGAGGGAGGATAGATAATATACTTAGTGTGTAATATATAAAGAAAGGATATTGCCTGCTGTAATTGATCCCTCGGAGAGCTCTGCTAGTTTGATCGTCGAAATATGCTGTCTTTTGATGTCCCGCAGTAATCTGCGTAGTCGTAACCTTCAGCTATTCTTCTTATACTTTCTACTGACGTCCTGTCGCAAGCAGCGTACCCGTAACGTTCAATATGTCTACCACTTTTTGACACTAATTAATAACTCTTTACAACAGATAATGCCACGAGCGCAGAACGCCCATGCGATCGTCAATGCTGGATTCTTTTATAAACTCAAGAATAACACAACTGTATCCGAAGCAAGAATAGTATACGGAGGATTATCACCATCATTCATTCACGCGACTGCAACAGAAAAACTCTTGAAAGGGAAGAATCTGTTCACCAACGAGACGCTGCAATCGGCAATCAATAGTTTAAAACTGGAATTAATCGTTGTGGAAAACCCGCCAGAATTTTCGGCCGAGTATAGGAAGACATTAGCTTTGAATTTGTTTTACAAGGTTTGTTGTTAAAACGGTGGTGGTTAGTTTGGTGTGTTACAAAGTCTCAGCCTAGTTGAGATGGGCGGAGATCTTGTCTTCGAGAAAGATCTTCGGGAGACAAAGCTGTTCAGCTCATGATCTGTGGAGGTGAACATCGGTAATATTGTATGTTTTATGGGTATAACTCAATTGTTTTAACGTAATCCTAGCAGACCCGAGGGCCGAGGGAAACTTTCGTTTGGAGACCACAGGCGGTAGGTAGTGAAGTAGAATGATAATCAACTGGGTGTCCGATCAAAGTGCTGTTTTACTTGGTCCATCTATCCAGAAGATATTCTGGATGGAGTATCGGCACATAAAACCTATACCAAGTATTGGCATAAATATTTATTCTTAGTTAAATCCACAATAACATAAAGGAAAGTGTATGTCGAACTAAATCTTTAATCATGCATTTATTTATTCAGAATATGACCCTTATTAAGAAATATATCACTGAATACTTACTTTTATATTTCAGGGTCTGCTCACGCTATGTCCAAAGAACTTGCTGCAGTCGCGCTACCAGACTGGTAGCACAAAGCTTCACGAGTCCAGACCAGTGTCGGAAGGACGACAGATTTACGACACAGACCCTACTGTGTGGCCTCTGAATCAACCCATTCAGAAGGTGGAAGCTATGGCAAGTTTTAAAAACACATTTTTGTAATGTTGTAAACAGTTGCGGGCATTAACACATATTTTAAACAACTAGTCCGCCGCGACTTTATTCGCGTGCTATTATTGTCCCTACACTATGGACCTTCCTCTTGAATCACTCTATCTTTTTATGAAACCTCATTAAAATCTAGATAAAGAACTTAAGTGTCATTCCATTCGTCAGTTCGAGTAGACTAATTGCCCATTGGACTACTCGTAATCAAAGGTACGTGGTAATAAATCCGAAACATACTTTTAACATATTTTAGCTACACACAACTTCAATATATAATCACAGAATAATAATATTATTATTATGTTATAATTAATTATATTGTATCGCTTATTATTATTGACAAACCCTAAATGAATGCACATTTTGTCTGTATTTACTGCTAGGTATATAAATGTACTTGTATTCACTTTAGACAATAAATTAATCTTATCTAATCTAATATAATCATTGGTGTTACCGAGTATATATAAATAATTTAAAATGTCATTAAAATGATATATATTAAATCATCACATTACACACAAACTTGATGTATTGGTCCTTTGGTTTGGTGAGAAAACGAAATTGAACTATTGACACTGACTATAAAATATACCCTACCTTATTAACGATAGAGTTCAATATTTTATTTAACAGATACAATGTTCTGGCGAAGCAGAGTACAGCGAAGACCTTCCCTGCTTCCCTCGGGAAGTTTTTGCGACTTTTGTACTGAGCACCGTACCTAAGGGAATCATTGTTTCGGAAGATGCCAGCCTTGCCTTGGTAAGTATTAATAATCTACATTTATGGACGTAAAATTATTGTTACACAAGTAGACTTACTCATTTATGTGCTCAAGATTTACATTAAAAACAAACAGTACTCTCTGTTCAACGTAGTTGTCCCTTGCTACGTTACGAGTACTTTCGTATAAATAAAACTGATGCTTTTAGTTAAATTTCTCAGCCTTCAAAAGCCGGGACAACCTCGGATGCACAGAGAATATTTATTCAACACAAGGTTTACATTTTGGACATGGAGAATTAAGAAGCTGACGTAGTTGTGGGTTCGCCATATCTGCCAAAAACAGACAGCCGCCGAAGTAGACAAGTTCTTGGGTAGACTTAGTCTAGGACGCCCTTTGGCCAGGTAGAATTACGATTGCTGAAGGGTGGAGGCTGAATGAGGCAATCTAGAATGTTATTAAATTTTGAATTCCAGAAACAACATGGCGTTTTAAATTATTTCTCTGCGAAAGACATACCTGGTTTGAACTCTTTCACTCCCCATGATGTTATACCATACTCTACGAATGAGGAATTACTTTGCAATGGTGAAGTTAAATATTTCAATCAACCAATCGGTATAATTGTCGCTGAATCACGTGCTATAGCTGAAAGAGCCGCTAAGATGGTCAAATTTACATACAGTGGCGTTACAGAAGCAGTAGTGGATATTAATACTGCTAGAAAAGACCCAAAGAGAGTATCTATTGCATTTGCAACGATCGCTACGAACCCTGGCATAGATATATCGAAGATTATAAAAAATAAAAATACAATTTATGGCCAGTACCATTTTATGATGGAGAACTTAGTATGTGTGACCAAACCAACGGAGGAAGGGTTGGAGGTGCATACTTGCACACAACATATGGACGCAGTGCAGTTGATGACATCACGAGCCCTGAAAATGGACCAAAACAAGTACGCTGTAATAAGTTTAATATCAGAATATTATTTATGGAGATATTTTATACCAAGTTTTGTAGCGTCGGTGCTGCAAAATCTTGGATCGTGGCCCTCGCGCGTGATAGCACAATATTGACGCAAATATTACTATTTTATTTAATACCAAGTTTCGAGCTGTAACTTACGGATACATTTCCAGGATCGACGTTCACGTACGTAGACTCGGCGGCGCATACGGAATGAAGATATCCCGCACAAGCCAAGTGGCTGTGGCCTGTAATCTTGTCGCGATGAAGTTGAACAGGCCGTGTCGATTTATACAGCCGCTCACAACGACAATGAGAGCCGTTGGAAAGCGGTTTCCCTGTGCTAATGACTTTGAGGTTAGTATTTCTCTGAAAAACAGTACAAGTACTACGCAAGTATTTCATACGGAGTCGTACAACAGGCTCGTGAAGATCATGTATTTTATTTTTCGTTAATTAGATTAATTAAACAATCAAGAAACCTTATATTCTATATATTCTTATTCTATTTTCTTATATATTATCAATCAGATAAATTATTAGTAATTTAAAATTATTAAGTGTTGGTGATGATTATGACCTAACCAATTTACTCATATTGCAGGTAGCAGTTAACGATTCTGGAGTGATACAGTTCATAAATACAGACATTTATGAGGATAACGGGTACATAATAGATGAACTGTTAGCACTTTTAAGCAGCGACGCCTATAACAATTGCTACGACAAATCTAAATGGAATTATAAATGTTTCAATACACTCACTGATACTGCCAGTAACACATGGTGTAGATCGCCTGGTAAGTAAAACCTTAAAGAAGTCGGAAAATTTTATCTGAAAATACTTAGATGAAATTTTATTTTATTATACCTATGATGCTGATTGCAGTTATACTTGACTTGATTGATTGACTTAATAACTTTTTTTAATGTCAACGTTATAGGAACTCTAGAAAGCATAGCAATGGCTGAATGGGTGTTGGAACAAATATCCTACGAGCTCGATTTGGACCCTCTAGAAGTAAGGTTAGCTAATCTAGACACCAAATATAACGACCTAAAAGAAATAGCCGAAACATTAAAAACCAATGCAGACTATACCACAAGAAGAGCCGAAGTGGATAAGTTCAATAATGAAAATAGATGGAAGAAGAAAGGATTAAGATTCGCCTTACTAAGATGGACTCCCACTGGAGGTCAAACATTAGACGTAAACCTTTCTGTTTATCATGGAGACGGAACAGTTATCATAACACACAGTGGCATAGAAATGGGGCAAGGCATAAATACCAAAGCCGTTCAGATATGCGCACATCTACTGAAAATACCTGTAGAGAAAATACAAATTAAAGGTAATGATACTATCATTGCACCTAATGGATACATTACCGGAGGTAGCATTACTTCCCAGAATGTAGGTCGTGGTGTGCAAAGATGCTGTGAACAATTATTAGAACAATTGAATCCAGTAAGGGCAAAGATGGATAATCCTTCATGGGAGGATTTGATAGTAAATGCGTTTATTTTAAATGTAGATTTGCAAGCTCACGGTTTCGTAAATATACTGGATACCCAAGATTACGATGTCTTCGGAGCTACGTTGGCGGAAGTGGAGGTTGATTTATTGACAGGGGAACATGAAGTGAAAAGAGTTGATCTTATAGAAGATGTCGGCAGAAGTGTTAACCCTGAAATTGATATTGGTCAAGTAAGTATTGCCAGATATTATTAATCGTGCTAATGTGAAAATATTGAGAGATTCTAAATATACAAAGAACCTAAGGAAGGAAATGGTCATTGGATGCTGTCACTGAAATAAAGAACAAAAGACAGAGATACAATATAATAACCAGATAAGTGCCTTATTGTTGATACAACAGATAGCCATGTAACAATGACGTCAATTTTTTTTTTGCCAATAATCTGGGGTTATTTAAGAGTGTTATACCACTAAGGTGGCAGACAAGCTTACAGCTTGCCTGATAGTAACAGTTACTGCAGCCTACGGACGCTTGCAATACTTGTTGTGAATTGAGGGTCAACAATTTAAGCCTTTACTACTTCAATCACTAATATATATTGGGCATAGCTGCAAGTTGGCTTGGCGTACCTAACAATATGTGAGGACAATAATTTATCAATCAAATATTTTTTTAGGTGGAAGGGGCATTCATCATGGGCCTCGGATACTGGACAACAGAACGTTTAGTCTACGGCTCCAACGGAGAAGTACTTACGGACAGAACTTGGCACTACTACGTCCCTCAAGCGAAAGAAATTCCATTGGACTTCCGAGTATATTTGAGGAAAAAGTCTTACAGCTCTGATGCCATGTTTGGTGCAAAAGGTAGGTATTACTTATTTTTTATCTATATACATATACAGAGGTATAATAAAATAGTTAAAAAGTGTTTCTGTACATTAAATATATTTACAAAAAATAATTTAGAGCGATGAAGAAATAGTAATAGAATGAGAATTTTTTAAATAATTGTCTGGCTGTTTGCCTGTTTGTACAGGCTAATCTCTGGAACTACTGGACGGATTCGAATGGAACTTTTTTGTTGAGTATCTTTCTCGTTGAGTGCCGGGGCAATATATAGGGTATATTTGATTTTGGAAACTGGAACACCTGATGTAGAACCATAATATACCAGTTAAACTCTAAGAAATAGCATTGAATGGATTTTGATGGGGTTTTCTCCGTTAGGTAGTTTGGGGTCAAATTTAAAATATAGGCTATATTTCATCTAATTCGGTTAAATAAGCATAAAATTTTAATTATTTCTTTTGTCCACAGCATCGGGAGAGCCCCCTATGTGTATGTCAGTAGTAATACCATTTGCTATAAGAGAAGCCATAGCAGCAGCTAGATCAGATTCTGGAATAAATAAAACCAAATGGTTCGATATAGGTAATTTAGTGTTTATCTATATTTTTCACTACGAGTATTGTACGAGTTACATAAACCAATGGTGTCAATATTCAAGGACTGACCAACCGCCGCTTAAAACATGCTGACGCGGCTTATGCTTCATGCGTCGCTGTTGCGTCGACCAGTGTGGTCGCATCCATAAACGCGCCATGACGCAGCTCTATTTACGCAGCTTTAAGCGGCGTCACAGCGTATACGGCGTTAGCGTTTTTGAGCTGCGGTGTGGTCTGTCAAATAACCAGTCGATGGTTCTGTGCGAACCCATGCACGGGATACATCGTGAAGGAATGACCTGTACTTCCTGATGAAGATGTTACAGAAAAGAAACTATTCGTATATTCAGTATAATACATTTTAGTCATTATCATCCCAGCGTTTATCCTGGCTTTTGCCAGGGTCCGCTTTCCGACTCATTCCGAGTTGGTTGGTCATCGGATGTATATACCATGTCATAAGATAATTTTCTTAATGCATTGATAATTTTTATTATAAATTAAAATAAAATTAATTTTATAATTATAAAAAGAGCATCGTTTAAAATCAAACGTTTGTTCCAGATGGCCCTTATACCGTAGAAAAAATATGTTTGGCTGCAGAAACTAAAACTGAAGACTTCAAGTTTTGATAAAATTTTATTTATTTAAATATTTTTTACCAATTTCTTTAAATGCGTGAATAATTATTTTTATTACAATGTTATATTTTGACCACAATTAATATTGAATATTATCTAAGATCATCGTCGTTGATAGATAAAAAATTTATAAGCTTTTATTTAAGTTCACTTGCATGTCCTGAAATCTTGCAATCCTAATTTGCGCCACTTCCCGGCGTTCAATTGAGCTAAAATTTTGTATACCTATATAACTTGGATGACAATACATTAATATGATACCATGGACCTGGTCTGAAGATGGAGTTGGAAAGTGGTTTAACTTCAATTATATTGTCGTTGTTTTGTGTGTTTTATGTTGCAAGCAATATTGTAAACTGTTTGTTTTTCTTAATAAAGCAAAAATAAAAAATATATATGTACTGGAATCTCGCATGCCTAATTTTGCCAATTTTCCGATGTTAAATTGTAATGAAATTTGGTATACCTATGTAACTTGGATGACAATGCTTTAATATGGTACCATGGAGCCAGATCTGATGATGGAGTCGGAAGGTCGTCATAGGAAATACTGAATGCAACAAGATAACCTCATCATGTTTGGAATGGTCTTGATGAGTACTAATAATACTGGTTATACCCAACCGAATTAGATGAAACATAGCCTAGATTTTACATTGGACCCCAAACTACCAAACTGTGAAAACTCCAACAAAATCCATTCGGCGTAATTTCCATATTTCTTATAGTTTAACTGGTCTATTATGGTTCTACAACAGGTGTTCCCGTTTCCAAAATAAATGTTACCCTATATGTTTATACCCAATGTGTATACAAAGCTATACAGCAAAATTTCATTTAAATTCGTCCAGTAGTTCCGGAGATTATAATGTACAAACAGTCTAACAGAAAGACAAAAACTAATAATTTTTTTTTTATTAAATTATAAGAGAATAAGAGCAAAATTATTTAGCAAAGAATTTGCTATAATATTTACGTAAGGCGTTTTAAACTCAATGTGACTGCTTTAATCATGCTTTATTCAGCCATAATTGAAGGACTGGACACGGTCAGAGAATATCTCGGTATATAATGAATTAAATCGCCTTTTGTACAATAGTTCTACTTTATTTAATTCATAATATAATAGAATTCCATCACAAACTTATAATACAAAGTTTTAAATATTTAGAATATCTATACGTAGAATATATAACGACCCGATCATAATGATTTTTAAAATGGAGTAAATATGTTCAAAAGCTACTAATCTGCTACCTACTCAAAATAATTTTAATAAAAATGTCATCTTGGCAACAATGAGATGACATTTCTAAATACGCCAATATGACATTTTAAAATTCTTATAAATACATACTATTTATGCGTCAAAAAGGTCAAAAGTATCTGTTATTCATTAAAGAGTCATTCGGGCACGGGAAGGAGAGGCCGGCCCAAGAAGCGATGGCTTGACGTAGTCAAGACTGATATGCGTGCCAATAAGCTCACCACTAAGGATGCCGAAGACCGAGCGAGGTGGGCCAAGAGTAGCAGGAAGGACCCTGGGCCCTCGCGTGCCACGTGGGGGCGCAACCGGGACATAACCCAAAATGATGATGAGTCCATCCGTCTTTTGATTATTTACATTTATTACGTATTTACGTCTTTTGTTCATGTGCATTTTGGAACGCGGAGTGATGCGTAAGTGCGATAATGTGCTAATTGTGATACAATTTTGAGAATTTAAAACATTATTTCTTTTATCTAATAATGCTTTAAAAATCCGAAATGTAAAAAAAAATACCAATTTAAAAATACAAGGTTATGCCAATGTATGGTCGTACTTTATATTATGTAATCAGATTTGATTTTATGTGTTCTGATGTAATTTTATGATAAAGGCAGAAGTTATATGCCATTAGGATTTGCCATTTCCAAGAAATTGGAAAGGCTTGTAGGTATGAAAATTCAGTTTTTTAAATCACAAAGATATAGCAAACAATGTTGCAATCTGACTGATGGTAAGCAGTCACCGCAGCCTATGGACGTTTACAGTACCAGGGGCATCACTTGAGTGTAGCTGTAAAAATCTTTTTCAGTTTTCGTCAAATTCTCCGTACAAAACGGCACAAATTATGATCGCAAATACGAAGTGACTAGTTTAACATACCCCTACATAACAGAATTTACATCAATTTCGCGATCGCTAACTTCGGCCAGGACAATTCTGGACTAAGTTAGAGCTAGTGCTTAACTTAGTACTGAATTGCAATACCTATATTAGTTAGATATCTAGAGCTTGGTGGGTACAAGGCGGTCGATACGTATCAATCAGAGTGGCTTGTTCTAAGCTTGTAATTACAGGTCATAGGGGTCGACCCGACTCGCACTAGCTCTATACGTAGGTTAATACTTATTATAGGGTACCTATGTAACAAAATCCTATATCTGATCCATGAAGACATTATGTAACTGTAACTGTTGTTGTGTCGTGGTGTGCTATGTGTAATAAATGTATTTTCTTTCTTGCTTTAAAGTGCCTGTTAAAAACTGAAAAGTAAGTAGGCAATTATTTTCATAGAATGCATCACTTTAAACATTTTTATTACCTCAGCCACACTATATGATCATTATTGTAGTTTTTATTTAGGCCTGTAAATTAAGAATTCAATTTCAAACTTATAATAGGTAGATTTTCAGGTTTCACGAACAACTGTAGTGATTGTCTTATAGTTTAATTGTCCTAATAAAATATTTTCACGCGGGTAAAAGCAATAGCTTCAGCACTACACTAACTAAATAAAATGTAACAGATCGCGCCAAATTTCAAGACGCCTCTGAAGTTGCTTCCGCCACCCGTCTCACCCCGCTGACACCTATTTTTGCGTAAGCACCTATATTCAGAGGCGTCTAGAAGTTTGGCGCGATCTGTACTTACAAAATTCAAAATTTATTGATTGATTAGGACATTAAATATCTCTTTCAATCGTCAAAAAGGAGGAAGAAAAGTAGGAAGGAAGCACACAGTGACACGCTGGCCGCCCTGGCCTGGTTAAGAAAAAACCACCTAAAACTACAGCAAGAGTAAGCCAGTCCACCAAGGCAGCACCCGTTCACGAGTATAACGCAGGGCCCAGCCATCGTCCAATTCAACCATATTTGATGGAAAAGAGCGACCCGGCCCCCAAGCCACCGCCAGACAGACTTTGAAGTGAGCGTGCATTACACATGCTGCATGTGATAGGTAGCTGCCCCCACCCTACACTATCCTATCCCTACCCTACCCCTAGCTTACCCCTACCATATTCTCCTACTGCCTTAACTGTACCCTACCGCTACCTTACCCCTACCCTACCACTATCTTACCCCTACCCTACCACTATCCTACCCCTACCCTACCACTATCTTACCCCTACCCTACCATTATCTTACCCCTACCCTACCCCTACTTTAACTACTACCCTACCCCTACCCAACCGCAGGCAAAAGTCACTATGTGTGGGAAAGGAAGGAAATTTAACGCCGCTTCCAAGGTGGTTCTCCGTGGGGGAAAGAAACGGCAAGAAACCCACAGAGCCTACGTTAATTCATTTTTTTTAAACATTTCTTATGTACTAATACATTATTTGTCCTATAAACTATCTTAAAAGTAAATACTTATATAGAACAGCAGTTCAGTCCCATGGACGTTTGTCATTTTCATATTCAGATATACTATAATAACTTTTATAACATAATTTGATTTTTATAGTGGCTTTAAATTTATTCATTACCTCATTGAAATGCAATTATTTCTTTAAACTTTACAGGGAACATAACCAATAGACCAAAAATACACTTAAATCGCTACTCTTAAACATAAAAGCAATCATAGATCGCGATCTGATTAAAAATAGAATAAGCTAAATACGAATTCCGTTGCTCTAACAACCAGGAACCAATTTTTTTCTCACGACACAGATATTCACGACGTCAAACTGATAAAATCGCCGTTGAAATGGTAAATTTAAAGAGAGCATAATAAAAATGCTACATAAAATTATTAACCTGCGGGAGAAATCTGTCAAATCAAGTTTCCATGAGCGTAGGAAGATTCTGCACGAAAGATGAGATGGTGGTATGGCCCGTAACACACCTTTCAACATTATTACTAGAAAGAAGGCAACTATAAAATAAGTATATTTATTATTTATCGAGACCACGTCTAACAATCACAAAGGAATAAGACAAAAGCCGGTCGACCATCGTTCAAAGCCCATGCCGCTTAGCCTTACCTGGACATAATTCCGATTTTACAACACAATACAATACAATACAATAGCACCCTATATAACATATATTCTCGACAGAATAACAGTTTTCGAAAACTGACTCGACATAGAAGACCAATTATGTTTTTTCCCCTTACTTTCACCTTAAGACCTTACTTTTGACATCTTATTATACAGCACAAGTAAAGGGTAAAAAATGGTAATTTGTACATGATATATGCGTCTCACATACTACCACAAGCTACTGTAAGGTAGCACAAGCTCCTCGAGGTCGAAAACTTAAATTACACACCGCACACTATTTCCGAACAAATACTCAAAATTTAATTTCACGAACTATTACTGTGTAGCAAAATTAAACGGAATATTGAAAGAAAACCTGAACCTACTCCCAACAAAATCCTCCACTTACCGAAAATGTTCAAGAATTCTTTACCGGCAGCCTGATCAAGTAAATCTTCTAAGTTAGTTGCAGTGGGATCGCTCCGTAATGCCTTCGTATCCAACTCTGATTGAGTGGTTTGTTAAAGCTTCGGATTCGAATCAATCTTGTTTTGAGGTACAATTTGGTCGAACAGCTTCCTGTGGATTTCTGTTTCGCCACCGATTTACTTGTTATTTTCTTCTCCTTGAGCTATTTTGTGGGACTTATTTTTATTTTTGCTACCTTCAGATTATAGTTTAATTGCAATGGATGCCTTAATAATAATATAAATGAAACTAAGTATTGGTTTTCGCGAAACTAATGGCAAGACTAGTTATCTCGACTTAAGATTTTAAATTAATTGCAAAATAACGTTAAAACCAAAGAACTCACTTCAGTCTATGGAATTGCTACTTAAATATTATTTTTTTTATACTTGAAAATCCGCGACGAAGGAGTCAAACATTTCTCAATCTACTTAATCGATTTTAATACAAAAACCAAAACTTAAAATTTTGAGAAATACCACGACGGCTAAAATTGGTAAGAGAAAAAGGTTTAAATAAGTTTATAAATTCCCAACTAGCAGATCGCTCTAATAATACATCGAGGGCTTCTAAAAACAAAGCTACGAACTATCTAGAATCTAAATTAAACTGGTTTTTAACCGCATCGAAATCGGCACATCCGTTCAGGAAATACAGGAAATTGTATCTCATATGAATATACAAATTCTATGTCAGATTTGCAGTCAAATACCGTTTTCAAAGTAAGTAGTTCACGCGAGAGCACGCCAAAACCGAATTTTACGCAACCGAAGCCGCGGGGAAGCTATAGTAGTGTAGCAAATACATATCAAGAACGAAACAATGTAATAAAAGGTGTTTCAATATATTAAAAAAATATTACAAACACTCGAGTATACCTTGTGATGTAGAGTTTCCATGACGTGACGCTAGATGTCGCTGCAGGTAAAATAGAACGCGCTAGCGGTGTGTCGCCCGAAAATTATCAGTACCACGTTCATTGCCGGGTACAAATTGCCATCAGGAGGGTCTTAACTGACTCGACTGAACAGCGGGTGATGATCCGGGAGATGATCTTCGTGATTACAATCCACTCGGGCGCATCTCAACTATCGCGAGGTGCGTTTCGATTTTCTGACGCTGTTTTTGGCCTTTTATAAATCGTTTGTATGTATTGTATGTACTTGACTGTGGGACCGCTCGATGTGTTGTGTGCGGTACTGTCATGTATAATTTATGCATCACAGATCACACACAACACAGCATCGTATAAGTATTGTTTATAATAATACCTACGGTTTGGATTACTGATTACGTTTTTTATCAGTAAAGATTTGATATAATTTTGAGAGAATTATTTATTTATTAAATCTTTAAGCACAAAAGTACAGTGAAAATAGTAGTTTATGCAACTGTCATATAAAAGGGGGTATTAAAACATGAGTGTCTGTTTATCATACGAGGTGTAGCCGAGTATGATAATAGTTTGACACGAGTGTTTTAATACCTAATTATATGCAGTTGCATACACTACTTTATCTACACTCATATTTTTATGTTAAAATATCGTACCTATTATTTTCTCAACTTAGCTGGAAGTAAGCGAGTCAGTTCTGTTGTATCTACGCGTCAAGGATATCAAGCGGCGGGAAATTCACTTAACTATTGTCACATTTATCTATTTATTTGCTTAAAATAAAGAAAAACATTCACAAACACAAATTACAACAATTACAATAAATATTCTGTTTAGCGGGAAAATAATTACACAGAATATAAACAGGAAAATTTAAATTTTGAATTTGTTAAAGACATCTACGTAGTATTCAGCCTACATTACGCCGTGTCCCGGCGCCCGACAAAAAATAAAAAAATAAAAGTGTTGCATAATGATTAAAAAGTTATTTTACGATACAGCTGTAATGAAAATAGTATGGGAAATGCTGTATCGAAAAGTAATTTTTTTTAATTTTATATTCTGGCGTGAAAAAGGTCTACCCTTAAACGACTGTTTTCGAATATGTAATTGGAACATTATGCTATGAGTGTAGATAAAAAAATTAACGATCGAGTAAATTAATTATCGACCGCATAATATGTTTGTTTACAGTGCGTAAGTAGATTAGGTTTTCATTACACAGTACGAATTTTTTTGTTTTTTATACTACTACGGTGGCAAACAAGCTTACGGCCTGTCTGATGGTAAGCTGTCACCGCAGCCTATGGACGTTTGCAATACCAGGGGCATCACCCACGCGTTGCCGACCCCGTAAATACCTTTTAACCCTTTTAAGTTGGAGTCAAACTTCGTTTGTACAAACGCGCTGTGCAAGCATAAGTTTGTGCTGTGTGGATCCGGCTTAACACATCAAAAATAATTATATTCATCATCATAACAGTTCTCTGTAGGACTCAGGGTCTCTCCTACGAGAGTCGAAGTTATAGCCATAATCTTCACGCTTGGCAGGCGGGTTGGAGATCACAGTGTTATAAAAACCATGGAAAATGCCTGCTACCCATTAACCACCCTACGGAGACTCTAGATCTTTTGTCTCGAAAACATTAGTCGCCTTGTATGACACCCACGAATGTAAATAATTAAATTGCGAGCAGTCAATTTCGACGTCTGGTGGGTGACAAAAGCTTGTAAAGAGTAAAACCTAACTAAAGTATTTTTCCCTCTAGCCATTCAGTTCTTTAGCCTCCAAAAAACTAACAAAATGACTCAAGTAACAAATACCATTGAGTATTTTTTATTAAGTAAATTATATTAACCTCAGAGCCATAACACGTAAATGATTACTCCTGACTGCTTTTACAGCACATGCGCTAAATTCTTATTCGTTGCGCTGAATTTGAACTGTGTTGTGTACTCTCTACATAGAGTTCTTTTCTTTTACAATAGCGTGGCTCTATAGTTAATTGCTATAATGTATTTTTTTTACTTTGTCTAGGTTACCTTTATGGTTCAAAATTGTTAGACGATGTTTTAGGAACAAAAACTACGCAGAATAATGCTCACCAAGTAGAAAATTCAATTTCAAATTCAACTGAATTTGAATTGTGTTGTGGACTCTCTACTCGTACATAGAGTTATTTTCTTTTACAATAGCGTGGCTCTATAGTAAATTGCTATAATGATTTTTTTTTATTTTGTCTAGTTTACCTTTATGGTTCAAAATTGTTAGACGATGTTATAAGAACAAAAACTACACAGAATAATGCTCACCAAGTAGAAAATATGCGGTAACAAACTATAAATTACTTTCTTTGTAATAATTACTATTAATGACTTTATTCTAGTACTATTTTACTCATTCAAATTAAAAACTAATGGCATGAAAAAACAGTACCTAATAAACAAATGAAGAAAAAAACCTACGCTATCTTAGTTAGGTACCACTGCTTAACCAGATTAAAATTCTGTTGTAAAAGAGTTCTTAGATTTTAAAATTGATTAATGGTAAATACTGTATGACCTATTATGCATGCCTCTGTATATTGGTTGCTTATTAATAGCTTAATGCATACCATATTCTTTGCAAATAAATAGATATTTCCGAAATTTCAAGGTAAAAACAATACTAACCGTGGTAACAAACCCGATGATATGTGTAGTGAATAGCCACGAAACTCTTAAAATAAATATTTTTCTCCGTTCTATTCTTAGATGAATATAAAAAGCGCGCACCCATGTCAATCGTATGGCCATCAGCTGTGAATCAGAGCGCGGAACGCGACTGTCAAGTTCACGACGCAATCTTTTTTTTTTTTATTTTAACCGCGTTACTATTGTATTGTTATTATGCAACCGTGTTGGATTCGTGGTTGCGTGTCTGCCAGTGTAAAGCCGGGTGCACAGAGCCATGTGCGAAATATATATATATATTTTTTTAATTACCTAGGCAGGCATTTGACCGCCACCTCACCTGGTGGTAAGTGACGATGCGGCCGAAGATGGAGCATGCCTGTCTGGGAACAGCCTATTCACTCTGGCCTTAAAGGCGTCTAGATTATAATGATCAGGGAACACACATACATTTATACATAACTAGTACTTTTTAATTGTATATAGGGTGTCCGGTAATGAATGGATAACCTTATAATGTCTTATAGTATAAGTTATGGCCGTTCAGAAAATAATTTGAAACATATTATTATTCAATATTTCTTAAACCACTGGGTTTAAGAAATATTTGAGGCGAATGTTCTCTGATGTCTGTAATTTACCTACCTACCTGTCCATTACCTATTAATTTCAAACGTCCATAAGCTGCGGTGACAGCTTACCATCAGATGGGCTGTAAGCTTGTTTGCCACATCAGTAGTATAAAAAAAATTTGGCTTACAATTTTACAAAAACGAAATACCGCCACTGCGGACCCGGCCTTAGGTTTCAGGGAAGTCGATTAATGTACATGTTTGGTCGGCCGAGCTGTGGTCGAACCGTGAGATCATTCTGATACGTAGACGGAAATAAATTCGTGGGTGTCAGTACTCATAAACTCATTGTAGGTGTCTGTAAATACTATGTACAGTCAAGAGCATACCGACCCACTAAAACCAGTATAAGATGAGCTAGCGTCTTTATGGACGCGCATACCAATGTTAGCTCATTTTATACTGGTTGATTGCGATACGCTAACTCATTTAGACTGTGAGGGCAAAAATTCCACTTTTGACCACACAAAGACCCACAAAAGGTTGGTCTGCCCGTGCACAAGCAGAAACAAAAATTTTTTTTGTTGCCGATACTTTGACTTTTATTAACGACAGTACTTGCTTGTTCTCTTGTGTTGGTTCTAGAAGTTCTATACACTTCTTGGCATCAATATCCCGGTTGTGCTCTCGCTGTATAGGACCAGGGTCTGCCTTGACTAGTGTTGCCACCTTTTTAAGACCAAGTATAGTATTTTCGGATTCAGTAGCCATATAAATGTAGTAGATAGGAAATTAATTACTCTTTTAAATAGTATTGTGTTTCTGCCGGTGAGTAAGGTTTCCAGTGCTCCATGGGGTGGGGATTTGTGGAACCGTGGCTTTGGCAGTGGAGTGGCATTTGCTTTTTGCTGCCAGAGCAACGTGTTATAGAGGTGGGCAACGCATTAGCGATACTCTTGGTGTTGCTAACGTCTATAGGCAGTGGTGACCACTTTCCATCAGGTGGCCCGCTTGCCTGTTTGCCTACCGTATGACATAAAAAAAAAAAAATTAAAAAAGGTAGGTACAGTATTAAAAAAAAAAATTCTGAGGTTAGAGTAACTTTGAGGAACGCTTTATAATTTCAATCTCTTTCTAAATTATAGCTTTTTCGAGACGTACAGGCTCTGTTACGCTCATTTTTAAATTTTTCTGTTCATCACGGAAAATATGGGCTAGAAAATTTGTAAAATCTTTGGAATATATCTGTTTGTGCATGAAGTATAAATAAATTAATAAATATTAGAAAATCTTGATTCACTAGAGGTACCATCGTACTCACTGCAGTCATTGCTGTAGATGAACACTTGTTGCCATTTATCAGCTGCAAGATTTAGCATAAAATAGTTCTATGATCTGTTTAAACTGACTTGTCTTAATTGGTGAACAAACAATGTCCAAAATCACGCCTTGCCGTATCAGTCACGCTACGTATATTGTGTATAGATGTCGAGAATTATATATGAAACACATAGAATGTAAATTTCAACGAATACTGCTGCACATTATCCATTTAAATACATAATTTCCTTAAGACAAGTCAGTTTGGACAGATTATAGTCCAGGATGGTGTTTAGTTGACTTATTTCTGTATTTAGGTTGTTAAAATTAAAATTATTTTTATTTGTATTACAACATGGGGTTCTTCAAAAGGCCTTTCTACCTTACCTTCTCTACCTTAAAGGCCAGCATCGCATCCGGTCTGACTACTTCACTACAAGATACACTAAATTACATGCATATAGAGTACCATAGCAATTGCAAAAGTGTCAAAATTACACACTGTCGCGTATATTTCTCACCTGTACATTAACACGTAGTGCAAAGTCGAGCGCCAGTACAGCCCACAAAATTATCTGACGCGGTGGCCAAAACCGGAACTAAGTGACGATATTTTGAAATGCCATTTTTTGCCAACAACAGCGACGCCGTGACAGGATTAGTTAAGTTGGTGTCTGTAATATGTGTACTTATCCATGTTTGTCGCGAATCGTTGGGAAAATCGGGCGACATTGTGTTCAAACTTGTTGCAATAAGTTGGAATGGGCTGTGGCACAAGATAATTGTGTTTGAAACTGTACGGAAAGGATACGGGTTCCGGTTTGGAGGATAAGGTTGCCAGCGCAATTTTTAGCACTAGGCATGAGGCATTTCACTTTACTACTCACAGTGACAACGCACCTGCTGTTTTACATTTTTGTTACATGCAATCTAAATGCATGAATCATTATAGAGTACCTTGTTGGGTTTGACAACCTGTGTGGTTCAGTTGGTTAACATGCCAGCCTGCCACGCAGAGATCCTGGGTTCAATTCCCGGCCAAGCAGAAATTGAAATCATGAATTTTAATTTCTTTTACAGGTCCGGGTATGTAAGTATAATCAATCAAATCAAATCAAATCACGTTTATTCAGTTTAGGCTTTTACAAACACTCATGTGTCTCATGAATCTTAAATATTTTACATAATTAAAAATAACATAACTCCGGCGCCCCGCGGCACTACCACCCAGTGTTGGGCATGAACAATTGATATTTTAATCATCATATTAATTGATTGAAAAATTAATTGCAATTAATTTAATCACAATTGATTTAATTGCAATTAATCTGTTATTTGCGTATTGCAATTAATTTATTTAAATAATCTCACGTTAATTGCAAGAGACAATTAAAATAATTAAAATAATATTTTTAATTGTTACAAGAGACAATTAACAATCACAGATTTATATTGTTATGCGGCCCGATCGGGCCGCTCGAGGGCTGAGAGGTAAGAGTAGGACGCGAGAGAGACAAAATAATATGTAAACGCATTGTTATGTTGAAAGCTATTTGCGGAAAGAATTTTCTATTCTTAAGTCTAATATATAAAATTCTCGTGTCACAGTTTTCGTTGCCATACTCCTCCGAAACGGCTTGACCGATTTTGATAAAATTTTTTGTGCTTATCCGGTATCTATGAGAATCGGCCAACATCTATTTTTCATCCCCCTAAATGTTAGGGGTAGTCCACCCCTAATTTTTTTTTTTATTTTTTAGACATAGGTGTAGGGTAGGTGTAGGGTAGGTGTAGGGTAGGTGTAGGGTAGGTGTAGGGTAGGTGTAGGGTAGGTGTAGGGTAGGTGTAGGGTAGGGGTAGGTGTAGGGTAGGTGTAGGGTAAGTGTACGGTAGGTGTAGGGTAGGTGTAGGGTAGGTGTAGGGTAAGTGTACGGTAAGTGTAGGGTAGGTGTAGGGTAGGTGTAGGGTTAGAACGCTACGCGAACGAAGTCGCGCCGGGTCAGCTAGTACTAGTATATAAATCTGTGTGGCTATCATGAAGAACGATTTAGCATGGCCATTAAGGTCAAGCTTGTAAAAGCCCTACCCTGTGCCACTCCTTAATCTTATAATATTACTATTTACATTATTTAAATTTAATTAAAGTTTAATTACAAGAACAGTTGACAATTGATTAATTGTTAATTGCAACGTCACAATTAACAATTAATCAATTGTTAATTGCAACGTCACAATTAACAATTAATCAATTGTTAATTGCAACGTCACAATTAACAATTGATCAATTGTTAATTGCAACGTCACAGTTAACAATTGATCAATTGTTAATTGATATTTCACAATTAACAATTAATCAATTGTTATTTTTAATTGTAACTTGCAATTAAATTTTGCCCAACACTGCTACCACCACAGGCACTAAAAAAAAAAAAACTCCGCGACGCTAGCGCCGCTGATCGTCTAACTGTCACTGTGACTGTCAGTGAATGATGCCGCTCGCTTACAAATAGGTTTGACACATATTTTGCGTGTGCCTAGCAAGAAACCGCACAAAACGCTATGATCACAAACATTCAAGTGCATAGCATATTAGTTTTATAAACAAATAATGACATACCCTTAGGTAAGTGCATACCTCATTACGGTTCATGCAACAATGCAAAATTTTTGAACACCAAACATTGCAGTGCAGTAAACAGTTCTTTAACTTTATAGGTCATTTACATTTGTGATCCTACATTGAGGGCTCTAAGAAGAAAATGGTCAAATGGAAAGAAGATGGTCAAATTAGGATGTTTCTCATACCCATACGGTGTCTACAAGCACCTACAACCCAGACCCAGTTGAGGTTATAGATGAGTACATATATAAGTATTATGCAAGTATGCCCATTTTATATTATCGTATCGTACAATGAGTATATATACCCACTATATATACAAATTAGTTTACTAGACTGTAAGTCTACTAATACAACATTAAAGTATAAATATGTCAGGAAGGACAATATTAAAATTACAATGTTATAACAATAAAATTAAATATAAAATAAATTATAATAATTTTCATTTCATACATTCATTAACATTAAATAACAATAAAAATATTCATTTCAGATTTCACAATGTCCCGCAATTTTTAAGTCCAAGGATTATTGTCATGAATGTAATCATTTATTTTATACCTAATATGATTTCTGTGTCAACTTTTTCTTAATGCAATAATATAATAAGTAGGTAGCCTTGTTCATCAAAACCGTAATACATAATTAGGTAATTTCAATGTTGGTGCGATTCACCTTGTTAGGAAATATCTGAATTATTATACTTAGATACTGTTTTCAAAATAGTAAGACACATTCTTAACTTCTTTTATAATCATTTGTCTTAATCTTGCTATATTTCCTACTTTTTAAATAAATATTTCGATATATGAATTATTATGAATATAAGATGAATAACCACCTCTAGTCTCTCGTAGATATCACAAATAGAATGCCGCAGTTATTTGGGATGCCACGAATGTACAGTCAGCTGCAGAGTGTATGGACCCCTCTATCATACAATTAATTTATGCTATGGGGGTCATTTTACTCTGCAGCTGACTATAAATAACTTAGAAAAGAGTCATTGGCACATGGGGGCACTGGGGTTCGATGCCAGTTACTCCGGGGTACGAATCGGACCCCTCCATTCCCACTTATTCCATTCGTATTATTCTAGAAATACTCCTTAATTTTACCTCACACAACGCGTACCTAATACTTATTAATATCAGGCACAGCGATCTCATTACCAATAACCATTGGCTACAAACCCAGTGTCCGAATGGACGAACCTTTGTCTAGGAGTTGTTTCGTAAGAACACTAATTGTGTATGAATCAGAGCCTACTGGGTCGGTAGGTGTATCAGCGGGGGCGGACTTGGGAATATATATAATACACTCATCGGCATCCGGACCGTCGGTGGCCGAGTGGTTAAGGTATCCGACTCGTAAGCGACCGGTACCGGGTTCGAATCCCACTGCCGACATGTACCAATGGATCTCTTCTGAGATATGTACATTAGTTCAACAGTAACCGATGCTCTTACGGTGAGGGAAAACATCGTGAATAAACCTGCATATTTAGGCCACTGAATGTGTAACTACGATCTAATCTTGTCTGGTTCCTCTTGTAGCAGGGTCGCGGAGGTCATATGGCAGTCGCTCCACTGTAATTACCTGATCTGCCAAATCCTGGATAATGGTCAAGGCGGACCCCGGGCCCACGCGTGCGTGAGCACAACCGTGACATTAACGCCAAGATGACCATAGGCATAAATATTCGCCTACGCCATATTTTTACATTTGCTTATTTCTGGTGTTATAAATCGGTCGTTATCTTCATAAATCTATTTAAATGAGGTTTTCGATATGAGCTGTGATACGCCATTAAAATAATGATTACCTTAGTATTTAATTAATTTCTTCAACACGATAGCTTTTTTACCGTAGATTGGTTTTTACAGGCTGTTTTGATTGCAACTGTTTATGAAAACCGCCTCTTAGTTGTACCCCACTTAAAATCATCTACGGAAAGATCTGTGTTGAAGAAATTAATTAGGGTGGTAGTGGTCAGTTAGGTACCCGTATGCTCATTTCTCCCTTTAATATAATCACGTTGTAAAACCCCAAACCAGGTATACTCTTACTCAAGTATTTTCTCAACTACTTTACCGATTTAAAGTAACAAAGCGAACCATCTCGATTAAACTTGCTTTCAAATTTAGAAAACATCATCGAAACCGGTTGATCCTTTCGGAAGCTAAGATGCCACAGACAGACACACTCACACACAGATACATTAAATAAATAAATAAATAAATAATCGTGGACAAATTCACACAACGCCATCTAGCCCCAAAGTAAGCAAAGCTTGTGTTATGGGTGCCAGATAACTGATAAACGACTTATATACTTAAATACATACTTATTGTGCATAGAACACCCAGACCCGTAACAGAAATTATAATTCATCATTTCAATTTCTGCCCGGCCGGGAATCGAACCCGGGACCTCTTGCGTTTCACATTATATACATCCTTCCAATAACACCCCTCTTTTTTCGCCGGGGATTAAAATTAAAGACATTTTCATTCCAAATCCTGCCCTGTAGTTGTCAGATCACAAACAGAGCTAGTGGAGTCACGTACTCTGCGCCCGCGCAGGCTTACAACATTAACGCCATACTGCTGAAGGGCGTGCCTCCTATGCCTGATTTATGTGCTATACTTTGTAAGTAACGGCAGGTTGCGCTTACAAACAAAGTAGTAATAGTTTAGTCGGAGTCCACTGTTCTGAGCTTTACTTCGATTCTGGATTTTCTTTTCTACATAAAATTCTCTGGCCGCGTGGTGTCCGGCAAAGTAGAATAGCACCAACTCCTTACTCTCGTGGGTGTCGCACGAGGCGACTAATGTATTCGAGGCAAAAGATCTAGAATCTCTGTGTACTGCAAAATGTGAGGCAGTGTTTTCCATTGTTATATTTACGACACTCAAACTTGTCTGCCAAGCGTGGAGGTTATGGCAATAACCTCCCCTTTCGTGGGAGAGTAGCTGTAATGATAGAATTCTCTTACGGTGAGAGAAATATCGTGATGAAACCTGCACATTCAGGCAACTGATTGCGCAACCATGATCCAATCTGGTCAGTTTCCCCTGGTAGCAGGGTCACGGAGGTCAGATGGCAATCGCTGAACTGTCATTATATGACTCCTGGATCATGGTCAAGGCGGACCCGGATATCTAGTGCGCGGGAGCACACTCCGGACAATAACACCAAGATGATTATTTTTTAAACATGAACCACTCATGTTTATTTGTCTCGAAATATAGAAACCCGATGCAATCTCCTTTCACAGAAATTAAAATCGAGGGAGAAAATGTAGAGACACAAAAGCTTTTGTATAAGATAACAGCTCGTTGCATTTTGTAGAATAAATAAAGATATTTCAGTTACAGCGACAAAGGCGAAACAGCTGCCTGTGATAAACGTCACCCAAAGGACCATGCCTTAGCCCGACTTATCTCTATGTTTCTGGAGCTTTTTGCACTAATTGTCAAAGTTTTTGTTTAAATTAATATTATTTTCCTTGTTAAACAGCTTTACACTGTCTTAGTTCGCTCTTGGCAGGATCGTACTTCTAAAGGTTATTTATTTATTTTCTACACGAGTTCTCAAATGTACAGATGTACAGACTAGGATGAGTCCAAATCTCGTGAACGAGCCATGAATGCAGTAGCAGCAACAGCTAGCGGCCGCTAGAGTGCACGTCTTCCATTGTTTCGTACTGTGAAATTACAGAGCATAAAAAAATTTGCCTATCTCAGCCATGCATGTAGCTTTCTTTCCAATATTTTTGGGTGAAATGCAACTCGCGCTGTTGCAGTAACAGCTCGCGCGGCGAAAGCCGTTGTTGCAATGGCTGCCTGGGGGGTGTTCGCAAGATTTGGATGCAAAAGTCATACGATTTTAAAAACGATTTTAATTTCGTTTAAAATTTGTGTTCCAGTTTTAAAGCTATTTTCTTAATATATTTATAAATTCGACGTTATTGAATTGCAGTCACCATCCCTATTACCGAGGATAAAACTCGCGAACCGACTAATTTTATTAGTTTAGAACTGAATCGCTTTACTGCACTAATAGAATTTCCTTCCGATGTCGGCAAACGTAAATAATAGTGGAACTTTCAGAGTACGGTCTCTCAGAAATGCAGATTGCTCAATGGTCAACTAGAAAGAGTAATCCCAAACTCTCAGCGAACTTAAACTCTATTTGAACTCGTTTTAGACAACTTTGTGAATAGCTGACGTAGTTAAAGAACGTGGTACTTTTGCAAGCTGTTCGCCATTTTGTCTGCTTAAAATGCTTCGGCTCGACCTTTCAATGCATATGGCTAGCTGCTTATGTGTTCCCCGTACGCTTACTTACACTTAGGAATGACCACGTTGCCTGTCAGTATGTTCCCTGGTGTTCTCTGATCTCTGATCGCATTGGTCCATGATTTGTTGTGTTTGTGTGTTTGTACCTACTTTATTTTTGTTTAGTATTGAAGTGTTCTAAAATTTTCATATTATGTAAACGCTTATGGATTTTTATGATGTCAAAATAAATCATGTCTATGTCATATCTATGTCTATTATAATATCTTCTTTCCTTCAAGGCCAGAGTAAACAGGTTGTTCCAAGACATGTTTTATTCCATCCTCGGCCGCATTGTCATTTACAATCAGGTGAGTGGTTGTCAAAATGTTTGCCTAGTATCATCATCATCATCGGCTTGAAACATCTATTGTAGATGATTTATGCAGCGTCATCGTTAGGGGTTTATGTACGGCACTTTCTCTGATGGCTGTAGAGCCCAACACGGGAAAGGCAGATTGTAAGGTGGTAAGAGGTTGGCAGCATTCGTGCCTAGTATTGTGCAAAAAATATAACCTAATCCTGAAACATATACCTACACTAAAATTCTAAAACATTTAATTCATCCGACCCTTTTTGATCCACTATTTTTAAACCATTATGACGTGTTTCTACAACATGCGCCTACAAATACACTCATGTTTATAGAACTAATTGTGCACATTCAAATGTTTTTGTCTTTCCAAAACTATTCACGTGTCCATGTTAATTACGTGACTGCGTTAGTGTTTTAATTAGAATCGTTTTCGGTTGTTTTTTCAATGACCTTGGTTTCCTTTATTGATGCTTGAAGTAACTATCAATGAGTAACGGTATTATGTGTTTTCCGGTTGTGTAGAATGGCAACCCAGTGCCTTTACGGGAGATTTAAATATTAAGCCACTACCATAAATAAATAAACATCTTAGCGTTAATGTCCCGGTGATGCTCTCGCGCACGAGGGCCGCAGTCCGCCTTGACCATGATCCAGGTTTTGGCAGATCAGATAATCACAGTGGAGCGACTGCCATCTGACCACCCTGCTATCAAGGGAACCTGACCGTATTGGATCATGGTCACACATTCAGTCGCCTGAATGTTCAGGTTTTATCACGATGTTTTTCCTCACCGTAAGAACACTAATCGATTGTTTTCCTAATGTACATAACTCAGAAAAGAGCCATGGTACATGGTACATTGGTACATGGCGGCAGTGAGATTCGAACCCGGTACCTCTCGCTTTGCGAGTCGGATACCTTTACCACTAGGCCACCGACGCTCCTGACATTGTCCTCTCCGATAATGCGGAAGCAAAATTATAAAATTTTAGTTCTAATAATTATACGACTTCGCAATTAATGTGTGGAACAGTCTAATTAAAACGACAAGATTAATTTCGAATTCAGCCCATTATTTTGCCTATCTAAGCGATTTGGTATCTAACACTATTTGACATAATTGCTATCAATAAAAGCTCGCAGCATATACGAAAATTTGTCGGCAACGACTAATGACTCTAAGGACTCGGATAATCAAAATGAACATTAAGTAATAATTATTAATCATTTTTATTTCCAACGAACTATTAAAGGTTGTCTTCTTATATTAAAACCTCTTCGCTGCTCGCTGAAAATAGGGCATTTCATAACTTTAACGTATGTATTTATACCCATCTGTGGGGGGGAGCCTGGAGATCTGTAGTAGGTACCTACAGGTATTCAGCCTTTTTCAGACTCCAGGTTCCCACAAAGGCGTTATGTTAGTACCTTATATGATTATCAACGAAATTATGTAATCTTTGTGTGAACTAATAAATCTTTTTTTTTTTTTTATATTTAAGTCCTTAGCATCGTAGCTCCCAAACGGATAGCACAATTTCTATGTGTCTTTCGATAAATATAATCATCTTAGCGTTTATGTCCCGGTTGTGCTCTAGCGCTCGAGGGCCCGGGGTCCGCCTTGACCATGATCCTGGATTTGGCAGGTCAGGTAATTACAGTGGAGCGACTGCCATCTGACCTCCATGACCCTGCTACCAGGGGAACCTGACTACCCTTTGATGAACTCCATGTTGTAGAGCAAAGGAACGTTCGGGAGGGACCTTATTCCACTTCTTGCACGTGCGCCATAAAAAGGCTTGGATTGGATGCCAGGCATCTAGATGGTGTGGATGAAATCTATCCCATAGTCGGATGGTGCAGTAAATATCATAGTACCTATAGTATAATTAGTAAGCCTAACCCTAGTTATCCTTTTTCTCGTCTACAACTAACATGTCATATTTACCAGTCACCCATGAACTATGACATGGGATCGTTCGAGAAAGGCAACTTATTGCTCCCACTCATCATAAGATCCAAATAAATCCACTTCTTCCACCTCATCTTCTTCAATGTTTACCCTAAAACGGACAGAAACCTTCGTATTAGATAATCGACACCGTATTCCCGTAAGTGTGAATTGACCATGAAAGTTTCGCAGTGACCCGGATACCGGCCTCGACATCGCTCATTCACAGCTCTGTAACAATCAATGGAGCGTTTATTGTAGCTATGTTTGTTCGTCTTTGAGTCCGACTATGGCGACTAACTTGACAAACTGTAACTATAGATTTTATAGACTACAAAGGCATAGTGGGATATTCATAGATTACAAAGGTATAGTGAGTTAAGTAGACGTGACGGTATGAGGATATGGAGGAGTATTTTATTTTTATTCTACGCTATGCGGTAAGCGGTAACTATATCCCATATTATCTACGGTTGCAGTCAACAAAAATGCAGAGTCGTAGGTACGTTGTCACTGTTGGGGCTAAGTTGAAATGCCTTATGACTGTAATTGCGCTGGGTGCCTTATCCTTCAAACCGGAACACAACAATGCTTACATTGTTGCTTAGCGGCAAAATAAATAGGTTGGCGGTGGTACTCACCCAGCTGGATTCCTTAGGCTTGACAGGGTCCTACCACCATAACAAGGCATGCATGACTGATGTGCATTATTTATTGCCGAAATCACAAAATCATCGAAAGAGTTCAATAAAAATCGACGTGTACAAATACAAAATACAAATACTTTATTAGTAACAGAGTTACACGTCAAAGTGGCAAGTTGGTACCTAGGAAGTATCTTCATAAGAAACACATTACAATACATTATAATTTACAATGTCGACGCCGTAGACTAAACTAAATTATTCATAACAAAATATAAAAATGACAAATTTTCAAATTATTAAAAATCATTCACAATAATTAAATCATACGCAATACGATAATAAAATGTCATGGTTTCAGACAAAATCAGATTCCAATTTTAAAAAATAACATGAATACATTGTATACATTGGCAATGTTGGTCTCAATGCAAGTATTGTTGCTTGGTGGCAGAAATAGATAACATGATGTTACTTACCCAGGCGGACTCCTAATACTTGACAGAGTCTTACCACCTCATAACCAGCACTTAATTCCCTTGTGTGCAAATTGACCATGAAAATTTCGCAGTGACCCGGATATCGACCTCGACACCACTCATTCACAACTCTGTAACGACCAATGGAGCATTTACTGACGTTATGTCTGTTCAAGTTATATCGTGTGTGTATTTGTTGACTTTTATAATGTAGTGACTTCGAACAAAGCTCCTTAAGTAAAGATAAAAAGTAGTTTGTAAGCCTTATATTCAGATGACGATACGGTGGGCCTTATAATGGTTTTGATAGCCTCTCAAATGTGATGATTTAAAATAATTTAAAGTGGCTGTGGTTGCAGCCAGACCACCGTCACGGATGTTTTATAGTATCTTCCTCCGTTTAAATGATGTTCAGATATTACAAACGAAACGATTTTAAAGGGTTATGTTTAATAGCTTTTCCTGTTCTAGACCCGTTCTCGCGGGAACTGCACTGAATTTTGGGATAAATTATAGCCTATGTGTTATAAGCTGAATTGCTGCTGAATTTCATCAAAATTCCTACAATAGTTTTGCGTGAAGGAGTAATAAACATCCTTACGAACTTTCACATTTATATAATCTAAGTAGGATTAGTAGAATTTTATCAATCTGATATCGCAACAGCCATTTCGGGTACAAACTGTCAGGAGCGTATTTTGAACTCCGGTGTGGACAGCTCGCATCAAAAACGTCATGCATGAGCGTATACGCGGCGTTATCTAGCAGCTCGCGTATTTTAAGAGCTCCGGATAGGTTCGGTCATTAAATTTGTTTTATTTTGTACATAGTTTTTAATTTCTTTTATGCACAGATCCTCGCTGCAATTCCACAGACTGCAGTTTAGCTAACGCTTGTAGACAATAATGATAATAATACACATGTTATTGCTGCTAAAGCAATGAAGTCACTTTAATGCCAAAAATACCGTCCAAGGACCGTAACAGAACATAAAACACAGTTTTTGTGCCACACTTGTAATTTGCTACATACTGAATGCAATGAATATTAATGTAATGTAATTAACTAGTATTAATTTCGTTATAAATAGCACAGAAAGGCGGCCTTTATGTTTTCGCAAATAAACATTTGTTTCAATAAAGTTCAGCTTAGTTTGTACAACACTGTAATTATTATTTTTATTTTTGTTCTAATTAACCAATACTACTAACACTAAATTATTTTTATTTATTTATTCATTCATTATTTCAGGCAACTGAGTGTGTATTTATAAATACACACACATCATAAATACAAAATAAACTGATACAAAATACAGACAAAGATAAAACCTATACCTACAATTTACAGTACCTACACTAGTTTACAATTTATAATAATACAAATTATTATAAATTTTAAACTAATATGTATTAGCGAAGTCGCAGCATCATCGGCATCGGCAGCATCGGCCTCACAGCGGATAACTCTCGACAGAAACCTGGACAAAACAATAGTCATGGTTCATGCCCACATCGATCAGGGACCTGTCATCATATATGGCCCTCACCTTGAAGTTTTTTCTGAACACATACCTGGGGTAAACCTTGCCGTTAGAGTATAACCAAGAAGAGGATACAGCTAGACTGAGCGACATTCGGAAAACTTCCTCATAGTAAACTTACCACAACGCCTTAGAACAAAAGTTTCCAACAAGTACTAACTACTTGCCCCGTCCGTTGTGCCTACGTGGCCGTTTGGTGTCCGGCAGAATAGAATAGCACCAACCCCTTACACTCGTGGGTGTCGTACAAGGCGACTAATGTTTTCCAGGCAAAAGACCAAGAGTCTCCGTAGTCTGGAAAATGGGCAGCAGCATTTTCCATTGTTATATTTAAACACTGCGACCTCCAACCCGCCTGCCAAGCGTGGAGATTATGGCAATAACCTCCCCTTTCGTGGGAGAGGCCCTAAGTCCTGCTGTGGACTGTTACGGGCTGTGATGATGATGATGACGACTAACTACTTAGATATTCTACTTATCACAACTTATGGTGCCGAGGCGAACTGCCAGTTGCTCGCACCAATCTATTGTCAGTCATCAAATAAAATTCGCCGTCCTTATCTATGGTGAGTTGTAGACAGAGACGAAAAGAGTTTTAATCGAAGATTGAAATTGACAAGCGTTTTAGAAACTGGGCGGTAGACACTTACAGTACCTCGTTCACCTGTTCAAGGTCAAGCTATGCTCCAAGGTGCTCTGAATTATAAAATTCGCAAGGAAATAATGCGACAGAAAACAAAAGTTACCAACATAGCGCACAGAATATTACTAATCTCAAATTGCAGTCGGTCAGCTATATCTGAGGAAGCGACAACCTGTGGTAATCAAGTTCTTGAGTGGAGACTGTGACTCGGCAAGCGTAGTGGGGGATGCTCTCCAGCCAGGTGGAGTGACGATTTTCAAAAGGCTGCAGATGGATGCTGGATGCCATAAACAATCCGAGGACTGGGTGCATTGGCGCTCATTGGGGGAGACCTATGTCCAGCAGTGGACTGGTCTTGTGTGGGCTGGATGGTGCTAATGATGATAACGATCGACGAATCGGTCACCCATACAGTTCCCGGACTCTTCGGGCGTTGTTTAGCTTTAGTTTAGACCAGGGGGCCTACCACAAGCCTTACAAACAAGATTACTTTAACCTTGTTTTCAAATTGGTACCATGACCTCAAAGAAAATAATGTTAAAAAAATGTTGTTTTGGTTAGAAGTTTTGTGACGTCACAGCCAAGTCATTCATTCAAACCAGAGACTAAAAGCCATCACAAACTTATCTGAACCGGTGGCCAAAACCGGAACTAAGTGTGACTATTTTGAAATGTAATTTTGTTACCAAAAGCAGCGACGCTTTTCTAGTACTTTGACTAGTACAGTGACACCTAGCTACCATTTGACGGAAAGCATTGTTTATATTCTGTCAGATGTTTAATGAATTGCAATTTTGATAATTAATTTTTATAGAGAAGGTAATATTAAAACGTTATTTTGTAAAATGTTAATACTTAAGTAATCAATTTAATGTCGTCGTCTCCAATACTACAACAATTGTGATGTTCTGTCATAGATGGCCAAATAATTCGAGATATTATTCGTGGTTGTAGAGCTGATAAGCTTTAGCTTTAAACTCAACCAGGAAATAGCATCAAAAGCCATTGTATGAGAAGTGTGACCCCATCGGCGAACATAGATGATGCGGAGTTCGTCAACAGATGAAACTTACACGTAAAATTCGACAGATTTGTCTGTTCAACGAAGAACGTGGAGGAACGTCCACTTAGCCAAGGAGAACAGCTCATGAGATCACGCTTTGAACGTACGTTTAATTTGTGCGTTGCGTTGATACCTATCGTTGAAGATTTAGAATTCTTCATAAGAGAATATTATTGTCCCAAAGAAGCCAAGGGTATGCTTTACCGGAGTGTCCGTGGGCGACCTAGAATTATCGGTGATGCCGATATGAAATTAAAGGAGTGTCAGAAAGTGATAATGTGTCTCCGAAGTGTGTAGATTTTAAATTATATTTTTATGCAAGTACCTATTATGAACGAATGTATAATGTTGAATATTTGTGTATTTAGTATACATACACGTATACCTCTGGCCTCAGTTGCCTGAAGTATTTAAATAAAGATGTAAATCTATAACATATTAACATTTCTCGAGCTTTTATTGGTTTTTATTGCCTGAAATTACAACAATTCTTGAATATTTTCATAGTTCCGTAAGTGTGAAATGGTTTCGTTTTCCTTCATTACGAGGTAATGTCAACAATTATAAAGTAGGCTATAGGCGCTTACCAAGCTGCGAATTAGTGCGGTTGTAAATTGGTAGACACAAAAATATTTCGCACAATATGAATAAATTATAATCATCATCTTGGCATTAATGTACCAGTTGTGCTCTCGCGCACGAGGGCCCGGGGTGCGCCTTGACCATGTTCCAGAATTTTGTAGATCGAGTAATTACGGTAGACAGGCATCTGCCCTCCGTGTACCTGTTAACTGGTGCCCCTGACCAGATTGGATTATGGTTACACATTCAGACGCCTGGAGTTGCAGGTTTCATTACGATGTTTTCCCTCACCGAAGAGCATAGGTTAGTATTCAACTATATATTTATTTATTTAGTGGTGGGGATTTGGGGAACCGTGGCTTTGGCAGTGAAGGGGCATTTGCCTTTTTGCTGCCAGAGCAACGTGTTATAGATGTGGGCAACGCATTAGCGATACTCTTGGTTTTGCTATTATCTATAGGCAATGGTGACCCGCTTGCCTGTTTGCCAACAGTATGACATAAAAAAAAAATTACTTAACTCAGAAAAGAGGCATTGGTACATGGCGGCAGTGGGATTCAACCCGGTACCTCTCGCTTACGAGTTGGATACTTAACCACTAGGCCGCCGATGCTCCAACCAAAGATTTGATTGATTAAATATAGTGCTAATACCAAGGTAAACAACAGGTTTTCTCAGGTGTTAGGACTCTATCGAGCCTGTGGAGTCCGCCTGGGTGAATACCAACGCCTTATCCATTTCTGCCGCCAAACAATTATGCTTGCATTGTCGTGTTCTGGTACCAGCCATCGCAATCACAGGCCTGAGGCATTTCATCTTATTCCTCTCAGTGCAAAGGCACCTACGCTTTTCCATTTTTGCGCAATGCATGAACCATAGATTTTATTAGCGACATTTACTGCTTACTGTTAGGTGGGCTGCCTGTTGATTAGTCACTGCGTAGCATAAAAAATCAACAATAAATATATAATTATAACCGGTTAAGTCTGCGTCCAATTCGCGAACCAATATTTCGAAATCAATTGAACATATTGCTTTGGCATCTAAATATTATTGGTTACAGGAAGTCTACGTAGTAAATAACTTAATAATTGCTTAACAGATAGTAACATTTTAGTTTTCTTTAGGGGAAGCCTACCACCATCTTATGTCTACATCTGCATGCTTGCCAATATCATCATTAAAGTGGGGTTTATGCTTATCGTGATAGGTATTATAGTGATGGCCCACATATTTACGTGGCGGTTTTTCACCGAATATCAAAGGGTTATAGCGTAGTTGGTGTAGAATATCTGCCGACGCGTCTATGCGTTAGCCATGCATTTTCCTCCTGTATGTATATTAATTGCTGGGGCACGCCGATATACCGGCTCTTCGGTTTGCTCTATGGGTGATGACTCTATAGGTCTATGGGAAAACTATCATGTTTTTAGCAAGCTCAAAGTATTATTAGAATTTATTGGTACCATGATCTCTTAAAAACAACATTATAATAATATTGTTTAGAGAGGGGTATGAGCGAATGTATTGTCTATTGTAAATATATGCGAAAAAGAGACAGCGTTATAATGTTCGTACAGTGCCACAAACTTACCTGACCCGGTAGCGAAAGCTGGAACTAAGTGTCGCCATATTGTAATGTCATGTCAATCACAACAACAGTGACGCTATCACCGAGTCAGTTGTGTTTGTAGCTCTACATAGCATTATCTTTTTCGCACCTTACTCCGGATCACGCATTAATATTGCGATCTTTGATTGATTTTATAACTTATTTTTAAATACAATTTTATCACAAATCTACTTCATAGCAGAAAATGATACTAAAATGTTGATTTCTAAACAAAAATGTAATTTTATTCATAGTAATATCCTCAAAATATAATGTTGTAAACACTTAAATACGTATTCGTGTTTAAGTGTTTACTTGGGTGGAACGGGGCGGTTGCAAATCTTGTCAAACGGAAATGTTGGCGTGCAAAAATGTCAGTGCAGTCAATATATATTTAAGAACTGGTCAGGGGCGAGTACAACAGGCATTTGAAGGGTTCCTTACTACTATCATATTTAAATACTTAATTTAATATTAGGTTATTAAGAACATTTTCATCATCATTGCATTCATCCCGGTTGTGCTCTTGCGCACCGCCCGGCCCGGGGTCCCCTTTCCTAGGGGGATGCAAATCTTAAAAAAGAAGTAGAAACGGTGCAAAAGGTGCTAAAGAAGTAGGAACTTCTTCTTTTCCACTTTGTTAGGTCTTCGGTATCTTTGGTGATGAGTTTGTTAACTAACATGCATGCCACTTCTAAAAAAGTCAAGCCATCGCTTCTTGGGCCAGCCTCTTCTTCTCGTGCGTGGCAGGGGTATGACATTTTTTCCCTACATAATTTTCCGGTCTGTGCGAGGCGATGCCATACCATGGAAAGCGATACTCTTCCAGTGTTAGGTGGAAATGGCTTTCCTGCAAAAGGCTCAAAAGAGAGGCAACAGATCCCGAAACTATAAACCAATATACGCTGGCTAGTCGACTGGGGACAACGGAGTGGGGGTGGTGCTCAAAAATCAATTTTAGGCGGATTTTTATTGAAATTGTAGAAAATACAATATCAAACGAATGTCGCGCCCTTTATAAAACATTTAAAGAATTTAAATTTTTTGAACTACTCTTTATGATTCAACATTAACATGCAGCATTTTTGGTTATTATTAAGCTTTTTATATTTCTGAGAACCCTGTCTAAAAAGTCTGTGCACGCCACTGGGTGTAGGGTAGGTGTAGAGTGGATGTAGGATAAGTGTAGGCTAGGTGTAGTGTAGGTTAGGGTAGGGGGACGCCACGCGAATGAAGGCCCACTAGTATATTATAAAACAAAGTCCCACGTCGCATCTGTCTGTCTGTTTGCGATTTACAAAAAAACGATTGAGAGGATTTTCATGCGATTTTCACCAATAGACAGAGTGATTCATGTTCATGTGGAAGGTTTAGCTGTATAATATGTTAAGGTTTGGGTACGGGTACGGGTACGGGTAGTAAGTGCGAAGCGCATGCGAAGACAGGCGGCTCTTAACAAATTATACACTTAAGCCTTCCTCATGAATCACTGTCTATTGCTGAAAATCGTATGAAAATCCGTTCAGTACTTTATGAATATATTATTTATTATTATTATTATTATTTAATCCTTACAATATTTCGTACATTCTGTCTTACTTATAGTTACCCTGCCAAACTGCATAACAGTTTGTTGGCAATGGTGTTTCTCTCGTAATACAATCCGGATAACGCTTACAACTGGTTAACAAATTCATCACTTAGTTTTACTTACACAACCAACTTGTAATCCTGTGCATTAAATAGAGCCACACAGCTAGTTCATTACATACCCATATACTACACCACTATACACCCCGGGATGGGTCCCAAGGTATACAACGGTGCAACACATGATTATGAATACCGTGCGACGGCTGCTCATTGGGTAGCACACAGCACAGCACTGCATAGGTACAAATCTGTGAATGTCTTTAACTCACACAAGCAACCCATATGAGCTAGTCTTGAGCATATATAATAATAAATAGAGCCATACAGATAGATCATTACATACCCATATATTACACCACTATACACCCCGGGATGGGTCCCAAGTACAACGGTGCAACACACAAGCATGAATACCGTGCGACGGCTGCTCATTGGGTGGGCCCAACGAGCAACCGCCACACAGCACCACGCAGATACACCTCTGTACATGTCTTTTACTCACACAACCAACCCACATGAGCTAATCTTGTGCATTTACAATAAGTGGAGCCTACAAAATAATACATGCAGGATGCATACATAACAAACGCCATAAATATAGTTCATTACATACCCATATATTACACCACTCTACACCCCGAGATGGGTCCCAAGGTATACAACGGTGCGACACATGAGTATGAATACGTGCGAATATAACGAACAGATAGACAGCCCGACAGGCAGACACAGCGTGGGACTTTGTTTTATAATATGTAGTACGGGGGCCGTAGGTTATCTACGTTATCGAGTACCTATATAAAAAATAGCTTAAGCATTTAGGGCAACATGCACAGAACGCATATGTCTGCTTTTAGTAATAGGATTCCTTTTTACCTTTTGGTTACGGAATTCTAAAATATGAAATAATTATTGTGATAGGATTAAAGGACCATTTCAGGGTTTTCAGCTAATAAAAAGCACTATGTTTCTACTTTACGTAATTATTTAATTCAGGGAACTGAGGCACATGTTTAAAAATACATGTACACAACATTATGAACTAGTACTAACATACTAACATAAAAATTATAATTTTAAATTCTAAACACTTTAGAAACACATCACTTTATTGTATACACTTTTAATCCCGTTTCGCTGGCAACGGGAATCCTAGACCGGCCACGGAATCGGATAAACCACACCCTTCAGCCCATAATCTTCTCTCACGAAGATCTCCGAATTTGCTACGGGAACCAATGCCACGAACAAATTGAAGTTACGTTCATGGTATTATGCCAAGAGCTAGACCCTGATGAGGTATTGGTTGGTTGGTTGGAGGCTTGGTTTAGTAGATAGGTGCACACGTCCTTGGCCCTACAGATAAATCAATCGATTTGGTAGGACTCTCCCAGTGTGGGCTTTAGTTGCCCCGTCGCATAGGTTGTGTGTGAGCTCTTCAGTATAGTCACCCACATCTCATCGACTCTCAACGTCGGAGGGCTCGTGTTTCACACGCTATATCAGCGATAACAGCTTCAACAATACCGAATATCTCGTATTGGTTAGCCGTCTAAAAATCATTACCGTTGTTGTAGTATTGGAGACGTAAATATCAATGCATTATAGTTATTTGAAACTTTTGTGAGAATAAATACATTTCACTTGCTTTTTGGGAGAACATAACGGTATTATATATGTCGTAAATCTTTAAAAATCGTAAAACAATATTATATCCACCATGAAAAAGTGACTTTTATTAGATTGATGGATTTGACATAAAAACAATAATAATGTCAAACAAAACTTCCAACTGTCAAACAAAAACGCAAAGATCATGGTACGGTTTAGAAAGTAAGCTTGTTTGAGTGAATGATTCTAGCCTAAAATAACCACAAAACATTCGTTCATGCACCTCTCTATGTTAGTGCCACAAACCGGTGACCAAAATTGGAACTACGTGTGTGCTAATTAAAATAAAATTTGACGGCAATACAAAACTTAACAACAGCGACGCCGTCATTGGGTCAGATAAGATTGTAGTGGCAACAATTCAAGCTTGTTTTAGGAGGTCATGGTACGGATCAAAGTAAGAATACAATAACATTACAATAACATTATTATAACCTTATTCTAAACAAGGTTATTTTAACCTTGTTTTGAAAAGATTGTGGTACGCCCCCAGGAGCGCTATTCAAAATAATACCTCATTTGTTACACTTAAATACCTAAATCTATTTCATTTATAGTAGGAATAGTGCAGCTTATTAGAATTTTGTAAATCGTATTACCATAGTTTCAGAGATCATCGATTGCAAACTACTGAACTGAATTTCCAATTTCAACGTCGTGATCTAACTATGGCATCTAATTACTATAACTTATACTAAATAACTATGGGGGCACTTATGTGGCACCAAGTCCATGAACGTCAAGTGTGTAGAGAAAGTTACGTCCTCACTGTGACATCATACAAACAAGTCTGAATGACGAAATATTAATGGAGCGAAGTTACTCTTTTCTAAGTGGTTAAGAAATCCTGTGGAAATTTTAAACTATTACCTATAACTATTTAAACCTGATGAAAACGCAGCCCAATGGGTGAAGAATTTAGATATTTACTTGTAGCTTTAGTGTTCATTAATTACCTAGGTAATAATTAGCGACTCGGCTATTAATGCCATACGAATGAATAAATAACTATTAACAGGCGCTCCGATTTGGCTGAACCCGCCCAAACGTCAGTTGCAGTTATGCTAATCCTTACCATGTACAAAATAAGGTCGCTTTTGGGATTCGGATCGAGCCGATCTTGGTCGGACGTCCGACCACGTCCCCTGCTCCCAAAAGCGACTTTGTTTTATAATGCGTAAGGATTAGTATCAACTGCAACTGACGGTTTGTCGGCTCCAGCCATACGGAATGTCTGTTACTAGTTTTAGACAGACCAAGAAGTGACTTGTGAGTGTGAGGTACCACCTACCAAACAATACTAAAAATAATCATAATGGCGTTATTTTCCGATTGTGTTCTCGCAACCGAGAGCCCAGTGTCCGCCTTGACTATGATTATGCTATAAAAGAGTCATTGGTACATGGCCGCAGTGGGATTCGAACCCGGCACCTCTCGCTTACGAGTCGGATACCGTAACCACACGACCACCGACGTACCAACCGTACCAACCGTACCAACTAATAAAGCTTAATATATGTTTAGAGGAGTACTCCGCCTGCCTGGCCCAATAGACGTAGAGAAACGACCCCTCTGGCTTTATAGTCCTACCGATTAAAAAAGTTGATATAAGTCTACTTATATACATATACTGCATCTATTATAAGTACACAAATAGTTACTTCCTACTCTATTCAGACGTATAATCATTGTAACTTCCTTGTCTAATCTTAGTTTTTTTCCGAATTCCTTACAGAATACTGAGAAAAACCTTACTTGAATCACCGGAAACGTTCAAAAACTTTAATATGCGCTATGTTAGAACAAATACCTTGGTAATTATATAACGAGCGAGAGAAAATGCAATAGAATGATATAATCTAAAGATTAGATTTTCAAGGCCGTGACTTGGTTCCCACGGTTAAATAACCAGCCAATTACTCTGAAGTTGGCGTCAGTGTCTATTGAAGCAAAGATTTGCTGTATACATTTTCGTTAGTACAAACTTTCGCCGCACGATCACATATCTTGTCTTGGACAATTTATTCATAAGCATTGGCATTACGGAATGAACTATGTAATGTGGCGCCACAGTGTTTGTAAATATCGGTCTACGTGTATAAATGTGGTTAGTACGTTTCTTTGCCGCCGTTTTTTGTTTCAATGTCTCTAGCTAGGGTCAGATGCAATTGGTTTGACCAAGAAACGTTATGGATTTTAGTATCTTTTATACCAGTGACACAAAATAATACCTTGTTATTTATGTTCCCTTTACGTTATGTTTATCAATGGTTTATCGACTTGCTCGTAGGTTTTGTGCAACAAAAATGCAGAACTGTAAGGTAACTGTAAGGCTAGTGTTTGCGAGCGCGCTCCAGTCAAACGTAGTTTGATCATATTTTCAATATTACGCTATCAAAGCTTTGTAGACGTGACCCAGAAACCAATATCTATGCTTATGGGGTATCAGATTTTCGGTAAAATATAATTTCAAAGTTACACCGGATTTAAGATTTCCATACAAATTTTACGAGGTATAATTTGGTGATAGCGTAATATTGAAAATAAGATTTAATGGAGCGCGTTCGGGAAACACTCGTCTTAAGCTTATATGCTTTATGTCTCTGATTACCCTAGCTGCTATAATATATTTATAGTTTTCTCTTTATATATTTATTTATGATGACATGTGTAAGCACATCTTTTAGTTTTTCCCCCTTATTTGCTCTTGCACTACTATGAGATACTGTGATAACTTACCTCTTCCCAAAGGTTGTCCGGAAGAGATCGCTTAAAGCGATAAGGCCGCCTTTGCGCGCATATAAATTGTTTTTCTTATTTCTTGTTATGTATAATTTTTTGTGTGTGCAATAAAGAGTTTTTACTTACTTTACTTTACTAAATCAGAACATAACATTTATCATTACATCCCATGACAATAGCGCAAGCATAAATGTTTGGCTGTGGTATCCATCAAGGCGGACTAATCAGACTCACCATCAATATTAGTTAAAATAAAGAAAAACACTAAATCTAACTTTAATTCGACTAGGTAAAAGAGAACCTAACCATAGCAAGGTAGCAACGAAAAAGTATATTATGTACTCGCCAATGTGCCAAAGATCAATCTACGAAAAGAGACAATTCCTATTCGCATTCGAAAATATGCCCCACTCTGAATATCGGGATAACCCTGCGCTCCTTATTTCCCCAATCGGGAACTCAACGTCTCTATATATTTGTAAATCAGCACAAAGAGATCGTGGAAAGACTCTGAACGGGACAATAAGGCCGCCATCTTAAAGGGTTAGGTCTTAACTCCATTTTGTTTTCAAAATATTTAAAGTTCCCTCTCAGATTTGGCTAGAAACGCCGATTCAAAATCTGTAGTTCACAATTTAAAAGGCAAAAATGGCGCTTACGTCTTTCCAATACTGGGCCGGCGAAATGCGAAAGCTTTGAATAGGCAGATATTTTAGCGAGTGCAAATCGAAAAGAGATAAGGATATACGTTGCAGGAATCCGGTGAAAGGGAGAGTGGTCGTAGTCGTACGTTTGGTGGCTGCGGCGCGGGAATCGGTAAATGGGAAAACGTTTCTCAAACGTGCTGTTCCGATACCACTTGCGCGGATGTCGAAGGGTGTAGAATCATCGAAATAAACATTTTCTTCATAATTTAACAAAAATATGACCAGATTATTCAAAAACATAAAAACATCAGCTCCTAATGTTCTTTTTGAAATTTTTACACGAATGGTCTTTTACATGTCGTAGGGATGAAAGAGACAAGAATCTGGACAGTATAGAGGCCTGAGCTCGTCTCCATTAGTGGACATTCCTCTGCTGAAGTGAAGACGATTATCACGATTTTCCCAGGTTCAAGGGATCTCCTCCTCTATTAGTCAATGAATCACAATTACACCTTCTTAATTACTTTTATTTTAGCTCCTTCGTGAATCGAGTCAAGCTTTAAAAATAGTCTCCTGTTTTTACAGGCCCTCAGACCAGTGTTAGGGGCCACAGGGAACCACGATGTTATCCCAGCAGAGCCGACCTGAACGATCATTGCCGATCGGTAGATAGCAGCGCGGAACACCTTGCTTACGCCGATCGGTTTGTGGCGTGACAGAGGCTTTGCAAGTATAGATGGCGTTGATTTCGCTACGTTTTGAAAAAAATTAATGCCTTTTTTTAAGAAAGAAAATAAAAGGTAATCTGAATAAAATTACAAGTATAATTTTTTTTTTTTTTTTTTTTTTAGTTTTTTGTACACATGAAACTTTGAGGAAAAATATAGAGTTATAGATGATACCACAGGCGCTACTTATTTCTTAGAAGAAATTTTTTCAGGCCTAACAAACAGATATGTAACGCAGATCAGACATGCACAATTTCTAACTAAATATACATACACATATAATAAACTAATATAATAAACTGCAAATACCAATACATAAAATACATCGATACCTACAAATTATCTATAGGCATTGTACCCCGCATTTTCAGGAACTAAGAGAGAGATGTGCTCTTTCACACGTTTCTTAAATATACAGATAGATTTAATATCGCGTATTTCATACGGCAGAGAGTTCCACAACCTTGCAGCATGAACAGTAAAGGAGTAGGAATAAAAATCGGAATGGTGAGGAGGTATTGCTAACGAGGTTCGTACACTGGGACGACAATGTCTGTCAAGTGGACGGGAGAAATGAAAACGTTCAGAAAGATAAAAAGGAGCGGACGGGTGTTATAAAGAGTGGAAAAGATGCATACTTAAAAGCTCCTCAGTGGCATCCAGATAGCAACAGTCTGCATAGTCTAGAAGAGGAAGAAGAAGAGTTTGAGCAAGAGAGATTTTAGTTTTCAATGGCAGAAAACTTTAAAGATTTTGATAGAGTGGAACGAAAAATGCATCTTCTTACTGACCTCATTGACCTGAGACACCTAGGACAAATTGGGCTTTAAAATCAAACCTAGGATTTTGCTTTTTTGCTGATAATTGTTAGATTGCAGAAATTACTTGCTTATATTGCAAAATATTTTCAAATAATAACGAAGCTATTCAACATAAAATAAAAGTCATCGACATAGCTCAAATAATTTTCAAGCTGAAGTTGCAATGGGCTGGTCTTTGTTTTAGAATCGATTACCGTTGGGACAGATATGTTCTGGAATGGAGGATAGTTATGGGCAAACGCTTCTTGTATATTTAAATTTTGGACTTTACATGAACCTTACATATAGGTACTACTACAGACCACAGGTTACCTGTTACAAGTTATGATATACCTGCTGCGTCTCTTGAACCACACAATTTTTTTTATTTAGACTAGCCGGGCATATGATTGCCATCTCACCAGGTGTTAAGTGATGATGCGGTCAAAGATGAAGTATACGATGGACTTTTAAAGTTTTTAAGAATGTATTTTATAACCGAATATTTAGCACTTTTAGAGTATCACATGCACCACATAGGTATTACTTCAAATGGTAGCTTAATGCCTAGCAAACGTGCGAAACTGCATGCCCCGAATAACGTATTACGGCCACGTCATAACAACGGGTAGCACGTACATGCTTAAACGCTTTCTGTCCTAGAGAATAAGAGCTAATAGTTTGACTGACCTTAAGAAGGACGCGGGAAACTTAGGTGGTTTTCGTACTGGAGTATAATAATTATATTGAAGTAATGAAAAATTTTCATATGCCAGTAATGGCAAGACGTAACCCCGTTCCGTGACGTCCCGTGACGTCCCGTAAGGAACTACATGACCAGCTAAGATCTCCGTAGACCAGATGATGAATAAATGATGTAAACGATGGTGAGAAGCAGAAGACCCAAGTCCAGCAGTGGATTATTAAGGGCTGCTATCATCGCATCAGTGTGTTTTTATATTGGCAAGGGAGGCATGCGGTCAGACGGTCCATCTGATGGAAAGTGGACACCGTTGACCAGGATGTCTGCAACCTAAGGGGAACAGATGCAGTGGCGGCCTTTAAGGTAGAGCTCGTCTAATTTAAAAGGACGCGCCCCACTATCGCATTAACGCACACAAGCAAGTTTAAAATATGGACGCAACACATATACAAATGCCGTTGTAATTGGTCATTCAGTTGCCGGTAAGATTCAAACGTCGGAGCACGCGCCGATCATTGGCTCCCACACATATGAAGTGTCGTTCTTAATATTTGCACTCACACATCGAAATCAACTAACTAAGTAATGGGGCGCGTCATCTTAGACTGGACGAGCTCTACCTGGTAGCCCTGGTAACCCTAGTACTTCCCCATGTTGTGGTGGAAAGAAAAATCTTGCACGTGACTTATGTCGTGTGATTCAAGATGAGTTCATTGTTGGGCAAATAATATATGTATAGGTACTAAAATACTATAAAATCCTGAAATAATCCTCGGCTCACCCAGCGCCATCTAGCCCCAAAGTAAGCAAAGCTTGTGTTATGGGTGTCAGATCTTCTTCTTATCGTTTCAATAATCAATAGGTAAAGTATAAAATTAATTATTTATTATTGGGTACTTATATTTTCCCAGACCAAAACCGAGCAACGCGGATCCTCTCACCACAATGTTCAGTAGGTCAGTAGGATAACTGAAAAACTACTTACATACATTTTAAATGCATACTGATTATACATTGTACACCCACACCCGTAACACAAATTAAAATTCATCACTTCAATTTCTGCTCGGCCGGGAATCGAACCCGGGACCTCTGCGTTTCAGACCGGCATGTAAACCAACTGAACCACTCAGTAACCATAAACATAATAATATATTATAAGGCAATCGCAGCGAAGGGCGGTTGCAAACGAACTTGTTAAGTTCGTAAGTAAATAAATAATAAATAAATAAAATTCTTTTTTTACCAAACTGATTACATTTTATCTTATATCTATAAGTACATAATTAGTGGTATTAGAATGAGGTGTGGGGTTGACATAAGATTATAATATCCTGATTTCTAAACTAGGAAAGTCCTGAATTTTAGAAATCAGTGAATGCTCGTGCGTCGTTTAAATATTTGGTAATTTACACATACCTTTTGTAAAATACAAAAGGCAATTTATCAAAGGCCGGTTACAAAGAACAAAAATTTATCTAGCCATGGATTACATGAGATCAGTATGTGTGTGTGTATGTGTGTAAGGAATCGATTAATAAATGAAGCACAGCCTAGTTCGGTATGGAAGGCATGTATGACATGTCCAGCAGTGGGCGTCCTTCGGCTGAGATGATGACTCAACCATGTTAAGTAACACCCTCATTAAAATGCACATGTGTGATATTTTACAATTTCACGGTAAATAAAATCTAATATGACCATGCAAATACACTATTAGTTACAAAGGACAAACCCATCAAAGCTGGCCGAATCAATTTAATCGATAATTATAGATTTGCTCACTTATCGATCTAGGCGCAGGTTCTTAGGTCCTTAATCATTTTGATATTGATGTATTAGATAATAAGTGGATTGCCAACTGGGTCATTATTGTGGGATTGTGATTTACTGCTACAGCTTAAGTTGTAAGATGTAAGAAATTTAATGTAGATACACAATTTTATTGCTGTTATAAATAACTAGTGTTTCGATTAAATTGTTCGCACTGCAGGTGTCTAGACTATGAAACAGTCTTCGCTGAGATATTAGGTGTGCAGAATCGCTGTACCTATAGTTTTAAGAAAAAAGAAAAACAACATTACTTTTCTTTGTGAACTTTTGTATAGATTTTGTGTGCACTACCTGCCAGTAGATAAAATACTTTGTTTCTTTCCATTTTTATTTATTTTATTTTATTTTCTTCGGAAAACAAACAGTACCTACTTAATAGCTAAATAGAATCAGTACAAAGAGTCTATCGACCATTTACATGTTTTCGCATATTAAATACCAAGGTTGCAAGGAAGAGATCACTCTAGTGATAAGGCTTCCCTTTGCTTGCTATAATATAATTATCCCATGTATGTATCCTGTAGTGTGCAAATAAAGAGATTTTGTATTGTATTGTATTATGTGCCCGGCGCGACTTCGTTCGCGTGGCGTCCTAGCCCTGCCCCTACCCTACACCAACCTACCCTACACCTACATTACCCATACCTACCCTTTTTTTCTTAAAAACCTTCCGTTTATACATTATGTGTAGTTTAAAAGATCTAAGCGTACATAGAAACATAGGTACACAGATATATAGTGACAGACGGCAGGAAGTGATTTGGTTTTATACTATGCAAATAGTTAATGATAAATATAGCAAGTGTCTTCTTTTTTTTCTTTTTTTTTTATACCACCAAGGTGGCAAACAAGCTTACGGCCTGCCTGATGGTAAGCAGTCACCGCAGCCTATGGACGTTTGCAATACCAGAGGCATCACCCACGCGTTGCCGACCCCGTAAAAACCTTTTAACCCCTTTCTTGAAGAACTTCATGATGTCCAGGGAAAACCTCTCCAGGTAGTTCATTCCACAACCTTAGTGTGCGTGGAAGAAAGTTCCTTTGGAACCGCACAGTTCGCGACCAATTTGGCTCCAAGGTGGCGAGCGGTGCGATGATAGAACGTAGCTGTAGGCATCATGTAAAAGTTCTTCAGAACAAACACCGTTGTACGAGCGGTAGAACACACAAAGGGAGCCGAAATCCCTCCGCTGGCTCAGCGGCTCAATACCACTTGTGAGCATGGTATCATCGACAATTCTCACAGCGCGCTTTTGGATCGAGTCACAAGGACCAAGCTCCCGCCCATAGATGAGAGCAAAAGTCCAACTGGGGTTTCCTCCTTCTTAATCTACTTAGCTTAAATAAATTTGGTTGTAATTGACTTGAAATTATTCTATTCATAATATCTTAGCATAGGTAGGAACTTTTAAATTTAAGTTAAGTACGATGTAATCTGAATCTTCTGTTTCGTAGAACGTCCACTCTGTCATATTCATGTGATTAAATACGAATTCGAAAATAGCCAATTTGCTTTATTAATCGGTGACAACGAAGTTTGTGTCAATGCCCAATATGAAACGCGCCTAACAATTTTTTGTGGGAAATCTCGGCGTTTGGTCAACTCTTAAGGTGTTGTCACAAAAACTGTTCAAGTTCGCATCCACGACAAAGGGCGTCCATCAACAATGACCTACACGTGACTGCTACTGTAATGTTATGTGGGTAAATAGGTTGTCTTTGAGAGCATTATACAGCTAAAGAGACAAAGATGGGCTGGAGGATATTGCTTGCAGCCATGAGACCGATATTGCTAACCAATATGTTTTATTCTACGCAGTGACAAACGAACAGACATCCTATTTGGGCCTCGAGTCCCTCGAGTCTCGAGTAATTTACTATGACTCGATCCAACTGTGATTGAATCTCAATCGTAACTCAACGGTATTTTTAATTATCACGGAATACCAGAAATGCGTAAAACTGCCTTAAGCTAAGATTGCTATCCGATTACAATTCAATCGAGAAATTAGTAATGGTAGCAGAATACCGAAAACGTGTCAAACTACCATTGTGCTGTGATTGCCATCGAATTACAATTTCATTGAGGCCCTATGGCCGCGGGTGGTGAGTGGTAACTGTCGCCCAAAACATCTAAGTATCATGCATTTAGGTTGCGGGCAACAAAGCAGAACAGCAAGTGCGTTGGCACTGAGGACTAAGATGAAATTCCTAATACCTATAATAGCGTTGTCTACAGAACACAACAATGCCTGCATTGTTGTCTGGCGGCAGGAATAGCTAAGGCGGTGGTACTCACCCAGGCGGACTACTCAGGCTTGACAGAGTCTTACCACCTGATCAAAGTCATTCGATGATTTTGTGTTTGCCAACTTCGTTTTCGTTTCGTCTCTGTCACACGCGTGTGGCTCAAGACGAAGCCGAAACTTGTCGATGTATATAATTTATTATTTACAGGCGACTAGAGTATAGTGCAACAGAAACCCCTAGTCGGTAACATCTGTATTTTTCCGCCAATCCTTTGCTCTATGTTTGGCCGCATTATCAATCACTAATCTCTTCAAGTTTATAACTAACACAGTGTATAGAACCTCCCCCAATCCGACAGTATGGCCAGATATGAAAAATTTATGAACAGCAACACACGACATTTTGTATTTTTTTCAATATTTTTTTTGTAAAATCTTATATGCATTTGTAAATGAACGGAAAGCCGCCGCGGACATGTTTTTTTTTTCTCGATCAAGGGTTATTGTGCAAAAAAATTGTATCTATGTAGCTCAAAATAAGTTAATCCACTAGTCCAGATTTTTTGAAAACTCCGAGTTCTCAAAGGTGAGATTTGTCCCGAAACCAACCTAAACAAGTAAAGGTGAAAACGGAACATTTTGACAAGTGAAAATGAAAGTCTACGGCACATTTTGGCCATTTCTATGAAGATGACCTCCCTTTTTTGTGGTGTAAGTCTTCTGTGCTCTAGATAAGGAGGCGGTCAAAAGGTCGAAAAGTTCGTATGTACCTTTAAAAGAAAGAGTACCAAAAGAGCGCGATCGGTTTTCACCTGCAATGGATCGCCTCAAACAGTTCATTTCAAGGTTATGGTATTTGAACTTGCCCCACTTATAACGCTGACGCACCACCGCCACAATTTTGAGCAATATTTTTAAGCATAATATAAACATATCACTTAAATAAATGAACTCATTATGCTAAATGAGACTACAAAAACACCTGTAATGTTCGCTATTAGGCGTTTGAGCAATTAATTAAAAAAATGAATTTCCTTCATTATATTTTGGGTTGGGAAACGGAACGCGAAGATTACAATCAAGATGGCGACGATATATGGAGCAGGATGTTTTACAAATTGATTGTTATGCCGAACAGGTGCTGTTAACACCATGTTCTACCGTTGCCTACATGTTTGTTCGTCACGTATTTTACAAGCTTATGTATGTATGTCCTGGAATCTTGCAAGCCTAATTTGACGCATTTTCCGGTGTTCAATTGAACTGAAATTCGGTATACCTATGTAACTTAGATGACAATGTAAATGGTAGCATGGATTTGATCTGATGATGGAGCCGGAATGTGGTCATAGAACCTAATGAGCGCAACAATATAACCTCACCGTGTTTGTGCTGTTAGAAATGGTCTTGACATAGCTTGATGAGTACTATACTTCTGGTTAGGTAGGGTTGCCAACTTTTTTTAGACCAAATATAGTATTTTCGGGTTTAGAATCCATAAAAATATAGTAGGTAGGGAATTAATCAAAAAACATACAAGTAGGTTTTTTAAATAAAATCTACGTACCTATATTATTTCTTAAATGTATATTTTCTGCTACATTGACCTTCATAGCTGATTTGTTTAATTTGACTTGAGTTTGACGTCACGTCATACAAATGTCAAGACTCACGATTGATCTGAAATATTCGATTTGCATCAGGATTTTTTTTCTTTTGAGGATCTTATGGACGCGTTCCGTTTTGCGGTAAGTGGTAATGTTGTGCTAATTAAATATAGTAGTTTTGCCTACTATATTTTAATTTTTAATTAATAGTAGGTAGGCTCCTAATATAGTAGGATACTATATTATATAGTAGGGTTGGCAACCCTACTTCTAGGTGATATTTAATGTCTGACGATTATGACGGAAGATGGTCTCCATTATACGTGTCCATCTACTTTACCATCTACTTAATATATCTCTTTAAATAGATCGCGTATAAAATCTCGGTTGTTATAAAAAGTCAAATGTACCAAAGTCCTTTCCTTTTATCCTTGGTGCTATAATTGCTACTTGCCAAATTCTTCAAATAAATTTCATAGTAGTGCCGGTAATTTCCCCCTTCCCTCCTTGACCTTTCTTGATTTTGTGCGAAGAAACTGCTCGTAGATTCTACAGTTATTTTGCTTAAAACATTTTGAATTACGGAGGAGACATCATCATTATCATATCAGCCAGAGGACATCCACTGCTGGGCATAGGCCTCCCCCAGAGATCTCCACAAAGGCCGAACCTGTGCTTTCCGCATCCAGCTTCAGGAGGAGACATAGCTCCAATAAAATTGTCCAAAATAGAAAGGAAAAATATTCGGAGTTGACACTAACCATTTTGGGTATTTTATCGAGCACTAGGTATTTTATAGTAGACGTAAATAAGTATCATTATCCTCGAGCAGCGCGTCTATCAAAACGCAATATAAACTTATTTCGGTCGCCGCTGTCGCCCTCTATCAATGAGCAGTTTTCCAATAGGTATCTAAAGCATTCCTAACCACTCACTAGATGGCGCCCCGACAATTTTGGTAATTGATAATCGCTTGAAATAGGTTCTTAGCAAACAGGATATAAACACTGGGTACGTTGTATTGGATAATATTGTATTTGTCAATAGTTTTCAACCATTTTAGAGGTTGTAATAATTATGAAACAAAGTGCCAACTTCTATAAATATTTTTTTACACTTAGTTTAACCTTTAACAGTTATGGTTATATTAATAAACATTTTATTTTTAAGTTTAGAATTAGTTGGCTGCATGAAATCACTGCAACTATCATACAGATTAAAAAAGGATTACCAAAATTGTAGGAACGCCATCTCTTGATGCTTTTTGAAACCAACTATCAATACCTACTGGAAAACTCCTCATTGTAAGATCTAAGTTTCACTAACCACATCTACCCTAACTACAACACTATAACTTGCCCAAACATGACCCTTGTAGTCCTTTGCAATCAACGCTTATGTCCTACATTAAACATCTCCACCCATTATAATAGCTGAATAGATTCTAACCGTCGAACACTCCATAATCGTTGCATAAGCCTTACGCACATAATTCTAGCCTAGAGAAGCGAACTGTATCAGATAATACCATCTGAGTACAAGCAATTAGGGCTTAAGGGAAGAATGGGCATGCATGTTAAGGGGGAGTGCTGTGAGAGGAGAAGGGTTTGGCTTTTTTTTTAATTGGTTGTCTTAATATGTAGGTAGAGCTCGTCTTGTCTAAAATGACGCGCCCCACTACTAAGTTGATTTCGATGTGTGAGTGCAAATATTGATAAAGACACTTCATCTGTGTGGGAGCCAATGAACGACGCGTGCTCCTACGTTTGAATTTCACTGGCAACTGAATGACCAATTACAACGGCATTTGTATATGTATTGCGTCCATATTTTAAACTTGCTTGTGTGCGTTAATGCGATAGTGGGGCGCGTCATTTTAGATTAGACGAGCTCTACCAAGTTCTAAATAATTAGGATTTCTATAAATAAGAATAAAATAGAGTACAAGTTTATTATTATATAGCCATTCTCCGTGGTTTTCACCCGCGCGCAGTTTGGATCTCTGTAAACGTTCCACTGTCTCATGAGCTTCTATTATTTAACCAGGATAAAAGTTTCCTATGGCACTCGGTAAAAATGTAGCTTCCCATTAATGAGAGAATTTTTTAAAATCTGTGCAGTAATATCGGAGATAACTCCTAACATCGAACTCACAAACTCTCGAACTTCATCTCTTTATGACAATAGGTTTTTTTTTGCAAGGATACATTTGCTCAAATATATTTTATCACCAAAGTCATCTGATTATGCTTACAAGGTTTCTATGTTGTCGTATTTGTAATTTACAAAAAACAGTTTTGTAATTTACAGTTAACGTCATTTTTGTCACATAAAACAACATTTTTTTAAATTTTTTTTAGGTTTTACATTAGGTAAAGACATATTATTAATAGATATAGATTTACATTATTTTGGCCGCATTGTAGTAAGTAGGTACTCGTTAGCTGTATTTTATGTATGAGAAGTAAATTTTTCACTCCCTCCATCCTACCACAAACAGCACTTCTCTTTAAGTATTTGCTTGAACGCGTTTCGAGATGGCTTGCGCAATTTTGGGGTATAAAACTTGTGAACTTACTAGTGCATTTATGCAAAAATGCAGTTGTTCTGCACTGCAATGGGCAGTAGGTACTTATTGTTCCATTTCAAAGGAGCGGTAGGTACGACGTTATCTGGAACACAAGGATTTTTCCACCCACCTTGCGAAATTTAAAATTTTGGTCTGAGCGTAATCGTATATTCTTTGTTGAATGTACGGTTTAAACATGAAAATAGAGTAGGAAAGTAGAGTGAACAAAGAGTGTATAGTTTAATATAAAGCGATTCATTTAAATTCTTCTTAATGTTCCGTTGAACCCTCGCGCGTGAGGACCCTGGGTCCGTCTTAACCATGATCCAGGATTCGGCAGATCAAGTAATTACAGTGGAGCGACTTCCATTTGACCTCCGTGACTATGTTAACAAGAGAACCTGACCAGATCATGGTTACAGATTTTGCGATTTCACCAATAGACACAGTGATTCATGGGGAAGGTTCAGATGTATTATTTGTTAACAATAACACAGTACAATGTTTGGTGTAAACAGATTCAATAATAGATTGATTGAGCGAACTTCTACGGGTTCCCAGTTATGTTTACTTTAGAGAAATCATTATTTAGATCAAACATTTCCGCACCCTTGTACCGTTTTGTTGATACGTACAATAATATTGTTGATGACATTGACATCGACAATATTATTGTATCGCTTTGGTATCAGTGGGTCGTTTCAACAAATATGGCAGTCCTTAGTGGCTTTTGTTGCATGAAGTACCAATTTGTAAGATGTGATTTGATATGTATTTTGTAAATGTGTAAGTAACGAGTATTTTTATAAGTAGGTTTTTAAGAGACGAGCTGACTGGTTCAGTGGTTAACATGTTGGTCTGCCACGTAGAGGTCCGGGTTTCGATTCCTGGCCGAGCAGAAATAGAAATGTATTTTAATTTCAGTTTTGGGTTATATGTATAATAAGTAGGTATGTATTAAAAAGTATATAAGTAGTTTCTCAGTTGTTTAGCAACCATAACATAAACTTTGCTTACTTTGGGGCTAGTGGCGCTGTGTAAAACGCGAAAATGAACTTTATGTCGTGGACGCAAGGGAATGATGGATGACGGCTGTCAAATGTGATCTATTTAATTTGCCCTACTTTATTGTTATAATTTTGTTGTGTGATACTATCGATGGTATATCAAATAAATAACAAAATAAATATCGACCTATGGTATGATTAAGGTCAAGGTCAAAGGCCTGTTATGTTAGTTCAATGACATAATTGCAATAATTTTGGAATACTATGCATTGTAATACAAAGGTAACATAATAAATGGCTCAACCTCGAAATACAATAAAAGTTGACATATTTTTCATGATGTGAGCATATTTTTCCATAAATAAAATAATTATAATATTTTTATCATGTTCCTAGTTCAAACAAAGAATGGCAAATTCGAATAGCTAAGTATCACAGACACATTGACCTTGTTGGCAAATACGTTTGCCTGGGCACGCCTGGGGCTGGGTCAAACGCTGGAACATTTGTCCCACGTTAGTCCTAGGAATAGATCCCACTTCGACAAAGAAGTCAATCGACGAATCCAACTCAGTTGGGCAGCGATCGGGAAATTACGAAAAATACCTTTCTCAGGCTTATCCTGGTTGACTGGTAGATAAGGCTATTTTAGCTTTAAGTCCGTCATTGTACTTTATGTGTATAAAGTTTAAATAAATAAATAAATAAAATAAAAATCTTCTCGTCTAAAATACCGCAGTGTCCCAAGTCGCAAGACTTTTACCAGTGTGTGTTGTCAGTTATGACTTACGGATCAGTGACTTGGTACCTCATGAAGAACCTCATGAAAAGGCTCAGGATTACTCAGCGAGAAATGGAGTGAGCAATGCTCGGAATTTCTCTACGTGATGGGATCAGAAATGAAGTCAAGTCGAAGTCGTAGTCAAGCCAAAAATTATTTATTGAATAGGACATTAAATATCTCTTTCAACCGCCAAAAGGAGGGGGTAAGAAGAGATCCGTAGCAGAACTAAGATCAACGGCATAGCCTCTAGAGTCTCAAAAGTGTTTTGAGTCAACTAGTGATAATGGGCTACATAGCTAGCAGAACCGATGGTCAATGGGGTAGAAAGGCAACCCAGTATCGGCAATTTCAGCATAGGACGGCCCCCCACGAGGTGAACGGACGACATGGTGAAGGTCGTAGGGAGCCCAATGCAAGAGGCACGAAGTCAGTAAGGTAAAAAACGTTTATTCCACTTAAAAAATATTCATAGAAAAAAGAAAAAAGTAAAACAAAGACATAAATTGACGGAAAAAGGTACCCTAACCTCGACACCTGTGCCATGCGGAGAGTGCAATGGTGCCACACTCAGCATATGACACAATACTCACCGTGTGTCCCTCTGATGCAAAAGTGCCAACGGAATTATATCTGCCAAAAAACTGTTGCCGGTGGTAGGGACTCTCTCAAGCCTATGGAGTCTGCTACCACTCTCTTATTTATTTATCCCGCCAAGCGACAATGCTTGCATTGCAGCTGCTGTGATCCGGTTTGAATGGTAAGGTAAACAGCATATAACATCTTATATCCGTATTCAGAAACGTTACGATGATGTCTCACAGTGTGTGCAAAATACTTAAAATTAAGTGCATTAATCGTAGATATTATGAATTGTAAGAACAAGATAAGAGTTAAGGTGCAAGATAACTGGTAAAATACTGAAATCCTAGTAAATAAAACTTACTAACATTAACAACCAGACCCCCGAAAGAATTTGCAGCACCTTCCCTTCCAAACATAACTCTTTGTGTCTATACAGTCATACACAGCCCTAAAAAAAACACTTACTTTCCAACTACAACTTCTTACACTTTCAGTAAAAAACCTAACACCTATACGCCGTATCCTTGGAGATCGAGCATTGAAAAAATAATTGAAATTACTCATACTGAACGCTCCCAACGTTCAGTATAAAACGACGCACGCGCAGCATTTTGGCATCAGTCGCTCATTGTTCAGTGCAGTGGTTGCATTACAAGTGTCCAACATGAAATTCCTGGTAAGGATTGCTTTGTATTTTAAATTTTGTGAGGAAGAGTGGGTGAAAAGTTGTAGATTAATTTAGTTTATTAATTTTTTATTTATGAATTATTTATGTTCGTTGCAGTTCTTAAAATTGTGTCACGTAATAAGAAATCCATATTTCAATTGAAATATAATTTTAATGTTGTATAATTTTCCTTATTTCATTAAAAGTAATTTATTTTCGCTGCAGTTTTTAAATAGGTTACCTATTTGAACAAAATAATTTATATTCATAATCCTTTGATAGCTGTCAAAACACAGACTTTGTATGTAAATATGCGGTATATGTTTGTGACGTCATTGTTACCTTTTTAACATTTTATGTCGAATTACTTTTAGACATAGATATCGACATAATATTTACTATACTATCTTAAATCAGTTACTTTTACTCTCTCAGGTACTGAAATACTGTAACTCCTCTAGGCAAATGAACGTTGTGTCCCAATTCATTTTAAACCTAGCACCTAGCTAAAGTCAAATAACTGTTCACTTAAACATAAACCAAACAAGTTATAATGACATGCCTCCGTCTCTATGAATCATTTAATACTTCTAGCAAAGTTAAAGATGAAATTGCGAAAGGAAGGACTATTAACATCATTAGGCTTACCTTAAAGGAAGCGGAAATCACGCCCGGATTTTCCCCCCAGAATTTCCCGCCAAATTTTCCCGCCAAAACGCTACAAAGGCGAAGAAATTAAACGGTGCTGAATGGATTAAATTAATTTGAACTAGCTCCTTGACAAAGCTAGCTAGCAAAAGTGTTCATTTCGTTCAATTACAGTCTAAATTATTCATCAAGTTACTAATTTAAATTTGTGCAGAAAATGCATTTTCTGTTAAGTATTTTCGACGCAATCGAACGGTTTAGAGATCTCCAACCCGCCTGCCAAGTGCGGAGATTATGGCAATACCCTCCACTTATTTGCAAGAGGTTTGAGTAGGTTTTTAAAAAAAACAATAATTACCTTGGCGTTAATGTCCCGGTTGTGCATGATCTAGGATTTGGCAGATCAGGTAATTACAGTGGAGCGACTGCCATCTGACCTCCGTGACCCTGCTACCAGGGGAACCAGACCAGAGTGGATCACGGTTACACATTCAGTCGCCTGAATGTGCAGGTTTATTAAGATGTTTTCCCTCACCGTAAGATCATCGGTTAGCATTCAACTTATGTACAGAAAAGAATCATTGGTACGCGGCAGTGGGATTCGAGCCCGGTACCTCTCGCTTACGAGTCGGATGCCTGAACCACTCGGCCACCGACGCTCAATAGATATTGTATTTCTTGAACTCTCTTTTCGTGGAAACGACGAAGATTATTGTTATTGAAAATTAGTGAGAGGGTAAATCGTAGCAGGGGGGTCAAATTATTTTTGCTAAATTTTCTCCGACCATACATACATAGTCACAAACATTGCAAGTTAAAAGCTTGTATAAATACAAAATAAATAATGTGTATTCTCTTGTGTTTAAATCTAAATGTTCATGTCATCCCTACAAAATTCAACACAACTTACACATTACCTAAAACATTTTTTATTACTTATACCTTCACGGGGTGCTTATCGGCTCCCGAGAATGTCCAACCAGTGTGGCCCCTCAGCGGAATACCTTGGTCAACCTCGCTTCGCCGGTGATAAGAGGCAGAAGAATTACAGTGCTGTACTTCAAAGCCTCAAAGTACGAAACGTTCACGTATCCAGTTCAGCGAGCGTTATATTTAACCTTGGTTACCGGTCTCACAAGAACGCTACCACTCCACAGTACCTTCACGGTACCACTTCCTAAAACATAACCTCCCCAATTTCATTATAAAACCCCATCAAGTTCCTCAAATTACCCAACTGGCCTTCGTCCTCACAATGGCCAGATATGTCACTTAGCAACCTTGCCAACCTTTCGTAACATCCTTCAACGTCGGGTTGATTAGACGTTACCACCGTTACGTGGTAGTTACCGTCAGAATGGTAAATATACACGGCGCGGTCCGTTGGGAAATGGTAGCCCAGCTTGTACTCAGTAGTAGGGTCTTAAGATTACTCATGTATCTAGCTAGCTTAGGCATTTGAATCCGGTGAATAAAGAATTATTCCATTCATTTATACCTACCCGGTTTCACAAACAATACTTGTCTATAAAGTAGCTTTTCTATGAGTTCTTACAGTGCTCGTCTACTAAGTGAACGCACTGAGTTGAATACGGCTTGAAATTTTGTTCATTTGGACGGACGCTCAAAGTGTTGGCAGTTGAAAGCAGGTGCCTTCGCGTGCACTAATGAGACCTCATAGTAACGTTTCCAAATATAACTGTTACGCATTTTCTATTCAGTAGGTAATTAAATGTATGTTGTTGGTATTGTATTGCAGAAATCCGACGAAATATTTAATTTCGAAATACATCAGAGTATCGTATAGTTACAATGCTTGGCTAATTATTTGCCTTATTTGTACATCTGCAAATTTTACAGGTATAGAACTAGTACAGATAAATAAATTATAAATAAATATCATATGTAAATAAATAAATATTTATAGAATACCGCAGCTAAACAATACTCTTTTAAATAGTATTGTGTTTCTGCCGGCCATTTGCCATTTTGCTGCCAGAGCAACGTGTTATAGTGGTGGGCAACGCATTAGCGATACTCTTGGTTTTGCTAATGTCTATAGGCAGTGGTGACCACTTTCCATCAGGTGGCCCGCTTTCCTGTGTGCCTAGCATATGACATAAAAATGTACTGTGCTAATTGGAATAACGATGATCAAAACAATCACATTTATTGCCTCGATATTTTATTGAATACTGATGAATGAAATATAATAAATAAAGAAAAGCATTGAAATAAAATATAATATTTAACATTATTTTTAATTATAAACTGTTGCTCGTAAATTTGAACTAGCTACCCGCCCTGGCTTCGCCAATGTAGGTCATATTATATACCCAAGGTATATATAAGTATTCTTGGAAATAAATTAATTCATTTATATAAACAATATAATTGCAATACGAAAATGCTCTCCGAGATAGCTACAGTAACTTCTATGTGACGTTACTATCGATATGTGACGCCCTTTGTATTGAGCGTCGGTGGCCGAGTGGTTAAGGTATCCGACTCGTAAGTGAGAGGTACCAGTTCGAATCCCATTGCGGTCATGTACCAATGACTCTTTTCTGAGTTATGTACATTAGTTGAATGCTGACCGATGCTTTTAGGAAAAACATCGTGATGAAACTTGTGATTCTGCATTGTTGTTGACTGCAACCTAAATGAATGAATCGTAGATGTTATAGGCAACAGTCACCGCTTACCATCAGGTGGGCTGTCTGCACTTTTGTCACTGCCCTCAATAAAAAAAAACAGTACTGGTAGGCACATTGCACATTGTTCCACTTTTTCATTCATGATTTTATAATAAGTAAATAAATAAAACAGCGCCATTTAGTCCCAAAGTAAACAAAGCTTGCGTTATGGGTGTTAGATAACTAATAAACTACTTACATATTTTTTAATAAGTACATACTTATTACACATACTACACCCAAATCCGTAACAGAAATTAAAATTCAATATTTCAATTACTGCTCGGCCGGGAATCGAACCCGGGACCTCTGCGTGGCGACCGGCATGTTAACTGAGCCAGTCAGGTCGTTATAGGTAGTTGACCGATTCCTATCTTATACATGTTGATTCCTACCTCCTCACCAGTTATTTCCGAACGGTTTAATAAAACCTTTTTCTACCTTTTCCAACAGATTGTAGCCGCCATCGCGCTCGCAGCGGTCAGCGCTGAAGAAGCCAAGAAGACCGAGAAGCGAGGGTTATCCGGATTGGGGAACGGTGGTTTGGGGTACGGCGGTCATGGGTACGAAGGCGGGTACGGCGGCGGGTTGGGGTACGGCGGCGGGCTGGGATACGGAGGCTATGGGGGATATGGTGAGTGTGTTTTGACTATCCTGTTATATTCTGTTATTTGTAGAGTAGGAAGAGGCCAATAAGACTGAGTAACTTGTATTTTTTTATTGCTTGAGACACGGTAAGACGGTCCACCTGATGGAAAGTGGCTAACACAGACTGTATGGCTTACTTGCCTTTTGAGGGACCCCAAGAAGGAAAGAATTCGAAAAGGATCTCATTCCCCATCTTGTACGAAGTGTCAAGTATCTACTCGTAGATAATGCGGGTCAAATGCAAAGGTACGTCTAGTGTTAGTCCCGATAAATGTAATAATAATTTATTATCATCACGTTTTAAAAAGCTGCATAGTCTACTGGTTGACTGGAAGATAAAAACTTAATGGTCCGCCAATTGTGTTGTTGTGCAATAAAGATTTTAAATAAATAAATAAATAATAATGTCGCCTATCCCATCGTCGGACGATGTTATCTGGGTTGGGGTACGGTGGTTTCGGGTAAAATGGCTTATTCTAAGTTTGAGGTATTTTTTGTTTATTAGGTTTACCTGTATCATCATTATCATCAACAAAGGTCTTTTATTTCGCCCTTCGAAATATATACCCCATTCTTACCTCGTATCGTAATCAAATCTACCACATTAGCGAGGTATTAATGCCTGTACGTAAAACAATTGGTTGTATGTCCATTTGTATGCCAAGGATTGTTTCGAGTTCCCATGGCGGATACTCCCAACTAGTACAGCCAGTAACAGAAGTGTTTCGGACTTGGTACGCTTCGAAAGAAAATGTGTTTTGCTAGTATGCGTCAGGTATAACGTTAGAATAAAGTAATTTATTTGAAATTTCATCGTTAGCTTTTCTAAGTATAGAGGTTTTTTTTGTATACAAGTAATGATTTTGGTAATTTAATACTTAAATGATCAATAACGTTAAGCGATATGTCATTAGAAATATTTTTTCATTTTTACAACGTTTCTATGGAGACACCTCTCGAATCGCTGTGGGAAAGAAGCTATGGTCAATTATAATAACTATAACTTTTTCTCATAGCTTTTAGCAATAATTTCCACCATACTAAAAGTTAATGACATATCGCTCAACGATATTGGCCATGTAGGCTGGGGTTCATACATTTCTGCCGGTCATCCTCTAAGTCTAGTTACCTAAATACCGTATTTTCAAGTGCTCGTTCACTTTTGCCGTAGACTGTACTTGTGACATTGCGCATGATCGCGGATATAATTGTGCCTTTGTCGAAAATTCCGAGAAAAATTGTTCACACGGTGTCAACCCTTTTGTTGTACGCCATTTTGACAAAGATAATTTCCGTTTTTTCGGTAATTTGTATGAGTACTTGTCAGTCTATTTCTGGGCTTTACTTGAAGGGCTTTCTTTACATTTTGTAGTATCTATGTTGTATGATAAAGGTTTGAAATGTTTACGTAGACACTAGTGGTGTCAACGAAAAGATTCTAAAGAACGTTTCTCGCTCGTACGATTCGGATGTGGAATGAGCTCCACAGTGTTTCATTTGGACTATGATATGGTATCGTTTAAGAGGTATGTTAGAAGTCTCCTTAGAGGCGGGCAATGCATTTGTAGCGCCCCTGGTGTTGCTGATCTCCATAGGCGGCGGTGACCACTTTCCATCAGGCCCGCATGCCTTGTTGTCTACCGTGTTATATAAAATAAAATTGCGACTTTTCGGATATTGACGTCAATGGGCAGCTATGATATCACTTTCCATCACATAGATGACCCATATGCTCATCTAGTCTATTTTATATTTATCCGTTCATCTGTTTGTACAATTTTTATTGTGGTCGTTTTCTATCGAGTGAACATTCGTTCGAGACATTAATCGCATAACTCCCTTCCAGAGTCTTTATTAAAAAAACGTAAAAAATAAAACAAGGCAGATAAATTAGAGATTTTTCCGAATCGATAGCTCTGTTTCACGAGCTTGTTAAAGTTAGTTACAAATTCCAAGTAAAGGCCAACTTATTAACTGTTGATATCATCAAAGGGACGACGGCCGTAGCAAATCGTTAAATTAGGAGCTGATTTTGCAATTGGCTAGGCGTGAAGTACATCAGCAATTAAGCAGTCTGTAGCCCTTTAACATGATTGATCTAACTTTATTGTAGTATAAGATGCTTTAAAAGTAAAGGCATTTGGGGATCGGTTAAATACTTCAATGGATGAAACGAGATAAAAAAGTTAGATAGAGGTCTATGCTGCAGCTTATAGATAATGAATTATTAATAAATATTAAAATTAATGAGTATTACCTAAGACCTAGATCAAAATCAGTAACGGTTTTGGATATTACTTGCTGTGTACAAACCCGTGATTGAATTGAGGCGGCTTTTCGACTCTATCGGAAACCATAAGGCCAAATTCGTAAATAATCGTTGATTTACAAACTAATTCACTGCAGTAATAATTTGACAATTTAAAATCTACCTTTAAATTGATGAACACATGCATCCGTCCATTCTAGCATAGAACTTTTGCATTCAATATCAAGTCGACCAACTCCCATCGCAGTAAACTCGAATTCAACAGACTGGACAATAGCATCGGAACTCGATTCATCCTATCAATGGCTCATAAAACTTCTCACTCCACCGAATGATGGGAGAAGTTTAAATTGCCCGAAAGCTTTTAGTTTTCGACACCGGCTTGTCGATCTAGATTCGGGGTATGTGCTTCTGAGGTCTTTATTTTACATCCTGCCAGGTTGCAATGAATCTAGGTTTCAATATTATGGTGTCATTTAAATTTAAAGGAATTAAAAGGGATGATTTTTTCAATGTTCTACACAATCGACTTTCTACATATTCGCGATTCACTAACATAGACAGTGGCGATTTTATAAAATTATGTTCAATACCTCGATCTCCAACCCGTCTAACCAGTTGGTAATGGCAAAACCCTCCACGAATGTTGAAGCTTGATTCCTGCAGTGGACTAATTATATGCTTTCAATAAGCAAATATGCTTTCTTTAAAATAATCTAGGCTCATTATCAAGTATCTGCATTTTTAAATGCTATGTTGCGGATGTCAATTGACGACGGTGATCACATACCGATGACCTGTTTGTTATTACATCAAATGAAACCATTTTGAGTCCTTGCCTTAGTAGAATACTATGTACTAAAATAATAGAAATATTCTCTTACCAACTCACCACAGCAAGTTACAGCGAAACACAATGAGGAAGTTCAAATAGCACGCGAACGATCATGTGTCAAAATTCCAAGGGAAAGGGTAATTTAACATTGTTTTTTAACCGAAACGGATTGTTAATAGAGGCAATCGAACGTGGTATCGAGAGGTCGTTTTTTTTTGTCCGTAAAAATACAATAGGTTTTTGCACGACTAAATTGGTAGGTAGTAGCTGTAGCTACTCATTCGGAAATAAAAAAATAGATAAAAAATGTATAGATGAAGGTTGTCATTGATAGAACGATTGTCATCTGTATTTTCGATTTTCGTTAATGATTGTGTTAGATTATAATCTTAAGTATCTTGGCATCCATATTCCGGTTACCTTTGTTGACTAAGCAGATTTGGTGGTTAAAAATAAACATGTGACATCTAATTCCAGCGGCTCCTTCCGCCTTTGGGGCATATATAGAGGCGAACATTCCACCCTTACCTCTCGACGTTGCCTGCCAGTGTGCTATACAATCAACATATACATACATACACATTATAATCTAGTAATTTGGACAACAGTAATCTGCACTCCTACAAAACCGGAAGGAATACATGTTCTAATCAGGATGGCCACCATCTTTGGTCACTTACTATCAGATGCATAATCCTCGGCTGCATCGTTACTTACCATCAGTACAGTCAAATGACTGCCTAGTAAATCTACTTTCGATTCTCTTTTGTAACTCAGCCAGACACCACACCGCTAGCACCACTATATTTCATAGTGTCATTTATTATCAACACTTTTGATGTACAAAGAATTACCTGATCGCCAAATCCTGGATCATGGTCAAGGCGGACCCCGGGCCCTCGTTCTCGAGAGCACAACCGGGACATTATCGCCAAGATGACGATGACTTTGTTGTTTCAAAGAGGTATAATTTCATTTTCTTCCTTGTCCACAGCCGCCCCCGCGATTAGCAAGGTAGCGTACACAACCAACCACGGTCTCGGTGGTTACGGAGGCTACGGCGGTTACAGCGGCCTTGGCGGCGGTTACAGCGGTCTTGGCGGCGGTTATGGCGGTTACGGAGGTTACGGAGGCTATGGCGGTCTTGGCGGTAAGTTCTTATTTTCTGCGTAGCGACAAACGACCAGACAGCTCACCTGATGGTAAGCGGTAACTATCGCCCATAACATCTACGATTCATGCATTTAGGTTGAAGGCAATGAAAATGCAGAACATATGTGAGGTCTAAGATGAAATGCCTCATGCCTGTAATTGCGCTGGCTACCTTATCCTTCAAACCGGAACACAATGCAAGCATTGTTGCTTGGCTGCAGAAATAGATAAGGCGGTGGTACTCGCCCAGGCTATTAGGCTTAGCGCCCTGAGCCTGGCTCGTTCATCTTGGCTCGGGAATTATATTCATTATCTACTCTTCTCTCTATATGATCAAACAGATATATTTGAATATTATCTTACACTAGTAGGCTTAGTAGGCTGTAAATAATGCACATCGGCTAGTTTCTTCATATTTAAGTGAGTCAGAGACACGTGCGACAGAGACGACGCTTTAACACGGCTTACCGTGAAACAGATTCTAACATTATTTTGAAGTATTATTATAAGGTTGAGCAACGCTCGAAGAGTCTGAAATGGGTAACCGTTTCGTACTTTGAGGCTAATCGAACATTTCAGCACCGCAACAAACTCTGCGCTCGTTAGGTGTGCCTCCTACTATCGTTGGCGAAGCGAGGTTGACCAAGGTCTCCCGCTGGGGTCCCTGAGACTGGTAGAACTGTCTCGAAAGCAAATTGGTACCTCATGACAGTACATTATTATTTATAAATTATTATTGTCATATTTCCAGGTTACGGAGGCCATGGTTACGGCCCAGCTACGAGCTACGCCAACCAGGTGTCTTACAGCGGTTACGGACATGGTATCGGAGGCGGTTACGGAGGACTCGGTGGTTACGGAGGCGGTTACGGTGGCGGTTACGGTGGCGGTTACGGCGGCGGTTACGGTGGTTACGGAGGCTACGGAGGTGGTCTCGGCTACTACGGACATCACTAGACGACACTGAAAAACTCGACAAATCAAATTCTGTGAAGAGAAAAAAATACTCAAAAAAAGAACACTGCCAAACAATGAGTGATTCAACTATTTTGTTACTATTATTAACAATGACGATTTTTTATTTTCGTCCTTTTTTTGTGAATTGTATAGAAAAGAAAATAGAATAGCGGGAGTCACGCGAATACTTGCCTTTTTATTGTTATCTTTTTTACATCGATATCAAAACGCCGAGTCTATGTAAATAATATTTTGTAATGCGTAAATTAAATAAAAATATATTGACTTAAAATATGGTTTGTTGGCATTTATTATCTGTAGAAAGTATTACGGTATTTTACCGTAGGATTGTGGGGGTAATGGATATTTCGGGAGTACTGGTTGTCAACATCGGGAACCAACCAGGCGTAATCGCAATCCATTTACTAAATGTCTGAAAAATAATTTTGTTCCTTAACGGCCTATTATGTTTTATATATTTTTAAAGTGCCCTAATAGATCGTAGACATATACAATTTTACACTGCTAATATTATTACTTACACATCCAACAAATATATTTTTTTAAATTCAAATTCAACAAAAAAAGTTCTTCCCTATAAAGGGTTAACTCCTAACAAAACATCCAAGCTATATCTTCTGACCAAAATGTAGGGTTTGTAGGGTTGGGTTTGTGGAGCTTGGCTCTTCAAGAGATTTGATAACTTTTGTTAGCATAAGTTACCGATAAGCTTACGAAGCTCCAACCAACTATACATAATACCGTTGCCTGCGAGTGTGTTCAGTGATCAATATAAACTGGATGCCTTCAAGGCTACAGTGAATATGCTGTTCCAAGACGGGCATGCTTCATCTTCGGCCGCATCGTCACTTACCAACAGGTGAGATGGCGGTCAAATGCCTGTCTTGTCTAAATACATTAAAAAAATTGTTTTTGGTATTTCGTAACTTTTTACGATAGAATGTTTTTGTGGTATAGTTTAAATGGGTGTAAAAAGTTTTCTTGTTTTAGATTCATACCAAATTACAGCTTTCTAACATTTCGGGCAGTGCCCTTTAGATTTAATTTCTATATGGACTTCCATCCCCCTTTATGGATGTCGGAGGCTAAATCCTAAAATTTGAACTTTCTGGCATTATTTAGACCGAAGATATGAGGGTCTGAAAATTCGACGCTCTTCTTTTCGCTCGTCTTCCGTACTTCCATGCCCTCAGATACTCCTTGAATTGCGTGACATACTGAGTGTTTTTACTCGAAGCCCTCACATATGATAGCATACGGAGTGTGAATTACTCGAGACTTTCATACACCAACAGTATGCGTATTTCCATACATGAATTATTGAGACGATGCAAAATCTACGGGGGTGAGAAAAATGTATTATTCAAAAAGGTAAGCGCGAGTTCGAAGGTAATGACGCGGGAAACCAGGCCTGTTGTGGTCCGGGAGTCTGACGCGATTGCAGCTATAGCAAGTTCCACAGAAGGGCGTCGAACAAGGCGACTTGTCGACGTCGAAGTTATTTCTTTTTATTAGAAAAACATTTGACCAATTTCGGTATAATCGTCTCACCTGGTGGTAACTGACGATTATGCCGAAGATGGAACATGCCTTTGCCATGGCACTACGCAGAGATCTTGCGTGTCTGTGCGTCTTATACCGCTTACATCACGGAGAATGTTATGTGGAATTGTTTGGGCAAGTTTAATCCAGGTGGTATGGATGGAATGGAAGTATAATCTGTGGCCGTTAGTGTGGTTGTGATACTCAGGAGCAGGTGACCTGCTTGCTACTTTGCCTCCGTCTGTTATAAAAAAATTGCATTGCAACTTTCCTTGCAATGCAACTTGCAATGCTCTTTATTAATCTGGCTATAAGTGTTGATGCCATTCTTGGTTATAAGGTACATTATAAAATATATTCACATCCTTCCTTGTATGAGCTGAATGAGTTCGTTACACGATCCCTTTGTTCTTCCGTAGGTTTTTGACGTTTGATATGACATTAATGAATCCTGTTTCAGTTTAGAGTTATTCAAAGCACCATGCGGTACTATAGATAAGTTGACTTGCCGCATGGTGTCTGGCAAAATAGAATCACCACCCACAAACACACTCCAAACACCATAACTCACAAACATTGCCTTATCAATCTATATTGTACCTATCTGTGTCACAAATAAATGCCTTTGACCTTGACCCTATTCCATTCACGGGTGTTATGACACAATAACACCCGTTAATCCCCGTACCTATGGCAATCTTACAGAGAGATTAGCTTCATAGATCAGAAATTAGTCAGCAATTTCCTATTTTGCTTTCAACACTGCGATCCAAACTTACCGCCCAACGTGAAGATTGCAGATAACCCTCCACTATTGTGGAGGTTGATGTACCTACAGCTGTGGACTGTTGCAGGGTGAGAGCGTCGGTGGCCTAATGGCGATAGCAGGTCGGACTCGTAAGCAAGAGGTACCGGGTTCCATCCCCAGTGCTACCATGTGCCAATGTTTTTTCTGAGTTAACAACATTTGTTGAACATTAACCGATTTTATTATGGTGAGGGAACGAAACCTGTACATTCAAGCGATTGAATGTGTAACTATGATCCAATATAGTCAGGTTCGCCTGTTATACGGTCACGGTGGTCAGACGACCTTCGCTCCACAGTAATTACCTTATCTTCCAAATCCTGGATTATGGTCAAAGTAGACACAACCGGGAATTGACGCCAAGATGACTCATGGACAGGCTGAGCCCGCTGCGCTCCTGCAGATTTATAAAAATGCAATCAACTCTCGAACTAACTGATGTGAGTTAGATCTTCCCGAAACGGCGGCGGCCTTTTGATATTCAGGAAGTTTCCAAACTTCATTGATGAGCCAAACTTTCCATTAAAGCAACTTAAAAGGGTATTGGACGTTTTGCGAGACCAAGTTTTCTTTGGCGGTTTTTACCACAAGTTTCAATTTCGATTCGATTTCCAAGTTCTTGTATGGTAGTGTTTTTGCATAATGTTCCGCTTATTTAGTAGGTACCTGGAACGGACTCGTCCAAGATATGCCCTGAAATCTGAGGTCCAACTATTCTTACTATGAATTCATTCTTTAACCCTTTTTTCGTTAAAATTTTACGAATCCAATGAAATCTACTAAATAATAGCGAGTCAGGTACAATCGTTGCCAAGTACCGACAAACGTGAACTATATAAGGACTTGTCAATATTTTAGCGAATATTGGGCAGATATTTTCTAAAATGAGAACGGGGTTTTGACGTTGTTATTGATTCTGTACCTACTTATAATAAATTGATCTCCATATTTTGACATGCAATACATATTATTTAAAGGCTGACCTTTGTATAAGTTTGTTCTTCTATGTTTATTTCTGTTTTATGATATGAATTAATTCTAAAGTGACGTTGTAATGCTGAAGATGAATGTATTTATTATCATAAACTATAATTAATAATGAAATGTAATGATAATATGAGTCTGTGACCTATAGGTAAGCAAAGCTTGTGTTATGACACAAGCTTTGCTTACTTTGGGGTTAGATGGCGCTATGTGAATTCGTCCACGATGATTTATTATTATTTTATATTTAATTTTATTTTAATATCATCAAACATTCTCTAACCTAATTTTTTAAACCAAATAAGCCAATAATAGTCATTTGTCCTAATAATATTGATAAAGCCTTTTAGTTAACGTTCCTACTGTACGAAACAAGTTTTAATAAAAAAAATTTTTTCATTGCATATTTTTATATCTATGCTCAGTCAGAGTATTTGTCAAGACTAATTCAACGAGCCCACACGCGATGGGCTTACCATGCGTAGCTTAGGGGTTCCACCTTCCTCCTATGGCCACCTTCCGTATCCATCATCAAATCAGCTCGATGGTATCATAACATTGCATTGTCTTGACTTACATGAGTGTGCAAAATTTCAGTTCAATCTGAAACCGGGAAATCTTTAACTAGCAAGATTATATTACGAACAGAGAAGAGAGACATGTGAAACTAAATAAACGCATGTAAAATGGGCAGTCCACATAGATCACCGCAAGTTATATAGCGGCACGACCCTTTTTTACCTCCGACAAAAAAAGAGGGGTGGATATAAAAAAATTGTGGACAAATTCACACAGCGCCATCTAGCCCCAAAGTAAGCAAATCTTGTGTTATGGGTGCTAGATAACTGAACTACTTATATACTTTAAAAACATACTTATTATACATAGAACACCCAGAACCGTAACAGAAATTAAAATTCAACATTTCAACACTGCCCGGCCGGGAATCGAACCCGGGACCTCTTGCGTGGCAGACCGGCTGGATGTTGACCACTAAACCACTCAGGTCGTCGAAAAAAACTTAATAAAAGCTTGTAAAAAAATTATCCGCGACTGTAGGCAAGTCCGTGGCTGTAGAACGTGATTCATCATCATCACAGCCCATAACTGTCCACTGCAGGACTTAAGGCCTCTCCCACGAAAAGGAAGGTTAAAGGCCATAATCTCCACGCTTGGCAGGCGGGTTGGATATCGCAGTGTTGTAAATATAACCATGGAAAACGCTGCTGCCCATTTTCCAGTCTACGGAGACTCTAAGATCTTTTACCTCGAAAACATTAGTCGCCTTGTACGACACCCACGAGTGTAAGGGGTTGGTGCTATTCTACTCTGCCGGGCACCACTCGGCTAACGTAGGACGTGATTATTATCATAATATTACACCCTACATTAATGCTCGACCTTCTGTCTATTTGCTTAGCACTAGACAGCGAATTAGGCACTAACTTGAGCGCACAATGTACGCCAATCTCAATTAATTAGGTACCAATACATTATGGTAATGAAGTGAATTATGTTGATTGTCGGTTGTATTGCTCGTCTAATTCGGTGTTGGATGTTACCGATATACTGGCTAGATTGTGTGGAATTACAACCGGTCAAGATGGTGTTCAGGTTATGTATGTATATCTAGGATGAATCTTTTTTTTTTGCTACTCAGTGACAAACGAGCAGACAGCCCACCTGTTGGTAAGTGGTAACTATCGCCCACAACATCTACCATTCATATATTTAGGATGCAGGTAACAAAAATGACGTACGCAGGTGCGTTGTCATTGTGAGAGGACTAAGATGAAATGCCTCATGCCTGGAGTTTCGCTGGCTACCTTATCCTTCAAATCGGTACACAAGCATTGTGGCTTAACGGCAGAAATGAATAAGGCGATGGGACTCACTCAGGCGGACTCCTCAGGCTTGACAGAGTCCAACCACCTGATAAAATTTATATACATGTATGTGAAAGTTTAGTCTTACAGATTTAAACAACGCTTTAAACAGTTCAACATTTCATCATTATGTTGACCACATTTTAAAAAAGTAGATGACGTAGCATGTTTTAAACTCAATTAAGTTCTTGAAGAGGTAAGTAAATATTTTTTGTTTTTCTATAGTTTTGTTGATCTAAGTACCCATACGTATGTACGTGTAGCCTGGGATACGTAGGAAATAGGTGCCTGAACCTGCCGGTATTAGGAAAGAGGCCCCGTGGGCTACCTAAGAAGCTTTAGATTGACATCGCAAAGTCGAATGCGAGAGCCAAAAACAAAATTTGAATTTGTTTTATATGAAAATACTATAGATACCAATAAATATGTCAACCGCCGCCGACGTGTAACATGTAACACGTACCTGTCCACAACACAAAAAAATATGTGAAAATTCCTTTTTCTCCAAAAAATAAACTAGGATCAACCGAATAACCCACCCTGGTCACGCACAAGTCAAGCTTACAGCGAAATAAAATCAAACGCCTTACAAGAAATAAATAGCAAAAGATCTGCATTTGACAGGCACGTGGTTGCTCTTACTGCAAACGTAGGCGCTAGAACGTGCTCCGCCGTTTTGCGACCGACGTACGAGGAAATGGCTTTTGGTGTCGGCATTCTACATCTCCAAGTCAAGGGTCTATTTAGACGCCTTTATTATTTATTTAACGTGAAAAAAGGAGTGATGACGAGGTGATGAGGGTTCAAGGAAGGTTTGTATGAATATCGTAAAATCGTCGCACCGAAAGCGACTTGAAGTGCAACCAAAAGCATTCCTTCCCTGTTTTCATCGTGTTACTTACTATTTTAGTGGTTAAAAATGCGCACCGGCTAGTTACTTTTACCAAACAACTGTTTTTCACAACCAGCTACGAAACAACACTTCTTTCATATTTTCGTAACCGGATATTAAACAAGGATAGCCGAGGTTTAAGCTCTGCTTTGCCATCTCTGTCACGCGTGTGAGCCTAAATTAGTTGATGAGCATTTTTTACCTAACGCCTTGTAGGTACTTGGTACCTTATGTAGTGGTATGTGATAAGACACGTTTTTTTCGAAAAGTTTGTTGGTACACCCATACCACTTCCGAATTAGATAGGTATCTACATTTCAGCACTTATGCCCGATTACACTAAACTTAGGCGATTCTTAAGTGGGCGCCGTAAGATATTCCTAAGCATTTAGGCATCATAAAATCGGCGTCATAAAGATATGAGCGACTCAACGAGTTTAGTAACCATAGGTGAAGACTTTTTGTGCAATTGTAACGTAACACTGTCCCACGTACAGTGACAGGTTCAGTTAAGAAAGAAGACACAAAGATTCAGGGTAATTTCTTTCAGTCCGGAAACTACGTACAGTGAATTTAAAAAATTGTCTAAATTAAGCACAAAAGTTCCAAAAAGAGTCTACTCTAACTGAAAATAAAAGTGTCAACGTGCTGAACAGTTGTTTGAACAGGAGTCCTAATAACCGTAAGTAATAATATAAGTCAAGGCAAGACCCTACACAATGCTGCTAATTATAAAGAAGTGAAACCTTAGGAATATCTTACATCAACTTGAGCGTCGCCTAAAGTGTAGTGCGATCGGACATTAGTGTATTACGGGTTCAGTGACCTTATTAACCGCTTTAGTACGGGCACTATATAATAACTTCACCGCCTATCACACTTCACTATACTACTAAGCCGTAACTTTACAAAAAGAACGCCGTGTAAAGTTGAATACCTACTGGGCTAACTAATTTTAACACCTGTACCTGTACATTTTAAGCACCATGTATTTTAACAAATAAATAAATTGATTGATGATTTATAGAAAACTTCATCAACGTTCCCAGCATTCGCGTCGTAATACAAGATAATCCATCTATTAGCCAGCACAAGTGTGCTCCCACGTAAGATAAGCGAGAAAACGCGCGACATAGATACTGCTATCTCTTTCTCTTAGTATTGAGAGAAAGAAACAAACGCTAACTCGCGGCGCGAGCTGTGTCGCGGGCACACTTGTCCTAGCCATGCTGCACTGTGTTGCACCGAACTGCCCGCGAACCCGAGCAAAAACCCCGCTCGCAAACTGATGAAAATTTCAACAACTCCCCCAGCAATTTACGTATTCAAAAAAAAAGAACAGAGTGGAAACATCGCACCGTCACAATTAATTCACTCGGAGGCAATTAAAGTTAAGCTAAATTGCCTTATTTTTTTAGGTTAACGTCTGCAACGCCCAAACGTTGCGAGTCTCCACCTAATTTATGCAAATATAAACCAGAAAAGCTCGTGGTTTCAAACTGGGGTTAACGCGAAAAATAGGGAGTCTGTTACAGTTTTCTGAATTTGCATTCGCTTTCGGAAAAAGTGCTTAGCGCGTCGCGGGTCCGACTAATTTTGGCTAGTTTAATTGGAATTTTAAATTTGGTTCTGCTTGTTTATATTACGCGGCTAGTAAAGCTTTCGACATTCCTATTTTGTTCTGGTTTACCCGGATGGATATAGTGACTCCCATTTGAATTCAGATACGTCATTTTATAGAGATCTTCATAAGGTGACACAGGGACATTGGCTCCCTGTGTGAGTTCTCCCGGCTGTACAATGGGGAGTGTTCAGAGGAACTACTTGATCTGGTGCTCATAGCATAATTCCGCCACCGCACCCGCCGAGGGCTGGGTGCTCATCCCCATTACGTGAATCCTGTAGTGGTGTTCACACGAAGATTCGAAAGAACGTTTCTCGCTCGTACGATCCGGATGTGGAATGAGCCCCCAGCCACAGTGTTTCCTTTGGACTATGACATGGGATCGTTCAAGAGGTATATTAGAGGTCTCTTTAGAAGCGGGCAACGCATTGGTAGCGCCCCTGGTGTTGATGATGTCCATAGGTGACGGTTACCACGTCCGCTTGCCTGTTTGCAATCTCTGCAACCAAAAACATTTTTCTATACGATTTTAGCCAACCCTTTATTATCGAAGATCGGTTTCAATGACGTTTTTAATAGAGATCAGTGACTATAGAAACATTGTGCACATTCAAGCGACTGAAAGTGTGTACGTGTACTCAAATACGGTCGGGTTACCCGGGTAGCAGGGTCACGGAGGTCAAATAGCAGTCACTCCACTGTAATTACCTAATCTGCCAAATCTTGGATCATGGTCAAGGCGGACCCCGAGCCTTCGTGCACGAGAGTACAACCGGGACATCACGATCATAATTTTTTTTATTCAGTATGCATATCAATATATTTGGGAATAGTACTCCATAGCAGGCGACCCTGGGAAAAGCCGGAATTCCCCCTCGAATAATGATAACGTGTATTCCCTAGTCAAAATTTCCTAGTGACGTCATCCATGCTTTCCTAGGAAACCGTGCCAGTAACATCAGGTGCTCGGCTGTAAGGTAGATTAGCCCATAACGGCCATAGTCAACAGATGCGTTTATAATTTTATGAACAATAAGCCGACGGCCCTAGTTTGCTTTACGATCAAACTTCGATCCGAGGACAGGGGTGTATTTAGAGGTTCTTACAGTCTCATGTTTTTGTATTGATCTTGGACGTGGTACCTGAATGTTGTGATGGCCTGGCTGGACGCTAATTCTACACTGTGTTCACTATTATTTCAAAGAAGATCAAAGAAGTAAGAAGTTGTAAGATAAGAACTGACCGACGGAAAAAGTTGGAACCCCCTAAACGACTGAACGGATTTTAAAAAACAAAGCTATGAAACTGAAAGAAAATGAACAAGAAACGAAAATCCAAATCAGTTCATCCGTTCGGGAGCTACGATGCCACAGACAGACACATACCTCCAGAGCCACAGATACACATGTTAAGCTGCGCATGTACTCTGCGGTTTAACGACCTATTTGGTGGACTGTCCATTTTCCGTTTCAGTTTCTTTTTATTCTACTCAGTGGCTAACGAGCAGACAGCCCATCAACTTACCATCAGGTGGGCACCTGATGGTAAGTTGTAACTGTCGCCCATAACATCTACAATTCATACATTAAGGTTGCAGGTAACACAAATGCAGAACCGCAGGTGCTTTGTCACTGTGAGGACTAAGATGAAATGCCTTATGCCTGTCATTTCGTGGCTACCTTATCCTTATTACACGATTCTAAAACCTCCGACGGAGATCATCTGTTGGAAGAAATTTATTTTAGAAATAAGTAGTGCCTGTTGTGTCAGTTATATCTATGTTATATCTCTGTATTTCTTTATTGTGTGCAATAAATAAATAAAAACATTGTTTCTGACCCTGTCACTAAGAGCAATCAGAAGCATAACTCACTCCATCATTGCACGCTTAGTGATCCACCATTACAAGCAATAATAAAGGTTGCGCCACATTAGAGTAACGTGATGTGACGTACGTGATGCCACGGCGTGTGCATGTTAGAGCGCGTGTGGCGATCTGACGCGCATTAATCGGCCCTAAGACAAATACACAGACAAGCCCATATACACGTGCATGTCGCGCCACTCGCGTCACATGGCATCACGTCGCGTACATTCAGTGTAGCTCTAATGCAAGGTCATGTAACCTCGTATCACATATTTCAAAGGTATGTTCCGGGTTTCCTACCGCGTACCTTTGTTTACCTTTAAAATGTGTGATAATAACCGCGATAGTTTAATTAAACCATTACATTATATCACGTCACTCTAAATTGCTGCACATTACCTACCCATGATAACATCCTCAACACATCCCTGCTCTTAAAGACCCATATGCGGACAGAAAGTTTCAAATTACAATGGATCTAATATTAAAGGATTGAAATGAGCCTTTTTATGTGGGTACCGTTTTAAAGGTTATAAAATGTTTGGAAAGTAGTTAGGAGTTTCGTGACGCAATAAAATGGGGTTGCGTTACTCTGCTCCAGCATTTTCCACCGTACCACGATGAGATAAGGGTCGTTTTTGTGTTTTGTATAGCAGAGTGTGGAGACATCCGATTGCTTTTCTATCTCATACACAAAATATGCGGTGTCATCCAACACTCACATTTATTAAACATAAGGAATACTCACAGAGATCGGAAAATTAGCTTCCTTCATGGACCTATCATTTTTTTTTCACTGTGGGACACTAATCTGCTAACTCGCATAAGGGGCCTGGGGTCCGCCTTGACCATGACCCAGGATTCGGCAGATCAGATAATTACAGTGGAGCGACTGCCATCTGACCTCCATGACGTTGCTACCAGGGGGACCTGACTAGATTGTGTCATAGTTGGTTACACATTCAGTCGCCTGAAGTGCAGGTTTTATCACGATGTTCTCCCTCACCTTGAAAGCATCGGTTAGTATTCGACTCAGAAAAGAGTCATTGGTACATGACCACAGTGAGATTCGAACCCGGTACCTTTCGCTTACGAGTCGGATACCTTAACTACTCGGCCATCGACGCTCCTACGGTATACACGGGGACACTAATAAAATTAAGGTTAAAATCCAGTAAAACTGACTAGGGTCATCATCATGGCGGCGATTAGGTATATACAGCCATGCAAAGAAATCAGTCTACTTCAGTTTCGTACTAGCTCTTGCTTTTATCTTAACATCAAAATTGCTGCAACAATGGCCAACTTTTAAGTTAGATAGATAGTAGATACAGTCAACGTTGTATCAAGATCCAGTGACATGCACTTACAAATAGCAATTAAAACCAAATACTTATCAATGATTGACACGTCTCTCTCCATCTTGTTAATTAAGTTTGTATTTTGTAAGTGAGATAATTACCAATTGTACAATAGTCATTGGCTTGTATAAAGCCCAAAACTAATGGATATGTCGCAGCCATATGGTTAAATTAGCCGGTTAACTAAACGGCTAGCTTTTTGAGCAATTATTTAGTTGAAAATTTGCCAGTTTCATCAGATTTTAAAGTGATGTTGAAAGAAAGATATTGCCTCGAGTTTACGCAGCTCTTCCACACATTGTTCCAATGCTAACCTACCCACAATAACTTCAAAGTATAATAATAGTTTGCATTAGGTTTCTATTCGGTTAGTTTAGGTTAGCATTATGACAATGAATGGAAGAGCTACGTAAATTCGAGGCAATATCGTTCATTTGACTTTACTTTCAAAGTTCATGAATTTGGCCAATTTTCAATTAAATAACTGCTTAAATAGGTAGCCGTTTAATTAACCGGCTAATTTAACCATTTGGCTGCGACAGATACAATACGTTCGATTATTTTTTGTTTTCGCATACAAATAGGCAAGCGGACCTTCCGATGGAAAACGGTCACCGCCGCCTATGGACATCAGCAACGCCAGGGGCGCTACCAATGCTTTTGCTGCCTCTAAAGAGACCTTTAATATACCTCTTAAACGATCCCATGTCATAGTCCAAAGAAAACACTGTGGCTGGGAGCTTATTCCACATCCGAATCTATGTTTAAACGTAATGTTTTGGAAGCCGGCTTCATATTTTATATTTAAGTTTTATTTTCTTCTTCATCATCTTAGCGGTAAATCTCAGCGCCGCGGCCAGCGGAACTCTGCCTAACCGCCAATCCCAAAACCAATATTTGCCGACACAATAAATCGCAACCACGAACTCCATAAACCGTGTCGCTCCAATCGCCTGCAAAAACTCCCAATGCCCCGCAATCAAACTAAATCTCTTAGTTACAATCCCTGCCACCGGCACACAAAACCTTGTGCGACAGTATTTGCTCTTATTGGGTCGGCATGACGAATTAATGGCATTAGTCAACGTGACATGCCCAACCCTTCTCCGATTGATCTTTAGGGCTTTCCAGTCCAATTTGCGTTTACTATTTTGACCCATGGGGCTTTGGGAGCATATAGACGTCTTTTACGTCAGCGTGACGTATTGCAAATGGGTATTCGATCAGAATTGATGCAACAAGGCTCACGTCCATTCATATCCTGTAGGATGAATGGTTTTGTTCATGCTGGTTTACGGTTTCTGCGGGCTTCGTGTGTATTTGGATTATGTGCGGTACAGTGTTGTTTAGCTGAGCTTTGTGTGGATAGTTTTTGTGGGTGAGGCTTTATTTGTGGCTTTCGTCTACTTTATTATGTGTCTTACTCAGGCTATGGTTAAAGATGATGTTTATAGTAGATGTGGTAGTCTAATAAATCTCCTCCGATGCGTGCTGCGAACATTTGTCGTCTGTTTAAACACGGAGTAGAAGAATAGCGCATAGTATTAGAAGCATCCATGTATACTTGATTATGCAATAGAACAGAATTACTGAATTACATTTCAAATACTTGTTCTGTCCCTGGGAGGATCGGTTCCAAATTATATTCACCTGGCCGTGTGGTGTCCAGCAGAGTAGCACTAATCCCTTACACTCGTGGATGTCGTACAAGGCGACTAATGTTTTTATAGCGAAAGATCTAGAGTCTCCGTAGGCTTGAAAATAGGCAGCAGCATTTTCCATTGTTACATATTTAACACTGAGATCAACCCGTCTGCCAAGCGTAGAGCTTACGGCAATAACGAAAGATCGTGGGAGAGGCCCTGTCCTAAGTCCTGTAGTGGACTGTTATGGACTGTGATGATGATGATGATGATGATCATTATATCAACTTTAATCTTGTGGTCACCCATCCTCTTACAAACATTGTCGAAAGATTATGGTGAACCTGCTGGTATCTATTACCTACATATAAATTAATCATCTTGGCGTTAATGTTTCGGTTGTGCTCTTGAGAACGAGGGCCCGGGGTCCGCCTTGACCATGATCCAGGATATGGCGATCAGGTAATTACAGTGGAGCGACTACCATCTGACCTCCGTGACCCTGCTACCAGGAGAAACTGACCAGATTGGATCATGGTTACAATTCACTTTCCTGAATTTGCAGGTTTCATCACGATGTTTTCCCTCACCGTAAGAGCATCGGTTAGTGTTCAACTAATGTACATAACTTAGAAAATAGTCATTGGTACATGACCGCAGCAGGATGCGAACCCGGTACCTCTCGCTTACGAGTTTGATACTCAACCGCCCGGCTACCGACGCTCTTACCTACATATGTAATATGAAAATAAACCAGCCCAGTTCTGAATAGATTTAGAGAGTTCAATCTTTAGCGAAACATTTATTGCATAAGAATCAATGAAACACGAACGAATTTGTTGCATTAATGGTAAAATTATACTGATCTACATTTTTATCACGTAAAAATTCGATCTGATAACCATTTATGCAGATCAAACGGTCGCTGATGATCAGTTTCCTCAAGGCGATAAGTTTTCTAATTTGCTGTTTGGTAAATATTACCAGATAAGGCCTTGTTGAGAAACCCGTGTGGTGTCTAGCTATGTGGTGAACGCACATCTTATTCCACTCAAGCTCATCATCATCATCATTCATCATCACAGCCCATAACAGTCCACTGCAGGACTAAGGGCCTCTCCCACAAAAGGGGAGGTTATTGCCATAATCTCCACGGTTGGCGTCTGCCAGATGGGTTGGAGATCGCAGTGTTGTAAATATAACAATGGAAAAAGCTGCTGTCCATTTTCCAGCCCACGGTGACTCTAGATCTTTTGCCTCGAAAATGTTAGTCGGATTGTACGACACCCACAAGTGTAAAGGGTTGGTGCTATTCTACTCTGCCGGACACCACACGGCCGATCAACATCATCAATGTATTGAAGTTATAGGCCCTAAATAGAATGGGAGAAAATGGGCTGCAAGTGCTGCCACTCCAGGGAAAATATCGTTTCTCGCTATCGAGAATAAAAATAGCAAAAGAATACAAATATTGTTAAAGGAGGTTGACTATGAAAACTCTGCTATTTAAAAATAGATAATTTATATTTCCACTATATTATTATCTTTTATTATCTACTACTACTACTACTACTCGGGCCACTCGCCAACAAAGCTACGCGGTAGAATACCCGGAACATACCCTTAAAATGTTGATCGCTATTTCGGTAAGCAAGAAATGTTTTATTTTCTCTTGTGGAAACCACACATGTCCTAAGTAGAGTATGCGTCACTTTTAAATTGTAAACTTAGAACGAATATTAGGAAAAAGTATGAGCAGCCTAGAGTTCACAATTGCTTTGGCCAGCGGCAGAGATTGTACCTGGTGCCTGGTATTCTGGATGAAGTTGATATCGAGGCAACCGAGAGCAGACTATAAGTCAAAGCTGAAATGCCTGCTGATAGATAACTTCATTTAGAGTCTGTGCAAATTAGGTATCATCATCACAGCCCGTAATAGTCCACTGCAGGACTTAGAGTCTCTCCCACGAAAGGGGAGGTTATTGCCATAATCTCCACAGTTGGCAGGCGGGTAGGAGATTGCAGTGTTTAAAATGTATAACACTGGAAAATGCAGCTGCCCATTTTCCAGACTACGGAGACTCTTGATCTTTTGTCTCGAAAACATTAGTCGCCTTGTACGACACCCATGAGTGTAAGGGGTTGGTGCTATTCTACTCTGCCGGACACCACACGGCCAAAAATTAGGTATAAGTGTTTATTATTATAATTGTTTTTATTGTACTATGCTGGTAAAGTAAAGCGTATTAATAGAGAGTGCAAACCTTCGCCAACAAACTGTTTTACAGTTTGGCCAATAATACAAATAAATACCTATGATAAAAAATACATTAAATTCTATTTGGTATATCTATCTAAACGACAGAACGTAAATACATGTTATTCAATACATTTATCTCTTCTAATCACATCCAATGAAACAGACCTAAGTAGACAAATAAAGATTGATGGATTGACATAGCAAAAATAAAGTCATTACTTTCCGTGTCTGTCTATTTATCCGCTAACTCCTAAACAAGTTAACTAATTTTGATACGATTAAATTGTCACCGTCAATTAATATAATTTCTTACGAGCGTCGGTGACCGAGTGGTTGAGGTATCCTACTCGTAAGTGAGAGGTACCGAGTTCGAATCTCACTGCGGCCACGTACCAATTACTCGATCCAAGTGCAAACCACGATCTAGGATTTGGCAGATCAGGTGATTACAGTGGAACTGACATCTGAGCTCCGTAACCCTGTTAACAGGGAAACCAGACTGATTGGATAATGATTATAATTTCTGTGGCTTGAATGTGCAGTTTTCATCACGATATTTTCCCTCACAGTAAGAGCATCTGTTAGTCCAAAAGTTTATATGTATAATATATGCTTATCATAGTAGAAAAAGCCGACAAAACCCGTGTGAAGCCGGGTGCGCGGCGCTAGTATACCTACCTATAAAAAAACATGTGTTACTCAATCACTGTAACTCAGTGCGAGTGAGGATAACCAACCAGAGAGACCACGCACGTTCCCGAATTTCCGAGTTTCTTCTAAAACAAGCACTGGTTTCCGAAATTTGCTTTCACAATACAAGCACTTGGCATATATCTACTTACATAGTGGAGAAAAAGATTTTAGGGTGATAGTTGCCGTACATCAAATGGCATATCAGTATAACATGCTATTTGGTGTACGGCATAAGATAGACCCTCAGGACATGAGTTGCCCACAAGGCTGCAAGTACTATACGCCGCGAGTTATTGTCCTTCGGGCGTGACCGCTTAAATAATCAGAGTAGCAATTATTGAAGGCTCGTTACATCGTAACTGCTACTCCCTCCTCCTACCCTCAATTTGGATAACTTGCAACCTTTGAGATGATAACAGTGTTAAGCTAACTTAAAAACCTGTGAAACCTTAAAACCTTAAGAATTCTTTGACAGAATAAAACACCGCCCATTACCAAAACCCCAAACTACAGAACTATCAAAACCAAATCAAAATCCATTCAGTAGTTTTTCTATATTTCTTATAGTTAAGCTGATCTATTATGGTTCTACATTGGGTGTTCCAGGTTCCAAAATAAATTAAACCCTATATGTTGTGCAGGCTTTATAGCTAAACAACAAAAAAGTTTTATTCAAATCCGTAAAGTAGTTCCGGAGATTAGCGTGTACAAACAGACAGACAAAAACTTAAAATAAATGTTTTTCTAATAATTTTTTTATTGTAAATATATTCAATGCACAGACATACTTTTTTACTGTTTTATTAAATGTATAGATAAAGATTTACATAATTCAATTTAAAATTGGATCATCGCCTTTGAAAATTAATCAACATAACCTATTATTATGTATCATTATACATTTCGCAAAATCTACATGCAAACTGTCACATGTTACGTTGCCAGATCCACTTACCACGTTCACGTGGTGAAAATTAGAACTAACACTTTGTATTAACATTCACTTTCGTTAAAGAGCTCACAGCGCCACTAACAACGGGTTGTGAAAGGTGAGTAGGTTTAATAGTGGTCGTCAAACTAGTTAATGTGACTATGCTCTTCTAGACCATTTAGTTAATGGATGTCGCTTTAGAGAAATTCTGCTTTACTTGTGGTGACGTACATTTTGATTCATCACTTGTATCATACACTTGTATCATACACTTGTATCATACACTTGTATTCATACAAAATGTACTTTGAATTAAATAAATAAATACAAAATCATTGTCATCATCCGAACGGTCAATCCCAATTTCAGCCAGGGTCTGCGGTAGCAAACAAGCTTAAGGCCTACCTAATGGTAAGCAGTTACCGCAGCCTATGGACGTTTGCAATGCCGGGGACATCACCCATTCGTTGCCGACTTCGTAAAAACCTTTTCACCCCTTTCTTGAAGAAATCCATGTTGTACTCTCCAGGGGAAATATCTCCAGGTATCTTCAAGTCGTTGGCTCTAGTGTCCGACTCGGCGATGCAAATCCATTGCTTCTTGGGTCTCCCGTGCTAACCTATTTCTTGATTCCGACAGGTTTCGACTAAGGTGATATGAATCATAACTGTTTTATAAGTACACTTGAAATCTTATCCTTCTTACCGGAATCGATTTTTTTTTATATAATTTTTTTATAGATTGATGCAAATATTGTTGCTTTGTGGCAAAACTTTTTAAAGGTATATTCCAGGTTTCCTACCGCTTATTTTTATTTACGAGTAGCTAGACATTTTGACGCAGTTGCATGCGTCAGAGTCCCGGGACGACTGGAGACTGTAAGCGCCGGGCGGTGTTGGTTGACGTCGGAACATACCTTTAAAATGTTTGATAATAACCGCGATAGTTAATAGTAGTTTATGCAACTGTCATATAAAAGCTAATTATATGCAGTTGCATACACTACTTTTTCTACACTCATATTTTTATGTTAAAATATCGTACCTATAATTTTCTCAACTTTGCTGGAAGTAAGCTGCGAGTCAGTTGCGAATCGAGGATATCAAGCGGCGGAAAATTCACTTTTCTGCTTTAACATTTTTCTATTTATTTGCTTAAAATAAGAAAAAGCATTCACAAACACAAATTACAACAATTACAAAGAATATTCTGTTTAGCGGGAAAATAATTACACAGAATATAAACAAGAAAATTTAAATTTTGAATTTGTTAAAGACATCTAGGTATTCAGCCTACATTTCGCCATGTCCCGGCGCCCGACAAAAAATTAAAAAATTTAAGTGTTACATAATGATTATAAAGTTATTTTACGATACAGCTGTAATGAAAATAGTATGGAAAATGCTGTATCGAAAAGTAATTTTTTAAAATTTTATTGTCTGGCGTGAAAAAAGTGTACCCTTAAACGACTGTTTTCGAATATGAATTTGGAACATTACGCAATGAGCGTAGATAAAACATTATCTACCATTTTGTCAGACTTTATGTTGCCACCACTGGCTGTTAGCTCTGTGATATTACGTGAGCTACCACACCGCGAACTATAATATACTGGTTTGACGTATTTGGAACATCCGGAGCATCGGATTTGCGTAACTAATATGGTTTTATTGTCAAATAGTAACCTAGAAGCGGCCGGCTCACCTGTCCGATAAGCCATACATTTAAATTTCTAACTTTTATGGATTAGGAAAATTAACATTTTTGAATATTTTCTAACGATATTCGTCAGTAGAAAGTGCCAAGCCCTAGTGAGTTTGTCATGAATCGATTCGTTTTCTACGGAATTTGGGTAGACTAGAAATGAAGAGATGGGGAAGCAAATTGTATAGGAATAACTCCTCTTTTTGGGTTTCGGCGCAATTGGCAGTCATAGTAAAAAAGGCAGATTATCGTATTTTAAATTTAAAAAGGGATTACATTTAAACGACGTTTCGAACACTTTTCAGCTAACATGTTCATGGGTGAATCATTTGGCAGGATAAGGAAATTCTTATCAATTTCTTGTTCTTACATAAAATTATAATTTAGTTATAATTGGATATTCTTTTCAATTTCTTGTTCTTAAGTTTGTAAGTAAGTCGTAGGTATAATTAATAAAGGCTTTTTGTTAAGTTGTATAATTATTTGAGTGGTAGTTTTAATTAAATATTGGTAAAACTTTTTGAGAAAATTATAATTGAGCTAACTAATATAATTTTTTTTATACTGTCAAATTTACTTGCCGAGTACCCAAAAGTTATTTAGGTACTAAAATCTAACAGTTTAAGACATAGAGCTTATCAAGTGACCACTTCGCAACAGTACTTAGTCACGTATGCAAACGGACCGGGCTAAGTAAGACTTCAAAGGAGCAGGAGCGGCTATTTCGAAACGCACAGTATTATAAAATTGCAAGCAATTTTGACGAAGCAAGCATCCGAGTTTTGTAAGAAAACTTGGAACATTATCATTCTGTTGACTTGGCATGCGTACGTCTTGACTTGAATAAATGTATGGATGATGTCGTTAGAATTGTTGCAGTTTTAAAAAGATCTTTATCATGTTCCATGTCCAAGTGACGATATTTTATCTATTTGCTGTAGGCAATGACAGATGCACGTAGTTCGGGGTAGTAATCAGGACTTCATCCCGGGGACCCGCGGAAGCCCAGCGCCGGACACTGGTCCGGATATTGAAAAAAGTGGACATTGTCGATTTAAAAGAATACTATTAGATAGTACTAGAAAATGGAACAATATTAAAGAAAAAATTTATGGAAGATAAATTTGCTTATTTTTTTTTCGTAACTGTTACATATAACCCGTATCACGAAAGAAGAGTTTTGTCAAATGGCAGTGGAGGGGATTTCGCGCAGGTAATCGTATACAGCGCAAGTCGAACCACGTGACCCGCCAAGTCTCTTCTTATATGACACTAGTTATAAAATATTTTAAGGTATAACCTCCTCCGAACATTCACCATTGTCCAACCTACTATTTCCACTAATTAGATAAGGAAAATCTGAGTTGCAATTGCTATGATATCGAAATATGACAAGCTGCTCATTAGTGATAGACAGACATAACATATAGCCCAATTAAATGTAGATATTGTTTTACCTTATTGTCTACGAGGGCGCCGTAGGTTATTCAACAACAAATTCCACTTTGTAGCCATAGTAGACCTACAAAACGTTGGTCGAAACAAAATGGTACAAAAAGTCAAAAAATGCAAAAAAAATAAAAAAAAAATTTGCCAGTTTCTGCACGGGACCAAAGTTTCGAGGGTCTCCTTAACCTCTACTATCGTAGCAAAGTGGAATTTTTCTTTTCGAAACAAGATAACCTACGGCACCCTCATGGTTTATTTCGCCTGCGACTTTTTCCACCTGAATCTCGGTTAGCTATTTTGTATTTTGGGATAAATTATAGCTCTATACAGCCAAACTAGCCGATCTGCGTTATTTACCGCCGATATCTGTTGTAGTTTTGTAGAGCGTCGGTAGCTTAATGGTGAAGAGACCGAATCGTACACCGAGGTACCGCGTTCGAAACCCAGTGCCGCCGTGCACCAATGACTCTTTTCTGAGTTATGTAAGCACATTAGTTGAACACAAACCGATGTTCATACGGTGAGAGAAAACATCGTGATGAAACCTGAATATATAGGCGATTAAAATGCAGGTAAATCAATCTGGTCAGGTTCCCCTGCTAACAGGATCACGGAGGTAAGACCTACACTGCATTTTCTTGATCTGTTAAATCCTGGATCATGATCATGGCGGACCCCAGGGCCTCGCGCGCAAGATCACAACCGGGCATTACCGCCAAGATGACCACCACAGCCTATGTGCTTTTCGGGGCTGCAAGCTCCATTACTGCCAAAATACATCAAAATCGATTCAGCCATTTTTGCGCGAAGGAGTCTTTAGTTAAAAGTTATAAGTGCGATAGAGTAATATAGTCATTGGTACCAATGAGGTTAATTAGCGTAGTACATTTATCGGTACGCTTATGTGGTGTGTAATACGTGAAAAATATGTGTCTCTATGAAGAGCCATACCTACGGGCCTTTTTCGGCTTTTTCTGGCTGTTCCCAAAATAATGTAGTGCTCCATTCACCATATGTCCCGCTTTGTCTCTCCTTTCGAGAAATTATAAATAATAATAATAAATAAACAATCGTGGACAAATTCACACAGCGCCATCTAGCCGCAAAGTAAGCAAAGCTTGTGTTATGGGTACTAGATAACTGACAAACTACTTATATACTTTTAAATACATACTTATTATACATAGAACACCCAGACCCGTAACAGAAATTAAAATTCATCATTTCAATTTCTGCCCGGCCGGGAATCGAACCCGGGACCTCTTGCGTGGCAGACCGTATGTATGTAATTATGTATGGGTACTGATTTTCACAAGTGTTACAAGTTTTAAAGTATCCACATAGCACTTTTATTGTAAGGATACTGCAATTTCAGGCAGTGATTTGAATTTTTTTTCTATATTTACTTTTTTTTGTTAAGAAGCAGTCGGTCTCCCAGTGCAACCCATTTTTAACCTTTTAAAAATGAGGGGTGTTATAAGGTTAACATGTGTAACTGTGTATCTTTGGCTTTGTGTCTATGGCATCGTATCTCCCGAACGGATGGACCGATTTGAATGCGGTTTTCTCTGTTTGAAAGTCAGTTTATTCGAGATGGTTCTTAGTTTTGTTTCATTAAAATCGTTTCTGTAGTATTGAAAATATTTGAGTCTAAGTATATTTGGTCGTGGCCGTGTGGTGTCCGGCAGAGTAGAATAGCACCAACCCCTTACACTCATGGGTGTCGTACAAGGCGACTAATGTTTTCGAGGCAAAAGATCAAGAGTCTCCGTAGTCTGGAAAATGGGCAGCAGCATTTTTCATTGTTATATTTAAGCACTGCGATCTCCAACCCGTCTGCCAAGCGTGGAGATTATGGCAATAACCAACCCTTTCGTAGGAGAGGCCCTAAGTCCTGCAGTGGACTGTTACGGGCTGTGATGATGATGATATTTGGTCGGGGTTATCCGATTTCGTATGTCGGTTAGGTAAATAAATAATATATAGAATAATGAAATATAGGTAATATAGAAAAATGGCTAACCAACAAAATATATATTGTGATATTTTACTGGTTCAGAACACGTGTCTAATTGTAGATAGATACGACATCTCGGCCATATGTAAGTTACATACGTTATGACCTAATGGTGCCGCCGCTAAGCAGTGGCTGTTGGAACATTAATTAAAAATTAAGGTGTTGGCTTGGTAACATTACTGCAAAATATACAATTGTCCAGAAATACATGCTTTTGCTTGTAAATAATTTTAATGTGACCTAGTTTAAGCTTTTTGTAGTTTCCAGTTTTAAATTTTTTTTTATTAAATTCTTGCAGTTTCGAAATGACGTTTCGTATTTATATGGTCTCTTTGTAACTCATTGCTATGGTAAAGTTAAGAAAAAGACAGCGTTGAAAATCGAAAATTCTTGTAAAGTTTTAATTGGGGCTTCAGCGTTACTTTAGTAAAGGTTACCTATCGCATTGATGGTGTTTGGATGTTTGTTACTCCTTCACGAAAACGATTGTCTAATTCATTATTTTTCTTAAATTCAAATCGTAGTATTGCATTTTCATTTCGCTTTTTATTTAAATTGTATTTTTATATTTAGGCGATGTCCTCAAATACTTAATTTGATGAGGACCGTTGTAATTCAATATCAATTGAATTAAAACGGTATATATATATTTACGTATGCTACGTATTCACAGCTTGAATTAAAATGGTCATTCCGCGTATTGGTCATTAAGTGTCTCGTCATCATAACACATATTGGTCAATTTACGTATGGTCATATGCGTATTCTTAATTTAAAATAAATGCTCATTGGACGTCATGCGTTACTCAATTAATGGCCAAGCCACAACGACACTGCTTTAATAGAAGCCTCCTTGCATCGCGAAACGGCATATAAGGGGCTAGTTTTACTAGCCGCAGCTTACTACTAACTGGTGACTTTCGAAACGCGGGCGAGTGTGTAAACGCGCGTGAAATAAGCGCGCCAATTTTGACAGTTAAATTAAAAAATAAAGCGGGAAGAACTCATTTTTAAGTTTCTTTTTTATATCGCCAGCCAGTACGTAAAGCTGAAAGTGATTGTTCGATAAACAATTGTTTTTTTTTCGGTTAAAACTAAAGTGACAGTGATTGTGTATCGCGATGAATATATCGGTATGTTGTTTTTTTTCCATTTTATTATAAGAAGATGTGTGATATTGAGTAACAGGTGAAAGTAAGTGGGTCATAGACATAAGCGCGGCAGATTTTGGCAAATGTGTAACATAATTATTATAATTATTCCGTGACGTAACGATTGAACTAGATCGAACGATTTTAATTATAGTTGAAATATGTTGAATATCATCGTGGTCATCGTGGTCAAAATCACACACAGCGCCATCTAGCCCCAAAGTAAGCAAAGCTTGTGTTATGGGTGCTAGATAACTGATAAACTACTTATATACTTTTAAATACATACTTATTATACATAGAACACCCAGACCCGTAACAGAAATTAAAAGTCATCATTTCAATTTCTGCCCGGCCGGGAATCGAACCCGGGAGCTCTGGCGTGGCAGACCGGCAGATGTTGATTACTGAACCACTCAGGTCGCAGGAAATATATAAATATTTTTCCTGTAACTTTAACTTTATTCAAAAATTGACAGGTTTATTGTATCAGGTGGTAGGACTCAGTCAGTACCATTGCCCTATCTATTTCTGCCGCCAAGCAACAATGCTTGAAATGTTGTGTTCCGGTGTGAAGGATAGGTAGCCAGCGCAATTACCAGGCATTTCATCTTAGTCCTCAAAGTGAGGACTACAAAACTGCGGTTCTGCATTTTTGTTGCTGAAACCTAAATTGATGAATCGTAGATTTTATGAGCGACAGTTACCACATACCATCAGGTAGGTTGTCTGCTTGTTTACGCAAAAATATATATTTTTAAGAGTATTAAACAATATTATTTGATTTCCATGTTCAGCTTGGACGGATAACACAGCATTATTTATTTCGGCTGTAATGCATGATTAGGCATATCATCGTAGGCATCAAGTAACATAACAACTAAGTTCTTAATTTTTCCTAAAAAATACCAACAACGACAAAAGTAGAGTTGGTCCGACAACAATAAACATTATCCACAGATATTTTAATAAATTTAATTATTTAAAAAAAAAAGCTGTGGATAACAACTTATCGTTGTCGTGCTCTACTTTTGTCTTTTTAACCGCCGACGAAAAATGAGGGGACATCTTTGGCTTTGTGTACCAGCTCCCTTTTTGTCTCTTTTTGAAAGTTAGTTTGAACGAGATGGTTCTTGGCTTTCTTTCATTAAAATTGGTTCTCGAGTTTAGAAAATATTTGCGTTTAAGTAAACGTGGTTTTTCTGTCGGCTAGGCTTTTCATTTTTATTTGGCATTCGGCTTTATCATTAGTAAACTAGCCAGGCATTTAACCGCCATCTAACCTGGTGGTAAGTGACGATGTGGCCGAAGATGGAGCATGCCTGTTTAGGAACAGCGTATTCACTCTAACCTTGAGGGCGTCAAGATTATATTTTCTATTGAAACGTACTTTTTGTACAATTTAGTCTACGGAGGTCCAATTCGTGATCTGTCTCTTTTATTAAAGAACTCAGTCGCAAATAAGCAGGCAGTCCACCTGATGGAAAGTGGTTATACCATAATACTACGTTTCCTTTTACATAATCAAAATACATGAACAGGTGAGCTGTTGCTGTCGCTGAATCTTCATCATCATTATCATCATCCTAGTGCTTCTCCCTGCTTCTGCCACGGTCCGCTTTCCTACTCATTCTTATCCATTTCGCCCGGTCTTCGGCATCCTCGCGTCATAAGCTGATAGCACTCGCATCCGACTCAGCGATTTCAATCCATCGCTTCTAGGAGCGCCAACGGAGCCTCTATCCTAGGGCCCTATTTTAAACGCTCAAATCTCACATAGCATAGATAACAAATTGTAAATGTAATATCTTATAGTTTGTTTTCCATAATAAATAAAAATAAAATATATAAATCTCTTTCACACTTGTGGTAAGTGGCTAGAGATAGTAAAGCTAGCATTAGAAGGCAAGCTCTCGCTCTTAAGCGTAAAAATAATAATTTTTGAAAACATTTCGATAAGAAATATCGAAGATAAGTTAAATTTAAATATTACTCTAATTATTTGTCTTAGTTAAGGTAAACCGGGGCAAGTCAAGTGTGACTTTGTGTGACGAAATTTTGATTGACACTATAGTTTTCATTGAACAAATCCTACGTTTTTTAGACATACAGAAAGTGACAGTTGAGTCCTTTACGTCAACCGGTGTGGTCCATAGGATGCCAATGCCATGTAATTACTTTTTGATATCTTGAATTCGGTTCGAGAGCTGCGATTTGGTCAGTGCTTTACGGTTGGGAGTTGCTATGGAGTTGGCTGTCTGTAAAAAGTCTCTGCCGCGAGCATAGGTGTATACAGACGGGGGGTCGAAGCCTTTTCTTTTACTCGGCCCAGCCTTTTATTTGAAGTGTGTAGATAGATGTATCCGGGCCGTTTTCCGCATTCAGGCGAACTCATTCATGCGAATTGGAGCCGCCCGACTGGGGAAGTACCTCCACCTTACAGAATACCGCAGCTAAACAATACTCTTTTAAATAGTATTGTGTTTCTGCCGGTGAGTAAGGTCTCCAGTGCTCCATGGGGTGGGGATTTGGGGAACCCTAGCTTTGGCAGTGGAGGGACATAAGACTTTTTGCTGCCAGAGCAACGTGTTAAAGAAGTGGGCAACACATTTGCGATACCCTAGGTGTTGCTAACGTCTATAGGCAGTGGTGACCACTTTCCATCAGGTGGAACGCTTGCCTGTTTGCCAATAGAAAAAAAAAAAAAGAACTCGCGGCTATAAATTCTGCGTGGATCTTTTTTGACGTGTGTATAGATAGATCAATTTCAATTTGGTTTTCTCGATATTAAAGCCACTTTAATCGAGAAGGTTCTTAGTTTTGATTCATTAAGATATATTCAGTATTTTAGGAAATATTAAAGAATATGTTTACTTGGTCGGGGATTATCGAACGTTTCTCGGTCGGTAGGATAGATAGATAGATAGATAGATAAATTCTTTATTGCTCACACAAGAACAATTACATTAAAAAGTTCCGACAAAAAACTATAACTAGTTGTGGGCAACGGCTTATCGCTGTAAGCGATCTCTACCAGGCAACCTTTGTGTAAAGAACCGCTTGATACACAGGCAAGTCAACAACATGGACTTATAAAGATGGATGGATATGGAAAGTAGAAATATACACTTACATGCGAATATACACATATAACAAAACTAAAATATATGTAGACAATACACCTACATAAACTAAATAAAATACAAAATTGCCAATTAAGGACATCAAAATTCATATGCCAGCCGAGAGTAGATGCGTGCGCAACTTTGCCTTAAAGGAGTTGAGTGACTTGGAGTGACGAATCTCTTTGGGTAACTGATTCCACAAGACGGTAGCTTTGGCTACGATAGGCGGTAGGATATTTATTTATTTAAATGCTTTTATCTTAAACTTGTCAAATTATGTCAACAGGTGGCGCTCCTGTTCCTAGGGACGATATGCTACAGTATTTACATGCTGCAAGCAGCTGACCTGACGAGGTTAGCAGCCCATAAGAGAACGTTGGCAGAAGGAAATGCTGGTATAGAGAAGAGGGCTCCTCTTGACTCCACCGGTAAGTTTTTGTTTCTTCTTGTTGTGTTTTCTTCTGTAATCGTGTCTGGTCTGGTTATATAAGGATTATATAAGAGAAATCACAATACGTACCGGTAGACGCAGCGTGGGAAGGCCTCCTACAAGGTGGACCGACGACCTTGTAAGGATCGCAGGTACCAGCTGGATGCGGAAAGCACAGGACCGGTCTTTGTGGAGATCTCTGGGGGAGGCCTATGCCCAGCAGTGGGCGTCTACTCGCTGATATGATGATGATGATGATGATGATGAAGAGAAATCATATGCTATTACTTGTGTTGACGATGAATCTCTTTCACTGCTCATATATTGTTATGTCGATAAGTATTTATTTAAGAAACGGTTGCACTTTTATCTACAAATCTGTACTTGAGTAGGTTTATCATTAATGAATGGATAAGTTAGTCTTCCAATAAATTAGTTTGCCACCTGGCTATGTGTTAAAGCTTTTTCAAACAGCGTGGCGTGTCTATGGCTTGATTACTTACTATTAAAATATATGGAAGTCCTCACACATAAAACATACACGATGTCGTGTCAAGCTTAAATCGAAAAAACCACAATTAGCCGCTAGATGACGTTGTTTTGTGATTTTATGATTTTTCTCTTTCATTGCGTTGTTTTATTTTACTGGATATATTTAGTAATGGTCAATCGCACAAACATACATTAGAAACGTCACACCTTTGAAAGAAAAGGTTACATAAATTTTGTATGGAAAACGTACCATCTTAAGGTAGACAGGAATCGTGGTGTTCCCTAGGGTTAGGTTAGGTTAGCTGCTGTCGAGCCAATAACTGTAAAATAATGAATAAATTAATGTTTTAAACTATCGCAGTTATTATTACACATTTTAAGGGTATGTCCCGTGACCATGATGCATACAACTGTGTCGAAATATCGGGCTACTCGTCAACAACGCGGTAGGAATCCCGGAACATACCCTTAAAAATGAATACATTTTTCCAATGACATGGCATATATTATAATTTGGACAAACAAGAATTTATAACTAGCTCAACTCTACAATAGTGGAATTTTAACTGTTACATACAGCCTACATACAGCCTTCACAAAGGCAGCCTTAATCCACAGTGTATCTCTTCCAGCCACCCCGCCGGTGACACCTGGAGTGCAATACGCGACGACGTCGCAGCTGCAGCGGCAATCCGACAAATCTCCGTCGCAGGTATGTTTCATATTCCTACATAGTAAAGTCGACAAAGATAATAATTAGTCGCATAATATCAGAAACGCAAAATTGGCAAACCGCCAAAACGATATTTTCATACCGGATTTTCAAAATAGCCAAAGAACATTCGAGTAAAAAGGAATTAATGTCATTTATAAAAAAAAAATTGTCATTTATAAAAAAAAGTCAGATGGCAGTCGCTCCACAGTAATTACCTGAACTGCCAAATCCTGGATCATGGTCAAGGTGGACCCCTGGCCCCGAGCCTAAGAACACAAATGGGACGATGTTTATTAGGCATCTGGATGGATTTTAGGTACTCTTTCACACAAAAACTACTACGACAAAATTTTGCAAATTTGCAAAATATAGGCCATAATTATCCCGAAATTCATTATTGTTCCTACGAGATCGATACAGTTGATTTAAACGCGGACGAAGCTAGCAAAAGCTAGTTCCTATTTAGAGATTCAACACAACATATAATATAAACATAAAATAACATAGTCCGGAAACCAGCAAAACCCACAAACATAAGTCAGAAGTTGGCTCTCACGATAATGGGTGCCGGAGAATGAGCGAGTTGCCTCCGATGTGACGCCCGCGACAATGCATCAAGGGGCGCACAATCCGTCACCCCGCAGGACTTGCGGCGGGCCTCACGTCGGACAGGGACGGACTCAGGCGGGGGCGCTGGACCCCCTGCGGTTTGGATTTTTCGGAGGGAAGGAAATTTTGGGTTGTGGAAGTAAGATCTGAATGATTTGCTGTAGACGTTTTTTTTTTTTTCGTTAATAGGTACTCGATGACTTTATTATAACTTTTTTATGTGGTCGATGTGTAAAGAAGTGAAATCAATTTATATTACAGATGAATTTAAAAAAGTAGATTATTGGGTTGGTACGTTTAATTATCTATGTGATTGAACGATTTTAAATAATATGTTTCGTTTTTATAGTAACCGAATCACATTTTCTCGCTTCAAATAGGATTAAGATTAAATCGTGAGCCGTGTGCTACAAATAGTATAACTAATGGTTTTTTAATCTGAAACGATTTTAGTTAAGGATACTCAGAGGCGACACAGAATTTTAATAAAATGCTTTGAATCATCATGATCTGAGCGTAGACAATCCCGGCGTCTGCCAAGGTCCGCTTTCTTGCTCTTTCTTTTCCACTTCATCCAGTCTTCGGCAACATCACGTCGTAACAGTTCGCTCTCTCATCGCTGATTTCTCTTTTCGGGTTTAGTAAGATAGATAGATGTATCCGGGCCGTTTTCCGCATTCAGGCGAACTCGCGCCCATTATGCGTGGATATAGTGTACTCCAAGATACCCTATTGTTCCTACCATCCAAACTCCTTCAGGAAACACAGCAACCCTTTCAGTTTTACAAACATCTCTGGAAGGGTTTGTGGTTGTCCGAGATGCTCATGCCTGTATGATGCCACCCCCTCGCATGTCGCAGGATATGTGCTGCTGTCTCTTCCTCCCGCAGACAGGCTCTGCACAAGGGGCTGTCGGTGAGATTTTTCCGGGCTTAGACATCACATGACCAAACTAGCAAGGGCGATTCTCTTCAATGCAAACCGCGATGTCTCTCATGCCAAGGTTGCCACGGTTGTACTCGTTACGTACCTACACGGTCAAGTCGTGCCTCGCCACACATCGACCACAACATTTTTATTTCGTTATTAATATTCTCAAAAGAAAATTCACCACATTCATAAAAAAAATACAGTGCTTTCTATAGTGAAAATGGACTCTACAAATAAAAAATAAGACTGACTGACCTACCGCGTACATAAAGCGTTCGATTCCTGCGACAAATCCTCTATTAGTCCTATTCACGATTTTATTTCGGCATTTGCTGCCCGAAAAGAAGTGCTAAGACCTTAATCCCACCCTGGCTCACGGCTCAAGTTTTCCGTAAAAGAAATTTAATATAAAAGTTGGCTGAGTGGCTCAAGTCGCCCGATAAATTTTTGCTACGCGATTTTTTTCCAACCACCGTTTTTATTCTTGTCCCGAATTCTTGCGAACAGTTTCTCTGTCATATTTTCTGGAAATAGTTTCGTGCGTGAAAAAGAATAAATTGGTTGGGTATTGGCGATAATTTGAACACGTATCGTTTAGTTCATGAGGGTTTTACTTTGTGCCTCTTACAAAGAGGATAGCCAGCTGTCATTCCCTGATTTCTAAATTAGATACCATAGGATAAAAAACTGTAAATTATGAGCGTGTGCATTGAATGTTGATTGAGGATTTTCTATAGACCTTAATTTGATTACGGTCGCTCTGACAGTAATAAAACATCAAGCAGGAATTTTTCATCTTGCTTGACTTTACATTGGTCAAGGATCTGGATAAAAAATGACTGAAAGTAGAATTTCAAGAAATAATTTCAAAGTACAAAGAAACCATCGATAAAACATTAGCATAGATAGAATACAAGTAAGGTGAAAAATAAAAAAAATACAATGGACTCGGCAATCTCACAAAGATGCTGACGGGAGCTGAATAAAAGATTTTCCGATTGCCCAATAAAATGGAAAAATAATTAAAATAATTGTAACAGATAGCGATTAGACACGATTCTCAAAAATAAATCAAAACGAGACCGGTAGATGTATAAAAATGTAGAAATTTTTCGCTTTCTTCTGAGAAAAGGTACTTTTTTTTTTTTTTATGTCATACCGTAGTCAAACAGGCAAGCGGGCCACCTGATTGAAAGTGGTCACCACTGCCTATAGACATTAGCAACACCAAGAGTATCGCCAATGCGTTGCCCACCTCTATAACACGTCACTCTGGCAGTAAAAGGGCAAATGTCCCTCCACTTCCAAAGCCACGGTTCCCCAAATTCCCACCCCATGGAGAACTGGAAACCTTACTCACCGGCAGAAACACAATACTGTTTAAAAGAATATTGTTTAGCTGCGGTATTCTGTAAGGTGGAGGTACTTCCCCAGTCAGGCGGCTCCAATTCGATCGGGATACCCCGCTATGCCCTACCTCTCTTAAATCTAATCTTATCTTCACTAATCTACTAATACTAATCTAATCTCTACTAGTACTAATCTTTTCACGAAATACCTTTCCGAATAACTTTAGTTGTATCTATTCTCAAGTTCCATACTTGAGAATCCTGTCTATGTAGCGCTATCTAGTGAGGCACGCCGAGCAATACTTTTTACTTTTTAAAGTAGCTGTCTGAAAAATTCCCCATTACCACTTATTGGGTCATCATCTTCTCAGTTGTAGGACGCCCACTGCTGGGCATAAGCCTCCCCAGTGCCTTCCACACCTAACGATTTCGTGCGTCTTCTATCCATCGGCTTGCGATCCATGTCGTGGAGGGCCATCCTATACTGCGACTACCGGTACGTGATCGCCACTCTAGAACCTTGCCACCCATCATTTCTAAGAAACACTTTCATCATCACAGCCCATAACAGTCCACTGCAGGACTTATGGCCTCTCCTATGAGAAGAGAAGTTAATGCCATAATCTCCAATGTTGGCAGGCAGGTTGGAGATCGCAGTGTTGTAAATACTTATAAAAAACCGCTGCTGCCATTTTGCCTCTATCAAGAGTAAAGAAATGTTGCCTGGAAAACATTAGTTGCCTTGTACGATACCCACAAGTGTAAGGGGTTGGTGCTATTCTACTCAGCCGGAAACCACATGGCCACTTTTTCGATACAGAACCCTAAAATTGAATTGGAAACCTGTTCCCTTCCTTTCAACCACCTAATCGTATGAAACAATGAATAAATTCGGCTACAATCAATTTGGTAGGCGCACCGCACATAGTCAATTTCGTATGCATGAAAACTGTCGATTCGTATCTAACGATTGAGGCAAACCTTCTCTTTTACAGTGATTTTGGTACTTATGTACCTAGGTATTTTACTGCGACTTTTATTTTAAGCAAATGTTCTACCTAGGCATAGTAACAGCTGGTAGGATTCTGTCAAGCCTGAGGAATCCGCCTGGGTGAGTAACACAGCCTTATATATTTCTGCCGCCAAGCAACAAGTTGCAGCTGGCAGTGTTGTGTTCTGGTTTGAGGGATAAGGAAGCCAGCGAAATTACAGGCATGACGCTTTTCATCTTAGTCCTCACAGTGACAACGCACGTGCGGTTCCGTATTTTTGTTACCTGCAACATAAATGTATGAATAGTAAATGTTATAGGCGACAGTTCCCACTTATCGTCAGGTGGGGTGCCTGCTCGTTTGTCACTGAGTGGTATATAAAAAGTAATTAGTACAGAGAGTTACATAAAGGCGGTCAAAAAATCTGGGAGTCTTCAAGGACAGAGTGAATATGTTGTTTCAAGGTATGCCTCTTGCAGCCGCATCGTTATTTCCCACAAGGTAAAATGGTGGGTAAATGTCTGGCTAAAAAGTAAAAAGAAGATAAATAATGTACTTTGAATTGCTGAATATTAGGTAGCTGTCTGCCTCACACCAATTATAAAAAAAAATAACATCTTGGCGTTTAATGTCGCGGTTATGCTCTAACACACGAGGGCTCGGGGTCCGCCTTGACCATGATCCAGGATTTGGCAGGTCAGGTAATTACAGTGGAGCGACTGCCATCTGACCTTCATGACCCTGCTACCAGGGGAACCTATTTTTTTTTTTTTTTTTTTTTTATACCACTAAAGTGGCAAACAAGCTTGCGACCTGCCTGATGGTAAGCAGTCACCGCAGCCTATGGACGTTTGCAATACCAGGGGCATCACCCACGCGTTGCCGACCCCGTAAAAACACCAGATTGTCATATAACCCCTTATTTAAACAATAAATCAATGTTAAATATGGCATCTAGGCAGAGGTTGCATCTTGCATGTGTCTTGTTTGATGTGATGAAGTTTAAGCAACCTCATTACTTATATGAAAAAATTAAGATAACTTCGCTTCAGGAGAGGTATGGCAGTAGATCTGCACGTGTTCCTCTGTCGGTTCATAAGCATGGGTCTGCAGCTTTTAGGGGCAGTTTCCGCTATCAAGCAACGAAGTGCTGGAATAACATACCCCCTCCTATAAGAATGTTAGGCACAAAGTGCACATTTAAGAAACATTATAAAAATCATCTTTTAGAAATCCAGAAGGAGGGTATTCCAGAGCACTTCTTGCGATAGTGGAACTTACCATATGGAGTACTTGCATAAGCAGCCATGTCCTGTTTTGGGTTTTCTGACCATCACCTTGCTGATTTTTATCCAAATTCGTTCAGCGCTTTGGGCGTTGAAAAGTGGCAGACAAATAGACAATTGTCATAGCTTTTGTGTTTTTATTAGTCATTGAAAATGTGGAACATGTAACTACACACAGATATATCACATTACACACTGTTGATAGATATTTTTTAAAAATATTACATTGGATACCGCGTACTACCTGGGTCTTGGCTGAAAATCAGTGTGTTGCCTTTCAAGGTAATACTGTGCTGAGCTACAACCCTTTTGTGTTGCTGCAGCGCACACATACAGCTTATATATTAAGTGATATTTTTTGTTTTGTTTAATTAGATGTATTTTTTTTATATTTATTGTTTAGGTATAAGTTGATGTGTGTGCATGGAGTGCCAAATAAATGCCTTTCTATTCTATTCTATTCTATAGATTGAACCATGGTTACACATCCAGTCGCCTAATTGTGCAGGTCTCATCACGATGTTTTCCCTCACCGTAAGAGCATTGGTTAGTATTCATCTAATTTACATAACTCAGAAAATAGTCAGTGGTACATGGCCGAAGCGGGATTCGAACCCGGGACCTCTGGCTTACGCGTCGGATACTCTAACCGCTCGGCCACCGACGCTCTTGCGTAAGTGATTATACTTAGTGAAATTCAAGTTACTTAAAATAAATAGAAAACTAAAACTGTTTAGCAGAGTAGATAGAATTATAGAAGTCTAATTTATAGCAGTGTTATTTGCATAACCGGGAATATTTATTTGTTATTTAATCATCGTCATCATCTTTGCGTTAATGTGCGTTAATGTGCTGTTTATGGTCTGCCTGGACCATGATCCAGGATTTGGCAGATCACGTAATTACAGTGGAGCGACTGCCATCTGATTTTCGTGACCCTGCTACCAGGGGAACCTGACCAGATTGGATCATTGTTTATTTGTTCTTTAATCATTAAACATTCAGATTTCGTAAACTCTGTCACAATATTCCATATAGGGTTATTTGATCTTGGAATTTCCCACGCTCCTCCCAGACCTCAAACAAACGATACCAGCGCAAACGACATCGCGGACAAAAGCTTGTTTCATTGATTAATAGGTAAAATTTACTTAGTTGTAACCAAATATCATCTGGTTAATTGTCCGTCTATGGTAATGACAAATTATAGTCTCATATTGCACCATACTGTTAGGTAGGAACTATGAACAATAAAAGTACAATATTAAGTCATTAGCTTTACTTAGGTACGTGTGAATTGTGCCAGATTACAAAAAAAACTGTAACAAAAGTTGCATTTCATGTGAGAATAAAAAATCTATTACTGATTATACGAAATTGAAGAATTGTGTAAAGTATTACGATTTTGAAAGACATTAAGTTGGTTATACTGTAACTTTATGGGAGTGGATTGTACGTTCCGTGCTACTAAAATAATGTTCATGCTTTTAGTTTTTATTTGATCTCGTTTTATAAATTGTCACCTAATGATGGTGTCTAATATTTAATTTGTACAACCTCTTTAATTTTATTCATCATAATCATCATCATAACAGCCCGTTACAGTCCACTGCAGGACTTAGGGCCTCTCCCACGAAAGGGGAGGTTATTGCCATAATCTCCATGCTTGGCAGGCGGGTTGGAGATCGCAGTGTTTAAATATAACAATGGAAAATGCTGCTGCCCATTTCCAGACTACGGAGACTCTTGATCTTTTGCTTCGAAAACATTAGTCGCCTTGTACGACGCCCATGAGTGTAAGGTAGTTGGTGCTATTCTACTCTGCCGTACACCACACGGCCACTTTAATTTTCTTGTGTACAATATATTGTTAAATAAATAAATAGAGGACCCGGCACGATCTAGTTCGCGTACACCTACTTTACCCCTACCTACACTTTTTTTCTTGCTTTGAATCACTCTATTAATCGTTGTATTAAAATCCATTGCGTAGTTTGAAAGATCTAAGCGTATAGATACAGACCGCGGGAAGCGACTTTCTTTTATACTTTCAATACATAATAGATTAAACAAGATGAAGCACACTGACGGACTGTCCACCTGGTGGATAGTGGCCACCGTCGTCCAGGATATCTGCAACATATGGATAGCGAATGCGGTGCCGGCCTTTGAGGTGCCTGTAGACTTTCATTTTGAATAACCCCATGTTGTAGTTCAGAAATACTTCAGGAGCTCATTGCATATGTTGCTCGTGCGTGGTAAAAAGTGTTTTATTTTTGTGAGCCGGTGCGTGAAGCAAATTGTGTAATGGCAATTTCGTTCCCAATGTGACGACGACCTGAGTGGTTCAGTGGTCAACATGCCGATCTGCCACGGGAGAGGTCCCGGGTTCGATTCCCGGTCGGGCAGAAATTGAAATGATTCATTTTAATTTCTGTTATGGGTCTGGGTGTTCTATGTATAATAAGTATGTACTTAAAAAAAAGTATATAAGTAGTTTATCAGTTATCTAGCACCCATAACACAAGCTTTACTTACTTTGGGGCTAGATGGCGCTGTGTGAATTTCTCGAATACTAGCAAAAGCGAATGAAACGTGTCCCTAATGTACCTCCACTTAACCTTGCTTTACATTTTCTTGAAGACCAAGAAGCTTAAACCATAAAACTAAACACGCAAAGTCAAAGTCGTCAAAACTTGCGTCAAAAGACGTCAAAAAAGCCCTCGGATGCCACATCGAACCCTCCAAACTGATATTGCTTTAATACGCTTAACCGCATAGCATTACCATAAAACGCGCTCTTTTTGGGACCCGGTCATAATCAAATTAATTTTAATACGCCGAAGTTCGTCCTCAGAAGTAGCGGGACAGAATTTCGTGGAGGGCCATTAATAATTGGAATATTTGAAGAATTCGCCCTTTCACTCCTGGGAGGCTCCTTGTAGTCAGGTAGTCGGCTGCCTACTTACCGATTATGTGTTTTGTCGTTTGGTTGTAGTGTTTTCTGTGTGAATAAATATTTTTCTATGCGATTCTATTTCCTTCTATTCTACACAAGGCCTATAACTGAAGAAATTCTTAATTTATAAATATCGTTTGACTTATCGATAACCGTGTCAAGAAATTTGATTTTTTTAACATTATTTTCTAAAAAAGTTAATAGCACGAACTACCAATTCATATCACCTACGGCAAAATGGCGTGAGATTTAAGACTTATCTTTAAAATTTTAAACAATGAAGCAGAAATATAGCGACGATATATATTACTATGGACTATGGATGCAAAATCACAATAGCAGGATAATTTGACAGATAACCTTCACCGAGAGGTTTGACAGGTCTATAGCAGCGCCACCAAGCGAGAAATATTTTCAGCCATGAATAATCTATAAATATATAAATAAATAAAAAGTTTATTAAATCTTGTGAAATACATTTCAATTTTAGATGTAAAAAACACGTAAAAGGTAAAAATAAAACATATTTTTTGCCTGGGATAATATGATAGCCTGTGTTTGAGGCGATAAATTACAGATCTTAAATTAACAAAGAATGGTTTTCTATACATATTAAAATACTATACTTGTACTCTTCCAAGGGATTTGATAGGTCTCCATCTCCAGAAGCGCCATCAAGCGGGATGTGGTGCTACAAACTTATCTAACCCGGTAACGGCGTCGCTGTTGCAGTTAATTTGTTCGTACTTGTTAATAGGTACTTGCTTAGTTCCGGCTTTGACCATTAAATGTTCATGTTCGTAATTTATGAACAAATAGTATATGAAGTAGTTCCGTAAATATTTCAAAATGTTTCTTACCAAAAACAAATTATGGAGTGATTTTATTGCTGTACAGTATACACTATTACAAGACGCATATCGTTATTCGATAAACTTATTTCGAGTAGTTATTATTTATAGATTTAATCACTTTTATGCACTAGTTCCACTAAACATATTAGATATATTTATAATCTTTTAATGAATTGCGACCGCTTTCGGAGATCATGCTCTGGCAATGTTTACATTTTAAAGAAGTAAATTACTAATTATTATTTGTAAAAGCTCCCGCACTATATCTAACGCGCAAGGGGTAGTCCTTAAAATTACGTCCACAAAGATGCGAGACCAAGCGCTTGTTCTTTTCATTATTAAATGCCAGTAACTTGCCATTTCGTTGGCGTAAATATTAAACCAGCAATCTGCAGTTAGATGACCTGTTTTGTAATGTTCCTCAAAGGCCGGCAACGTGGCTGCTTCGCCGGGTGTCTATGAGCGGCGGTGATCGCTTGCCGTCAGATTATACGGGGCATTCATTAAATCCGTGAGCTCAAAATGGGGAGGGTCCATTAAAATCTAACGTCAAGTTATTAATTTAGATAATACACATTATTTTCTAAAAAAAATCTAAAAAAAAATTTTTTATTTATTTTTTTATTTTAGACTATAATTTTTATTTATTAACAACTGTATTTATTAATCATAAAGCAATTTCAATACATGTCACGTTAAAACAATGTCAAAAATACAACTGTCAACATAAACTAATTCACAATCATGCTTCGTCCAAAATGAGGGTAACTAATAAACGTCAAAGAAATGGAGGAAAAAGAAACGAGCAATATAATTATAATCTGCTGTGATAAAACATCGTCAAATAAAGTTGAAAACTATTCGAATAGTCCTCCCCAAGTAGTGCCACGCTCAAAAGTGCCCATTATTGAAGCTGCATTGCCGCGCTGTATTGCCTAAACAATCCGCGTTTTCTAAATAAAAAAAAATGGTCAATAAATTTTTTCCGTCAAATAATCAATATCGCCCAAAACGCCGCTTGAACGAAACAACCTTTCACCCATCGATATACTGCCTCCACAAGCCACGTATCATCGCTATATTATCACAAACTGTAATTCAATTTCTAGACAGCAAGCACAATAGATTCAGGACAACTGATGGCTGAAGCTTAAGGAATTAGAAGTATAAATGGGCTGCGGACTCTGGGCTTTAGAAATAATCGCAAGGTGTTACGAGACTAGTCGTAATGACCAGCGATTTGCATCAGGGGTTTGTGGGTAGAATGCCCAGGGTATGCACGTGTATCTTTTTCTTTGTTTATTTAGGTCAGGTACATCTGCAGAACAGTTATTTTTATTTTTTATTTTTTCTTTATTAAGGAAAACAAACAGCTTACAATATTACATACAATATAAGAGAATATTTCACACGTTAGCCAGTGAAGTTATGAACAGTTTACATAAAATAGGTCGTTCTAATTATTCTGCTCTAATAGGTATGACAGATCTTAAGTTTGCAAGAATAGATATTTGGATGGACAGTTGTTACGTGAGAGTTAAAAGTTTTAAAAAAAAAATGCAAAGCTCAAAAAGTAAAAAATAAGCTATAAGCTATTATCTTTAAGTTGTGGAGTCGGTGCCACAGACCAACCTCTCAACCCCCCATTTTTATTAGACGAACTTTAAGTATGTGCTGGCGCCATAGAACTCAGAAACTTAGTCTGGCACCGCGTTAAAAAATAAATGATAGGTACTATAATGAGTTTTATTGGTATGTTTTTGAAGTCGGTTTTATTTTTGTACGTTTAAAAATATTTTTATCTATAATTACGCAAATTGCGTTTCAATAGCGACCAAGCGATTTGAAAAGCGACATAATATGTACCTAAATACATTTTTAAAGGACCCACGAAAAGTATTACATTAAATTTCAAACCCATAAGTTGCGTCAGAAGCGGAAAACCTTTTCCGCTGGCCCGGTACCGGTCAATCGAGTTCCCGAACAACAGTTCTAAATTGAACTCTATTGCTTCTCGGCGAAGTTAAGTTGTTACCCTGTTTAGAAGCGAGTGTATGCCATATGTGGATCAGGGCTGGTCAACTTTTTCGGTCAATAAAATTTTAATAGGGTATGGTACATTGAACGAAGCTCGAGCTTTTAATGTGTGTTGATGTATAAACTTTGTAAATTTTTTGAAATATTTTCCGCTATATTTCATTGTATAATGTAAGGTATTATGAGTGTTTCGGACTCAAAATCCCATAAAATTACCTTCGTGTACTCCCTAAGTACGAGGTTGCTTACTGATTACATTTTTATTAGATAAACTTTATAATGTTTTTGCCGGTTTTTAAGGTTATGTGAATTAGTAAATAAAAGTTTTTTCCATAGCGAGTGCCAGAATGTAATAAAATTATAATTTTTATTTCCTCTACAATGTCATGGCATATTTATACGACAAGTAAATTGAATTACTCCAGTGTCTTATTAAAAAAATACTTTTTGTGGAAGGAAGTCTTCAACAACATCATTTATCTTCTTTTTTGTAGTATTTTTAATTAAATCTTACGTGTGTATAAACTGTATTTAACAATGTATAATGTATGTATGTATGTATGTAAACTCTTTATTGCAATTAAAAAGAAATACAGTAGGTAGAAAAATATCATTTTACAAAGCAAAGGCGGGCTTAAATAATAATAATTGTAAAATAAACATAAGATACAACATTAATATTAAGACCAAAGGTTCAGCACCCCTGGCGCAAGATATTAAGGCACTTTCACGCCACGCCCTGTCCCACACGTGGATATGAGTCAGTACCGAGGACTAGTAACATTTGCAACCATACTTACGCAATACTGAGATCAGGCTCCGACCTCACTAACCCACGATCTAAATAGCGATAGTATCCAGCATCGAATGCAATCCATCATCCGTAATAGGTTCACTGGAAGAGATCGGACGATAAGCCGTTCGGATGCAAGTGCTTGTTATTGATGCGGTTTTAGGATCGATTTTATTGGTGCTCGTTCGAGGGTATTTTCGTAATAGGAGCGGAGCCAAATTGGTCGCGAACTGTGCGGTTCCAAAAGAACTTTCTCCCACGTACACTAACGTTGTGGAATGATTTAACTGGAGAGGTTTTCCCTGGAGAGTATAAAAATAAATAAATAAATAAATAATCGTGGACAAATTTACACAGCGCCATCTAGCCCCAAAGTAAGCAAAGCTTGTGTTATGGGTGGTAGATAACTGATAAACTACTTATATACTTTTAAATACATATTTATTATACAAAGAACACCCAGACCCGTAACAGAAATTAAAATTAATCCGGGAATCGAACCCGGGACCTCTTGCGTGGCAGACCGTGCATGTTGACCACTGAACCACTCAGGCCGTCAATCAGTATAACATGGAGTTCTTCAAGAAAGGGGTTTAAAGGTTTTTACGGGGTTGGCAACGCGTGGGTGATGCCCCTGGTATTGCAAACGTCCATAGGCTGCGGTGACTGCTTACCATCAGGCAGGCCGTAAGCTTGTTTGCCACCTTAGTGGTATAAAAAAAGGATAGTTTCGGGTTCGTATTTAAAGTCTGGCAAGAAAGTCGTGAATTTGATGGAGCGACTTGACAGCAGTAGTCTAATTACTTAACGCTGTTCCTAACAATTCTCTGACTTCAATTATTATAATTGTAACTTTTGCGATTATTATATATTACCTATCGATTTCATGGGTTCAATTACAAACAAAGTGCCATTGCAATAAACTAACTTTGACATAGGTGCAAAACTGTTTTCATTCCGAATGAAGCTCGCCTTGAGCGGTTCAGCGCCAAGAAATTTATGACAATACAAAATCTTTCGTTTGTGGATAGTGTTTGGGCAGTAGTGTTGTTGAGTGTGCCAGTAGCTTGTTATGCTCAGTTCCTTGTTCTCTCTCTTTTTCTCTCTCTCCTATTATACTATCTATAAGTTTCGGTCTGTGAATGTTTGATATACTTATTTAATTAATGTTACTTTTAGTCTGTTTTATGTTATTTTATCTTCTTCTTTTGTAGCACCGCCTTGTAATTTTTGGTAATTGTTCTCTGGTTGACTGGTAGAAAAAGCTACGTAGCTTTAAGTCCGCCATTGTACTGTAATGTGCATGAAGTTTTAAATAAATAAATAAATAAATAAATAATTTTTCATACCGCTCGCAACGTGTCAAACTTCAGTTTCAGATCTTTTGAAGTTACAATCCAATAAACAAAACATTCAAAAAAGATATAATTAAATACCGTCACGGGGCTCGCCAAGACCGTTCAACTAGTCTCAGAGTCCACAGTGGAACACCATGGAATACCATGGGCAACCTCTCTTCGCCAGCAGGTAGATATTGACTCGGAGCCAGATAAGATTGCTTTGAGTTAATATTGTTTACTGTCTGTCAAATTTAGTTCCTTTGACATCAGCGAGCAATCTAATCTGGCCTCGGGTCTACCTACCGCATTAAAAAAAAACTCTTTTTTTTTCAAAATTGTTTCTTGCTCAAAATACGTAATTAAGCGTAAGTGAACAGATTTCGAGACCTAGGTACCAACCTACAATCTTCTTTAAGCATAGAATTTGCAAATTAAAACTTGGATTGCCTAATTTGAGCGTGAAAAGCAACGTCAATCTTAATTACCCGGCCAATTTCAAGCTTAATAGACCATCTAATCAATCAATCTCGATATTCGACGTCATAAGTACTTTTCAAGAGATAACGATCCTATTATAGGATACTGTAAGAGTTTGAAAGCGTCGGTGGCCTAATGGTTCAGGGGGCCGACTCGTACCTCGAGGTACCGGGTTCGAACTTCAGTGCCGTTGACTCTTTTCTTGACAACGACTTTTTACTGAGTTTTGTATGTTAGTTTAACACTAACCGATGCTTTTACTTTGAGGTAAAACATCGTGATGAAACCTGCACATTCAGGAGACTAAGTGCGTAGCCATGAGTCAATCTAGTTAGGTTGTTAACAGGGTCACGGAGGATTATGGTCAAGGCGGAACCAGTCCCCTCGCGCGCGAGAGCACATCTGGGATATTAACGCCAAGATGGCCTCCTATACTTGGGCACAGAGGACTTTAAATCTGTGACTTGGGTCAAAGGGTTAGTCTCGTCATCCAGTACAGGGCAATGCGGCGAACCGTCAATTTTTGTATCTTTCGTGTAGTACTTAGGTTAGGTTATGTAGTTAGTTTAAGGTTTATCTTATATTTTCTGTAAATTGTAAATAATTGTGGTTTTGTAATAAATTCCAAGCTCATCTTAATTTTTATTGTAGGTACCTACTGTATTTAATACACAGCGCTATTTCTTAGGTATGGCGCGCCGCCGTTGGGACGCTTCCAAACGTAATGCTATAGATTTTAGTCTGTGTCATTAGGCAAAAATAATCGTAGTACTATAGGCAGAAATGGCGGGCATAACACATTCAGGACACAAAATTAAGACACTCGTTAAAATTGCCTGGGAAAAGTTAGAATGCGAAGAGCAAGGCCGCCTATTAACAAGCTTTGCTTAGTTTGGGGCTAGATGGCGCTGTGTAAATTTGTCCACGAATATTTATTTTATTTTATTATTTATTTTATTAATTACGTGAGATTTCTTTTATTTCGACCCCATCCCTTTATTGACAACCGGGACATTAACGCCAAGATGAATAATAAAAGCTATATTAGAAGTAGGGTAGTGCTTTCATCTAGTATTAGTATTATCAATGTTAATTAATTCAGATCAAAATCGACTTATGACACAAAAGAGTTTTACAATATGGCGTTATTTTGTAAGCTGCCTACTAATAGGTATCTAATCTATGCTTGCGAAAGTCAATTTAAAGTCTAGGCGCGGACGAAATCTGACAAACTCACGAAACATGACCATGGACGATAAATAAAAAAATAATCATCTTGGCGTTAACGTCCCAGTTGTCCAATCGCGCACGATTTCCCGGGGCTGACTTGACCGTGATTCAGAACTTGGCAGATCACATAATTACAGTAGAGCCATCCCATCTGACCTCCGTGACCCTGCTACCAGGGGAACCTGACCAGATTGGATCATAGTAACACATTTTGTCCCCTGAATATGCAGGTTTCATCACAATGTTTTCCCTCACCGTAAAAGCATCGGTTTGCATTCAACTAATGAACACAATTAAGAAAAGAGTCATTAGTACATGGCGCAGTGGGATTCGAACGCGGTACCTCTCACGAGTCGGATAGCTTAACCACTCTGCGACCGACGATCCCATGTCAACTGCGACAGCGATGTCTAAAAGCTTGCGAAAGTCATTTTAAGATCTAGACGCGAACGAAATCCGTCAAACTAGTGCATAGCGAAACATGGCCATGGGCGATGTTATGGAAATAATCAAGTCAGAACTGACCCCTGGAGTAAGCTAACAGGTCGCTATGAAACCAAACTAGATAGCAAGTTGTAACATCTACGACATGTAAACAGGTATTGCACAAGCGCGGATGTGATCCAACCGAGTGACCGGCACACATATGGTAGAAGAAAGCTGTATAGGTAACCACTGACCGTCGCGTGTTACCACTTTGAAGGCTACATATGGGTTAAGTCTAGGCCCGTTGTCGTTATAATGAGGTCTTAACCCTTAATGCTTTATTTACTTTGGGGCTAGATGGCGCTGTGTGAATTGTCCAAGCATATTTATTAATTTAAAGTAAAGTAAGTAAAGTAAAACACATTTATTACACTCAGACACACAGCACAAAATTCTTAAAATTAAATTAAAAAAATATATAATCAAACAGAGACATAAACAAAACAAGGAAAAGAAAAAATATACTCTAATATCGTTACTTGTGCCATGTGGAGAGTGCAATGGGGCCACACTCAGCATATGCCACGACAGTTACCTTGACGCTGGTTTTCAGTGGGCCCCCTTTTCTTTTTCTTACAGTTTGCCAGAGCGGGCGAACGCACAGAGCCTCAAGACCGCCATTTTCCTAATAGCACGATTGAATTGTAATTGGATCACAATCGCATGACAATGGCAGTTTAACACGTTTTTGGTATTCTGTTACTGTACTAGCTCAATTGAATTATACTTTTATCACAAAAAAAACAAAATAATGCTCCATTCTAAATATAATTCGGTTCTACACAACGCAACCGCATCAATAATGATTATCTACTTTAGTTGTACAAACGTATACGGTCTATTATTACCGAACTAGGTGTCTAGATCTCGCTTCGGAATCAGCCAAAAGGAGCGAGGTTACCACAAAATTGCAGCAAAGTAATTACGGCACAATTGCTCGGACTGCGGATTTTTACCCTGGAGAGTCTAGAATCTAGATTTTATCTTGATGCCTTGGCACGTGTAATGCCAGGATTTTTAAATGAAGGTGACGTAAAAGGTAAGATGAATATCTCAGAGGAATATTGTCTAGGGTCTCTCTCTACTTTGCTTTTAAATGAGGCAACGCGAGAGAGCTATGGATAATAAGATGCGGGCTATGTCCAATTTAAATTTAAATTTTATTTATTTATAGAAGTCACATGATATGTGATATGTAACCCGGTAGGGCACAGTAACATGTTTCAAAACGGCATTATTCTGTTTACAATAAATTGATAATTATAACTTCTAAAAGTATATGTTCTGAAATTAAAAGACACAAGCAACAGGCTCCTTAAGCGATAAGACCACCTGTTGTTTGTTAATCATGTCAACTCATTACCTCCAAGTCATTAGTGCCGTTGTACAACACCAGATAAATTCTACTGTTACTCGTATAAAAATAATTGTAGTTACTTATTGTAATTAGTTAGCATTGTTGTATTCCGCTTTGAAGGATAAGGTAGCCGGCGCAATAACAGGCATGAAGGCATCTTAGTCCTCACAGTCACAACGCACCTGAGTCATATGATAAATAGTAGATGTTATGGGTGACAGTTACCGCTTACCATCAGGTGCTATCTGGTAGTTTTTCACTGCGTAGAATATATTAAAACATCTAATAAAACTACCGCCGAAAGTCATTTACTGGATCCAATGTTTTGTCAAACAATTCGATCGTTTTACGAGGTTCGAAACTCGGAGCAATAAACGGTTACCGCCGCTGTGTTGCGAGTGTAAATCCCCTGGCTGTAAGTCCGTTGTATTGGCGAATTGTGGCCAGCCTATTTATGGTCCACAAAGGAGGGGCTAAATCGGCGGCCCCTCTCAGCTGTAAACTCGTCATTCGGCCAAATGGAAGGTTTTTTGGTGGCCCGGTGTAGGGATGGGCGGATTCGGTCTGGGTTTTGGTCCGGATTTTAATTAGTAACCGTCACGGGGTGCTGGGCTCACGAGATTGAACAAACAGTCTCCTAAGTGGACGACCTTGATCAATCATACTACGCCAACGATATTAGGAGGCATACGTACCTAACCAACGTCTTCATTGCTGTGCTGTTCGACTAGCCTCAAAGTAAGAAACGGTCATCGATTCTGCGTGCGTTGTTTAACCTGGGTTGCCGCTAGACCAGTGCCACATATTTTAATTACTGCCTTTTGGATTCGAGGTTACATTTTCCGGCTTTAAACAATCATTTAACCATATAATGTCCGGTTTGAAAAAATATAATCATAGCAAAAATATGCTACAAGTGAATGGGACGATGAGAGAATGGGTGTAAGTGGTAACGGGTCGGCCTAGGAACGGAACCAAGCGATTTTGGGTAGCTGGGTTTGTGAAGCCCACATTGACGATATAGCCCGTAAAAGGACGAAGATCTAGTTTTCCACGTACGAACAATCGTAGCAATACCACTGAATACTAAACTAACCAGTGAGAGGAGTAGTCAGAGGAATCATACTTATCGAACTGAGTGGTAAAAATGATTAACATACCGGCCTGCCACGAGAGGTCCCGGGTTCGATTCAGGCAGAAATTGGAATGATGAATTTTAATTTCTGTTACGTGTCTGGGTAATTTCTGTTACGGGTATAAAATAATTATGTATTTACAAATATATAAGTAGTTTTTCAGTTTTCTGGCACCTATAACACAAGCTTTCCTTACTTTGGGGCTAGATTACGCTGTGTGAATTGTCCAAGCATTCTGTATAAATATTTATTTATTTATTTAACAATTTATTGCACACAATAAAGAAATACAGAGATATAACATAGATATAACTGACACAACAGGCACTACTTATTTCTAAAAGAAATTTCTTCCAGCAGGCCTACAGAAAGGAAATGTTTAGCTAAGAAATGCAGATACGACGCGCACAATTAATGAATAATTATAAAATACATATGAATATGACTAATTTTTATATATTATATCAATAAATACATACATACTTATACACTTAAATACTACTACATATCAATACAAATATATAAAATTTATGGACTAGGCAGGGACAGGTAGTGGTCTATATATATTTATTTATTTATTTATTCATACTGAATTCTGCTGTGTTATCGTTCCCATCACTAGAGGCTGGTAATTTCAGGAATTTTATCGCGAGTGGTGGTCGTGACGTGGTGACTAATGCGAGGGATTATGTTCAGTCGTTAAATTTGAGATCGCCTGCGTTCGGACGGCCGTGGGTTCGAAATTCCACATTGGAGCCGACAGATGGATAAAACTAAATTGCTCTCTATACGTAGATAGACTAGTATTGTAGGAAATGATGCTTACGTGCATAGGGCCTTATTGTTTTTTTATATCATACGACAGACAAACAGGCATGGGCCACCTGATGGAAAGTGGTCACCGCCGCTTATGGATATCAGCAACACCAGGGCCGCTACCAATGCATTGCCCGCCTCTGAAGAGACCTAATATACATTTTGATCGATCCCATGTCATAGTCCAAAGGAAACACTGTGGCTGTGACCTATGGGTGTGTACCTACTAAACCTGTAATTTTTTTTTATGCTGTGTAGTGCATAACTAATGTACATGACTCAGAATAAGTTATTAGGTACATGGCAGCACTAGGAATCAAACTCGCTACCTCTCGCTTACGAGGCTGGTCCGCTAGCCACAACACCATCGACGCTCCTTGACCATGATATCCAGTCGATGTCCGATCCGCATATGGATGTTAGAGATTATTTAAAAAAAAGTTAAATGAATAATCTTTTTTTTTTTATTTATACTCTAGGTACGTATAGCTAAAGGTACTGTATAGGTACTATCCGCTACATGTCAACATAGCAATTTTCTAGTGATGCGACATCATTCGACAATCGATGTCGATATTGCTTTTTACCACTTGTCCGAATCTTCCTTTTAGTACTTTTTTAGTACTTATGTATATACTTAACAAACATCTGCATAATCCGAGTGTATCACAAATAATTGAATTGAATTAGATGAATTGGATTTAACGAATTGAATAGTCCATGCAGACTTAGGGCCGATTTTTCAATCCTCGAATAAAACATATCAGTCTGATAAGTTATTACGCGACTAAAATAAAAATGTATCATTACTTCATAATTGTAAAGGATTATATAGTTTGTTTTAATTTGGCAGTGTATTACTTTATCGGGCAAATAAACTTTATCTGAGGATTGAACAATCGTCCCTTAATCATGGAGTAACACAATTTTATTTCATTGCCTACACATGTTAAACACTTCCACGTGCTAACTATTACCCAATTCCCTACTGAATAGCCAGGCTCATCCTAATATTAGTTGGGTAATATTTAATATTACAGCTAAGTAATGAAGTTGGTAACTACAAATTCTAAAATAGTGACCACTGCGCTCGTAGAACTTGCCAGATAGTGGAGTTGGTTGGAGTAGATAATAATTTTATGGGGTAACTTTACCGGTTAACTTGGCAGGATGACCGTCAGTGCAGAATAGCACCAATGGCTTTGAATACTGGCGCATCTTACAACCGTATTCCCATACCATATTAGTACGTCTTGTCTAAAATTTGTCCAGACTAAAATAAAATAAAATAATCATCATCTTGGCGTTAATGTCCTGGTTAAGCTCTCGCGCACGGGGGCCCGGACCCCGGGCTACCAGCGGACTGACAGGACTTGACCCAAGATTTGGCAGACAAGGTAATTACAGTGGAGCAACTGCCATTTGACCTCCGTGACCCTACTACCAGGGGAATATGATCAGATTGGATCATGGTTACACATTCAGTCGCCTGAATGCTCCCACCCCTCCCAACGCTATACAATGTAAAATACGGCTGTTAACATTTTTCTAACAGTCGAACTGTTTATTTAAAACTACACATTGAGTTGAGTTTTTATCTGTCGTGTTAAAAGAGGAAGGAGGTTTTTTCAGTTGTAATTTATTTTCGTTTGAAGTACCTACCCTCATTTAACTCGTATTTAGAACAACAACTGCCAAAGATTTCTATACATGGACCGGTTTATTGTACAAAGGCAATAAGACCACTTCATTGGAGCTAAAACTGCAATGGAGCTCCAACGTCGTCTTAGTGACGTTTCGGCCATGTATACGAATGGTCGTTACTTTATAATATAAGAATGCCGAGTTGTTTAGGAAACACATGCACTAATTCCGATAAACAGCAACCAACAACAAGGATGGAGTATCTTTTTCCGTAAAGTATAACAAACATCATGTATTACTTGTAAAACTTCTGTTTTTAGCATTTCAAATAAATATTTTAGTGTTTATTGCTAAATTATTAACCGGCCATGATTAGTTGTTATGTTCAATCAAATGCAATGCACTGCATCTGCTTGTTTTTGATTTGGCCGTCTTACATACATGCGCACGATGTGACTTTGCACTGGCGGTATAGCACCGTGGATTTAGTTCTGACCATTAAATGTGGGTAGAACAGAAAGAAATACTTATAACTGTGATATGTATAGTACAGCATAACACATACATTTTAACTGAATATTTGAATTTGAAATATGTGAAATGATAGTAGTGACTGTACAGTTAAGACTGTGCTGTTAAAAGTGAGGGTATGTAGCCTAAGCGGCGATGCATAACCGACCCCTTAGAGTATCTGGCCATCACCGTACCCTCGACAAGCCGGAGGCCTCACGAGTAATGACCAAGCTCCAACTAAATTGGCTGAATCCCACTCCGGTTTGATTGAAACACCGACTTGTAGGACGTTAATTGAATAATCCGTCTATGCTTCCACCGCTATGATAAGTTACCCGACTGCGACGTAAAGGAGGGTGATGTGTTTGACAGTCTATATATACGTATGTACGTTTGTTTGTCTATCGTGCTCTAGTCAATAAATGCGGTAGTCTATTTTGATAATTATCACCGGCACACAAAACAAAAATTGTCTGTACACCGGGCGCCACCTATCTACGGGCATGTTTTTCGACCCGCTAAATACGAATTTTAAGTCAGTTTAGGCCGTCCAGCCTTCAATTTTGTGAATTCAAGTAAATTGCAAAAAACCCCAAAAAATAGCGAAAATACGATGTTTTGGCAAGAAAAAAAATTTTGACATCTAAGGCAAGCATGATTTTTATGTATTTTGATCTGTTAAATACTAATTTCGATCGTACTTTAATCATAAACTTATTTAATTCGAAAAAAATTATTAAATATCCTTAAAAATTGCAAAAATCGTAAAAAATTAGGATTATCTTGGTACAAAAAATTTTCAAAATTGAAGGCTGGACGGCCTAAACTGACTTAAAATTCGTATTTAGCGGGTCGAAAAACATGCCCGTAGATAGGTGGCGCCCGGTGTACAGACAATTTTTTTTTTGTGTGCCGGTGTTATCAGTTATTAATGACCCGCTCCGGCTTCGCACGAGTAGAACGCAACTTTTCAAATTATACACCAAAACCTTCTTCATGCATCACTCTGTGTATTGGTGAAAACTGCAAGAAAATCCATTTTGTAGTTTAGAATACAACGAACCCGAATCCTTTAAATACCGCTATCTAATTCTAATTACCGCTTCACGTGGTCGTAGCGGTAATTTTTCCTGCGTTATCAACCGTCTCCGTTTAAATAAAACTGCGAATATCATTACCATCTCGTCTGGAGTCATCGCCGTGCTGGCAGCGGAAAATATTAGGTATACAATTTCTCCTGTGTCTCGCGTACAGTCGTCGGTAGAATTACGTGCCAGTACACAATGAGCCTAATGTGTAGGTCGGACTGATAAACGATAGATAGATAAATACTTTATGGCTACATATTATATAACCTAACCAACAGCAAAAGTCGGACAATCCCCGACCAAGTTTTTAAATACTTAAATATTTTCAAAACTACTAAACCGGTTTTAATGAAATAAAGCTAAAAACTACCTCGTTTAAATTGGCTTTCAAATAGAGAAAATCGGTCCATCCGTTCGGGAGGTACGATGCCACAGACAGGCACACACATAGACAAAGCCACAAACTCAAACCGTCAAACTTATAACAACCCTCTTTTTTAGTCGGGGGTTAATAACAAATATTTACGATAAACTCAAAAACAGAATGCACCAATAGACGAAGTGATTCATGAGGAAAGTTTAGGTGTATAATTTGTTATGGCTTCGCACGGGTAGTAACCCGTGCGAAGCCGAGACGCGTCGCTAGATGCTCATAAAACACAACTGTACTAGTACTCGATACATACACACAAAACTTATAAGTAATACAAAAAAGAAACCTATTGGAAAATAACAAAATATCAATTAACATCGACGAATATAATTTCTAACTACGGACTACAGACTAACTAATTACTAATTATAGCCGCATGGCAGGTGCTGATAGGTAGGTGCTATAAGTTGTGTAAATGGCTGAAAGTTCCACTGTGTCTTTCTTGTCAACTTTGTTTTTTACGTCCTTCCTTTCTTGTAAATTCATCATCACAGTCCATAACAGTCCACTGCCACGAATGGGGAGGTTATTGCCATAATCTCCACGTTTCACAGGCGGGTTGAAGATAGCAGTGTTCTAAATACGACAAACAGGAGAAAACGCTGCTGTCCATTTTCCAGCCTACGGAGACTCTAGATCTTTTGCCTCGAAAACATTAGTCGCCTTGTACGACACCCACGATTGTAAGGGGTTGGTACTATTCTACTCCGCCGGACACCACACGGCCAAAACGGTTATGTAAATACTAATACATTAATACATGCTTTGTGTAGCGTATACCTATATAAATACGTTAAATATTTCTTTGGATTCAGATTTCTCTCCATAATAACAACCCTAAGTGTGCCAATTCTGCAGCACACTGTACCTCTCCCGAGGAACTCCGAGGCCCACTCCCGGGCAATCGTCACACAAATCACGCCATGCTGTCAAGGCCGTATTTATAGGCAGGAACTTGGATTTTTACCCGACTGCGTGAGAAAGAGGGTTATGTTTTTAACTGCTACGTCGGTGGCCTATTTATTAGCAGGTCCGACTCATAAGCGAGGGGTTCCGAGTTCAATCCCCAGTGCTGTCATATGCCAATTACTTTTTTCAAGTTACCTACTTGCTGTTACGGTAAGGGAAACCATCGTGAGGAAATCTGCACATTCAGGTTACCGAATGTTAAACCATGATCTGCTCAAGTCTGGTTCCCCTGTTATCTGGGTCATGGAGGTCAGATAGCAGTCGCTCTACTCTAATTACCTGTTCTGTCTAATCCTGGATCATGGTCAAGGCCGTGGCCCCTCGTACACTATAGCACCCCCGGGATATTTATGCTAAGATTAGTAGTAAGAAAGATATAGTCACGAAGAGAGAGTGAGAGATACAAAGAAAGTTATGTAAGTAATAGATATGTTTACAGAAAATGTGCCTAACCATATTTACAAATAAGTACTCCCTAAACTGAATGTTATATGAGTAGGTATCTCTGAAGAAAACTTAATGGGTTTGTTGGATTTTTGACAAATTACACGGGATTTGAATTTAAAGAAACTGCAATGTGAATAAGGAAATCAGAGTCGAACAGGTACTCTGCTACTGTTATTAATAGCTCGATTGAATTCTAATCGCATCGAATCAAGTACGAGTCCCATTTTTGGGAGTTACCGTCGATCAGAAACGGTCACCCATCCAATAAATAAATAAATAATCATTTATTTCAGAATTTACAATTCCATATCTTTTTAGATTTAACAATTCCATATCTATTAAAATTCATTACCAAAAATATAAAAATAATAACAATGTCAATAAACCTTTGAGTACAAATCACAACCAGGCCTATGCATACGACGCCCAATGGAGCTCGACGGGCGTCTGCGAAAAGATTTCCGCGCGAAAGTAAAATGGGGCCACACTTAACTTAATATAAAAGAGAGCTGTGTACCTACGCACTTGCATATTTCAACTGATAACGCTTACTTTATCATACGGGCCACTCTATTTGGGCCTCAGGCAATGTTAAATTTAACCCCACTTGCCTTCAAATGTTGCATTTAGACCCACTTCGGGTGGGGTGAATTAGCTCAGGCGGTGGAGTCAATCTCTATGTACCTATTCGCTGGGAATTTCTAGGAGTATCTACTTATAGCCCTAGGGAGATTATGCTAATGTCTTGTCTTACCTTCGACTTGCTTTGGGACGGACCCGTTATTTTAAATTGTATTTTTTCCTTGTGCGTAATTAGGTTATTTTAGGGCAGTTTTTTTTTCAAATGGCTGTAGCATAATGAGTGAGTCTTTTGTAGGAAGTTGAATAAATGTCTCCGGAATAAAAAAACATGCGCGGAGTTAGTATAGTAACAGAAGATGCATTAAAAACAGACATCTTATACCCAGCTTCAGTCCCACAGTGACAGTGCACCTCAGGTCAAAGACTAAATTAGGCTATAGAACAAATAATTTGATTTGTGACACCGTAAATTGGAGTTTCTTCGATATGCAGGGGCTACATTAATCACTCACTTTTTTCTAATAGGTTCTAAGGGAAAGATGGCTGATCTACAGTATTGCTAGTTACCCATAGGTACTCGTATACAAAGTAAGCCGACATGGGAAGAGATTGATTGAAATCAACAAGTAAGCAACCTGATTTTGAATAACGAAGGCGCATTATATTTTAGCTACTATCTTGTTGTAAAAGCTAGACATCTTCATTCAAAATCAGGTTGCTTACTAGTTGATTTCAATCAATTTTATAAATAACCAAATCGCTTTACTTTTTACACGGAGTCTATCAGGGTAGTCACGATAGATGCAAATTACAATTGATTAAACATCAAAATAAAGTCATTTTACTAAATTAAAAATATTTTATCAAACGCCAAAAACCAAAAGACTACGACAGGAAAGCAACGCGAGCTTATAGATCACTCCGTAGGTACCGTCAGCTCACGCATGACATCTGAGCTATGATAAGCAACCTTTCACCCAGCACTAAGAAGCCCATAAACGCCGTCACAACACCGATGGTGGAACGAAGAAAATCGACGGAACGCAAGAATTAGTTCCCTTTCCAGTAATTGCTTTTGAACGCTTCTCCAGGGTTCCCTTGGTGAGAGGCATATTATGACACTAATCGCCTTATCTTCGCCCTCTAGAGCCGCTGCCATCCCCCTCCCACTCGGCATTACCCCCCTCAGCCCCCCTCCCCCCTGGACCTTGCCTTTCAAATTGGACCTGCAATTGTTGAGGTGCTACGGTCAGGGAGGAAGGAAGATGTGGGATGCGAAAGCTCTGTGTTTCGGAATTGGCTCCATGGGGAACTGGGGCTTTGCGGTGGTCTAGCGTTTGCCTATAAATAAGTAATATATAAAATGGTGTAATGACGCTTTTGGTCTTATTTAAGTTTATTTTTAATTTTACTACATGTGCAACTTGCAATATTTAGTATGCTTAAAGGCGCATCATGGAGCCGCTACCATTATTATTACCACCTTTATGTACCTGTGATGACTGAATAAATGATTTATTTATTTATTTAACATTTATTGTGCACAATAAATAGTATACAAAATAGACATACAGAAAAAATCACAATAGGTACAGCTTATTTCTAAAGAAATATCTTCCAGCCGACCAACGGAAGAGAGAGGTCAAAATCGAGAGGCAGATGGCGTGCACCTTAAATTATGATTATGATTATGATTCCACTGACAGTCCACTCCAGGACTTAGGGCCTCTCCCACGAAAGGGAAGGTAATTGCCATAATCTCCTCGCTTGGCAGGCGGGTTGGAGATCGCAGTGTTTAAATATAACAATGGAAAATGCTGCTGCCCATTTTCCAGACTGTTGACGGAGACTGTTGATCTTTTGCTTCGAAAACATTAGTCGCCTTGTACGACACTCATGAGGGGTTGGTGCTACTCTACTCTGTCGGACACCACACGGCCGACACATGATTATGATTATTATGGTAAAAAAATTTTTAATCCGAAATTTTTAGACTCGCTGAATACTTCCAATGTTAAAATTAAGTTAAAACTATGTTGAAATTGCATTCAAAGTTCGTGGTTTCGATCATAGCGGTATTAATCGAAACCATTTCAGATTTATACTGCTCCTGTACAATTTAATGTCATGTAATTATACCGTTTTGTTCGCCAGCTCCCCAATTTATTTGTTTCACAAACTAACGTCGTTGGAACCTCCTTGCAAGCTAAAAGCCTCGTAGGAGGCATCGTTCTTCTACAATGGTAATGGCTCTACTGTTCCCAGTACAGTATCTGTTTCTTTCTCTGACCATTACCAGGACCTCAACGAACGATATCCTCAGTGTCGTGCTATTAGTACTATCGAGGACTATTCCCTCCATTCGAGAGACTATTGGTTGCTTTTGCAATTCACTTTAGTGCAACGCAATTATCGTGTGCTAGTGACTGTACTCTGTAGCTCCCAGTTTTAGTTCTTTTTACTGGCGACTTAAAAGTTTTACAGGAATCTATGGAGGGAAATGCGCTGCGAATCGTTTTTGTGATATCCTCAAAGTGGACTGAAAGTTCTGTTTTGTTGTTATTGTAACCCCGAGGAAAAAAGTAGGGTATTTTAGGGTTGAAAAGAAATTATTTTTTTATTTTTTTAACAGTTTATTGTGCAAATAACATTTAAACAATATTGACATAAGGAAAACAACACAACAGGTACAGCTTATTTCATAAGAAATATCTTACAGCAGACCTACGGAAGAGACAGGGCATAATCAGAAAGGCAGACGGCGTGCACCTTAAAATACCTAACCTTATGTAGGTTAGGTATTTTAAGGTACTACACTACCAAAAAAAATATATACTACAATGAAATTATAATACATAATTAAATATAAAGTTACATACAACATACATACTTAAATACATACATATATACATATATACTATGTTAATTAAAGTAATCCTAATTCAATAAACATTTTTAACGATTTTTATTTTTATTTTCATTTTGACGTGTGTATCTGTGTATCTGTCTGTGGCATAGTAGCTCCCGAACGGATGGACCAATTTGGATGCGGCTTTCTCTATTTGAAAGCCAATTTAATCGAGATAGTTCATAATTTTGTTTTATTTAAATCCGTCTTGTAGTTTAGAAAATATTTAGAGCGTCGGTGGCCGAGCGGTTAGAGTATCCGACTCGTAAGCCAGAGGTCCCGGGTTCGAATCCCGCTCCGGCCATGTACCAATGACTGTTTTCTGAGTTATGTACATTAGTTGAATACTAACCGATGCTCTTACGGTGACGGAAAATCATCGTGATGAAACCTGCACATTCAGGCGACTGGATGTAACCATGATCCAATCTGGTCAGGCTCCCCTGGTAGCAGGGTCATGGAGGTCAGAGGGCAGTCGCTCCAATTACCTGACCTGCCAAATCCTGGACCATGGTCAAGGCGGACCCCGGGCCCTCGTGCGCGAGAGCACAACCGGGACATTAACGCCAAGATGATGATGATGAGTTTAGAAAATATTTGAGTTCAGGTAAATTTGGTTAGTTGGTTGGTTGGTTTGGTTGGGGGGGTTATCCAACTTTTTATCCGACAGACACACACCGCCACAGAGTCACAGAAACTTATAACAACCCTCTGTTTTCGTCGAAGTTTAAACATGTTTTAAGTTATCGCGTCTGAATTAAATAAATAAATATAAATATTTGCGGACAAATTCACACAGCGCCATCTAGCCCCAAACTAAGCAAAGTAACTAAAATACTAATTAAATACTTTTTTTTTAAATACCTACTTATTATACATAGAACACCCAGACCCGTAACAGAAATTAAAATTCATCATTTCAATTTCTGCCCGGCCGGGAATCGAACCCGGGACCTCTTGCGTGGCAGACCATTGAACCACTCAGGTCGCCCTTTGAATTCCCTCGCCAAATGCCTATAAAATGCCTAGCCTTTTTCTATCAAATTCTAAGGCGCGGATTATATAAAGCGTCGGCGACGCACGTTGCGTCGGCGACGCAACTTGCGTTATGCTGTCAACTCAAAATTGTATGAACTTCTAATGCGCGCGCCGACGCAACCTGCGTTTTACCTGCGTCGCCGACGCAACCTGCGTTATCGACGCTGCCTGCGTCGGCGATGCATCTTTCGTTAAGCTGTCAACTCAAAATTGTATGATTTTCAAATGCGCGCGCCGACGCAGGTAAAACGCAGGTTGCGTCGGCGACGCAGGTAAAACGCAGGTTGCGTCGGCGCGCGCATTAGAAGTTCATACAATTTTGAGTTGACAAGATGCGTCAAAAATTCTAAGGCCGGGCACAGACCTACCGGTCAGGGCCGGGCCGGGCCAGACCTGCTGATCAGGGCCGGGCCGGGTTAAACGTGAAGGCCATATTATTTTCATCGACAATGTACTAGCCGTCACACACTTATAGACGCCCGGAGAGCGCACCCGGTCATAACTTTCAACCGTCCTGAAAGAGGCGAGGCTTGCATATAATCTTCTTATAATCGGCATATACAGACCGTAAGCTTTCCGGGCCGGGCCCATCGGGGCGGATCTGTAATTATCAAAGAGATTGATATACCTGGGAAAGGTATATTCCTCTATGATTGACCCTGAGTCCATTACTTTGGCAGGGCAAAAATTCCTATGTTGAAATATAAAAAACAAGGATTATCACAACCGTAATCTCAAAGACGTTGCGTGGCAAGAAGTAAATAGATATGTTGATGTGAAGTTTAAATGTTAGATGAACACGAGAAAAAAATACGCATCAGTCTTCGTGAATACATGAATTGGACCCGGGTCGGGCTCTGTTTAGCCTGAGGCTTGAACTGGGTCCAGCCCCAAGGTGACTCTTTCTATTCGTAAACTATTGGTCCTAGAACACGAGTCCCTAAAGATATATGATAGTACTCGTCGAATTCTACATTTCGAATGAAAGTTTTAAATTTAACGTCTCTCTTACAAAACGTAGATTTCGACGAGTACCTAATATCATTTCTCTATAGAAACTATTCTTCTAGGACCTATGGTTCTCAAGTTATAACAGTTTTCAATTTGCAACAGTTACTTTAAATGTATATCTCGACGAGTAATATAATTCTTTTTAGAGACTAGTGTTCTAGGACCAATAGAATCAGAGTTATAAAGGCTTTAAGTTTAACAGCCGTCATTCGAAATGTAGATCTGGACGAGTAGGTACAGTAGTTCAGTAGACTGATACTGCCTACCCGAATTTTTTCCTCTCCTCATCCAACCAACCATCTTTCCCTTTTTTGTAGGTTTTCAGCGCCAAGCAGTAAGGCGATACACATTAATTCTTCATCCATTTCTACCCGTTAACCTTTCCCGGCAAGCGCTTGATAACGACTGAGAAAATTTTAAGAATGTCCGGCCCGGTAGGTGTGCCGGTTGGGCCCGGCCCTGACCTTTTCCATAGGTCTGTGCCCGCACTAAAGCAGGGCTTTTATGTCAACAAGACAAAGAGTTTATATACTGCAAAATGAGTTTGAGACTTTAGAGACTGGGAGACTGGATATCACAAAATATATCCATAGAGTTATATACCTCGTATAGTAACTCTATGGTCTATCCATAATAGACCCTGACCCCACACAGGCGTGGGCGATGCGGTCGCGTACTATTGGGCTGAATGCGCACGCGTACAGACGTTCATCATATCAGCCAAAAGACACCCATGTTGAGCATATGCCGCCTTCCGAGATCTCCACAACATCCTGTCCTGTGCTTTCGCATCCGGTTGGCAGCTATCGCCCTCAGATTTATAGTTAGCAGTCGCCTCTAGATCAAGCCATTGACAAAAAAAAAAATTATACTTAATAATAATAAACTACACCCAAGTTACACCAGTCAGAGGTATGCCCAACCTCCGAAAGATAGTCAATGCACTAGCCTATCATAATAATAATCACATGTATGACCTGTGCAGCGAAGGGGGATGTCACGGCCACCCGCTTGCAGAACGCGTCGTGGGTTTTCTGCTGTGTTCCCTTTAAGAACTACAGATCGCTCCTGTTTGGGGGATGCTTTTAGTGACAAGTCATTGTCACTAAAATTTCGCCACAAACTTATCTGGCCCGGTGGCTAAAAGCTGAACTAAGTGTCGCCATTTAAAAATGTCATTTTGTTTGTCAACAACAGCGACGCCGTCACCGTGTCGGGTAAGTTTGTGGCACCTACCATTGAGTATTGCAAAGTAAAAAGTTTGCAAAAATATCTAACTTATTAATTACTAGCGGTTGCCCGCGACTTTGTTCGCGTTAAATACTCATCTTCAACTCATTCTATCATATGCAAAAATATTCCCCATGAAAATAATCACACTTCAATCTGTGATAAACTTAAAAGGATATCAGGTGAACTGGTTCTACACGGACCACAGGTGATGACTTTCAAGGTTATATTTTACTGTTCAGATTTATTTTGCTGAATATGTTACATAGTTTCTATGGGGTCAAATTCCGCAAAAAGCATAAAAGGCACTCATTGTAACTGGTTATAAGACTGCGCTAGTAGGCCAGGTTCACTAAAAAGTTTAGATCTTAAAGGAGTATACGCTGGCGCTGGCCTATGGTAGTCTTCTACATAACCTCATCCCCCTTGATCTGACTGACTTCTGTTTAAGTGGATTTGAAACGCCACAAAACATCAGCATCACTAAGTTAAATCCTGTTTCTGTCTGCCACCCAGAGATCCTGGGTTCGATTCAGAAATGATGAATTTTAATAGATGTTATCTGGGTCTAGGTGTTATATGTACTTATCATGAGTATGTATTTAAAAAATATGTAAGTAAGTTTAGTTATCTAGCATCCATAACACAAGCTTTGCTTACTTTGAGGCAAGATGGCGCTGTGTGAATTGTTCAAGTATATTTATTTAATATTTTTGATTGATAATATTATCAATCAAAAATATTAAATTGCTGAGCTGAGAGCTGAGATCAACTTACATCGGAATAGTCAAAATCTCTGAAACAGTCATTTTTTGTTTATATTTAAATTTTCAGTCAACATCTACTTAGATGACTAAAGTTTCAGCCAATTTAACAAAACAGCATTTTTATAGAACAAAATGAGTTTAAATTGATATATCTTTATTAATTTACTTTTTTATCTAAATAAAACATTTCACAAACACTACATTTAAGTGAAGCTTACAACAATTATACATTATTGAAACCGCACTTAAATCATTTAAGCCGTTCCTGAGATAAGCGCGCACAAACGCATTGACAAACAGACAGCATTAGGTAACATGTTCAGATGGTTGGTTTTTCATCGATAATATTCTACAGTTTTTTGAATTGAGAATTTTTTTTATTTGTAGATTTAGGTTATCTTTTCTAATTGTGTACTTTCTGTAGCTTTTATAAAAGCGGATATACAATAGGTACTTTCTGAGTCTGTTAAAATGGGTATGAAATTGGCCATACAAATGTCTTTATGTGTTAAATGGATGTACAGCATATCTTCTTAGGGTCGCGGATTCAAAAGTGCTAATAAAGGTGAACACGCACTTACGCTGCGCGACGCGGCACCGGCACGGCAACTGCACTGCAACGTCTATTCTGAACGCACTGCTGCGACGCGATATTGCGCGTTACTTCAGTCAAAGATGTGTAGTGTTAGGCAGGACAAGGTTTTAAATAGAGTTTGTTTGTCATATTATTTTTTTAAGCCGACCCCATATGTTAGTCTAAGAAACAGTTCGTCACAGTTCGAAGATAAATGACTTTTTTTATTCATACACGTAACCATTTGCGATAAAGCGTTCTTCCTTGTACGAAATCAGTTGCGTCAACAAACACATACCTAAGCGAGCGGCCACACAGAAAAGACTCAGACACGTCGCGGACAGGGCACAGACGGGACGCGGACGCGACTTAAAACATACAGAAAAGACAGGGCAAGGACGCGGCGCCGTCGCGGATAAGTCAAGAGCGTAGGCAAGACAAGGACAGCAACCGCTGCGGGCGAGGCCCGGCTCCCGCGCCCCGCCCGCACCCCTGCTTTCGCCCGCGGCGCGCCCTTGCCTCGTCTTTTCTGTATGTTTCAAGTCGTGTCTGCGACGCGTCCTCGCCCTGTCCTAGCCCTGTCTTTTCTGTATGTTTTGCGTCGCGACGTTTCTATACATTTAGTATGAAAGTAAATTAAGCGAGCGCGGGCGCCGCGTCTGCGACGTGTCTGCGTCTTACGTATTTTCTGTGTGGCCGCTCGCTAAGACAGTATTACTTTTTAAATCTCATACACCTATGTCTGAAAGCTGAAATATTCATATTATCAAAATCGAACCATGTTCAGCATGTAACACATGATTTACCGGAACATTATTATTATTTATTATGCATCGCACCGGTTCGGCTGAATGCGGTGCAGGTGGTGCTACCCACTCGTATGGACGGTGCACGCCATCATCAAACCTGTCTCTCGACGCTGCTTTTGCAGCACAAGTGCATATAGACCTTTAGACTATTGACATCTGAACGTTTATACCTGTTTAAACCATGGACTTACTACCCACTGCGCACTGCTTTGACTAAAACCGGGCAGAGCGAGAGTCACCATCGATAGTCCTTTGTCCCTTTCTAACAGTGTAAACACAATGTTATTGGCATAATCACCGTCATTCTAAATTGACAAGTGTTGTGTTTGGTGTTGCAATTATTGGAGAAATATATTTACCGTAAATTTGGTATTATTATGAGGTAATCCGTACAATCCGAAAAGTAGTTGTCAAAATACCTTTTGATCTACTGAACCATAGCCTCCTTTATCTTACAAGCCATGCTGTAGCACGGAACGGCAACGTCGCTGTGAACCGATTTACTCATTGTTTACATGACAATGTGCGGGAAAATTATGAATTTTATGATGATAAATTAAAAATATATTGGTGAAACTGTAAATAAACGCGTTTGTATGGACCATATAAGAAGGTAAATAAAAGTAAAAATATTCATAATTGCGCCAAAATAGGATAAATACGATTTTTTTTTAAAAACCCTTAACAATTTTTGTTGTTAGTTTTTTACTTATTTCATAAATCAAATTCTGTTTTATAATCGTAATCATTCTCTAATAGATGCAAAGGCGTTGTAGCATTTGAAACATGCAAGTATAATTATGATTAATCCTTAAAAATTAGCAAGAAGCTGTGCCGAAGTTTTGCTTTCCAAAAGATGTAATTCTATTAAACAAATGGACTTCTGCTATTCCCCAAGCATGCTGGAGTCCCATCGAAGGATCCTTTGCGTGCAGCAAACATTTTCGCAGTGTGAAAGTTATTACAACTACTTTAAACCACGATCTTTCAATTTAAATTTCTTTATTTCGCATTCCATGTGTTACATTTGATTGTCGACGATGATGTGACCGTTGAAAAAGTAGATAGGTACAATAGGTAAGTAAGTAGTTAGCTTTCATATACTTAGATACTTAAATAAGAATGTTTAAAATGTATTATACCTAATAGTGAATAAATTGGGCAATATTTTGGCTGGCATAGATTATTTCATTTCATAATAGCTTTTGGCCGCGACTGCGTCCTCATAAAATTCTGTTATAACGTTCCGGACCCGTTTCCGGGAATCACATTAAATTTCGGGAAAAATTATAGCAAACGTGCTATTCTAAGCTATATGCTATATAACTGCCAAATTGCATTTAAATCCGTTCAGTAGTTTTTGCGTGAAGGAGTAACAAACATCCATTACATACAAAACCAAACATGCATTATACATATTGTATTTCGCATTTATAATAGTATCATAATACTATTGCAAGTAAATAGATAGGTAAATAGTTCAGTAATCTATCCAATTTCATATTATCTAACTAATGCATATATTTAATCACTTAAATAACTAATAACATTAAACGACGACGACCGCGAAGAAAGTTTGACAGTAATTTTCAGGTTCACTAAAATTAAAAAATGCGACGTTGTCAAACTTCTGCGCATGGCTTGTAAAATGAAGGAGGCTATGACTGAACGTTTCTCCGACAAACGTCGAGTCGACATAATTATTAACCTACGACTTTTTGTTCCACAAAACAGATAAAAGAGTTCGGTAACGATTTATCCTACGACACTAGTTTCTAAAGAGAAGTGATAGTACTCGTCGATATCTACATTTCGGGTGACAGCTGTCAAACTTAAATGTGTTATAACTCTGAACCCATTGGTTTTAGAACACTAGTTTCCAAAGAAATATGATAGTACTCGTCGAAATCTACATTTCGTATGACAGCTGTCAAACTTAGAACTGTCATCCAAAATGTAGATCTCGATGAGTACTATCGTATTGCTCAAGGAACTAGTATTCTAAGACCAATCGTTTCCGAGTTACAACAGTTCTAAGTTTGACAGCTGTCATGCGAAATGTAGATCTCGGCGAACACTATCATTTTTCTTTAGGAACGAGTGTTATAGCACCAATAGTTATGGAGTTATTTCAGTTCAAACTTTGACAGCTGTCATTCGAAATGTAGATCTCAACAAGTACTATCATTTCTCTCTAGAAACTAGTGTTTTAGGACCAATGGGTACCGATTTATAAAAGATTTAACATTGACAGCTGTCACTCGAAATGTAGATCTCAACAAGTACTATCATTTCTCTCTAGAAACTAGTGTTTTAGGACCAATGGGTACCGATTTATAAAAGATTTAACATTGACAGCTGTCATACGAAATAATGATGTCGAGGAATGCTATCATTTCACTCTAGGAACTAGTGTTCTAGGGCCAATAGTTTCCGAGTAGCAGGGTAAGCTTGAGCTGGACCCTGGTGAAAACATGACCTTCAGATTGCACCCGGTCCGGCTCTGCCTGGCCCTGAGGTCGGTGTCCGCGCCAAATAATAAAAGTAATTCGGAATTTGCATCAACAATGGTGGCAACACTAGAAAGGGACACAGGGCTATCGATGGTGACTCTCGCTCTGCCCGGTTTTAGTCAAAGCAGTGCGCAGTCCCTTTGGGTAGTAAGTCCATGGTTTAAACTGTTGAAGTCTAGTGTTTGACAGCCCGACGCAACCTGCGTCGGCGACGCAGGTTGCGTCGGCGACGCATGGTGCGTCGGCGACGCAGGTTGCGTCGGCGACGCAAGGTGCGTCGCCGACGCTTGATATAATCCGGGCCTAAATTCTAAAAAAATATTTCTATCAAAGTCGGCGTGGATGGAGATGCTGACATAGCTACGAAGATAATAACTTATAATATTAAGAGTAATTCTTTATTCATTTCCACATAAATTCTCATAGAATTGAAATAACAAGAACGCTTAATTTGTTCCTCACTTAAATGCCCCAGTTTATATTCCTCAGTTAATTAAAGTAATAAAACTCGAACGTTAATAAAACACTATTATAAGTGGAAACAAAGGCACCCGAGGCACCCGCATTATTTCTAGTTTCCGTATTTGAATTATCTATTTAAATAGAAGTACTATAAAGAGAAAAGATTTGTATTTTTGTACGTAATGAATATGCTCAAAAAGTACTGGACAGATTTAAAAAAATTATTTCGTTGATAGAATGATATATTACTTTTACTCGAGAACGTTGAATGTTAACAGAGATCCGAACTGCGCGCGAGGAAAAGCGCTGGGAACGGCTAGTCATATATGTCAGGCATGCGCAAAGGCTTGTAATAAATACGCACTCAACACTATTCTTAAAAAGTTGTCCTAGTATATGTGTAAAAATTTATAATAAAATACCTAGCCATATAAGAGAAGTACCGATACATAAATTCAAAAGAACTTTGAATAACTGGTTGATGAAGAATGTATTTTATACAGTTAATGTATTTATTGAACATAAGAGGCCAGTTTAGAGTTTATTTTATAAGTATACCTAAATTTATTTCATATAATTAACATACAATATATTTCCATGTTCGCTTGTTGTTGACTAAATATGTGATTAAATGTTATTTATATTATAAGATCTGTAATGTATGTACCATATTTAACGCAAATAAATAATTGAATTGAATTATGGGGTGTTAGGTATGTGACCCTACCACTACCTCATGGGCCTAAGCCAACCTCACTGCCCCGAGGTCCCCCAGTTGACACACGACTCTGGACGACTCTGGCGAATCGACTTTTTAGATTGGTGGCCACTCACCATCATGCTACTTGATCCATGAGAAGACCTGCTGGTCTATATTTCCAGTAGTCCCCTAGCGCTCATGATTGTGCTAACCATAATCCAATCTAATGGCGGTCAAATGCCTGTCTTGTATAATATTAAAAAAAACTGGTTAGGTTCCCCTGTTAACAGGGTCGCAGAGAGAAAACGGCAATCGCACTACTGTAATTTCTGACCAAATCCTAGATTCTGGTCAAGGCAGGCCCCGGGATCGAGAGCACAACCGGGATATTGACGCAAAGATGATTATTGTTACTAGTAATAAACATTTCTTTCATCTTTCCACAGCAAACATACCCAGTGCCGACCAAGACCGAGACCCCGCAAATAGCCAAGATTTCAGACGTGCTTTCCGGCCAGGGCCAGCCGTTCTTCTCAACCATTGCCAGTCATCTCTACTCGCCCGTATCTGTGTACCAACCTAGGGTTAGTATAATATTTTTATCATCACATCATATCGATTTAATAGGATTCATCCATCATCAAACCCACACAATATCGGAATTTTCGAGAAACGAGTTTGGCCAGCAACCAAACGCATTAGCGCTAGGCCTGCGGGACATTGGGTGACTTGATAACTTACCATCAGCCTCCTCTATCAAGTGACCATGTCAACCGTAAGACCGCCACTGCTGAACGTAGGCCTCACTCAGAGATCTTCACAATGGCCGTTCCTATGCTATCTGCACCCAGATTGTACCTGCGACCTTTCTCTGGTCGTCGGTGACGCTGCGTTACCACTTGAGAACTTTACTGCCCCGTCGGACATCTATTCTGCGAGCCCTTAAGTGATCACTGTCATAAAAATTCCATCTCTCTACAACTGACAATGAATAGTACTGCTGACTGCTCAGCACACATCGTCCTTTAATATTCGATACCATTAATTACCTGTACTGTAATGAAACCTAATATAATATATTTTATTTTTTACGTTGTCCTTATTAAGTATTTTTACTTTTCCAGCTATCATCCCCTACGACGTACAGCGTATCTTCTCCGGTGCCCGCGCAACTCGCCTACACTGAGCAATCGTCTTTCCTTCCAAAATTGGAATACAATCCAGAGATTTACAACACGAACCAGAAACCAGTGAGGTTAATAGCACCACAGCAGCCAGTCGTGGCTCAACCTGTCTATCAACAGGCTCAACAGGCTCAAGTGAATCAACCCCAGCCTTTGTATCATCAGCAAGCACAAGTAAACCATCAAATATACCAGCAAGCGCCACAGGTATACCCAATCCCTGTACAATATCCAGTACAGAATGTACAACTGGTACCATATCAAAATCAGTATTACCAACCTCTAGTCCAAGTGCCGCAGAATGTGCAGCCGGGGATAGTTTACTCGAATGAGGGTCCAGCCCAGGGTGGTGCTCAAAATGTCCAGCAACCAGCGCAGAGGCCATTGAAGGATCTTAAAATTGTGAATCCTAAGGCAGTAGACAAGCCAGCATCTTCTCCTCAGGTACTTGTTTTGTCATTTGTTTCATAAAATTCAGTTTATAACTAATAACAGAATTTTGTACTGTTTTTATTCTTAGATTGAAATGTTGAAGAGTTCATTGCATTAAATTCTGACTTTTATTCGTTACTTAACAATTTTTTTAAATAGGTTGAAGTCCATGTGGAATAGGTGAAGTACAAAACTATTGAGATCTTAAAAAGTGATTATCCTAGATACTTTAACGATTTATCTTTTTACTTTCTAGAACTACAATAACAACTACAACCAGCATCAAGGTGCTGTCAGCTATGCCAGCTTCTCGCAGAGCCAGCCTGCGCCGACTTACAATCAGCAACAAACCCAAAACCAAGCCCAGTCTCAGAAGATCCAACAGCAGCAACAATACCAAGCTCAAACTCTGCAGCAGCAGCATTACCAAGCACAAAATCAACAGACATATCAACCAGCGCCTCAGTTACAACTAGTAGTCCAGCCTAATTACCAACCTCTTCAGCCTCAACCATTCCAGCTCCAACCTCAACCTCAGTCTCAAACTCAGTCCCAAACTCAGTCACAATCCCAATACTCACAGTCGCAGCAGTCGCAACAGAGTCAGAGTCAACAGCAGGCAAACCAATCCCAGTCTCAGTTCGCAACTACAAAACTAGAACCGTTACCGGCAAACTCAGCAAAACCTAACCAAGTTGCTTACTTCAGGCCCAATCCAGTACAACAGCCTCAGTTTCAAATTCAGCAAATTCCATTCCAACTCCAAGGTAGACCAGTCCAATTCCAAGCGGTCCCAGTTTTCAACCAATACCAACCGAACCCACAGTACTATCAGCCACAGGTATTCGCTGGACCGATTTCTGGCCCAGAAGGCTTCCCAGTAGCAGTTGCTCCCACATTCGCTCCCGTGCAGTATTATGGGAAGTTCGCCCAATCCATATTTGGATCGTATCCGATAAAGAAATAGCACAATTTTTCTATTTGAAGTTTTACGTTAAGAGATTCTAGTTTTAAGTTTGACGCCTTGGAGCGAGTAACAAATTAACGCTCGACCCTTTCTGTTTTGGCTTCAGCTTATGCTCCGAAGTGACAAACAAGCTTCGAGCTAATCCTTTAAGTCGCATTTGTTACGGCCCAGCTAAGTTGAAACGTAGTGTAGCAATAAATATGGGCGCTGTTATTGTTTAAGGATGCCATATTGTCTGTATTCCAAAAGATTATTGTATTTTATTCTACTTATTCGTTAAGTGTCTTAATAAAATTTTAGCTTTACAATATTTTGCGCCTTACTTTCACTCATTTTCGCCTCTTCCGTTTTAATTAAATCCAAAATTAAGTGAACTGAAAATGAATCCTTTGTTGTGAAGTTAATTTTTCAATTTTAAGGGATTCGTTCTCATTTCCTTCCAAATGTAAAGTTCTACACTTTTCTTTAAAGAAAATTAACTCCAAAATAAGTATTTTAACGTCTTTGTAATCCCGGTGCCGCCATGTACCAATGACTCTTCTGAGTTATGTAAGGACATTAGTATAATGTTCTTACGGTAAGAGAAAACATCGTGATGAAACCTGCACATTCAGACGACTGAATATGCAACTATGATTCAATCTGATCAGGTTCCCCTGTTAACAGGGTTACGGAGGTTTGACCATCGCTCCACTGTAATTACCTGATCTCCAAAACCTTGGATCATGCTCAAGGCATACCCCGGACCCTCGCATGCGAGATCATAACCGGGGCATTAACGACAAGATACTACTTTAACATCTTCAATTTAGTAAAGTATACAGACTAAAGCATTACAAAAAAATGCTCGAGCATGGAGCACTCTACAAAATTACACAAACAACTTTATGAAACCTGGAAAGGACAGATTTATGTAAACTTTTACAGACAATGTACTGAATAACTCCAACTGAACTTGTACTGTCAGAAATCAGAATATTAATTTTTTTAATTATTTGGAAGGTCAACAGCTTACAATTTACATAAGAGCAGTAATATAAAACAGTCAAAAGCCAATTATTACTCTTCACCAATATGTAAAAATTGGCTTACGTTACAAGTAATATAACTACTCTCCTGACAATAACAAGTGGGTGAAAATAATTATGCATCTGTAAAAGGAGTATTTATTTATGTGAGTAGTATAATACCAAACCATTTGGTTAGCTGTTTGCGAAGTTAAATAGGTGGTATCCTCCCAAGTTTCGTGAATATACTACTAAAAAGGTACTACTGATATAGTGATTAAAATTATTACATTTAAAATGATATAAACATTAAATAAGGTACAATGTTTTTCGTTACGTATTTGTGTTTAAGTTTCCGAGTTACTTATTACGTTTTTAATAAATTTAATAATCAGGGGTAAATCGATTTGTTTCGTTTTCGAAAGTTTATCAGCCATTGTACACTGTACAGCACACTAAAAAGTGTGCATGATGCATAACAATTTGGTAAATAAATATATATTTGATATAAAAGATGTTATATCCCTGGATAGTCTCTTTGACATTTACAGTTGCGTGTTTACATTTTTGATGTTTAATTTCATCTCCAACTTTAGATAAGTATGTTTGTGCAAACGGATGTACCTATACAGTGTCCGACAGGTCACTTTCTGGCCGAAGTCGATAACAATTAATCGGCTTTCACAACAACCATCGGCTGAAGCCGAAGCTACAAGCTACAATTAATAATATAAACACACACGCAGATATACTTCTCACAGAAGCCGCCAAACTTCCTGAAGTCTGCGAAGACTACAACATGGGGTTCCTCAAAAGGTATGCCTTCAGGCACCCACCGCATTCTCTCCCCAGAAATCCTGCTCGACGGTGGCCGCTTTCTATCAGGCTGACTGTCGGATCATGTGCCTCCCAAGGCAATACAAAAACTGCAAATATCTTTCAATAGCACTAAAATGAAGCCAATTGAGTGACTTTAGCATCTAGTCATAAGCCCTAAGACAGTAATTAGTCGAGTAGCATAAAGTGCCCGGAATCAAGATTGAAATGGTATTTTAACGGCCTTCCTGACATTCCGGTTTTGCAGAGAACCTGTCAATTAATTTGTTATTTTATTGTGTTACGGCAAAGTAGAGTACCGGACCGCTTCACGTTTACTGTCATTGTTGAGAGCACCCAATACCTTGAAAGCAATCAGACTTCTGTAAACAAAATAATGGGCATGGTTTTGTTTGTGTAAGTATATTTTAAACCTTGCGATCTCGTGCCACCATTGAAAATAGATCTCCCCCATGCTGAAGACGTCTTGTTGCTAAGATGATGATGATTAATAACCGTAATTTCAACCGCAATCATCATTGATGGAGACCATCGCCACATTGCGGCTGCAGTTGTGTGGAATTAATATTGTGTAGAATCGCGAACAGGAAGAAACGCGTTTGTGTATAATTGAAGACTGTGTGGAATAAATAATGTGTTGAATGTCAGTTGTGCGGAATCCATATTGTGTAGAATCGCGAATAGGTAGAATTGCGTTTGTGTTGTACATCGATCAATCCATTGTATTGTTAGGTGTAGTCAAAATACATATTATTTTATTTAAAAATGGACTTATTGATCATATTTCTAAGAAAATTATAATGTAATTAAGTCAACAACAAACCAATGTACTCAAAAGTAAAAATTATTTGAGAAAATATTCATTCCCAATATTTTAAACATTAAAAAAATGGTAAATATGACAACATGAATGTATGATTACAAGAACAATATTTATTTAATTTGAAGAGTGAAACTAATAATAAACATTGTTACTAATAGACAAACCTATTATTAATAAAGTATTATAGTCATAATTTAGATTTTACATCGTACATTGACTAAAACATAGATTAACAAAATTATTGGCTCCTTTTTATATGAAATTGCCGTCCTTTTCGCAAATATATATTTGCTCCAATATTTTTAATTGTAAATAATATGTTAAATTTAATACGGGATTTCAAAAATTGTGTATGCTTAAATGTCTATAAGTCCCTAAAATAGTACTAATTTATTAGATAATTGACATTAAAATATTTACAGTTATAATAAAAATACCTATACATTAATACCTAAGTTTAAAATAGCAAAAATATACACTAATACATATAAAATAATACTAAAAATTAAAAAAGTCGTCCACACCGCTGTCCCCCGGAATGGTGCCCAGAAAGCTGGCTGCGTTGCCTCGTTGAATAGCGATGCTAATCCGTTGCCCGAGGAACGAGCCAGCTCTCCGGTCACCAGTGGTGTCATTTAATTTTATGGAAAGTTCTGCAAAGAACTTTTTCGCACCAGGGCCCCACGGTCCCAACGTTTCCACCCCAAACGGCTGAAATACGAAGTCTTGCGCTAGACTTACGTATTTCCTCCGCTTGAGGTCTTCCGCAGCTGACGCCGCAGCCCCAGCGCAGCTGCCAGTGGAGGCCACATGCGAAGGCGCCAGTGTGTCCACACATGTAGCGTCCCACACCAGCGCCTTCCCACGCTGCCACCCAATGAGCGTCATGCCGTCGGGCCTCTTGCCATCGTCACGTACGGTACCTTTCGGCTCTAATACGGCCGGTACGTTGACGGTGACAAGTGCCCTACGAATGATGTCATTGATTGCCGCGTGCCTGGAGATTCGGCCTGCGCTGCGGGTACACGAAAGACCGTGGTGCCCTAGCGGATCCACAGACGCACCACAGGGACAGTAGTGTGGACGAACCAGATTGACCCCCAATCTTATACCCAAACATATAGACAACGATAAGTTGTCCAGGACGGTGCCGATATTCGAAGAGGGGACTGCTTGCAGCCAGAACCCTGACTCTCGCTCTGTCACGGCTAGGAGACGAGCCCGTTCCGAAAGGTTGGCCGAAGAAACTAATAAATCTTTTAGAATTTTTTTGCATAAAGGCTCGTCCCATAGCCGTTGATGCATCGGAGACTCTGGGAGAGACTCATTCGGACATATACTCATCCAGGCTTTTTTAGCATCTGTGCAGCAAGGACTGTCTATAAAACTTGTGTGTGGTCCTAGGATTTTGCTGACTAAATTTTCGGTGCTATGAACAGATGATAAAAAAGCCGGGAGAGAAACACTTGAAATTTTGCGCACTCCGATTCCGCCTAAACGAACTGGAAGCGAAGCTTGGGACCATGCTCTTGAATTAAGATCTAAATTTAGAATTTTGGAAATTACTGTTCGAATGTCATTATCTAAAGGTATTACTAAATTATCATATCGCCAAAAAGGACTGCATCGTAAAAAGTACGTAAATTGCGGAACGAAAAGGCAGAAACGGAGTAAAAATAGGGCCATGTGTGATTTTATTTTAAGTAGTTCTTCAGAATAAATTTGGAATTTTAATTGTTTTTCAAGTATAAATGGCGGGACAGACTTGTCTAAAATGGGGGCACCAAGAAGACGGAGAGTTTCTTCACTTAAAATTTTGATTCCTGGGGCCTTTGAGTCAAAATTTGTTATAATTTCAGGTTTGTTGATCAAATTTGGGTCCAAATAAAGCTCGCATTTTGAAAAATTTAAGGAAAGGCCGATATTTTGAAACTCAGTGGATATAAGTTCTAGATCATCTAGAACTGTTGTAACTCCACCACCAAGTGTCCCGTCATCTAGGTACCATACGTTTAATTTTGACTTTAATTTTGAAATAATTGGTTGTATTGCCAAACTAAATATAGCTGGTCCGAGTGGGTCTCCCTGTTGACACCCTACTTCTGAATTCAAAACATTGCTTTTATACATTAATTTAGAAGGGGAATTATAACACTGCCAAATATAGCGAAGAAGTTCCGGACATTCTTTTTTAATTTCTGTAAGTAAGGTGTCTCTATTTACCGAATTAAATGCATTTTTGACGTCTACTTTCAACACGACTTCAGCCTGGTTGCTGGATATAAAAGTACGCAAGGCGTGTACTGCGGCTTCGCAGCCACCTTTGCTCCCATAACCAAGCTGAATCGGCTGAAAAATAGACGTTAATTTAGGAGCCAATTTTTTACAACAAATTTTGGAGGCGAGTCTCCGAATGGTAGTGCCCACAGCAATCGGCCTGACTCCCCCCTCTTTCTTCATTAGGGCGCACAGATTCGCCCCGTATAAAATATCTATCACTTCTGTGTTGACCTTTCCCGCTAACATGACGTTAATGAGGGCGGTGAGTTGCTCCAAAAGCCTGGTACCGGCGTCCCCGCAGGACTTGCACAACAGATCCTTTAGATGCTGTGGTGAAAGTCCATCGAGGCCACCGGCTGAGCCGTTTTTAAAGGACATCACCGCCGACAAAACATCGTCACATGTAGCGGTGAGGTGAATGGAGGAAAGGTCAGGGGCAGTCAGGTTGGACTGTGGTGCGGACGGGTGCTTTTCTCTCAGCGCGTCGAGAGTTTCCCTGGAGTCAGGGGCAAGGGAGTCTTGAGAGAAAAGAAGCTGTGCAGCCCCCTTTATGTCCCCTTCGCTGACTTTTTCCTCAACTTTACTTACTTTATTAAAAATGCGTCTGTGGTTATGTCTGAAAAAACGATTATTGGTAAGACTGTTACAATTTTGTTTAATTTTGTTTGTAAGAGACGAGGAATTTTCTTTATCAACATTTAAAATTTCGGAAGTGAATGTAAATAGTTTGGTCCAGGCGCGCTTTGAATTTTCTTTAACTGTGGTTTTAATGATATTTGTTAAATTTTGTGCGACAGCAATGCGGGCGCCCCGTGGTACCCTTTTTATAACTGGAACTGATTCCTTCAGTTCTGCCAAGTACGACCACAGGGGCTCGTCCTGTACAGTAGGGGATGTAGTGGCACTATTTTGAAATGGACATGAAGAAGGTATTGTTATGGTTCGATTTTGCTTATGTTTTTTTCCTATATGAATATTTAACCCATGTTTGCTATTAAAGCAGCGCGCCTGGGGGCAAAGGGGACACTGGAAAGTTAGGACTCCGTCACTAATATTCCCTCGAACATCGTCATCGTTCTGAGTTGGCATTGACCCTATATATATATAGCAATATTTAACTAAAAAATAAATAGATCAAAAGATAACTTAAAAGTTGGTGGGTATAGGCTGGTGACAGTTTTTCATACCCATAAGCACCACACACACACATTACATGTACACATTTTGTTTTTATTTACACAAAATTCACACTATGTTCACCATTATAATTTTTTATCCAAAGTTATATATTCTTCGTATTATTGCTTGTAATGACAATGAAAAGCTGCTGCACTACTGCGCGCGCAGGACACATTTGCCCAGCAACGGTTGCTGTGGCGACACCGGCGGCGTGGCGTCTTGTCATCTGATATCAAAATGATCAACAATAATATTTACGATTTTAGCCACTGTTTGCGCACGCCCGGGTGTATCTTTATTTGTGCTTCATCATTGGCCTATGGGTCAACTACTTATATAGGAATAAACTGACTTGGAACCGCAGGGCTATCTAAAATTAATTATTAATTATTTGACACATGTTCGCTGTTCGCTGCTTTTTTAAATTTTTTTTCTAAAATTAAATTAAATATATTATCATAATATTTTTATATATCAAAAAATACCCCTGTTCATTTATCGTCGGTTTTGCTTCTTCTAATTTTATAAAGGGAGTAGTTATCACAATTAAATTTTTATCACCAGTTAGCTTAATGTTGTCTAACTATACCCACAAAGTTTCATGTAATCCGATTTGACATTTCTGAGAAATTGAAATTTTTGCTTGTATCAGAACGCCAATTTCATAAATAAGGACCTTATACGAGTATTACGATGAACTCTCTGTAAACCTGAGTAAATAAGAAGACGGCATCAATAATTTTGAAATAGCAAAACTTTTACGCTATAATAATAATAGGTACTTAATATAAAAATTACAGTAGTTTATGGCAACTCGGTGTCTGTTTATTGTACGCCTCGTATGAGAACAGTTTGACACGAGTGTTCTAATACCTAAATATATGCAGTTTTTATCTACACATGTTCCAATTTCGTAGTTAATTACAATATAATTTTCGTAATTTTTCTGGAAATAAGCTGCGAGTAATTTCTGTTGCCGCGTCAAAGGAATATATTCAATAAGTAATCATAATAAGAGATAATGAACATATAAAAAGGTAAATTACAGCGGCAGTTCATTAGTACTGCATGTATTTCTCTTAATATCTCTCATACTTATGATGTTACTTATGTGTTATACACATATTAAATGCAATAATAACTTGAGATCCTTTATAACATGATTCTAAGTATTTCATTAAATTATAAACAAGATCTTGAAGGATTTTGAGGCATTACTTGCAAAAGTTTATCTATGATTGCATATTTCGTCAATGTAGAAATTCGTCTGGGAGATGTTTTCCCAGTGAATTCAGATAATGTTTTACTTTTCGTGTATTTCAGTTGACTTTCCACCGCTACCTACGTGTAGTTACAGCTGATATAGATAGTAATTAATGCAAAAAGTGAACATACTTCGCATACTACAACCACAGTAGGAGCTCTTACTGCTAATATGGTTGGCAACCATAATAAAAAAATTGAAGAATTGCGTATTGTATTCGCCGTATGAGCCCTTCCTGCTAATTTGGTAAGCAACCAATATTGACAACTTCAGGCATTTGCCTATCATTTCCGCAGTATGAGTACTTACTGTCGATATAATTAGCGACAACCAAAATGAAATGTAAACCAGTACTAGAAAAGTAGCCGTAAGTAATTTTACTGTTTTTTTATAATTAGGAACCCATGACAAATAATACACTTACTGCTTTTATGGTTTCTAATATTTATGGGTTCCCGATAAGTTACAAAAATATGAGTTAAATCCTATGGTTAAATCAGATTGTGGAGTATTTCGCGCTGATTCCGAATATGTAGTCAACTCGTTTTCGTCAATAATTGACATACTGTGAATATCGTTAGCACGGCAGTATACCTCCTAGTACTTTAATAGTACATATTATTCTAGGACCAAAGAAACTTAGGTACGTCACTCTATATGTGATGCCAGGATTTGTATGAACTATGGTACCCTTCTCTTACCTACATCGCTAGCTAATTCCGAACTGAACAGAAGGTTCTATGACGTCAATTCCAAACTTCTAACCTAATTACGGGCACGTCTCCACTATTCTCGACGTTTTTCATTTGAGCCGTGTACAATTTACAAAGGGCGTTCTGGGATATCTCCGGTCGCAGTGATGGGGTTTTTATTTTTATTTTATTTAGCAAAATACATACACGTGTGTGTACACACACAAACACACACACGCGCACACACACCACTGTACATGCACCTTGTTTTATTGTTCTTTTTGTTTGTTAATAAGGTATATAGCTAACAAAATTTTAAAATGCAGTTTTGTTATTGGCATTTCAACCATAATGTACCCATATTTTAAATGTATTCAATTTCTGATAAACTGTGAAATGAACTATTAAAATTGGCCATTCAACGAGGTAACGCTGCCAGCATTCTGGGAACGCATCCGCTTAGCAGCGATCTAGAATCATATTTTTTTATGTCATGCGGAACGCAAACAGGCAAGCGGGCCACCTGATGGAAAGTGGTCCACTGCCTATAGACATTAGCAACACCGAGAGTATCGTCAATGCGTTGCACACCTCTATAACACGTTACTCTGGCAGCTAAAAGACAAATGTCCCTCCACTGCCAAAGACGGATCCCCAAATTCCCACCCCATGGAGCACTGGAAACCTTACTCACCGGCAGAAACACAATACTATTTAAAAGAGTATTGTTTAGTTGCGGTATTCTGTAAGGTGGAGGTACATCCCCAGTCGGGCGGCTCCAATTCGAACGGGATACCCCGCTATGCCCTACCTCTCTTGATAAATAAGTAAAAAAATAATATATTTGGTTGCAAACGTTAGTAATAGGTAGATGAAATAGAATAGCAATGTCAACCACAGACAAGGGATTTAATGTCAGCAGCACAAAGTACGACAACAAGCGGCGCGCCCCAAACAGTGCTTATTTCCTGTTTGCCCACCTCCAATTGATATAAAATAAATACGTCGTTGGATAAACAAGAATATCATGAGAATTTTATGGATACAAATTACCACAGATCTCTGCCGTACACACTTAAAACCAACAAGGCATACACCTCCACAATCGATCTCCCGAACCGAGGCACGAACATCACCAAATCCCTACTAAGTAGCGTCGTTACCTTGCACACTCGTAAACGTAATGAACAGGTTTACTAGCGCCCTGCGACCCGGCGTGTGTTACTGCTCCTTTATTAGCCCCCTCTTGATTGTTCAGTTTACTGCTGTTTATGTTTACATACTGCGTGTGGCCGTTAGAGCTTGCGTGAGTGGTCGTCTTAGTATAATGCCGGGGCTGTCTGGATAAGGTAGCCAGCGTAATTACTGGTGCCTAAGAGGTAAGCATTTTAGTTCTCACAGTGACAGCTGCGATTCTGCGTTTTTGTTACATGAAACTAATAATTATTGTCTTCTATACATAGTATAAAATAAAGTCGCTTGCCGCCGTCTGTCTCTGTGTATCTATGTAACTTAGCATTCGCATACGCGTAAGACGCTGTCCTAATTCGCAATGGTCGTGCGACCATGGTCGTACAAAAGAAAATAAAAATTATCTTTCAATCGTCAAATTGGAAATGAGAAGGATACGCGCAGTAACATATTTACCGCCCTGGAGGACAATGCTAGGAGTCGAACCACGTCCGCCAGGCGTCCGACATTGACAAGCAGAGCTGGACCTAGGCCTATTGTCTTTTTCTTTACTGCCTAGACGGAATATTTTTATGGCCTTTAACCACGGTTAGCTCTTTAAAGACTGCGAGAAACTACCATGGAGGTACCAATGACTCTTTTCTGAGTAATGTAAATTAGTTCTCTAACCAATGCTCGTACGGTGACGAAAAACATCGTGATGAAACCTGCGCATTTAGGCGACTAAATGTGTAAACATGATCTGCCTTAATTTCAGATGGCAGTTATATATTTAATGTTAGCGTCCCGCCTGCTTCGCACGGGTGTTCTCGGAACTTATCTATATTAAAACGCATGTACCTATTACACATTTATGTAGGTAATCTTCGAGGAGCGTCGGTGGATTAATGGCTAGCGGATACTGAGAGGTAGGTACCTATCGGGTTCGATGCCCAGTGCCGGTACCGCCATGAACCAATGACCTTTTCTGAGTTAAGTACAATTATTGAACACTAACCGATGCTCGTACGGTGAGGGAAGATATCGTGAGGAAACCTGCCTCAGGCGATTGAATGTGTATGATCCAATCTGGTTAGGTTCCTCTGTTAACAGGGTCACGGAGGTTAGGTGGCAGTCACTCTACTGTAATTAGGTACATGATCTGCCAAATCCTGGATCATGGTCAAGGCGGACCCCAAACCCTTGCGCGTGATTTCACTACCGGGTCATTAAGGCTACTATGAAAGATAGTAGACATTTATTACACGTAGACACCACGACACGACAATTAGGTACAACAAAAAAAAGGTAATAAAAGTACTTACGTAAAAAATAAAAATTATGATAGAAAATAAAAAAAGCAGAATAATAATAATAAATGTACCTACCTACAGTTATCTATTCCCAGTGGCATTGTTAAAACTCCGTGTCGCGGCTTCCAGTGCAACTTGACCCCTTCAGCATGATGTTGTGGCCGCTTGACGCGTACCACAACGCTGGTATGACCATTGTTTAGTTGACCACCAATACAACTGACGCGGTCGAGGAATATGGACGACCTCTTTGACGGTACTTTACGTTATGAGGCGTTATGGCGTTAACGTTACGACGTGCGGTTAGGTTGTGGATTTGTGTATAGTAACTGTCACTCTTATCCTTATCCTGCCCGCGTACAGTCCTCCGTAGTTATACATACCTAAATTTAAAATAACCTAACCGACAGAAAAATGATGAAAGCTTCCGACCAAGTATCCTTATAATCAAATATTTCCTATACCACTAAAACAATTTTAATTAAGCAACCACTTCGATTAAACTGGCTATTATACAAAGAAATCCGCATGATCGCAATCTCCGATCCACACATAACCGGTTGTTACACTTTCCTCTTCACCGCACTGGTATTATATCCAACTCTTTCGCGATGGTGGCAATGCGGCTCTGGAATGGTCTCCCCTCTGAAATTAGACTTTTGACTAGCAAATTCTCATTTAAAAAGGCTGTACACAAGCATTATCTGCATTCCCCTTAATTACATTATTCCCCCTATTATTTACTCCTATGTATTATCCTATGTACCTATTTTTAGTATGTATTTGTTGTTTAACTATTTCTTGTATCTTTGTAAAATTGTATAAATTTAGCATTTATTGATGTAAAGTATCCCTTCCTTCACCTTATCGTATTGTTTATCCCGCGCCGTCTACTGTTTTCGATATTTTTTTTGTCACGGTTGACTGGTAGATAAGGCTACTTTAGCTTTAAGTCCGCCAATGTACCTTTAGTGCATAAAGATTTAATAAATAAATAAATAAAATTCGCATCGAAATCGGTGTATCCGTTCGGGATGTTACAGACAGATCTGCACATCCGCAGATTCACAGATCCACAGATCCACAGATCCGCAGATCCACAGACTCAGACACACACAATAACACCCTTCTTTTTCGTCGACGGTTAAAAAGACTACATATCAACCCTTAAAGAATTTTTAATCCTCTAAGTATCAACTCTAACAAAAACCCAGTCCCACACCCATGTCTCACACACTACCCACGCCCACGTACTTAAACCGTGAGAACTGGAATTAAGTGGGTAGTTACGAAACAAATCATAGGGGAGGACCGTCCGGAACTTAATAATGAATATAATAATGCCAGCCTTGATTCAGAGTCACGCCGGGCACAAGTAACTCCGGCGAGATCCGGGATCGGAACATGGCCGTGATAATAGAAACCCTCTGCCCTTATGTAACTAATTCGGCCGCCTTTGGAGCGATATCGAGAAGGGAAGACAGGCTAGTGGAGTGGAGGATAGTTGGATAAATATTAATCTGTGAAGGATAGTGGCTATAGGACGAGTGGCACTGTTGCATCTATATCTATCCATTTTTATATAGTATAAAACGAAGTTGATTTTGATGAAACCATGCTAAGAACCAACCAGACATAGTTACGTCCCAGAATCCTAAACTTACACCGAAATTTTTTTCTGAAACATATTCAATGTAAAGACACGGCTTTTTACAATTTCTATAATTAATAAGAAAATTATCTGAAGGAAGACATCCGCAACTGAGCTCTGTTCAATAAATCGCGTCTAAATGCTCCTTAAAATGGCGAATTTCGGAGATCAAAATATCATTTTGATGCTAATTGTACGCGACCCCCGTCTCCACAACAATGGCCGAAGACAATGTGTCTACCACTTTATAACGCGTTAAGTCACATATATTAACTAAGGGTTAATTAACTTAAGGGACTGGTAAATATTTTACCTTGTTGACTTTGGCTTCCATAATCGCGAGATTACAAAGCGCCTGAATAATTTATCATGGCAATTGTGTGGTTTGCGGGAATTGTCGCGTATTTGTTCTAGGTGGCCTACATTAAATTAATGAATTTAATTTAGATTTAAATAGGTAAGTACTTAATATTATTCCAAAAGAGACTACGGCCAATAGTAGTGTTTTGGGGGGTCTAGAAGTAGTGTGGCAGGCCTGACAGTCCTGTTATGCCTGTCACCTGCGGCACCTATGGCAGGCAAAGTAGATCGGCAACCTGCTAAAGGTTGCAGATGTATTCACTGAATGAGGATGGCATTGGACCGGTCTTTGTGGAGAACTTTGAGAGATGTTTTCAGTATAGTTCGCCGGATATGATGATAGTAATAGCTTTAAATGGATCTAAGTTTAACATGGTAATCCAATCAATTGGCCAAGTTGTCGATTACACAATTGTTGAAATCTCGAACTTTTTACTTTTTTATATTTTTCTTCTATTACACAAAGGTAACAATCTGTATAGAAACAACAAACAAGCCCACATTCCTATGATCGCTGCCCCACAAAAAAAAGCACGAAGAAAAAAAAACGCAAATTTGTCAGGAAAGCAAATGTCGGGTTGAAGGTTGCTTTGGGGTCATAGCATTTGCATATGGCCGACTCGACAGGCCGTTCCACTTCCAAGTGTTTCAACGGTATTGAGGGAGCCATGCCTTGAGCCTATGAACACTATAAACACTAGTGGTGGCCTTTTTACTTATGCCATGAACGGTTTTAATGCTGATAATTCGGTGTCCGTCTCGTACCCCGAGGTACCGGGTTAGAACCTCATTTCTGAGTTGTGTATTGCTTTCTAGTGGGCTGAAAATAAATTTATCTAGCCTTATACATTTGTTATCCATAAATAAATATTTATGGATGTCTAATTGTCTTCCTCCCGGAGGATAAGGGCCCCAGTGCCCCTTGGGGAGCCGCGGTAGTAACTTTATGGTATTTTACTTATGGGTGGTATTATATGCATTTCATTGGATATAACAAAAGTTGGCAGTTAGTAGAGACCTCAATGGGATACATGGCAGCTTGGAAAAGGAAACCTATACATAACCTCAAAAATTTACAGAATTTTACGTGAACGTGATCGCAGGAAAGCTAGTTAGATTTCAAACTAACATTCCTGTCATCCTCCAACAAGTCCCAACGGTTTACAACGGGATATTGAGGATTACGGTTTACAACGGGATTTAACGGGATATATGTTTGACTAAAGGCCGATCCCACTTACTTATCGATAAGTACTAGATACTAAATTGACAATATATCTGCTAAAATCGTGTGAACCGCCTGTGAACGTAACGCAGTGTCTCTTAGAGAAACCAACTGCATATTTTTTATATCACAGTTCATGTATTCATTTCTTCTGGCAAACACGTCTTGCGTGTCGCGATAACATAGACATAGACGAAAGACTGGAATAAAATTCATTCGTTTCCTAAAATCAAAACACTGCCTAGTTCAAGTTTTTTGGCTTTCTCGAAGCATTCGTTTTGCTTAGGTGAGTGCATTTTTGTTTTTAATAGTGTTTTTTTTTAAATCCCTGACTAAAAAAGAGGAGAGTTATAAGTTTAACTTGCGTATGTGTGGCTTTGTGGCGTTGGGTATCTGTGTGTCTGTCTGTGGCATCGTAGCTCCCAAAAGGATGGACCGATTTCGATGCAGTTTTCTGAATTTGAAAGCCAGTTTAATCGAGATGGTTCTTAGCTTTGTTTCATTAAAATCGGTTCAGTGGTTTCGAAAATATTTGAGTATATGTAAACTCGGTCAAGGGGTTATCTGGATTTTGCTGTCGGTTAAGTAAATTAAATGCGTTAAGTATTCAACTATCTGTATTTCCGCTAACTCCTAAGCCACGCAACGAATTTTAAGGCGGTTTTTTATAATTTAGAGAATTTCCTCCGAAACGGTTTAATGTATCTGTAATAATCATCTTGGCGTCAATATCCCGCTTGTGCCAGCCGAGAGCCCGGGGTCCGCCTTTACCATAATCCAGGATTAGGCAGATCAGGTAATTTCAGTAGACCGACAGCTATCTAACTTCTATGTTCGTTAACACAGTTACACATTGAGGCAGGTTTCCTCACGATGTCTGATGATGGTTCAGTTGGTTAACATGCCAGTCGCCACGCAGAGGCCCCGGGTACGATTCCCGGCCGAGCAGAAATTGAAATTATAAATTTTAATTTTGGTTACGGGTCTGGGTGTAGTATGTATTTAAATTCTTTTTATAAAAGTAGCCATAACACAAGCTTTACTTACTTTGGGGCTAGATGGCGCTGTGTGATTTTGTCCAAGTAAGCATGTGTTCCGTCACTGTAAGAGCATCGGTTTAGTGTTCAATTAATGTGCTTAACTCAGGAAAAGTCACTGGCACATGGCGGCACCGGCACTGGGGTATACCAAACTTTACTGGGGATTGAACCCGGAATCTCCCACTACCTAATGGCCATTAGGCAACCGACGCTCCTAGAAGATTACCTACCAATCTCTACATATACCGAACTCGCTTCCTTCTGTCTATCCATGTCTAAGTATTCCTATATATATCCGCTTAGTTCTTTTAAACTACGCTACGGATGCTAATGCGGTTGTTAATTTTTTTAAATTTTTTTACTTATTGTGTAGCCAGGCATTTGACCGTCACCTCACCTGGAGCATGCCTGTGTAGGAACAGCCTATTCACTCTAGCCTTGAAGGCATCCAGATTATATTGAACAGGGAACACACTCACAGGCAACGCATTCCACTCCTTAGCCGTACGCATTATAAAAGTCGAGCCAAAGCGGCTCGTCCGGATAACTGGAAGATCCACGACATAAGGATGAAGCGCTCGCCCGGATCGCGTCTAATAATAATAGACAGAGTGATTTTTTTAGGGTAGGGCAGGGGTAGGTGGCTACTATTATAATAGATAGTATGTACGGGTCCACAAGCATGTAAATTTTGAGAACACCCGGGACTGCGAAGCAGGCGGGACGCTAACATTAAATATAAAACTGCCACCTGAAATTCAAGAAAGGGATGAAAAGGGTTTTACGGGGTTGGCAGCGCGTGGGAACCACAGGTATTACAAACATAGCCTGCGGTGACTGCTTACCATCAGGCAGGCCGTAAACATATTTGCCACCCTTAGTGGTCATACAAAAAACTAGAACATTATGTAACCATAGCCGCCAAATTTTACAATAGCAGTGTCTATGAAGGGGTATATCACAAATAGCCGGCGTCCCTTTTGGACACGTTATCATAATTACAGCCCATTACAGTCCACTGCAAGACTTAGGGCCTCTCCCACGAAAGGGGAGGTTATTGTCATAATCTCCACGCATGGCAGGCGGGTTGAAGATCGCAGTGTTATAAATATAATAATGGAAAACGCAGCTGCCCATTTTACAGGCTACGGAATCTCTAAAACATCAGTCGCCTTGTACGATACCCACGAGTACCCCAGATTGGTACTATTCCACTTTGCGGGACACCACATGGCCAATCACGTTATTTGCACCATTAAAAAAGGGAACAAAATATAGATTTTCACTTCAGCTGTAAGTAGGCTCCTTCTATGTCTCTATGTCCAATTTCTTTGCTCCCACTGTTATAAAAAACGTCACTGGACCCAATTGGCTTCCGAGACGTCACCTTTTTTTTATTATTATTTGACTAGCCAGGCATTTGTCCGCCACCTCACCTGGTGGTAAGTGACGATGCGGCCGATGATGGAGCATGCCTGTCTAGAAACAGCCTATTTACTCTAGCCTTGAAGGCATCCAGATTATTTTGATCAGGGAACACACTCGCAGGTAACGCATTCCACTCCTTAGCCGTACGCATTATAAAAGTCGAGCCAAAGCGGCTCGTGCGGATAGCTGGAAGTTCCACGACATAAGGGTGAAGCGCTTGCCCGGATTGCATCACCCGACCTGCTCGCTTCGACCTGAGGCCCACCCTAGGGCACACCTAACGAACTGGCAAACTCGGTGCGGTGCTGGAGTTCGATTAGCCTCAAAGTACGAAACGGTCACCCATCAAGTTACCGGCATCGGCGTGTGTCGCTTAACTTTTGTTATCGGTCCCGCAAGCACGCTGCCACTAGACCGCCGCTACTATGATGTATAGGTTTTTATCTCAGTTACGTCTGTATCGTGACTAGAGTGTCTGTGGCCGAGTGGCTAATGTAGCCGACTCGTAAGCGAGATGTACCGGGTTCGAACCACACTGTTATGTGCATCAGTTGAACACTAATAGATGCTCTCACGGTGAGGGAAAACATCGTGATGAAACCTGTACATTCAGGCGACTGAATGTGTGACAATGATCCATCTGGTCAGGTTCCCCGGTTCGTGACCCTGCACGGAGGTCAGATGGCAGTCGCTCCATTGTAATTATCTGATCTGCCAAACCCTTGATCATGGTTACGGCTGACCCCTGGCCGAGGGCCACAAGTACACGAGAGCACAACCGGGACATTAGCGCCAAGATTATTATTATTATTATATCAACGATATCTATCTACTGTTATGACTCATTTCAACAGCTTGTTCATATAACTGTTTTGAACAACATTTCGCTCTTAACAAATGGAAACATCGTGATCTCCTGACGATTTATCTTGAATGATAAACCTACCTCATTAATAAAAAGCCTGCCTAGGTCAAGACAGCTTTCTTTATTTCGGCCCAAAAAACTTTAGTAATCAGAAACTAATGTTTTCGCCTTCAATTGATTGGGGTCGATGCATTGATCTAAGGAAACTAGCGCCATCGTAATATTTTCTAGTTTTTATGGTCTGTGTGTCGTCGACAGTAAAATTAAGTGCATTCACCTAAAAACGTGGCTTTGAACTTGATAATCATTTATTTTATTTACCTACATAACACTAATGCTATTTGTATATTGTGGGCCAATGCTTACTAACGTAGATACGAAACGATATTTCGTTCGCGTGGTGTCCTACACCTACCCTACCCAAGTCTACCCTCCCCTACCCTATCCTACCTCTGCAAAATACGCGTGAGCACAGAATAACAACACAATTGTTGAGAGTAAATACAAGCCACTAGAAGACACTAGATACAATTTGCCATTAAACATTAGGTTTGCCGTCTCGGGATATAATACATATCTTGGGACAAGTTCGAGCATAATCTCGTGTGTATTCTTTTTCCGAGGAACGTCATCAAGTGATGAAGTAACGTTTTGCGAAAGAAAATGCTCACTGCTCCGTGCCCTACACCCCCGCGTTCATACACGAAAAATCACCCTCCCACCTACTTCACATACCGCAGACGATATACCAGTTAAGTTGTCGACCTATAGTAGAACCTTGGGAAAATGGTAAATGGTAATCCCTTCGGCACGACCGATGTGCATGATTTTCCGCCAAATTGTATTAGGTATTAGGTGTGTGGTGCCGCCACCTCAAAGAATAGCACCACCCCATCTCTTCCCGTGGGTGTCGTAAGACGCGACTAAGGGACAAATCCGAAAGGTGGGCAGCAGCACCTTTCTGGGTAGATTTACATCAACTGCACTGCGATCTCCAACCCGCCTGCCAAGCGTGGAGATTATGGCAATGACCTCCCCCGTGGGAGAGGCCCGAAGTCCTGCAGTGGACTGTTATGGGCTGTGATGATGATGATGTATTAGGCATAGTTAGCTGTAGAGTGCAATGAAAGGTTCCCCTCGTTTTACGTATGCTGGGGGTAGGGGGCTGTTCGTTCTGCAGTTGACTGTCCTATGTTTTTTTTACCCTTGATGAAAAAAGAGAGGTGTTATAATGTTAGACATGTGTATATGTGGTACTTTGTGTCTGTCTGTGGCATCGCAGCTCGGATCTCCTGAACGGTAGACCGATTTCGATGCCGTATGAAAGCCAGATTAATCGAGCTGCTTCTCTGCTTTGTTTCTTTAAAATGGGTTCAGAAATTTAGAAAATATTTTAGAACTTAGTTCATATGTACACTTATTACTTGAGTGCAACAGTATTTATTTTCAATTACAGAATGGAGAGAAATCTTGCGATCCTGTTCATCATGAGCGTAATACACAACGCCTGGAATCTCCCATTCATAAATAACAGAAGAGCACTAAACGAGCTGGAACGGTCACTAATGGAGACAGAAAGAGATCCATCACTTTTAATATCTTTACTAACAGATTTACGAAAAGGTACACAAGACAGCAGCTATAGGAAGCCGAAATCACCCACATTCCAAATCATGGTACCGACGAACCTACACGTGATACCATTGGAGAACAACGTCTACCAGATACCCAACGCCAACGTGTCGAGATCAACGCATTTGATACCGATTTACTCGTACGTACCAGTGCAGTATAACAATTGGGTACCGATACAGGATCTGGCGGTGATACCATTGAACAAGCAGCAGAAAGCCCAGAGTCGCGACTTTGATGATGATGAGGTCGTGAATGGGTATCTCAGACTTTTTGGAGGATATGGCCCTGGAAGGTACTATGGTGGCCATGGACATGGTCATGGGTTTGCGGTAAATTATCTTTATGGATAGAAAAAATACCCATAAAATGCTGGATAAAAATCAAGTATAATTGTAACTGAACTGAATGCTTTGTTTTATTTATTTTGTTTAAGGTTTGAGATACTAGCAAAAAAATTTAGGTAAAGAGGTGAGCGGAAGCCAGGCATCTGGTACAGTCGGCTGCAGATTGTCCGGACCCCAAAGTGCGACAGTGAGTGAGGTACTCTCTGAGGTATCTCTCTGCATGGTGCCGTACTTAACCGAGGTGTACTAAGAGCTTACGTACTAACGAATTAACTCATAAATAGGTACCTATTAGGTTCGAATAGTTATAAAGCAACGCAGGGCAATAGAGAAGATGATGTTGTGTCACCGTCGCACTATATTTTGTGTCATTATTGTCTCATTTGGACTTTACTCAATTAGCATTAGAGTTCATCATAATCTCCAATGCGCTCATTGCACCTTGCTCCCATCTTTGCATCCAAAAAAAGTTCGGATTTAAGAAAATAGTTAAGTCGGTTATGGTTAGGTACTTCAGGTGAACTCCTCGGGCATAGGTAGGTAGTACCTATAGCCTACCTAGCTAGTCACTGAATACTGAAAAGGGGGATTGTGTGAATGGAAAGTTCGGAAGGAGGATGTTTATACGGACTAGTTATGAGATAAACATACTAAAAGAAGATCCTCTAAGAGGACTTAGGAGGTGAGCCCTATAAGGAGATTGTGGTTACAAATAATGAAATAACCTAGATACCTAGTAGATATTTTTCTACAAAGTTTAAGCGACAAATTACAATTACAATATTCACACTATTTTATCTTCGTCTGCTTCATCACTTCTACAGCTAGCTTTTCTACTTAATTTTTTTCCTAAGAAAGTAGTGCCATCTATGCATTTTAACAAAAACTTACGCCAACCGACGAATGACACACATGACAGTAACTCTGATAATAGTTTCAATAAAATCGTCTAGATGGCGGTAAAATAATTCATACGCTCATATCCGGATAGATGTCGCTGTTATTCGTGATCTATTGTTTATAGGTCTGTGGTTCTTTGCATGAGTTCTATGTCCCTGGCCCTGATTGACATCGACATTTGGAACTGACACTTGATTGACAAACCAAATTTGATTTGAAAAACAACATAACCTAAAGTTTGCATTGGTTGCAGGAAATTTCAATTGTATTGGTTCTAAACCAGCCACTATTCCTGTAAATATTAGCATCAAACAAGTGTAAGGTACGAATGTAATTCGCAGTTTTATTAAAACTGACACATTTAGTTATTTTTTCATGTTTACTTTTGTACTTTCCCATATTAGCATGTTCCTAATTTACTTTTCCAGATGAATCTTATTAGAAGAGGTCTATCTTTTCTTTCGACTGGCATCAAAACACAATATTCTCAACTTAGCGGTAAGTGTTTATTATGAACTTAAAATATTAGGTAGGTATTAAGAAACCTTATTGGTTGGACAAGTATCTTGTGAAGTATTGGCTAAGGTTAAAAATATGAAACTTCTACAGAAACTTTTATCAGGTGGCAGGACTCAGTCAATTGTAAGGAGTCCATTTGAGTGAGTACTAGTGCCTTATCTATTTCTGCCGACAAGCAACAACGTTTGCATTGTTGGGTTAGAGGATACCAAAGGGTGCAACTCAAAAAGACTGAAAAGTCGAGAAAAGGCACCCGAAATTTTACAAGTCTTTTTTCCTCAGCGCCCCCTTTGCTACACTCCAACCCATTGTTGTGTTCCTGGTTGAGGGATATAATAGCCAGTGCACTAGGATGAGGTATTTCATCATCACAGTGACAATACCTGTTGCTCTGCAGTATTTTATATGAAACCTAATAAATGAATCATAGATGTTATGGACAACAGTAACCACTTACCATCAGGCGGGTTGTCTGTTTGTCACTGAGTAGTATAAAAAGCAAACTTTCTCTGAGTCTGAAAGCAGTTATACCATGCCCATTATGTTTGTACTTGAGACTCAGTGTTTAATGGCTGACATTCAGTGTAAGAATGAAAAATGCTCGCAGTATGTATTATTTTTTACAAGAACAAGATTTGACCACCATCTTACCTGGTTGTAAGTGACGATGCGACCGAAGATGGAGCATGCCTGTATAGAAACAGTTTAGTAGTTACTCTAGTCTTGAAGGCATCCAGATAAATGAATCTTCATCTACCGGCCCTTATTTCACTAGCATCATTATTTATGATGGCTGTGTGGTGTCTGGCAGAGTAGAATGGCACCAACCCTGTACACTCATGGGTGTTGTACAAAGCAACTAATGTTTTCGAGGCAAAAGATCAAGAGTCTCCGTAGTCTGGAAACAGGGCAGCAGCATTTCCCATTGTTATATTTAAACACTGCAATCTCCAACCCACCTGCCAAGCGTGGAGATTATGGCAATAGCCTCCCATTTCGTGGGAGAAGCCCTAAGTCCTGCAGTGGATTGTTACGGGCTAAGATGATGATTATTTATGCTACTATGTAGGGTCGACATAATTAAACTAGCTTTTCCCTGCGACTTTGTCCACATGGAAATGTTTTAAGTACGGTTTAGCTTTTGTCCACCCCACCATTTTAAATGACCTCTTTAGTGTATGCACGCTAGTACTACAGGGAGGTCAAGCAGTTACTCTGGCTTTATCCATTTGAATTAAACATGGCTTAGATTCAAAATTGGACATTGAACTATCAAACTTTGAAAACCTTATCAAAATACCTTCAGCGGTTTTTGTGTTGTGCGCACAGGCAGACAGACATAAATTTAAAACTGTCTACTTACATTGCAGTACACTACCCCGACTATTCTTTACCTGAAATATCATAGACTTTTTTACACTTTTATTATTGTAGAAAAAGATTATAATATTTTATTATTTAATTTAATAAAAATAACAACACCAAATCCCTTTGTTGTGTGTGGGTTATTTCTCCCTTTCGTCAGACTGGTCTTACTACTTAGGTAGGTAGGTATTTAAGTATTTGAGTTTTTTATTATTGCCATCTGGTTGGGTGTGGTATTTATTTATTTATCACTTTATCCTAATGTTTCAATAATGTTTTAGTTCATTTATCATCATTTACCATGGTCGCAGGTAGACTAAGTTAAGTTGACCATAATCATCTTGGCGTTAATGTCTCTCGAAGGCCCGGGGTCCACCTTGACCCAGGATCCAGGATTTGGTGATCAGGTAATTACAGTCAAGTGACTGCCGTCTGACCTCCATGACCCTGCTACCAGGGAAATCTGACCAAATTCAGTTGCCTGAATTTGCAGGTTTCATCATGATGTTTTCCCACACCATAAGAGCATTGGTTGACCATATTTGTCTAAAAGTTACAAAATAATACTACCTAATTTTAAAAGCCATTCAAAATGATTGGAAAAAGTCACAATTATATGTCAACTTAAAACATGGCCTTGTTACCGCAGGGAAATAATGTATAAAATTCCCTTGGGAAATAATGTGATTTGACTTTGCAATGTTCAAGTTTGTATGAAAACTCTGAGCAAACCTGTGTTGTGAAGAGAGTTCATTAGAATCATCTTTTTTTTTTCACAATATAAAAATAGAAAAAAGGGTTGAACGCAAATTCTGTGACTAAAGACTAGGCTGTATGGTTGCAGAACCCTAAACTACTTAAATTCATCTAATGAAAAAAGTAGAAAAGAAAAATGTTTTGTGCTATTATAAAATAATAATAAAAAATACGCGCTTGGACAAATTCACACAACGTCATCTAGCCCCAAAGTAAGCAAAGCTTGTTTTTTTTAATACCACTAAGGTAGCAAACAAGCTTACAGCTTGCCTGATGGTCAGCAACCACCGCAGCCTATGGACATTTGTAACACCAGGGGCATCACCCATTGTGTTATGGTTGTTAGATAACTGATAAACTACTTATATACTTCTTTTTTTATTGCAATGGATCTTTGTCAGCAACTGAACCTATAAAATCGATGATACCGAATCACAAAAATAACAATTTCAATAATTGAAATCATACAATGGGTTTTAACAGCGTTACGTAATAAGACTACATTGATCACACTCGCAGGAAACGTGTTCCATTCCTTAGCCGTACGCATTATGAAGGTTGAATCAAAGCGGCTCGGGCAGATAGCTATAAGATCCACGATTTAAAAATGAAGTGGTCACCCGGAACGCATTTCCCGATGGCGGGGCGGGGCCGGCGGAATGAGGTCGTGCAACTGCTTCGCATATTTTCCGATATTTAACCTGTAGAAGACCTAAACCTTTCCGGGAACTGTTGTGGACATAATAAATATGCTTGGGCAAATTCACACAGCGCCATCTAGCCCAAAAGTAAGCAAGGCTGACGATATGGGTGTTAGATAACTGATAAATTACATATATACTTTTTCCTTAAATACGTATATATTAGATATATATACGACGCCCAGACCCGTAACAGAAATTAAAATTCATCATTTTAATTTCTGCTCGACCGGGAATCAAACCCGGGAGCTCTGCGTGGCGACCGGCATATTAATCAACTGAACCACTCGGGTCGTCAATAATATAGTACCTATTTTGTGTGTATCTTACACACTATCTTAGAATCACAAAGGTTGTGTTTAACAATAAGCTGTGGACCGACTTTGGTGTAGGTATCTTTTTTACCCGACTACGGCGTAGCTAAGGAAGGGTAATATTTTTTTTATCTGTTTGTCTATCTGTGGGCGTATTACCGCTGAACAATCTTATCTTTATTTAATATCATCATCATCACAGCCCGTAACAGTCCACTGCAGGACTTCGGACCTCTCCCACGAAAGGGGAGGTTACTGCCATAATCTCCACGCTTGGCAGGCGGGTTGGAGATCGCAGTGTTAAAATATAACAATGGAAAATGCTGCTGCCCATTTTCCAGACTACGGAGACTCTTGATCTTTTACCTCGAAAACGAGTGTAAGGGGTTGGTGCTATTCTACTCTGCCGGACACCACACGGCCACGGCATTTTTTAATATAATTATATCATAATAGAGTTTATCAATCACAGTTTGGAGCTTGAGGTCCAACTGTAAATCGAAGTAATGTTTTATATAATTCTGGTAGGTTCGTCCGATCCAGTGATACAGCTTGACCTCTCCCAAGTACTAGCATTCATACAATAAGTAGGTCATTTAAAATAGTCACGTGGACAAAAGCAAATCTACAAATATATTTGCATACCTATACATAGCAAACTATTATAGAACCCTATGGGGAATGTGGAGAGAACGGATTGAGAACCTCGTCAGTATATCATATACACCCTTTCTTGGTCTTTTTTCGTCCACCATGCCATCGTCATCATCTTCGGTTGTGTTCTCGAGCGATGCGCGAGGGCCCGGGGTCCGCCTTCCCACATCTTCTTGTCCAATTCTTGAACTAGTCTTCGGCATTCTTGGTGGCGAGTTTGTCGCCACGCATGTCCTCCGTTTTGGGCCGGCGTGTTTTTCTCGTGCCTAGCGGAGGCGGCATGGCCAGACATTTCGTCGACCTTAGCAATAATAAATAATTGTCGTACCTACATTTTGCCCATCTTTACTGGCCTTATGTTACAAGAATTTCACTACGCTGTAAAGACAGTTGGTGGATTGACGGGTCTCTACAATCTTGCATAGAATTGCCACACATGGTTGCCTTAAATGCCTTAATTATGTTCAATGTTGTATAATTTTTTTGTGATCTGCGACACACGGTAAGTCTTTAAGCGCATTTGACAGCATCATTATTTACTTTTGTAATAATGTTTGGTTTGGAGGGACAATATGGACAGCAGGAAGTGCATGAGAACGGTCAGTTTTCTCGCTTATTGCACTTTTCGACTACTTTTGTTGCATTAAACACTCACTCTTATTTGCTCAAATGGAGATGCCCGATACCGAGCAGCATCTGTCGAACACAGCTGCGTGTTTGCGGAAGCGATTTTGTTCCTTATTCGTATGGCGATATAGGTTGTATTGTCGGTCGCGTGTGATGGTCACTAAATGGTGGCATGCCTGTCAATTTGAATCGAAACCCCTTCCGCGTCGGGGATTATGTCGTCATAGTAGTACGGACAGCAGAATAAGGTAGAGTTTGTATTGATGTTTTGATTTTTGTCCTGAAAACCTTGCTGGATTTGGGATCCGGTAGCATAGGCTATAATACCAACTCCGTAGACCGTCTAACGTAATCGACAGGGAAATTCTCGGAAAACCGCCGACCAAGTATACATACTCTCAAATATTTCCTAAAGTACTAAACCGATTTCAATGAAATAAAGCTAAGAACTATTTCGATTAAACTGGCTTTTAAATAACGAAAACTGCATCTAAATCTGCCCATTAGTTCAAGAGCTACGATGTCGCATACATACACACCCATACTCAGATCCACAGATACACACGTAAAACTTGTAACACTCCACTTTTCGTTGGGGGTTAATAAGCACAATTTTCTGGCGGATCTTTCGATACGATCTCGAGCCGTTATGATATCCGGCAGATAAGGAAATGGGTGTCGTCTAACGTGGTCGTGTGGTGTCCGGCATAGTGGGTGTTGTATAAGGCGACTAATGTTTTCGAGGGAACATATCTATTGTCTCCGCAGGCTGGAAAATGGGCAGCAGCTTTTTTAAATTTATATTTATAACGGTGCGATCTCCAACCCGATTGCCAAGCGTGGAGATTATGGCAATAACCTCCCCTTTCGTGGTAAAGACGCGAAATCCTGCAGTGGACTGTTATATGCTATGATGATGAACAAGGCGACTGACTATGTGTTGTCGCCAAACGGCTCGTACAGCTGAAAATAAGCAGCAGCGTTTTAACCTCCGACGCAAAATAGGGGTAGGTATTATAAGTTTGACGTATGTGTCTGTGTATCTGTAGCTCTGTGTATGTGTGGAGGTTTGTATCTGTCTGTGGCCGCTCCCGAACGGTTGGACTGTTTTGGATGTGATTTTCTCCATTTGAAAGTACCTACTTTGAAAACCAGTTTAATCGACGTGGCTCTAAGCTTTGTTTCTTTAAAATCGGTTCAGTAGTTTAGAGAATATCAGTAATAGTAATAGTAGTAGTTAATAGTAGTTTTACATTTTTCTGTAGATTAAATTATTTTCTTGTCTTTTCAACACTGCAAGGGCCATCCGCCGTGGAGATTGTGGATTACCAACCCCTCCGCGAATGTACAGCCTCGAGTCCAGTGAACAGTTACGACCGTTATTGATATGATAATTTTCCGCCGTGTAGGTATTCTACCATTTAGGTATTTAATAGTTGCAATGCTGTGATGCCTGGCCTGCCTAGGATGGATATTGTGGGGCGCTGGTACTTTTTTTATGTAATACGGCATACAGACAGGCAAGCGGACTACCTGATGGAAAGTGATCACCGCCGCCCATAGACATCAGCAACGCGTTGCCCGCCTCTAAAGACCACCTCTTGAACGATCCTATGTATTTGTATGTAACTAACTTTTGTAGAAACTTTGTCGAGAGTTTTCCGACAATTGTTAGATTTTTCACTAATAAATTTTCCCCGGGTGTAGGTATCTGGTATTTTATGTCACCGAAAAGGATACGATCTAGGATTCTCGGAGATATTCGAGTGTTAGGAGAGTTTTAATCTCTGCTAACGGTACCTGTCCAGTCGCCCACAATATTAGAAGGAAGGGTTGCTGGCGTCACCGTAGCCTATTCTGTAGGGATCGCAATTGTCCGAGCATTGTGCCAGGGTGACTCGCGAATCTTTTGCCAGTTTTTGCCAACAATTTCTCCGACGCTATAGCAATTTTGACAAACCTTTGTTGCGCTCCCATTCTGTCTCGCAACTCTTTCAGATTTTTTTGTATAACTGCGCGCACTTGTTATACAATTTAGGCCGCGTCCAATGCTTACTTGTTTGCGATTCATATTTGGTTATGTTCATATTTGTAAAGGTTTCTCGGAAGGATTTTCGGTTAGCGCTCTGGCTTGGGTTGAGGTTGTATTGTTTTGGTGTATAGCTGTAACGGTTCTTAAGCCGAAGTAGCCCATCTTTAGCACGATGCAGCTTCTATGCCTTTACGGTTTTTATTTTGCTAACTGACCACCATATTTTGGCGTTAATGTCCCGGTTGTGTTCTCGCGCACGTGGGCCCGGGGTCCGCCTTGACCATGTGCCAGGATTAGGCAGATCAGGGGCTGCACTATCGACACACATAGCGATGGCAAACTTATCATATTCGGTCGTTATGTCATGTCAGGGGCTGGTCTTATCAATATAAATAACTTCCAGTTAAAATATGTAAGAAATTAACAGAAACTGTCCTGTCTATTGTTTTGTAACATTATTGTAAGAAAATTCCTGTAATATTACTAATCTAAGAAAATTGAAAATTATATATTTACAATACTTTGTTTGTTTACTTGTCAATTGACGTTTTGGCAACGTCAAAGTCGTACACCGTGACGTGTTTGCTAACGATTTATCGTTAACTTTGCGGACTGTCAAATTTGTTCGCTATATCTTACGTACAATCGTTATATTGACAGCTGAATTCGCTAAGTTATCTATCTTTATCGATAGCTTCGAATCTACAGACTCCGGAATATTGATAAAATCTATCACTTTCAACTTTTAAAACCAAGTTGCATGCCCCCTCTTTTCTCCGTTTGCAATTAGTTGACATTGTCCTCTGCCGACCAATTTATCATATTAATATGTACGTATATTATCTATATATATATATTGTAGCCTATAGTGTGTATATGCTAATGTATGTAGGTGTAAAATTATTAGCTTATAATATAGTAGTTTACCTAGATGATTAATGCAATTTTTGTTGCTTGTCTGACTCATTATTATCTTTTTCTCTTTCTAGACAAGGGTTGCCTGGAAGAGATTGCTTGTAGCGATAAGGCCGCCTTTGCCCACAATATTTGAGACCTGTTAAATTGTCTTTTTTGTAATTTTGTGTGCAATAAAGAGTATATTATCTATCTATCTAATAATAATATAATCGTTGTGACATAACAACCGAAATCGATAAGTTTGCTATCGCTATGTATGTGGAGACTGCATCTCCAGGTAATTAAAGTGGAGCGACTGCCATTTGACCTCCGCGACCACTGCTACCAGGGGAACCTGACCAGAGTTTGATCATGGTTACACATTCAGTCGCCTGAATGTGCAGGTTTCATCACGATGTTCTTACTCACCGTAACAGCATCGGTTAGTATTCAACTAATGTACATAACTAACAACAGAGTCATTTGAACATGGCCGCAGCGGGATTCGAACCCGGTAGCTCACAGCTAGGCCACCAACGCTCCTTAAATGTAACTGACCACCATATATGTACCTGATTTATTTAGGTAACACGACCAGATACCTAGCGAATAAATGAAAATGGTGTTCAAACAATAAAATCCAATAAAATAAAGACTAACACTCGCCTACGGAAAACGCGACCTCTGAAAGTCAATAAAACTTTTGTATGTTTCGAGGAAATCCATATTGGCCTAACTTTCGTACCTGACCAGTAATATTATGGCGCATGTTTCACAAACAATCATTCAGCCGCTTCTTACCTGAATTTACCGTAATTTTGGATGAACAGAAATGCTTTGAAAACTTACACAGCGCCATCTAGCCCCAAAGTAAGCAAAGCATGTATTAAAGACAACTGATAAACTACTTATATTACTGACTGGTGGATCCGGCGCGACTTCGTTCGCAATTACTTACGTACTATGCCCCAAGATACCCTTTTTTCTTGCTTATAAATATTCTTAAATCAGTTTATCTATTGTTGAAAACCGCATTTAAATCCGTTGCGTAGTTTAAAGATCTAAGAGTACATATACTTTGTTTTATACCTATGGATTGTACATATAACACCAACCGTAATAGAAATTAAAATTCATCATTTCAATTTCTGCCCGGCCGGAAATCGAGCCCGGGACCTCTTGCGTGGCCGACCAGCTGTGTGTTGACCACTGAACCACTCTTCCTTAACCATAAGTTACTTAGTTAGTTATATTATAACGTTTCTCTGATTATTCGCCTTTACGGCGCTCTTCCGCTGCGTCTCTTCTATATTCGATTTTTAATTTGATTTTTCATCTTGGGCGTCTACCAGAAACTCTAACGCTAGTGGTTCTACCTCACACTATGAATGAATGAATCAGGGAGGCTATTGACTATCTCAGCGGACAACTTAATTTGACATATAATAATCTTACACTCAAAGACTTCTATATTTTTATGCTTACACTGCTTTAATTCGGTAGACGCTATGGCCCACGAAGATGAGATAGTATAGAATTATCTAATGTCAAAATTAGTTGCCAACTAAGTTAGACAATACACTCACTCAGCAGGTAACTTTTCATTTACCTCTAGGCTTAAAAAAAGCTTATTGTCTCAAAATCCGAAAGCAAAGTCCAACGCTCGGCCGACATAAGCTTTAAGTTTAAATTCTCGTGAGACGTTGCACATGTGCAGTTTCCCAGAGAAAGGCTCTTCCGCATTACACGCCGAAATTGAGCGGCTCGTTTTTTCAGTGACCATTCATTGTATTATGTCTTACGTCAGTCTCTTGGTTGGGTGGTCACTGCGCATATGTTTTGAAATCTGTTGCGGAGTTGTCTAACAATAATAGTCGTCTTGTGTTCTCGCTCGAGGGACCGGAGTCCGCCTTGACCATGATGCAGGATGTGGTAATTGCAGTGGAGCGACTGCCATCCGACCTACGTGACCCTGTAACAATGGAATCTGAACAAGTTATCGCGAGCCTTTTTACCGCGCACGTGCAAGATGTGGAATTAGATCCCCTCCCGAAGCCGTTCCTTTGCACTATAACATGGAGTTCTTCAAAGGCATGTCTATAGTTACCTCAAAGGCCGGCACCGCTCCGGTCTCCTTAGGTAGTAGATGTCCTGGACAACGGTGGCCTCTTTTGTTCAAGTGGACCATCAGTCCGTGTGCCTCCTTAGGTTAAAAAATTGATTGGGTCATGGTTACACATTCAGTCGCCTGAATGTGCTGGGTTTGGTCACGATCATTTTGCTTGTATACCACAAGATCATCGGTTAGTGTTGAACTAATACATAACTCAGAAAAGAGACATTGGCTCACGGCGGCACTGCTGGGGTTCGACCCCGGTACCCCTCGCTTACGGGAATTCGGGCCACTTGACTATTAGGGCACCGAGCGACACTCAGTATTGCGGAGCGCCTTCGTTTCGGCAGCAATCTCGCCTTGTGTGAAAATCAGTTCTCGCTACATGTTAAAATGCACCTAGTTAAAATAAAACGCTAAATATATTAAAGCCGCACTTTTTAGCAATAATGAAGATGACCAAGGTCCTCCGCTGGGACCCGAGACTGGTTTAACAGTTTAGGGCCCCGTGACTGTATTTATTCATGTAATTTTGATATTATTTCGTCAATTGCATAGTTTCACTCATGCGCAGCGCCGTAAATCAACCGTTACTCACCCAGTTTGTCCCGAAACCCGGCCGTCGCGAATATGATTTACAAGGCTTCCCGGAATGCTCAATCCTTGCCCATTGTGGCGTTTGTTCCGTGTCCCTTTATGGTGAATATCGGTAGAATGGCCGAATGCGGTGACAATGCCCGTTATTAGCGGATTATGAGGGGCAAAAACTGCAGGTACCGAGCAAAAACTGGGCCGGTGCAGGCGACGAGCTGAGGCGAGTTGACAATTATCTGATATCTCTTTTACGTAATTTAAATTTTATACGTCTTTGGCGCGCTCTTATCAGCGGTTGTGCGACTATGACGGACCACAGACAGATACACAAAGCGACAGATACACAGGTTCACACGTCAAACTTATAACGCCCCTCTTTTTTTCGTCGGGGGTTAAAAAGCATTACACCAACCCGAACCTAAGTGAAAACTAAAATCGCTTAGTTACTCTTACTTTGTTGACGCCAACTTAAACGTCGCCTAAGATAAGTGCAATAGGGCATAAATATGTATTATTAAAACTGTACTAGAATAACGACCAGTAAAACAACACGTTTCTTTCGGATCTTTCTCGCCAAAAACTTCTAAACCGTTCTGTCCTTCATTTTCTTGTCCGATAGTTTGTCCTATCGTAATGTCAAGAGAGACATTGTCGTACGCTTCACGCTTATGTTTTACGCCATGGCTGTGCGCAAGCGCATATTTTGCGCAGCCGGCCAGTCCCGCGGGATTTAGATGACCGCCGTCGTCTCTGGACTGTGTTTATTGTTATCCAATGCTCACCATGGTTTGCGCAGTCAGTTGAGCTATCCGAAAACTTAAAACGTGTAATATTCACGGTACACTCCTGTCTAGGTATGGGACGTCCCGCCCTTTTCCCCAAGGGGTAGGCCACATTTTTCCGCTTAGATACTAATGGCCTTGCCAAAACCTCTTTCGCTTCTCCATTCATCAACCTTTTTGTAGGTTTACTCTTCTCACATACCCCCTCCTAATTTAATCAGAATTAATAATAATAAAGAATCGTGGATAAATTCACACAGCGCCATCTACCTCCAAACTAAGCAAATCTTGTACCTAATATGGATGCTAGATATAACAGCTAGAATATAACACCCAGACCCGTAACAGAAACTAAAATTCATCATTTCAATTTCTGCCCGGTCGAGAATCAAACCCGGGACCTATTGCGTGGCAGACCGGCATGTTGATCACTTAACCACTCAGGTCGTCTGCCTTTCAAATTGAATGTTGACCAACGCAGATTACACAAAGCTAATCAATTAATTTTGACAATAAGAAATTCCGCTGCTGCATACTGCAGAATAACTCATAATCGTTCTCCGAATTTCAATTTTCAGAAGCGTTTCCAATTTCAACTCCATCCTTTCATATCGAACGTTCTAGGAAGCAGAATCTATGTCGCGACACAATGCAACGCTGCCATTGCAAATGTTTTTGTTGTTCGGGGCAGCGCACGCGCAGGGCTAAAGATAACAAACCAGACGCCGTTAAGCCCCAGAACAGTGGAACAACTGTGTTGTTGACTCAAATGGTGTGGTAGTTAAAGGAAAATATTATTTTTTGCAACCTTTATGACAAAGTAGACATCTCTCGAGGCAATTATATTTATGGCCTGTGCATTGTGTATTGGCGTTCAACTTCTAGAGGAAGCGATTAACTTGAATGAGGTTTTTAATATTCTAGTAACTCTGGCCGGACTGCTATTCAGACCGTCGGGCGTTCGATCCTTATGTTTCAGAAATATTTAGTTATGGTTTTAAAGCCTTCGGTAATTGATCGTTCACATAACGCATTGATTTCGATCTCAAAGTTCGATATCAATGCGCTTTGTGAATGTGTCCTTGGATAGGTCCTAAAAATACACCAATAAATAAATCTTCGAGGAGCGTCGGAGGCCGAGTGGTTAACGTATCCGAATCGTAAGCGAAAGGTACCGGGTTCAATTCCCACTGCGAACATGTACCAATGACTCTTTTCTGAGTTATGTACATTAGTTGAATACTAACATTACTAACCTATGCTTACGGTGAGAATGTAAAACCATGATCAAATCTGGTCAGGTTCCCCTGTCCTATGGACAGATGGCAATCGGTCCACTGTAATTACCTGATATGCAAAATCTTTTATCATGGTCAAGGCGGACACCGGGCCCTTGCGCACGAATGCACCACCCGGACATTAATGCCAAGATGATTATTATTACACCAATAAATAAACCTTTAAAAAATGGGCGTACCTCTGCTGTTACCTATGAATATCGCGAATTGCATTGATTGAGACATCCGCCATACCGTTACCCAACAACGGATCACAAAGCCCGAAATCCTTTCGATCCGGTTGCGAATCTGCCAAACCGTTACTCGGTCGCAATGTGCGCCTTTTCATACGGCGACGCAAACCCCAATCGTTTGTCATTAAATGTGTATCAAAGGCGATCCGTCATTGCGGACCACACCAAGCGCTCTGTCAATCAAGCCCTGGGGGTTCCGAAGCCTTTGGCACGTCGATTCTCTTCGCCGGCTCTCACGGGTTTCAGTTATGCAGCGGACTGTCACTAATACTGTAAATGGGATGTTTCCGAGTCTCCGGGTTTCGTGTCGGTGTGGTACGCCCGGTTTAAATACTGCCTAAGTCGTGCGGAGATCCGGAAGTGCTGACGCAGGATTTGTGTAACAAACCTTCCGTACCGCTTACTTCTCTTACGCCGCAATTACCTACTGATTGACCGGTAGCAGGCTGGCTGGGGTGGTCTTAATAAAGAAGCCCGATTATTTCTATGCCCTATTCCAGTTCTTAATCATGGTCATCAAATTAAACAAAGTCACTTCCCGCCGTCTGTCCCTATGTAAGTATTTTAATGCGGGTTTCAGCAATAGACAGAGTGAATCATAAGGTTTATAAGTTTGGTAACTTTATAAGCAAGAAAAAAAGCTTAGGTACGCGAACGAAATCGCGCCGCGTCCACTAGTAAATGTATACCTGTTGCGAAAATTCATAGAAATTCACTCAACAAAGATTACGTATGTTGACGGTCAAATCTAAATAAATATTCACATTTACCTATTTTAGTAGTAATATGAGACGTGCCGCAAGACAAAAACACTGCAGACATTAACCGTTATCTGCACACTTCACCCAAACAAAAAATCACACCCAAAATTTCGCGAACACGAAAACAACGCCTGCCACATTGCCGACCCAAACAATCCACAAGGCCAGTGGTCCCAATGTCCCTCAAACAGATAAAGCCACAAACTGTATACTTTTATCCCTTTCGAAATTCGAACCCATGTTAGAACCAAGGTATCTACAGCGTCGCAATTGCTCCTATTGCAATGATATAAAGTTGAGATTTGAAAGGTTCAATATTGCAATTTTTTTCTTTTTTTCCGAGATAATCTGCCAACCGGCATGTGACTTAGCACCTGCGGTCCGTGTCAGCGTAACGGGAGTCTGGATACGTATTCGTAATTCAAATGGTACACCTTCTCTTTAGTTGAGGCTTGCATTCTGTTATACAAGACTGTAACCGCGCTGTTCTCTGCTGTGTCGCCGTACAATGACATCATCGCCATTGTTGCTACTGAGACAGGATTAGTGTTATCCAAAGAAAGTAGAGAATGGAGAAAAGGATTGAGATTTGAGTCTTTGCGTGCTATGTTCGTGGGATCGAAGTCCCATGGTTGTCAATTGAAATTTGGTATCTCGTTATACCTTTTTGTGGTAGTTTACGTTCGAGTTCTGATCATTATCATCAGCATCGGTCAATCCCGGCTTCTGCCGGGGTCCGCTTTCCTGTTCTTTCTCCTCCGCTTTCTCTGGTCTTCAGCATCTTAGCATCGAAAGTAGGGTGTTAGCTCTTAGGCCTACCGCGGGACTTGACACCGGTAGGTTTAAGCACTTAGTTTCTCCCCAAACTAGGTATAGGTATCACATCAAACCATGCTCTCTGTGTAGGTACTTACCTAGCAAAGAAGAAGCAAGTTCTACCACTATCCAAACTATATAGCCTATTAGGCGCCGTATGTTATCCTACGTCATCAAGTACAAGATTCTACTTTGTATCCATAGTAGGTACGTAGACATTTAGGAGACCCACTAAACGTACTGCTCACAAACTGACCCATAAAAATTTTTTGTGACCTACTTTTTGTAGCGATAGGTGAATGAGGCTAGGTAAGATGGCGGTCAAATGCTAAGTTAGTCTAACTTAAAAAAAAGATGCATAGTGTGTTAGCCGGTCTCGTGATATCATTGAGACAAAGAATAGGAGCAACGTGGTGGTTTTTAATCGGTAGGACTGTTATTTATAATGATAGGCTAGTCCCACATAACCTTTTCGCAATCCTCGGACGGCGAGTAGGTATCCGAAAACGGATTATCCCCACATTAAAAAGGTGTTGCTAATGTCCACAGGCAGCGGTGACGTTTCCACCAGGTGGCTGGATTGCCTGTTTTTTTTACCGATTTACACAAGACATAGACTCATAACCTAACCATCAGAAAAGTGTTGGAAAGCTTCTGACCAAGTATACTTATGCTCAAATAAGTATTTCCTAAACTACTGAACCAAAGCCCGTACAGTACGTACCGTAGAACTATCTCGATTAAACTGGCTTTCAAACAACGAAAACCGAATCGAAATCGGTCCACCCGTTCGGGAGCTACCTCCTGTAAAATCAATATATTCAAATTTAGTTTTTAAGACTCGTGGCTACTCACTACACTTTCATCGCACATGTTATCTCTCTATCGGAGCTACAATGCCACAGCAGACACACAGATAAACAGCTCCACAGATTTACAAATACACACGTCAAACTAACTACCCTCCTCTCTTTTCGCCGGTGGTTAATAAATGCCTCCTCTCAGTTCCAGTGCCGCAGCCGCCGAGCCTCGCGCCGGGCGGGCTGCTCGCGCGCGCGATGGCCTCCCTCACGCAGATGCACCGCTCCGGGCCGCACATCAAGTACAGGAAATCCAGGAACCCGCTGAACGGGAACCCGTTTGCTAAGGTATGTGGATGAGTTTTGGAAACGATATTGTAGCAATTAGTACGTCTAGTACGGGTGCTCGCGAGTAGTTCACTCAATAAAGAAGTTGTAGAGTGCGCGAGCTAATAAAAGTCCACTCGGAGGCCACCTAGGAGGTGAGACGGAGTGGGGAGGGGGTTTAGAGTTCACTTTTGGTTTTCCGTTCATATTTTCAAAAGAGTGTGTAGAGATAAGTGTTCTTCTACCGAATGAAAGCATATAAAATTCACTACAACATTTGCCTAACTTGCTTTTTCAAATTCCCAGCCATTTACGATCAACGAGCAAGGTAAAACAACGGGTGTTTTACCTAAGATTCTTAATCTTGGATAATCTAACTTTTTTCAAATTCTTAACCGGTTACGGGCAACACACCGTCGATTGTGGCGGTAGGTAAAGCTAAACTGTCATAAAAATATTTCTATGCTGATGAAGTCGCGGGCAAACGATAGTATGCATTATGTAGGTAATTATAAAATACATATACATTTTATGCTACATTTTTCAAACAATTCCCTAAGAAACGAGTGTTTTACCGACCGAGAGTGTGTTGCTCGTAAACAGTTGGGAAAATGAAAAAGATTACAAGGCAAAAGTTGTTGAGACTTTTATAAGCTTTCATTCGGTAGGCGAACACTTTTCTCTACGACGCACCATTTTGAAGATGTCAACGGAAAACCCAAAAGTTGATACGACAACAACAACAAACTTATCTTCGCCCCCTTTTAATATTAGTCACCACATGATCCTTTAACTTACGGCTTAACACGTTCGCGGACACACACATATGAAGATTTTACGGCTGCTGTAGTCTGTTAGTTGTACTAAGATGGCCTTGTGGTGTCCGACAGAGTAGAATAGAATCAATCCGTTACACTCATAGGTCTCGTACGAGGCGATTAATGCTTTCGATACATAAAATCTAGTCTGAAAAATGGGCTGCAGCGTTTTCCATTGTTATATTTATGACATTGCGATCTCCAACCCGCCTGCCAAGCGTGGAGGTTGCGGCAATAACCTCCACTTTCGTGGTGGGCCCTGAGTCCTACATAAGAGTGTTACGGGCAGTGATGATGAGCCTGTTCGCGCATTTCCGCGATCATTTTAAGAGTTCTTGTCACGCTATTCCTCCGTACTCCTAACCATGCCTTAACAACAACTCTCTTTGACCTCCAGGGCGTGGTATTGAAGACCCTGATCAAGAAGCCGAAGAAACCAAATTCAGCGAACCGCAAGTGCGTGCTAGTGCGGCTCTCCAACGGGCGCGAGATGGTGGCTTATATCCCCGGAATAGGGCACAATTTGCAGGAGCACAATATAGTCCTCGTGAGGGTCGGCAGGTGAGCATCACAAACTTTGTAAATTTAAGAAGATCTGGCTAGGCATTTGACCGCCATCTCAAACCGGTGGTAAGTGAAGAATGTCGAAGATGGAGCATGCCTGTCTATGAACCGCCTATTCACTTTAGCGTTGAAAGCGTCCAGATTATAATGATAAAGGAACACACACATCGTGTTCCGTTCCTGTCTATGTATGTATATTAAGTACGTATTTAATAAAAAAGAAAAAGTACCTAAGTAGATGTGTTATGTGACGGTTAGTGTATGTTTATTAATATGTGTTAGATAATATGTGTAGTGAAAGTGTAGTGAATAACCACGAAAGTCTTAAACCCTATATTAAATGTTAGATAACTGGTAAACAGTTATCTAACACCCACGACACAAGCTTGGCTTACTTTGGGGCTAGACCGCACTGAGTGAATTTGTCCAAGCATATTTATTCATTTGTTTCTTAGCGTAAATAAACATACGGCCTGCCTAACGATGCGCAGTTACTCGAGTCTGTTGTAGTTTGCAATACCAGTGACATTACTAGCGTGGTGCCTGCTTTTAACCGCCTTCTCGAAGACCTCCATGCTCTCTAGGGAAAACCTATTGGGGTTCTCAATAACTTAAGATCCCCAAGTTCGAACTGCTTAGAAACCGAATGAGTTCCGAGAAAGGTTTATGTAGAAAGTTTTATTATTATTTTATTGTTGTCTATTTCACCAGGGTAGGCTTTTGTCAAGCCTGAGGAGTCGCTCCAAAGAATGCAACCACTTAATCTGTTCCTGCCGTAAAGCCATAATGCTAAAGCAACAATGCTTGCAGTGTTATTATCCGATTTGGAGGTTCAAAAGTTAGGTATAGAGTTGTTAGCCAGTGATTTCAATGTCAAATTGACGAGTTAAACTTTGTAATACTACGAACCATCTTTTCAAAATGAAGTAGTAATTTGTTCGAGTTTTTACTTCACTCTGAAATACTTACTCTGTAATACGACTTTTTGTAACACCAAATTCGCGCAAGTCGCGCATTTGCATCGATATATAAGTGGCAATTTTTTATTATCTTACTTGGGACTAAGGCATCGATTACCCCTTTGCTTAATCCAGCACCCTAAGTCATCAGAGAGCAGATCAAAATAGAATGTATGCTCACAGAATAAGGTCCATTTTTGTATCACGCGTTTTGGAAAGCGGAGCGGGCGCGTAAAATATACAAGTGATACAAAAATAGACCCTATTATGTCAGCTTACATTTCATTTTGATCTGCTCTCTGATGACTTAGGGTGCTGGACAAGCAAAGGTTGTATCGATACTCGCGCGATTTTGTTCTCGCGTTCTCACAACGCGCCGCAAAACGTTTGCCATCTACGGATAGGTAGGTAGGAATATTCGTAGGCCCTCTACCTGTACGTTGCAGGTTACATTTATGGCTCTAGTACCTACCGACCTGTGTTATTAAAGCCATGTCAACGACAACAACAGTGACGACAATTTACATGAGTGGTTTTGTTATTATGCAGAATGAAATCTAAATGGCTCATAGATACCATGGGCTAAGGAATGAACACTGCAAACTCAAGGCCAGAGTGGATAGACGGTTTCTGGACAGGCATGCTCCGTCTTCGGCCGCATCGTCACTTACCATTACCTGAGATGGCGATCAAACGCCTAACCGACAGAAGACGTATTAATATTAAACAATTATACTTTTGACATAAGCAAAATTATTATGGCATGTATTTGACATTTATATAACGAATGACATTAATTATGAATTTTTGTGTAAATTCTGACATGTTTTTATATCAATTGTGTATTTTATATGTATGACAATAGTGTAATCAATTGTGTATCAATCAATTTTGACATGTAACAGTGGTTACCAATAAATAAACTTAAACTTAAACTTAGACGTCGGAAAGCCTCCGACCAAGTTTACTTAAACTCAAATATTTCCTGGCGGCCTGCTGGCCTGTTGGAAAACACATCAAGGATTAATGAGATGTTTTTCTTAATTACAGACTAAAAGATTGTCCCGGAGTGAAGCTGAAATGCGTCCGCGGGAAGTACGACCTCTCCCACGTCGTCAAGCAGAAAGTGTAATTTTAGGCCAATTCTTGTAAATATTACGTAGTCTTAGGTTATTTTAATAAATCAAATGATAAAGTTATTTAGAGGTGTATTTTTTTAAATTTCCTTATTGACAATATATCACTAGTAATTAGACCTACATAGTCCTATTCTATCATGCTTGAGGAGTCCACTATTATACAACTTTTACTACTTCTACCACCAATTATTATATTACTTACTTATTAAGAGATGTGTAAATACCAAAGAGATTGGAAAGTTAGCTACCTTCATTTGCCAGTCTAACCATTAAGGTAGCTAACTTTCCAAAATCTTTGTGTGAATACAGATTAGAAAATATTGTTTTTAAAATTGGTTTATCAAATGTACCAATTTTTACAGACACCGACGGAGACTTCATTGAATACTTTTGAAGTTATTAATGTAATGAATTAATTAGATTGGCGGCAAAAGTAGCCAAAGTATAAGATATAAAACAATAATAAGGTATCAAACAATAAAAGCCACTACCAAACCAATTGCTTTCGTATTATTTTTTCCATTTGGTCATCACAGCCCATAACAGTCCACTGCAGAACTTAGGGCTTCTGCCACGTTATTGCCATAATCTCCACGCTTGGCAGGCGGATTGGAGATCGCAATGTTGTAAATATAAAAATAGAAAACGTTAACGTTTACGTCTCGAAAACAGGTGACTAACGCCTTGTACGACACCCACGAGGTGGTGCTACTCTACTCTGTCGGACACCTGTAGACGTGGACACGACACGGCCAATGTGGTACGTTGGGCATACTGAAAGCTATGTGTAACTTATTGGTATATTTCGGAGCGTCCGTGGCCGAGCGGTTAAGGTATCCGACTCGTAAGCGAGAGGTACTGGGTTCGAATCCCACTACGGCCATGTACCAATAGATCTATTCTGAGTTATGTACATTAGTTGAATGCTAACGGTAAGGGAAAACATCCTGTTCATTCAGGTGAATGAATGTGTAACTATGATGCAATTTGGTCCGGTTCCCCTGGTAACAGGGTCACGGAGGTCAGATGGCAGTCGCTTTATTGTAATTATATGATCTGCCAAATTCTGGATCATGGTCAAGGCGGACCCCGGGCTCTCGTGCGCGAGAATACAAGCTGGAAACTAACGACAATACGGTTATTATTATTTTTTTACTAGTATGTTTGTGTATATTGTTTTTGAATTATATGAGCGGCCATGAACGCAAAGCTTTCGTATGGCCTACGGGTATGTAGTAACACACTGTACTTATGTACGCCTCCGTACTAATCTATGAACCAATAAGGTCGCGGGGCGTCGCCATGCAACCGCGTTTTATACTCGTTGGGTCGTTGCACAATTCATGCCTTTGTTGAATGAACGAGGGTCCTTTTCCTATAGGAATATATGGTAGGTACCATTGTAAGCCGCACCTACTATAATATTTTTTAACTGTGTAGTTATATGGCTTCGTACTTTTTTTATACGAACCCTTGTTAAGTTTTTTACAACGTTGTCGTCTGCTTCTGTCGCTTCCCCATTGTACTCTGTCGGATCCCTTTTAAAGTAATAAATAATCATCTTCGCTTTAATGTCCCGGGCTTTCGCGAACGAGGGCTCGGGCTCCGCCTTGACCATGATTCAGGATTCGGCAGATCAGATAATTCCAGTGGAGCGACTGCCATCTGACGTCCTTGCTACCAACGAAACCGGGCCAGATTGGATCATGGTTACACATTCAGTCGCTTAAATGTGCAGGTTTCATCATGATGTTTTCCCTCACCGTGAGAGCGTCGGTTAGAGTTCTAGTAATGTACATTGCTAAGAAAAGCGTCATTGATACATGGCCGCTGTGCGATTCGTACCCGGTACCTCTCGCTTACAAGTCGGATACATTAACCGCTTGGCCACCGACGCACCCAGCATCCCTTGTAAAATCTTTAGTTTTATTAATTGTCGTCATAATTAGCCCATGCTTCCGAATCTATTCTATATTTTTTTTATATCGCGTAGGATTTTTCGGCCATGTGAGCAGGCTGCGTGATTAGTGAAATAGAAAGTGAGGCTAAAGCTTGCTGGATAACGCCAGCATGGCTGGCACAAATGTTCTCTCGCGCAAAACAAGCGAGAAATGGCGCGAAGTACATGCTGCTATCCCTTTCATCTTAGTGTTGAAAGATACTTCTCTCTCTCTCTCTCACTGTGCAGTATGGCTTGGTTCATAGCCTCCTTCATCTACAAGCCATGCTGTAGCACGGAACGGCAACGTCGCTGTGAACCGATTCACTCATTGTTTACATGTCAATGAGCGGGAATATTTTGAATATAAGCTAATAAATTTAAAATATATTATCAAAACTATAAATAAACGAATTGTATGGACCATCTACTAAGGTAAATAAAAGTAAATATATTTATAATTGCGCCAAATATGGATAAATACGATTAGTAAAAAACAATCCTCGATCATTTTTGTTGTTAGCTTTTTACTTATTTTATCATTCAAATTCTGTTTTAAAATAGTAATATTTCTCCAACAGATAGCCTAGGCGTTGTTGCATAGAAAAATGTAGGTCAAACTACGATGTAACGCTAAAAAACGGACAAGAGGCTGTGCCGACTTTTTCGTTTCCAAAGAATGAATATCTTTTTAAAAAATGGATTTCTGCTATTTCCCGAGCGAGCTGGAGTCCCACTGTTGGTTCCTTCGTATGTAGTAAACATTTTAGCGAAGAGGAAGTTATCACAACAACTAAAATATACCACGGTGATGGCAGCGTTGAAAAGGTACCAGTAAAACGCGCTCGTCTAGTGACTGGTGCGATACCCCGTATATTTCCTAGTTTGCCCAAACTTTCAAATAAAGCATTCCCCAAGACTAGAACTGATCTAGAAAAACGACGGCAAAAATGGATTCGAAGGCAAAAAGAAAAAGAAAATTTAAAGTTAAAAAGTGATGAGATTAAGAGCTTTAGTGAGCTACAGGAAGGTCTTAAATTTAAAACAGAATTGTATTGTGGGTGGCGTTTAGGATATGGTGACCAGTTCATGTATTTTTATACTTTAAACGATGATGTTCCCGTCAAAGTGCTCAACAATATTATTGTATTTTCTAATTTAAAAGTCAAAGTATTTTTAGGTAAAAATGAACTGTCCGAACATGATGGCTAGTGATGACTTACGGAACTGAAACGTGGCTGTACTGTAGGCCTTATAAGAAAGCTTCCTGTTACCCAAAGAGCTATGGTCGGAGTTTATTTGCGCGTTAGAATCAGAAATGAGATCCCACATGGTGGACCGACCACCTTATAAAGATCGCAGCTAGATGAAGGCATAATAACGATCTGTATCCTACCTAAATGATTTTTTCTGAGTTATGTATATTAGTTGAACACTAACCGATGCTCTTACAATCAGGTAAATGATCGTGATGAAACCTCCACGTTCAGGCGACTGAATATGTAACCATGATTCAATCTGTTCTCCTGTTAACAGGGTCACGAATGACAGTCATTCCACTGTAATTACCTTATTCGACAAATCTTGGATGCCACCGGCCGCTCGCGCGTAATAGCGGAATCGGGACATTAACGCCAAGATGACCATGTGTATCTGTAGGTATTATTAAGTTAGATAGGTATTAATTGTTGTAAAAAATATGGTAGTACCATGGTACGTAGTTTTAAGGTAGGTACCTATCTCCCTGATTTGTATATAGTTACTTAGTCCTGTACATATGTATCAATGTATAAAATGTATTATATTAATGAATAAATTACTTAAATTAGGCAATATTTTGTCTAGCTTTATTTCCTAATAGCTTTTGGCATACGGTAGGCAAACAGGCAAGCGGGCCACCTGATAAAAAGCGGTCAGCGCTGCCTATAGACTTTAAATAGAAAGTAGCCTATGTTTTAATCCAGGCGGTAACCTGGCTACCTACAAAATTTCATCCAAATCCGTTCATCCGTTTAGGCGTGAAGAGGTAACAAATATACCCACAAACATTCGCATTTATAGTATTAGTAGGATAACGTTCCAGGCCCGCGCCCGCAGGAACCACATTTAATTTTAGAATAAATTATAGCCTATATACTGTTCTGGGTTACATGCTATATTACTGCCAAATTTCATCCAAATCCGTTCATCCGTTTAGGCGTGAAAAGGTAACAAACATACCCACAAACTTGCGCATTTATAGTATTAGTAGGATAATGTTCCAGACCCGCGCCCGCGGGAACCAAAAATAATTATGGGATTAAATATAGCCTATATACTATTCTGGGTTATATGCTACATTACTGCCAAATTTCATTTAAATCTGTTGGGTCAATTTTGCATGACGAAGTAACATTCATCCATCCAAACTTCCATCAAGCCTTTCAAACTTTCGCATTTATGTTATTAATAGGGTAATAGGATATAATCCAAGTAGTTAGATAGGTAAATAGTACAGGAATCTATCCAATTTCATATTATCTAACTAATGCATATACTCAATCACTTAAATAACTAATAACATTAAACGACGACGACCGCGAAGAAAGTTCTACAGTAATTTTCAGGTACACTAAAATTAAAAAAAGCGACGTTGTCAAACTTCTGCGCATGGCTTGTAGATGAAGGAGGCTATGCTTGGTTTCTTTCCTTCTCTTAATACTAAGATGAAAGAGATAGCAGTATCTATCGCGCCTTTTCTCGCTTATCGCCCGCGAGAACACATTGTGCTAGCGATGCAGAATTGTCCGATAATTCCTCTCTCCCTCTCGCCCTGACCCTGAGCCAGGAGGCCAAATGCCACCTCTGCCGAGGGTTTTCTTCCCTTAAATAGGAAGAAAAATAATTTTATTTCTGTTTCCGGTTGTGCTCTCACGCGCGTGGAACCAGGGTCCGCCTTGATCATGACCACCTATTTATTAGCTATTAGCTACATCAGATTATTAGGCCATATCTCAAAATCGATGCTATGTAGCTATGGTAAGCATATAGGGCTACATTTTGAGACACTGCCTTTTCAAATATGCGGAGAACGTGGTAGTTACTTACTTAGATTATTAGGTACTTGCTTAGCTTTTTGTACCTATGTTTTCTTTCTTTTCTATATTTCTCGAAACATAGGAAATTGTAGTTCTAAATTGCAGTCCGGTATCGCTACGTAAACCACCAGAATAGATACGCCACATCCATGTGTAAAAAAATGATTTCTATTTCCTCATTTCCTATATAAAATGCCTACCTTACGCTACGTAAAATACCTAAATAAACAAAGGTTCTTTGTTTACCTATGGTTCCTGAGCTATCTGTCGGCGCCTACAGACATCCCTACACCGATGGGGTAGGTAATGTCAAAATTAAGCAGAGGTCTACTTAGAGGCGGTTAACTCATGGTGGCGCCTCTGGTCTTGCTGATGTCTATAGGCGGCGGTGACTACTTTCCATCAGTTGGCCAGCTTGCCCGTTTGTCTGCCTAATTACATAAAATATAAAAAAATTATTACAAGCTTACGGTCCGCCTGATGGTAAGCAGTTATATCTAGTGTCATGTAAGAAGAGACTTGGCGGGTCACATGGTTCGACTTGCGCAGTAGGCGATTACCTGCGCAAAATCGCCTCTACTGCCATTTGACAAGTCTCTTCTTTCATGACGCGGATTATATCTACCGTATGTTTGCAATACTGCGGTAGTTATCACTAGAGCGTTGTCCAACGAGCGACCCAGTAAAATACGTTGCTCTGGCAGCAAGAAGGCGAGGCCCCTCCATTGCCAAAGCCTTCCAACTCATGAAGAATATACCTAAAGCATTGTCTAATAAACTAACAATTTAAGAAAAAATAAACACATGGATGTTTTTGTATAAATGTATTTATTTGCAATTCATAGTGGGTAAGTCTGAGTTCGGACTCTTCATGTACACAATATATATATACAATTTTATTAAATATAAGTATCACAAATTCAAATAAATTAATTAGTAAGACTTATTACGAGTGTGGTGGGTTAGTAATACTATCCCAAAATACAAACACAGTTGCATACACCTATGTTTCAACCTTCAAATTTATTAAGTAACACATGGACTTTTTGTTAGTATCTTTATCATCCGAGCGGTCAGTCCCGGCTTCTGCCAGGGTCAGCTTTCCTACTATTTCTTCTCCACTTCGCTCGGTCTTGGGTACCCTCACGTAGTAAGCAAGTGGCCCTCGCACCCAACTTGGCTATGTCAATCCACCAGCTCTTGGGCATCCAACGGGACCTCTATCTAATACCGGCAGATTTAAGCACCACTATCACTCCTCTCGTGTGTCACTGGGGCTTATCCCTGACTATTTTCACAATATCTAATAATTAAAACATACAAATTAAACTATTAATTAAAGATAATTTATAAAATTTTGATAGAAAACAAATTATTTGATCTATTTACTCATTTAATGATAAGACCTGCTTTGATATAACTTATTTGGGATAACAAAAAATTAATAACTTTTTATGCTTTAAGCAATACCTAAGTAACTACCTACCTTCCTACTAACTACCTAAGTAAAATAAAACTATACTAAGAACACCTATAAATAAAACGCACACTATTCACATTATATTCGTCCTATAAATACAGACGCTGTTGGCAACTGACGCACGTCCTATGGCGCAGTTCAACCTCAAGCCTCCCGATTTTCTGCTTGAGGAACTGCGCCTTGAGCTCCAGTTTTATTTCACGTTCCTTCCTCCTGTTCCGGCTTTCTTTAGCTGCCTGGTTGTTCTTGTCCCGCTGCCGTCTATAGGCCTCATCCTCCTTGCGGTCGGAACTGACTACGCGGCACATGCGCGGATTGCTTGAAACCACGTCGCCTCCATTCCGCGCCCGGATTGCAGCCATCGCGGTTTCTTGGAACAATTTATACTCCGGGTCGTTGTCAACCTTGTACTGCTCCGGCGACTCCGGTGGCGTAGCTGGCTGCGGCTGTAGTATCGGCGAAACCGGCGACTGCAGTATGGGGTACGGCATAAACCGACCCACACTACGACCCGACAATGATGACCCGGCGCTATCCAGCGACCGCGGTGAGGCCATCGGCGACGGAGGATGGAACGGAGCTTGCGGCGTGAGTATCGGCAGTCCGTGCGGTGGCGCAGCTGGCTGCGGCTGTGGTAACGGCGGTACCGGCGGGTGCAGCATGGGGTACGGCATATACCGACCCACGCTATGACCCGACAATGAAGACACCGACCGCGGTGAAGCCATCGGCGACGGAGGACGGAGCGGGGCTTGCGGCGCGAATATCGGCAGACCGTGCGGATACCAGGCATGGTTGGATAAATGCGCTGGTAGCAATGTTTCGAATTTCTTCGAAAGATCTAATGGTGTTTCCATTTTTGAAAAGGATGCAGAGATGACTCGTACGAGAAGAAGCTGCAGTGTGGTCCACTCGGCGTGTGAAGCAGGAATGAATTTCCCGGTCCGGCGCAGGGTGGTTTATGGCACTGGCAGTGGGCGGGGCTAAGAAGGGACGCGGGCAGGGGCGCGGGAATTGTGGCGTAGAAAGGGTTGTTTGCATTGTTAAGGGGACAATGGTGCGCAAAGTGTAAAAAAAATTGCAAAGTGAAGCATTGCGGAAGTGTTAATTTTAAACTATCGTAACCAAAAACTCTATTAAATTGCTATTACATATTTTCTTTTTTAGAAGATCATTTTATGGCATTTGTGTTTGAATATCATTTCCGTCATGTGGCAGTCGTGCGCTTATTAATCATTCAACCAAAAGTAAGCTTCATCGCAGAATTAAATTATGTATGAGGAAAGAAATGAACATCAACGAATAATTTTAAGTTGGCAACCTAGATTGTGTGATTTAACTCCATTTTCTTTGCAGATATGTCAATTCACTTTTCAACACCGATAAACCGGAGACGATCAAGCACAACATTCGGTGAATTATTAGCAAAAAAACCTCTTGGCGTTAATGTCCCGATTATGCTCTCGCGCACGAGGGCCCGGAGTTCGCCTGGACCATGATCCAGGATTTGGCAGATCAGATAATTACGCGACCCTGCTACCAGGGGAACCGGACCAATTTGGATCATCAAGCGCCCTAAGTTGTGAGGCAATCCGGAAATACGAATGAATGATTCTAGGGTAGGTAAGTACATATTAGATACGTCAAATTTTAAAATTTTATACTGACTTCACTGACTGACTAACGTGGCAGACCTGTTGCCTGCAGCGGGCTGATTTCGTCCGCAAATATCCTGATTAAGTACCAAGGAAAAAGGTCTATTATTGACATGCCCTATGTCGACGAACAGATCTAAACAAATTCCTATGACAATACCTAAGTATGAAAATATAAGCAAGAGACTTGCGGGGATCGCTTGTTAGTAAAGTAGGTATACGTAGTTTGATCATATTTACAATATTACGCTATCGAAGCCAGCGAAATATCATAGGTGTGATTGTGCACTTGTGGATTGTCAAATTTTCGTTAAAATATAGTTGCAGGGGATTTAAAATTTATATGCAAATCTTTACCTGTTATTTCCTTTTGTCTAGTATATCTCTGTTACTATGTTTGAAAAGAGTCTAAACCAAATCCTTTCCAGGTATCTACACAAAAAGACATGGCAAAACTATAAATAAATAAGGGACCCCTAAGAATTTAACAAGATGACTTGTAAAAATATTGTAATTTGCATATTCACAGTAAACCCGGCAATAAATGCTACAGACTTACAATTAAACAACGTAGCATTTAGAAAGGGACCGGTTCTGCTATTGTCTCGTGCATTTGTAGGATCTACTTAGCAGTAAACGTGCAAAATCTGCTTTATGTCTGGTATTGTTCTCAATCCGGCGCACTAAAGATACTTTTCTGGCGATACATTGTGTCGGTGCGGTTCAATAGGAACCCTTCTGCGTTATCAGTGCGTCGCTGATAACGCGACAAAAATGTTGATGCAAAAAATGCTTGTCCATATAATTACTCTCTATAAATAAACACTCGGGTCTATCCGTTCGGGAGTTACGATTTTTTTATACCACACAGGTGGCGAACAAGCTTACGCCCTGCCTGATGGTAAGCAGTCACCACAGCCTATAGGCGAAGCCACAGGCAGACACACAAAGCGGTGGTCATCTTGGCGTTAACCTGTATATATCTAATGATATTGGCTTGGAGTAAAAATATTTTATGTGTGTTGAAAACTATCGTATGACACTCGCGTGTACTGGTAGGTAGTATTAGGTAGTAGATATTTAACGTATTTTTACTCGGTAGCCAGCTGAGTCACTAGCTCGTTGACCTTCCCTTTTGTACCTCTATAGGTATACCTATTCATTTTTGACTGATATACAAATTAAAGTAAGTGAAGTTAATTTTAAGTTTTCTGTACCAAGAGAGTTCAAGTAGACTCTTTTCTTGCAATGTGAATTCTGGTAGAGCTTGAGCATGAAAATGTTTGCATATCCAGGCAAACTTTTCGATATCATCTTTATGTTGTACACATGAATATCTAAGTTTAGTTTTATGAGACAGGAAAATGGTAGCGTGCGCGGTGCCCTTGCTTACTCTGCACAGCGCCCCAGGGCTCCGCGGCGCACACTTTGGGCACCCCTGAGGTAAGTACAGTACTATGTGCCGCCATTTTGACATGTCGCGGCTACGTATCGCCGCGGTGGGCGCGGCTTGCGCAACGCCCGCGGCCAACGACGGACCAGTAACAGGCTCATTGCTCTTTACTATGCTGTGTACTTTTCTCACCTATGCAAATCATATTTTTCCGTTTTTGTAGAGTTTAAAACGCTTTTTCTGAATTTTTGTTTTGTTTTTTATGTCACACGGTAGGCAAACGGCGGGCCACCCGATGGAAAGTGGTCACCACTGCCTATAGACATTAGCAACGCTAAGAGTGTCGCCAATGCGTTGCCCAAATCTATAACACGTTGCTGTGGCTTATTCTTAAAAGGCAAATGCCCCTCCACTGCCAAAGACACGGTTCCCGGAATACATAGAGCACTGGAGACCTTACTCACCAGCAGAAACACAATACTATTTAAAATAGTATTGTTTAGCTGCGGTATTCTGTAAGGTGGAGGTACTTCTCCAGTCAGCCGGCTAAAATTAATTATTCAGATTAAATAGATCAATAAATTAATTGTTTCAAGAATGCTGGATAAGTAGAACAAATCGTAAAGAGCTGCGTGACAGTCTTTTAAATGATCATGCAGCTTCTCACATCGCATCTCGATGGTGCATGGCTAGCAGTGGCTGTTCAGCTGACGACAAACACTAATAGAAAACGTTAACCGAAATCCCTTTCGAGGAACATGAACATAACTAAATTATGAGTCGAAAACAAGCATTGCTAACATGTACCTACATAGATACTCGTAGTAGTACAAAAAAAATTTTGTGATTTGAAATACAGTTAACGAAATACTTAGTATAGGTAGCTAACACAATAATAGTCAGTCAAAATCGCAATAGTGGCCGCGAAAATTCGAAAATTGTATGAGACACCGCAAAAACTAACGAAATATTCACGAGTCACGCAAGCACATTGCGGACAATAGAATTGAGATCGACCCCGGTAGCCCGGTGGACACTGGAGTGGGAGCGGCCACGAGAACCCTTCCTTTATGTGGGCGACAGGTACCGTCAGCAGAGCTAGCACTTTTTCCGTGTGATGTCCGATGTAGTATAATGATAGTAATTTTAAAAAAGCTTGGACCATCACACTGCGCCATCTAGCCCCAATCCAATCCAAATCAAATCCTGTAATCCAAATATGGTACTGATATCAATTAAAATATTGTATCTGACATACAATCCTAATAAGTACCTATTTTATTGTTAATAGGTTACAGTGAATCTATAATAATGGAGTTAGTGTTCATAATATGTCAAACATTCTTCTATTATTCATTCTGTTATTCTATTGGTTTACCTCGCTGTAATGGTAATGCTAGTCTGTGCCCGAAGCGTACATTATTATTATACAGGATATGTATAACCATCGTAGGCCATACTAATCCCTTCCCGATTACTGTACTGCCGTCCTCAAGCTAAAAGGCGGTTAAATGACAAAACTAGTTTTGAGCTGAAGCCGAAAAAGGAGAGAATTTTTTTAAACCGATGCTAGTCATCAAAAGCAAGGAGTTTTTCTTCTTTTACATGAAAAACGTTCCTCTTGTTAAATAATAATATTTATGTTACTAATTTGCATACTTTCCTTTCTAAACTTGTAAAATTTTAAAGATTGTTTCAAGTAGGTATACAGTACTAAATGGCGGCTAAAGGCTCGTAACTGCTTTACTTTTTAGCATATTTTAAATCAATACCAAAATTGTCCCGGCCATAACAATAAAGCGGCTAACGGCATATTGCCGCCTTATAGCCAAGTAGATATCAACTTCTCTCTTATTGTTTTTAAACTACTTTTAATATGGTTATGCATGTCTTAAAAGCGGTTAATTTTCAAATCGCCTTTTTGACTAGTTTTGTGCCTATAATTTTTTTACGAATCCTGCACAATAATTGAAGTTAACTACAAATTCAAACAAAGTTATTGATAATAAAGTAATTTAATGTAGCAAATCCATTCCTCACTCATGCATAGACACTAAAAGAGAGGAGGCTAACGCGTCGTCAAGCGGCCCAGCCGTGTTTCGATGCGAAGCCTGGAGTAGCCCTCTAGAAGGATGAATCTGAACAGTTGTGGTCGCTCTGCGTAACCGTTTTTTCTACTGCTGGCTTGCCTGGTTTCGGAGGGCAGCGGAATCCGAAGTATGGTGCCGCCGCTGGCCGACCGTAGGAAATAGAGGGCCCATGTAGCTGGTTAGCCACAAGTCTGATATTCCTCCCTGATGAGACCCTCGCCACCTCACGAAATATCCCAGATTGCTCTACCTGCTCTACCTTGCCGGTTGGTGGCCATATTAGATATTAGAGATATTAGATTCGTTTAAATTAGATTTGTGTTTGCTCAAGGCGTAGATTTTTAGAACTTTGTTAACTGAATACAATTTAGATCCAATGGTGTTGAAGTGGCGACCAGCAAATTTAATACGTGCTGTCTTAGGGTTACAAACTGGGAGACCCGTTCGCCTAAGTAGGATACTGTCCTCCACGGGGAGCTCAGTGTCATTTGCCAACAGATGCAGTGATAATTAATGTCACATTAAATACGACTGTACCTCTTTTCGTTGACGAACAATCTCCGATGATCGCCAATGCGATTTAACAAAACTGCGATGTCATTTTACAAAGATGTATTTAAAGTTCGTCTTCACAAGACCGCGACGCACGTTACTGCGAAAAGTCGCTGGTTCGACTCAACAAAGGTTCGATGTACTTAACAGCGTCATCTCTAAACAGCGAAAACACAAACTCCGACGCACGTTACTGCGAAACATTGCTGCTTCGAAACCAATAAGCGTCGATGTACTTTACAGCGACATTTCTAATCTGCGAGTCCTTTAAATTGCGACGCACCGTACTGCGAAAGATAATGACTTCGATATTCCTACATTTCGATACATCCTTACGTGCTTTCCTCGCACCAATTACCTGATCGCTAAAACCTGAATCATGGTCAAGGCGGACCCCGGGCCCTCGTTGTCGAGAGCGCAACCGGGACATTAATGTCGAGATTATCTTCTTTATATATCTAATTCTTCTTGCTATAATCGGTATAGATAGAGTCTGTTTGGCATCCCTTGTCCATATTATAATTGACAAATTCAGTAAACAGCACAAGATTAGAAACCGTAGACATACCTCTCACAAAGCCATGTCATGCTTGTTAACAATAACTAACACTAAATTCACGTAAGAAACTGTACAGCTCAATAGAAACTACATTTTCTACTGTTATTTTTTATTTATTTCATTATTTGTTTTACACTTTTATTGTTATGAATGTGTTCCTTTTCAAAGGACTATCTTAAAATGTTACCATGTAGTTTTCATGAATGCCTTGAAGATTTGTTATATTGTGGTTGATTATCGTGACTTCTTACCTTAAGGTATATAGGCTCAAAAGTCAAGGTGTAAATCGACGTTTATGAAATTGGGGTATTATGATATCCAATTCTTTATTCAAGGCATCAAACGGGCCATGCCCTGTTTACCCCTTTCAATGTTACTATCAAACTCTTTATTTTTCACAAAATGCATTTCAGAGATTTCCTAAAACGAAACATTTGATAAATTAAAAACTATTAAAATAAACATACGAGTACAACATATTTTTCTGCTGTCCGTACTACTTTGACGACATAATCCCGACGCGGAAGGGGTTTCGATTCAAAAAGACAGGCTGGCCAGCGCTTAATGACCACAATACGCAACCACCAATATCACCTCTATCCCTATACGAATAAAGAACAAACTCGCTTCCACAAACATGCAGCTGTATATTCTACAGATGCCGTTAGGGAATCTCCTTTTTAGCAAATTAGAGTAAGTTATTTTCGCTACAACGGATTCCCAACAGTGCAATAAGCGAGAAAAGTGACCGTTCTTATGGACTTTCTGACGTCTATAATGTTGCCATTACCAAACATTACCACAGTGCAGCCATATTGACCTACACTTCACTACTCTCACCACAAAATCTACAGTCCCAGGCGTTGTCCTTAAAATTCCTTTGCTGTTGTAGTTCAAAGTTATTGTCATGTTTGATGTTAAGTTCTTCATTGTAGTTCACATAAGTTGTAGTCGTATTATACTTTACGCTGTCTTACGACAGTAAGCTAATTTTGTCCCGCGGTCAACTATCGAGCGATCAACTAAAGTTGATCACCGTCAGACAATGTGACCAATGGTCACCACGAGACAGCGCAGTCATAGCCACGGCCGAAGTCAAAGACAAAATCGTTTTCTATATCAAGCCAATAAATTTCTATAAAAGACAATATTGAGTTATCATGGCGTTGTGCTAATTGTCCAAAAATATTTTTATTTAAACATACACATTCACAAAAAAACCTACTCTTGCATAGCTGGACGAACCTTGATGTGAATTGATTGAGACATCCGCAATGATACCGTTACCCAACAACGGACCACAAACCCCAAAAGCCTTTCCATCCGGTTGCAAATCTGTCAAATCGTAACACGGTCACAATGTGAACCTTTTCAGACTGTGGCGCAAACCCCCAATCGTTTGTCATTAAATATGTATCAAAGGCGATCCGTCATTGCGGACCACACTAGGCGCTCTGTCAATCAAGCCGAATCCTTTGGCATTGCGATTCTCTTCGCCGGCTCTCACGGGTTTCAGTTAATGACTGGTCTGCCACTAATACCGTAAATCTACTTACTCTACTTAGTACCTAACTGATCTAGGTTTCGATCTGGCAGGTACCTACTGACTACCGTTTCAGCTTTTGTAGATCTTAGTATTATTTTTCTATGCCCTATTGCATTTCATAATCTAGGCAATTAAGCTCGTGTGTGGAAATTCATGAAACTCCACACGGTACTTTTTGCGTAGTCGACGGACGAAGGCAAACAAATATTCAGGTACTTTTTAACATATAATTTTGGTAAGATGATATTATTAACAATATAAACGTTCTACGTGCATTGTCCGTTATCTAAACAACCGAAGCAAAAAAATCACAAACAATGGTTTGCGAATACGGAAATTGGTCGCCTGTCATTTATCAAGCCAAGGACAGTGCTCCCATAGTCTTTCAAATGGGCAATCTGTCAAACCGTCAAACTGCACACTTTTAGAAATATGCAAATTGCAAAATTTTTGCAAGGCGGGCAATGCAGTTTTTTTGTTTACCTGGAAAGGGTTTGCTTTATTTTCAAGCAAAAGAGATGGCATAACGGTACGACATTGACAACTGGTTTTTAACCACTGCGAACACTTATTAAACAGTCTAGACGCGTCCAATGCTTGTTTTCGATTTATATACATATTTGGTGATGTTCATACTTCTCGAAAGGGATTTCGGTTAACGTTTTCTGTTTGTGTTTGGGATTTTGTAGCTTTGGACTGGCTAGCCGTATGCTGTTTAGCCGTGCGTCATCATAGCTTTGTATGATGTCAATAACGCCGCTTGTCTTTAGGATATGTTTTACCCAGTTATCACACATTCATATCAAACGAACCTACGGTACGTATATCGCAATCAAGAAATAAATAAAATTTTAACCCTTTGTTAAAATTAGAATGTTACATTTTATTCTACTTTATTCACCTATAGATATACGACAAGAGCTTATAAATTAAGAATGGTGCCTAAATAATATATCCAGTTACACCCGTACATAAAATTAACAGTAAATAACACAAGTTAATCGCAATATAACTACAACAATAGAATGGTACAGAAATGCTTATTCCCAACAGTCGACTACCCAACAGAGACGGGATTTGTACAATGATTATAAACCGTTTACAATTCGCGTGACGCGACTGCCGAGCAACGCCCTGCGACCGTATTGGCCGTTACCTAATTATTGGAGGTGGTACATTATAGGCACGAAATTAATGCTACAGGTATGTTTTTCAGAGCGGCTTTTCACTGTTGCGCTTTTAATTCAGTTTCTGACTATCTTGGTTATGAAAATTCAGGCAATACATCTACCTAAGAGTCCCTCAATGCTTGAAGCGGCTCATATTAATATCCTTATCCCTAAATACTGTTTTAATTTAATATCAACAAAGTTATTTATCGATTCGTCTCAACAGTAATAGACCGTTGCGATGATGATATAGGTTTTATTATAACTAGCAATTGCCCGCGACTTCGCCCTCGTGAAAACCTTTTTTATGGCAGTCTAGGTTATGCCCGAGCGACCGTTTTAAATGACATATTTATTTTATGGACGCTATTGGTACTACGGAGAGCTCAATAGGTATACATGTTTAGGAAATTACGTGAAAAATGGCATAGATTTGAAGTTGGACCCCAAGCTACTAGGAAAGCCATATCAAAATCCTTTGGCATCCTACAGATAGACAAATAAACGGACCAATATTCCAAAATAGTGTTTTTGGGCCTGCATACGACTCAATATCCTACCCCGACAACTTTTCAAAACAAACAGGGATTTTTATAGTTTTATAGTATGTATCACAAAGATATCTTTTTTTTTTGTTAAAACTTATCTAAAATCTCTGGATCTAGAAACTTAAATAGCTACTTCAACAAAAATTTACTGAACTCCTATAAGAACCTAACTAGAAAATTTAAAGATTGGTCAAGCAGCAACGTAAACCAAAACACCGTGCCAAGGATTAGGATTTCAACGTAAACAGTGCACCAAGGCTTTTTGTTAATATCTAAGGCCTGAATATGAAAGGATTTCTTCCTATTGTTACAACGCGGAGGCAATATAACGTTAGTAGAGTTTTCTTTGTGGACCAAATTGCAAACACCAGGTTTATTGCTACCATATAACCACGAAAGGCATGTTAATAGCAGAGGTGGACTTGAATACGTTTATTGCCGGGTTCTTGTAAACCTTACTGAAAAAGGCGACTGGGCAAAAGTGGTCTATGAATCAGCAACATTAGCTCAGCTGCATATTTGTACAAGAGGGCATCGAAATCAGTCACGGCAGTTTCGAGAAAAATGCATGTGTTTTACACATTTATATGACAAGTGCCGTATTCGTTGAACCAGCAGCGACATGGTTACGACATGACTACTACGTGTATTTAGCAGATACGAGGATGCGCGCAAGTAAAAATGGCGCTCGTCTAACTTTTGTGGAATGCGCGCACCCGGCAGACGCGAGTAGGATTGCACCCACCCTTACAAAAGAAGATATTTGTTATCATCAATAAGGGTTAAACTGTAAATATAAAAACATTAAAATAATAAATTATTTAATAAAATTAGTAATCATTTTTGTATTTATGTATAAGTAAATTGTATGAAGTGAATACGATAAGCAAACGTTTCTCTTCTATTGATTAATTTTTCTTTTCTTCAATGTTTGGTTTATATTTTTATAATTTATTAACTTTCACATCAAGGCTGTTTGGTACTTTTTTTAGTGCTTTTCATTTTATCTGCGCTATATTTGTCAGTCATTATACAGAAATCTTTGTATTCTGTAAGGATCTTTGACCCTGGACTGCTTAGTTTTGTTTAACGATTAATACGGTCCGCTACCCTGTCCGCTGATTTTTGCTTTAGGCGCGGATTAAACCAAGCGTCCAACCAGGTTTATTAATAATCGACCAAACTGAAGCTCAAAATACGCCATCGCTGTGATAACGCCGCATTTAGTCTTTTTTTTTTTTTTTTTTTTTTTTTCCCAACGCAAAGGAAATGGGCACCCTCCGGTAATGCGGTTGGGAGGGAGGAGGTGAACTCTCATGAGTATCCCAGCCGGCCGGCCGGACTGGTTATGCACGACTCGCCAAAAGAACCTAGGCGCATACGTACTAAACACCCCCTGGAAGCACCTGTAGCCATAAGGGCCTTTCAGGTTTCATCGGATGCTACACCCCGTAGGGACGGGGTGCGCTCAACGTCACTCCTTACGGAGCATACGCTGGAGAATTTATAGCGAAACCCCAGAAGGGGGTCCCGCTGCTGTGGATTGGGATTGGGGGCCTACGGGGGCCGCTGAAACGGCATGGGGGGGGCTCTGTTGAGTCGTCCTGAGCCTCCAGGAGGAGGTTCAGGGCGCTCGACAGCTCGACCGGGCGGGGAGCGTAGGCTGCTGCCTCTCGCACGAGCGGATTGGGATGCTCCTCCGCGGCCTTGAAAAAGGTCTCGGAGAGCGTATTAAGAAACTGCTGCAGGGTAGGCAGGTCCATGTCGCGGTGTAGGTCCGCATTGCGGACGTACCATGGAGCCGCCGTTGCCCTACAGCAGAAGATGTTCTGCACAATTTGCAGTTTCTTAATGACGTGGGAGCTCGCGTGAGCGAAGACGGGGGAGGCGTATGTCAACACCGGTCGAATGCACACCTTGTAGAGGGTTCGCTTGTTCCTGAGGGACATTTTACTGAATCGACCCAACATACTGTTGAGGTGACCCAGGTAGAAACGGGCGGTGCGGCACACTCTTTCGACATGGGGCCGGAAAGTGAGCCTTTTGTCAAGCGTGACGCCTAGATATTTTACAGCGCGCTGCCAGGGAACTAGTTTCCCTTGCATGCGGAGGGGAGGAGGGTCGCTGTCACCCCGTCTGCGCTTAACATCGAAGCAAACCGCGGAGCTCTTCTCCGGATTCACTTCGATGCGCCACAGTTTGAACCAAGCTTCGAGCTTGTTCACCGCCTTTTGGAGCTTTGCCATGGGTGGCCTTCGCCCTTTGGCGTAGATTGCCGTGTCGTCGGCGAAAAGGGACAGTTGCACCCCGTTGTCGGGGACGGGAATATCGTTCGTGTACGATATATAGAGTAGGGGAGAGAGTACAGAGCCTTGCGGGACGCCGGCCTTCAGTTGACGTGGGGAAGACAAAGTACCTTCGTGTCTGAACCGAAAGGTACGGTGTTTTAAATAGGACGCTACTAATCGGACGAGTCGATCGGAGAGACCAAGCTTGTATAGCTTGTAAACAAGGCCTTCGTGCCAGACTTTATCGAAGGCCTTGGCGACGTCGTAGAAGACTGCGACCGTCTTTTCTCTCTTTGGGTAGAATCCATTGAGGATGTATTCTACTATACGATGGACTTGTCTGGGGCAATTGTGTTTGGGACGAAAGCCGAATTGATGGGGAATAAGAACATCGTCTTTGAAGAGATGTTCTTTCATTCGAGAAAGTACTACTCTCTCGAATAACTTCCCTAGTGCCTTGAGGAGGCTTATCGGGCGGTGGGATGACGCTACATTTAACGGCTTTCCCGGTTTGGGAATGCCTATGACTATGGCTTCTTTCCACGCGGTCGGAAAGTGGCAATGGTCAAAGCAAGCATTAAAAATGATCGCTAACAAAGTAAGCACCTGCTCGGGGAGGTACTTAAGCGCTTGGTTGGAAATTCCATCCGTGCCCGGCGCTTTGTTAGATTTGAGACCCTTGATGGAGGAGTGGATCTCGTCGGGGGACACTGTGACAGGGTCCGTGGTGGGAGGGAGCGAGGTCTTTTGACGGACTTCGTCTTCCACCGCACGCACGTGACCGAGGTCGCACTCCATGGTGCTAGGGGAGCATTGTGAAGCAATGCCATCTGCAAAGCATTCGGCTTTCTCGGTGTCCGCAAACGCAATTGTGCCGTCTGGGCGAACAAGAGGAGGGATGGAGATTCTGGCGTCTGTACGAAGGGCTTTCGCCACTTTGTAGTACGCTTGATGGGACGGGGAAATCGTCTGCATGAGGTCCCCCCATTGGGAGTTCCTCATTTCGTCGAGACGTGCTCGCACTGCCCGCTGAAGTCGGTTCGCAGTGCGTCTGTACTCTGGGGTCGGATAGAGTGCGGCCCTCCGGAGGGCTGCGTTTTTGGCTTTGATCAGGTTTCGAACTTCGAGTGGAAGTCCCTGCCGATTAACGACAGGGGCTACCACTTCGTTGTCCTTCAACGCTGACCGAATGTGGGACGTTAACGAGGCTACCGCAGCGTCGATTTTATCCGGACTATCGAAGTAGTCGGATGAAAAAGCGAGCGGCGAGTCGGGCGCGTCCATGACGGCCGCCATGGACTCTTTGAATCCTTCCCACTTCGTGAAAGTTCGCGGCAGTGGGGGAGAGATAGGGGTGGGGGAGCCTAGTACTAGGGAGACCGGACGGTGGTCGGAGCCTAAGTCGTCGAGGGTGTCGATCGACCGGAGGGTGAGCGACACGCCCTTCACTAGCGCAAAGTCCAGTACATCGGGACGGTGATCCACTCTGTCTGGGTAGTGGGTAGGGGAGAGGGGGCAATACACGTCTAGGTCGAGAGACCGAACGATGTCCATTAAGTGGACACCGCTCGTGTTGGTGGAGGAACACGTCCAGTCGGTATGTTTGGAGTTGAAATCTCCGAACATAATAACAGAGTCGCCTAGAGAGAGAAGCGCTTCGAAGTCGCTTTTGAGTGGCAGGGAGCCGGCGGGGATGTAGACAGAGGCTATGATCAGGGACGGATGTCCTGTCATGCCTAGCTGCACTACAGAGGCCTCCATACTCGAGAGAGTTGGAGTTGGAAGAGGGGAGCAATGAAGCGATCTCTTGTAGTAAATGGCAGTTCCTCCACCACGCGATGACGCGGTGGGGGACCTGTCATCCCTGACAAGGGAGAAGCCGGGGATCGAAATACCCTTCTGGATCGAAGGCTTGAGCCAAGTCTCCTGAAGGAGAAGTAGGTCGAGCTCCCTGCTCCTAACGAACGTCCTAAGTTCGGAGATGTTTGTGCGTAGACTGCGCACATTAAAAGAAACAAGCGAAACCCCACCCGGCCTCATGCGACCGGTGCCGACACTGGCGGGAGTGGGGGGTGTGGCGTGAAGCGCCTGGGGCATTACTTTAGGGCCTGGACGAGGGAGTAATGCTCGACAAGTGCGTCTAAACGCTCGAGCTGGGTGGAGGCGTTACGCAGTTTGCGTGCCAGGACGGGGATCTCGTCAATGTTGACGGACGCAAGAATGGAGGATATGTAATGCATATCCTCCGCCAAAGAAGAGGGCGGGGGCTGGTGGCTGATGGCCTTGGGGGGGGGGGAGGTGGTGGGGGGAGCCTTCGGCCCCGGGGCCTTGGGCGGGCCCCAGGCTGCGGCTGGAGCCGCGCTCGGGGGGGGCCCTTTGGCCTTGAGGGGGGGATAGTGGGCCACTGTCGCTGAAGGCGGCGGCGGCCTTGCACCTTTGCCCTTAGCGGGCTTCGGCGCAGAGGGATTTGCACCTTTGCCCTTAGTGGGCTTTGGTGCGGAAGTGCGGGGACGAGGGGCGCGCGGGCAACCCCTGTAGTTTGCAGTGTGGCCAGATTGGCCACAATTGCAACAGAAGGGAGGGGTGGTGGAGTCGCGCGTACGCGCGCACTCCTTGGCAGTGTGGCCTTCGCCGCACTTGACACAGCGCGGCGGGGCCGAGCAGTTGGCCGACGCGTGGCCATAGAATTGGCAGCGATGGCACTGCCCTGGGGAACCGCGTTTATGCGGGGCCTCGACTTTGATTCCGGAGAGCCCACAGACCGTGAAGCCTCCCCGGAATATAGTCCTGGCACCGGTGGTGTTGGAAAGCACCACCAGCGCCATGGGAAATTGTTTGCCGGACCGGCTGTACATCTTGTGTACAGCCTCGGCGGGGAAATCTTGGGACTTGAGGTCCATGAGGATGGTATCGTTGGAAAGCTCGTGCGGCACTCCACGGAGTACCGCACGCACCTTACGCTCCTCAGGGAGGGCGTAGGTATGATAGCCTATCTTATTATGGGCTAGGAGCCTAGTAAGGCTCCTGAAGTCGTCGATCGACTCGACGTCAATCTTAACGGCTATACCGTGTTTGAGGCACGGGTATAGCGGACGCGCTGTTCCGCGCAGAGACGGGAGACTAACTCCCACTTAGACTTTTCCCTAAGGAAAATAGGGGGCGGGGGCTTGGCTTTAGACGGGGCAGGGGGAGCAAAACGCGCTACTGGCTTAGGGCCAGACGGCGCGGTCTCGCGAGCGGCAGCAGTCACGCTCGAGTCGGGGGACGCGGGGCTAGAGAGAACCGCGACCGCGACCGGAGCGGGCGCGGCGGCCTCGGACGAGGCCTCGGACACTGAGCGGGCGGCCCGCTTTCGGTGCCGCTTAGATTTAGCGACGAGCTCGAATCCGTCGAGCCGTAACTACGTACGACGTAGTTATCCTGGCCTAGATTTGCTCGGAGGAGCAATTTCACCGCCTGAGCGGCGAAATCCTCCACCGAGACCGTCGCCATTGGGAGGCGAGAAGAGGGACGAGAGATGTCGACGAGGGACTGAGAGACGCGGGGCGTCCTCCCTGCGCGAGGCAGGGGGGAGAGGGGAGAGGGGAGAGGGGGTCGGTGGAGCGGCTATCCCTAATGGATATGCCGCTATCCGTCACCCTTGGGCAGGCCCAAGTGCAATGGGATCGGGACGTCCGGTTTCGCTAAGACCTGAGGGGCCTTGACAGCGCACCGGGGCAACGCTTGTTGGCTTAGTTGTCACCGTTAAGTATCCACCAACTCAACGCGGCAGAAACGCAGCTTTGTGTTACCAACGAATCGGTAACAAGAGACTACGTCTCTGAATGAACGTAACTATAATTCGTTACGCTCAGCGGGACGCGGGCTCGCAACGCGAAGTGAACGCGCGCGAAAACTTGCGAAATACGTAAGCAAAACGGAAGCGAGCTGGCAACGAGCGACGCGGGGGTGCGCTACGAAGCCAAAACGGATACTGCGCATTTAGTCGATTTCGTCGGGTTTTTAACGCGAGTTGTCCACACGATTTGTTCGACAAGTTTCACAAAAGCATTTTTTTATAGTAGCAAATTTTTACACCCCATCTCTCCTCTCTCGCTTAACTCGAAAGCGATTGGTTCTAAAACACCAGTTCCTAAAGAGAAATTATGGTACTCGTCGAGATCAAAGTTTCGAGTGACAGCTGTCAAACTTAAAACCGTTATAACTCGGAAACTACACGTCCTAGAACACTAGTTCCTAAAGAAAAATTATAGCACTCGTCAAGACCTGCGCGCGCTTTAGAAATTCATTCAATTTTGAGTTGACAGCATAACGCAACCAGAGCTGGAGTGACTTGCTTAATATATGCAACCGTTCTGTGCTCAGAATCCACCGACGGTTAATAACGCGTCAATTATTTGCATGGAACATGGAGATAAGTGCATTTCATGTAATAATTATCAACGTGTGAGGTATCATCTCTGTTGTCACAGTTTCAAGAAACCCATGATCATCATCATCATCATCATCAGGGTACGCTTTCCTATTCATTCTTCTCCGCTTCGCTCGGTCTTCGGCATCCTCTCGTCGTAAACCGTTGGCTCCCGCATTTCAATGTTTTTCCGCATTTCGATGTCAATCTATCGCTTCTTGGGTCACCCACGCCTCTTTCCTGATACCAGCAGGTTAAGGTACTTATTTCCCACGTATCTCTGAGGCATTTGCAACACGTGACCAAACCAGCGCAGACGAGCTTCCTCGATCTTATCTGCGATAACCCTTAGGTACACTAAAGCTGCCACGGATGTACTCGTTACGTATTCGATCGAGTCGCGGGAGGACCAAGAAGTGATGAATTTATATGAGTATCACTGAGTATGATACAATATGTAATCAATGTATCATGGCTGCAGATAAATGTTTTTCTTAAATCAAATAATACGGCACTTGTCATATAAATGCTCAAAACACATGCATTTTTCTCGAAACTGCCGGGTCCGATTGTGATGTCAAGCAGCATAAGAACACAGTTGAAGATGCTCTACCTATATATTGTAAGTATACCCCTTTTAGTTTTTAGGTTAGGGCACTTCCGATACAAAATGCTACAATAAAATATCTGTTTTTTTTTTTCAGAACTGCCGTTCAGATTTTGATGCACTTCTCTATAGGGATGTATTTGAGGGTGCTAAACGTAAATACTATAACGATGTCGTTGTTTGGCCATAGTCCACTGTCCCTACATAAGTACCCAGTCCCTTTGGAAAAAAAACGCGTTAGAGCAAATCTAAGTGGAATGTATTGCTCTTAAAATAAGGTCAATTTTTGTATCACGGCCTTTGAAAAGCGGAGCGACTCGTAACATAGTAAATGATACAAAAATTTACCTTATTGTATGAGCAATGCACTTTGATTTGCTCCCGCGCTTTTGCTTCTGAATTTAGGCGACTGAATTTAGTCAAATGTAATTAGCACATTAGTAGGAAACTGAATTAGAAGCGCAACAGTAAAAATGCCACTTACAAACACACTTATTTATTTCTTGATTGCGATATAGATATGTTTTTTTTTTTTTTTTTTTTATGTCATACGGTAGGCAAACAGGCAAGCGGGCCACCTGATGGAAAGTGGTCGCCACTGCCTATAGACATTAGCAACACCAAGATAAATGCCTACTGCATTTGATATGAATGTTGTTATAATTTTAACGAAAACCACTTGAATAGTTGTTAATTACATATATTTTATTTAAGTTAAATACAGTGCAATACAACGCATTGCGCAGGAGGTGAAAGAGGCAGATAGCGACACCTACAGTAACGCTTTAGAACTATTGTAGTAAAACTCCGTTTTATCAATAATTTATTCCGTACTACTAGTTATTTTGGTATTACAATCATCTTCTATACAAAGCCACCAAAAACATAATGACACTCACTCTTATAAATTATTCAAATGTCAAACGCTACCGAAGGTATTATTCTCATACAGCCATCACTTGACTTCTTAAAAAGGTTAACAAATCAGTACAATTTACTAGATTAAGCTGGATACAATATTAATTAATCATAATAATACATTATTTTGAGCATTAATTAATTAGACCTTACACTCGTCCATCCTGACCTCGTGCACGTCCCTGTGCACGAACCCAGGTGGAACCTTACACTCGGCGACTAAAAACTAATAATAAAGTTCTATGTGTGAACATAATCTTATTAATTATATTAAATTTATTTATGTCCCAAATGTTATACAATTTTAATACAATCATGTATGACATAGATGTGTCTTCTGGAAGGAATCGTCAATGTAAACCCAATTAGATTTCAATAATTACTAGGTATGATATAAATAACAATTGGAATGAACACAGTAGTAAGTTATCTACCTAATACACACTAATATTAAACTTACAAACATCATAAGTTATAGAATTCTGCAGTTTATTTCAAATCATCATTGATACTGTAAACTAATCCATTCTCAGATTACCATGAATACTATAACTAAACCCAGCCGTTCTTACGTTTCAGGTGTCCAAAGTCAAATAAAACTTCAATTAATTAATTTGTTGAAACGGCATCCTGCTAACCCATCCATTCTAGCAGTTTACCTTTTCGATGTTCACGCCTTTGTGTTGTAATTGGCTAACCCATCCATTCTAGCCAAAACAACTTCAATTAATTGTCGAATCGGCATCCTGCTAACCCATCCATTCTAGCAGTTTACCTTTTCGATGTTCACGCCTTTGTGTTGTAATTGGCTAACCCATCCATTCTAGCCAAAACAACTTCAATTAATTCTTTTGTCGAAACGGCATCCTGCTAACCAATCCATTCTAGCAGTTTACCTTTTCGATGTTCACGCCTTTGTGTTGTAATTGGCTAACCCATCCATTCTAGCCAAAACAACTTCAATTAATTCTTTTGACGAATCGGCATCCTGCTAACCCATCCATTCTAGCAGTTTACCTTTTCGATGTATATAAACCTTGGACGTAAACCCATCCATTCTTACGTTCCAGGTATCCTAAGCACAATTGAGAGTTAATCAGCTAACCCATCCATATCATGTAGTAAATCATATTAACATTATAATTTCAGTTTTCAAAATATCAATAATTACTATCTTATTGTCCTTGTCTATATAATTATACTGCATGTATACAATTATCGAATCAAAGTTTCTATTAATCTACATCAGTACACTGTATCCTTGTCGTTATATAGTAAATCATCTATTATAATTTCAGTTTCCAAAATATCATTAATTACTATCTTATTTACTCTAGGTATATAACTATATTCCATGTATACAATTAACGAATCAAAGTTTCTATTCATCTACATAATACACTATGTATCCTTGATGTCTTGTACTAATTTAGTGTTATTCACAAATGTAGCTAAAAATATTTCGTGTGACCCTGTGAGGGCACTGCTATTTCATTATTAGATATATTGAAACAATATTTATCCGGTTTTCACCAATCATGATTCATTATTACTTCATGAACAACAATGTACTTTACAAATCTAGCAGTACAATGCTAGATTTTGAAGACTATTTCAAGCTTTGTGAGTTCTAGAATCGGTAGCGCCTTGATCGCCGGCTATTCCTGAGGTTATTAAACATGTCAGAGTCTTGAGAAATATCCTTAATGCTCATCAGATATTACCTAACAATTTCTTGTTCTATAGCAGTCCATCCAGTCTCAAATACGAAATGGTCCTATAAAAGGTCAAATAACGTCCAGTAAATTCATAATCATTTCAGCTCATTTCTCCAACAAGTGTTTTGTGGTCTGTTATCATGATTAAAATCTGGTAATTTTATTACTAAAAGGTTCAACGAAATGTATTTTAATACAAACCTTTCATATTTGTATTGCGTCCATTCTTGATCCTAGTGTCCATGAAACTAATTGACTCGGTCAAATTGATGTTTGTTTTGTTTGTAACAATTTATTACAACCTCGAAAATGGTTGAAAACTATTGATAAATACAATATTATCCAATACAACGTACCCAGTATTTATATCCTCTTTACTAAAAACCTATTTCAAGCGATTATCAATTACCAAAATTGTCGGGGCGCCATCTAGGGAGTGGTTAGGAATGCTTTAGATGCCTATTGGAAAACTGCTCATTGATTCAAAAAGTATATGCAACCGCGGTTTTGATGTCAGTATTACGTTTATAAAGTATTTCAATTCGCACTCGATGTATGAGTTTTATTAATAAAACAAACTGAATTAAATGAGACGCATCGCCATGGTGCCACCACTCCAGCGTCAAGAAGTAACTTTGAGACACTCATAACAAAGTGTTCGCCGCCATCGTGGATAAAATTTAAGTTGATTAATACTCCTCTACACTGCTACTACCACTACCAACGAATTCCCACAATTTTGACAAGGTGCTTTTAGTGCATAAGTCATTAGTGTCGTTTTGTTTAATCTGTATGAAATTAGTTGTAATGTTGATTGAATTTTCATTTTTGTATTTTGTCAAAAGAAAGATAGAAAACAAGCCAAAATTTTAATTTTAAAAGTAACAGTTTTCCACTTTTATGGAATATATATTATGAGGGACATCTAGAGTCAGTTACAACGCTGTTTTGTATTAGAGGACGAACTTGAACTATTATACAACGCTTCTACCGTATAAAAGAGTCGTTGTGACATGTCCAGCAAAGAGACTATAATATTGATTAAAAAAAACTGTTATACAGGGTGTTTCATAATACATGTATAAAGCCGAAAGGGTGTTAAAGTATAGCTTGCAAAGAGTACACTGGCGACTTCATATTATCCAGACATTGAATTTTAATTTTTATAAAAAATCTTCGTTTTTAAAGAAAAATAACCATATCGACTACGTTGATGCGCAGCTCTATTTCAAGTTGATGATCCTAGAAGGAGAAGTTTAATAACCGCGTGCGACCCCTATGAAAAAAGAGCAACCTCCTTAAGCCTAGTACCAGGAGCCTAATGCTACGTACACACGCACCGTTGGCGTGTGCCGGCCGGCGATCCGCAGCGCAGCGTGGCGGTAACATCAAACGGATAGAAGCAATCGACCAAACGCAGCTTGGGCGGATACCGAAGGCCAACGAATAGGTTCCCAAACTCCCAAAGATCGTTTGCTTGACCACGAAATGCAATTACCTATTGGACCTTAGAAATCCAAATCGGCCGACAACGCTTCGTTGGCGTAAGTTGAGTGTGTACACACCATAAAGAAGAGTTTAATAACCTCGCGCCATTCATAACAAAACAAACGAACCTCCTACATCTTGCTACCAGGCGCCGAACTAAATGTTACCTACTTATCTCCATGAATAATCTCTACCAAATTAACTAGGAACTTACCTACACTAATTATTTTCAATAGGTAGGTATGCGTAAATAGTCGGAGCGTCGTCGGTGGCCTAAGGTTACGGTATCCGAGTCGTACGCGAGAGGTACCGGGTTCGACACCCGCTGCCGCCACGTACCAGTGACCTTTTCTTACGGAAAACATCGTGATGAAACCTGCACATTTAGGCGACTGAATGTCTAACCATGATTCAATCTGGTCAGGTAATCAGGTTCCACTGGTAGCAGGGTCAGGCAGGATTCAGGACTGTCAGACGTAATGACCAGAAATGCGAAATCCTGGATCATGGTCAAGGCGGACCCCAGGCCCTCGTGCGCGAGAGCAAAACCAGGTCATTAACACCGAGATGATTTCTACTAGGTAGGTACCTAACAGAACAAACCACCCCAGCACAACAAAAGTAAAATAAGAATTAAAATCATAATACTTAGGTACTTATTAACTAAAGGCCTAAAACAGTATCTAAGTAGGTTAGGTAGGTAGGAACCTACGTAAATAAAAAACAAAACATGTTAATCAGTCTGGAAGACAGCCGGACCCGCGGTGTGGACTGCCGCAGGTACTTAAACTTAATAAAAATAAACATAGTCAGCTACGTACTAAAGTAGATATCTACTACACTAAAACGGGATTCGTTCAATTGACAAAATGGCTCTACACAGATAGGTAAGTACTAGGTACCTACTAACACGGTTCCCTCATCTAAGTACCTACGTACCTAGGGAACCACTTATGAATCTAGTTTTGGTGAAACACATTACAGACAGGTTCCACTAAATACCTACATGTTTTTATGAAAAGATAAAAGCGTTGTCTTTTCTACCTATTTCCCGTCGGAAAAGAACCGAGCGCGGCGGTTGCGCTTCTAACGTCACTATTAGGTGGTAGGTAGCGTCTCCTAGTCTAGCTAGCACCTAGACCTTTAAAGCATGTAGGTACGTACCTTTTAAACGTTATTTTATGGAAACAAACAGTGTCAGGTGCCAGCGCAGTTAACCACACTTTCTTGCTTTCTTGTGGCTCGATGACCGATAGGTAAATACACTCATACACACAGCTACACAACACTACAACATGCACTGGTTGCTATGCAATACGTAAGTAGGTAGGTAACATGGTCTTTGGCCTACTGCTTGGTTGCACTCATGCACAGAATAATGATTATCACAATACTTAAACTGTTGAACCTGAAGCAATAAATCATTCATTCATTCATATCGTTTACAGTCTTATCACAGTTATTTTCACAGTACTTAGGTATCCTATACATACAACGCAACAAACAATCACACCGATCACGCGAAAAGCTAAAAACCGAATAAATGAACACGACTCGAAAATAGGTACATTTTAACACAAGAAACCACGCTGTCGGCGTCAGCGGTTCATACAAACGACACACCCAAGTGCAGAACGCACACTGCCAAAACTCCGGCGTGTCGACACATGGGCCTCGTGGCGGAGTATTTCCCGCGACTTTCGGCGCGGCGCACGGGGCGCGGGAGGCGTGGCAGCAGGCAGCGCTTTAGGCAGCGTTGCCAGATCGTACCTTTAAGTACGATTTACGTACTATTTGGCCGACTGTCGTACCTTAAGCGTACTTTGCTCCACATCGTACTATTTAGTACGTTTTTACAAAATGCTGAATTTAGCTGAGGGGGGTAGTCACTTCACCTTTCCTGTGCGCAAAATACTGAAAAATAATGGGAAGGAAGGGTTGATTTTAGCCACCGGCAACAAAATAACGTCATTAATTGACTAAAAATTATCCCCCCTCCCCATGGCCGATAAAATATAGAAGATAATAAGAAGAAATCGTAACTTTTTAGCCATTTTCGTACTATTTTAAGAGCTCAGACGTACTTTTTTGGAAACTACTGCTGGTAACACTGGCTTTAGGGATCCGCGTGTTAGGGGTCGTACTTATTTCGCCTCTTATGTTCTCCTGGTAGATGCACCGTAATGTTGATTGTGTTTATTTAATAAAGTGAGGCTCAAACAAGTCCAACAGTGGACTAATAATAATCCTTATGATGTCGGTGATGGAATACATTTGCTTACCACTATTTTATCGGGTAATTTGTACAGACAGTAATTACTAAAATTGTGTTTGGGTCCGTGTTTCACCTAGGTGACCTAGGTTCAGTGGCGTTGCTTGCCTTCCAGGGGCCCCGTATCAATAGCTGTCTGGGGCCCCATAGTTAGTACCCCCAACTACAAGGGATCATCATCATCATCATCACAGCCCATAACAGTCCACTACAGGACTTTGGGCCTCTCCCGCAAAAGGGGAGGTTATTGCCATAATCTCCACGCTTGGCAGGCGGGTTGGAGATCGCAGTGTTGCAAACATTACAATGAAAAACGCTGCTGCCCATTTTCCAGTTTATGGAGACTAGATATTTTGCCTCTAAACGTTAGTCGCCTTGTACGACACCCACGAGTGTAAGGGGTTGGTGCTATTCTACTCTACCGGTCACCACACGGCTACAAGGGATGCTAATGAGTAACTTAAATCCAAGCCATTCGCGTGTTAAGGCGGTACTATTTTCATACAATTTTTATGTAATGTTTTTGTGCAATTGGCTATTAGAAAATATGTTCAATTGTGCGCGAAATAGATTTCAACATGTTAATAATGTAAAACAAAGCAATGAAAAAGAAAAATAATTAAATCACATAACAACGCCATCAAGCGGCGATTTGTGCTTTTTTCGATTTAACTGCTTTTGAAAAGAAAACCACTTTGCGCACCATTGAATACATTTACTAAGAGTAGAAATCATAATACAATCACTAAACACTCAAACAAATGAAAGAATATCGAGAGAAATTTAGTATGGGCGTTGAATCACCTTAATAGTAAAAATAACATATGTATGAAAGAAAGTTCCACACCGCGTCTGTCTGCCTGTTCGCGATAAACTCAAAAACTACTGAACGGATTTTCATGCGGTTTTCACCAATTGACAAAGTGGAATTACTTTGTCTATTGAGGAAGATTTAGGTGTATAATTTGTTAATGTTTTATGTTGGTAGTTTGTATGACAAGAATCTCCTTAAAGGCCGGGGTGGACATCGGAATTTTTGTAAATTGGCCCTTGACTTTGGTATATTAAAACCTTGCGTGATAAATATAAAAATGTCATAATTTGTTGAATATGCGAGCGTAGCGAGCTCGATAGTTTCACAAACTACCCCTTCAGAATACTTGCGCGAATAACATAAAATCAGTAAATGGACTATACGATGTAGACATTTTTGACATCTGGTTTATAATAAAATTAACTTCGCAAACAATTAATTAATGAGCGTGCGAGCTCTATTTCTGACATTTTGGCTATAAAGTTTTCACGATTAACTTAAAAACAGTCAAATTCGAAAATCGTGTGGGCCAAAACGATTTTATTATGAGCCAGGTCCATCTGACCCGTTGAGCAATGAACAGTGTAAGGAGTTTTTTAAATCTTATGATCTCACCGATAGTGCTGCCCCCATCTCTTCCCGTGGGTGTCGTAAGAGGCAGCATCTTTCTGGGTAGATTTACATCAACTGCACTGCGATCTCCAACCCGCCTGCCAAGCGTGGAGATTATGGCGATGACCTCCCCTTTCGTGGGAGAGGCCCGAAGTCCTGCAGTGGACTGTTATGGGCTGTGATGATGATGATGATGATGATCTCACCGATAGTGCTGTACATGAGATCAAGATTTTTCTCATTTTTGCTATAGGTGCATTTTTACACAATTTCAATGAAGTAATGAGTGCGCGTGAGGGGCTCTAAGTTGTTGTTTTTTATTAAAAATGTTAATTATCTCTAAGCGAAAGGGGAACGAAAACGGATTGTATCACTTGATTTCATTTGCATCTTTGGCGGAGGGGGCCCCGACCCTGGTCTGAAAATCACTAAAGAATTTTTTTTTTCCGGGAAATAGTGTTTAACTGAAATTGAGGATAACAGTACGTATTTTTGCTTACAAACGATTTGGGACCCCGTATCATTGATACGGCTGATACGGCGGTTGTTGCGCCCCTGCCTAGGTTCTCCAACTGGGTGAAGCATGGGATATTTACAGGTATAGCTCCGTCAACTAAGATTCATTTAGTTAATTTTTGTTGATGAGAAATATTCGTGAAATCGTACTGATTTTAACATAACAGTCCTCTGAGAGTTTAAGCCTTCCCCACATTAGTGGAGGGTTCTGTCTTAAACTCCACTCTCTACTGTCTTTGTTTTATTTATGTTTCATTCATTACACTAGGGTATTTTATTTGTTTTATTCGATACAAAAATATGTGTGTGTAGTTACTGAAAAATCTCATAGCAGATAGGTACGATTACCTTCGCGACACTGAAACATGACTGACAGGCATGACATGAGAAAGCAAACTTATAAAGACAAATATGCTACATTAATTACAGTTTGCTACATTAATATGCCACAGTAATTTGAATTAGACTACTTTGCTATTAGTTAGGTGGTGGTGCACTTTCGAAAAAACTATGAAGGAACCTATTAAATTAAAATTACAATATTTTTTTGTACAGAACCCTCAAACCAAAACATACAAAACGGCAAATTTAGATCTCCTTAATATCCCATTGCGCCTAGTACTATGAACTTGAGTGACCTTTTACAACTGATTTCTAGAGATGCGGTCTTTCGTTTTCAAAATGTCGATTATCGACATTGAAAAGGAAAAAGTTCGATAGTCATTTTCTCGCTTACTATTCCACGCACGAAAAAAATAATTGTACCTATCGTTTTAATACGTTTAGCACTCCATCCAGTTCACGGCTTTATACATGTATTATGAAACACCCTGTATAACTATTAATCGCTATAAATATATTCCGTAAAGTCTACTATATAGCAAAACCGCTCTATTATAGTCTCCTCATGACCACTTAGTACCATGTAACTACTATAGTTCTCATTCGTAGAGTCATCCTCCGTCATCTGTATCCTAAAATTTTTGTATTGATGAAACATCACTGCTAAAACACAAAAACTATAGTGGTTTGCAAGGAAACTTTATAACGTAAATTAGGTGCATGCTAGCCACATTTACCAGTGCTTTACAATAAAATTACTCCATACTTTATTTAAGCCTGTTATAGTAACTCACTATAATGGTTTTATGAAATGGTTAAGTAAACTTTTATAGCAATAACTTAAATAGGACATTTTGCCAGCCAAAAGGTATTGCACAACGCTTTTTAGGCGACGGCTGTCACCGCTAAAACCGTATCTCATGATTTTATTATTATCTAGAAAGGAATGTTCATAAATCAATAGTTAAAATATATGGTATCTAACTAATTTCTATTGGCACCTCATGACCGTAGGTATATTATGATGTTTATACGTTTTAATTCAGAACACATGATGAATTGTTGTATAGAATAATTTGAGAAGGTATCCATCCCTTCATGTGTTATTATATAATTATTCCTTGTTGTAACAGTACCTATTCCCTCCTAATATTTGAATCCCATGATTAGCTCGATGAGATCTCTTATATTTTATAGACAAGTTCGTCATTTTCATTAAAATTATGCAGACAATCATGTTGCATTGTATGCTTAATGGTCCATCTAAACAAACTCACATGAATAGTATGCAATGCAAAACAACATCCATATGTAACCATGACAGATTCAGATTTCACTCACCCCTTCATTACAAAACTAACTTATAATATGGTGTCAGATTAACTTAATTTGTTAAACATCCTCAAACTTGCAATGCTACAGTGAACAGGAAATGACGCCAAGCTCACCATATTATAGCTATTAGAAAAGCTCAGACTGCCACAATCAACATACAGGCACATGTATGTTGGAAACTATTATATGTCAACTATTCAATTCTCTTAAAACACCACTTCTGCTTGTCAAAATTATAGAGTTCACTCAGTGCTAATAGACTTCGCACACTGAATATCCTCCAATGTAAACAGGATTATGAATGGTAATATTTGTAACAGAACTGACTGTAACCGATACAGCACCAATCTCTTTTCCATAGCTTCAATATAGGTAGATACTTTTCATGTATTTAATAACATATGCTTTTATTTTGTACCAAGACGTAACTTAGTTTTGTAGTGGCAACACTCACCATACCATTAGTGTGGCGGCCAGCCATGTGAGTGGCAGAGAGTCAGTCATTCATCCTTATGTGCTTCTTGCAGAGTAAAGACGTATCCTAAAGTTAACTTGCATTTGTACCAAGTTTCGTGGAATAAACAAAGTAGTTCTAAAGTAATAATGGGTTTAAATACACTTAATACGACATTTAACCAATATTTTTGTGATTTAAGTCTCAAGTCAGTCTCAGTGTAACAAGTCATCAGATTGGGAGCAGCACAGCACCAGAGCGCTTGATTTCTACATATTATCCCTCAGTCTGTGTAATAAACGATCAACAACTCTTTTACTGTTACTGTCGCACTGGTTCTAAAGGACTAATTTTTGTAATTCATACCTACTCCTTCCCCTTAACATATCTTCCAGCGATTAGCTATAATTTGGACCTAAAATGCATTATTTATTTAGGTTATAAATGAGCAGCATTGTTGCCGATGTGTCTATATCATACAGTGTTGAAAGTCATTTTAAATCAAGTAGAGACCAAGTCAATTTATTTTGTCATTCTTTCCCGCTATACCTACAATATGAAAGGTCTCAATCATACCATGTCTTGGCCAACCTTTGGAGCTTTTATAGCAAAATGTATTGTTAACTTTTAAAGCCCAATACGGAAATCAATTATTAAATTTTTTTATGATTTAAAATATTACTAGGACCTACTGCCATCAGCTGTGATGACGGCTGTGACATCAATTCTCTTTGATTTAGATTCAATTTTAAAATATTAATTACATCTTGAGTTGAATAACTAGGACTATTGAATATAGAACTGGAACTGGCTGACCTTCTCCCTCGCCCGCATGGCATGATGCTTGTCACTCACATCGGAGAACCTTCACGTTCACGGCCTTCACCCTCACGGCGTATGAGCGTTTGTGCGCTCCACAGCTGAGCGGTGGCGATGGATGCCACTGGTGTTTTGTCCCATTCGGCTACGCCCCTGCAGACTTCTTCTTTTAGCGCCCGAAAGTGCTGTCACTCCTGGTCTAATTCCAACTCCCACATTTGGAGGCTGCCGCAATTTCTGCAACGACGACTAGGGCTGCGGCTTCAGCGGCTAACTCAGCTACTGTCGCCGCGCAGGCTATGGCCGCAGCGCTCCCGGCTGTGGCTGCGCCTGGCGCCACCGTTGTCGTACCGGATCGACCTCTGGTCGGCCGTCTCCAGGCTCTGGTAGCTCCGGTAGCTGTCATCGCCTTCCATGCATCTCGGACACAAACAAATTCGTTAACAATTTTACTCAACTACAAAAGAATATGTAGGTATAAAAACGTCGAGCCAAAGCGGTCCGAGTGGATAGCTTAATTGGTTTATCTACTACGTGAGAGTGTAGGTATTTCACAGAGAATTTTAATTCCCTAACCATTAAATTCAATGCGAGCAATGAAAGTGTAAATAAAGAATTTATCATTTTACAAATTAACAAGGGAAAAGAAATTGTAATGCTTCCTTCACGTGGTGAATAGATGGTTGTATTGGGTTAGTATTCCGTCGTAACCAGTTGCGAAACCCCAAGTTACGTTCCGAAGAGCGAAAGGAATTTTCTCTTGTACAAATACAGAAACATAAATGTAAAACATGGGCCACTTACCACTTCTGATATGTAGTAAAACTCCGTTTTATCAATAATTTATTCCGTACTACTAGTTATTTTGGTATTACAATCATCTTCTATACAAAGCCACCAAAAACATAATGACACTCACTCTTATAAATTATTCAAATGTCAAACGCTACCGAAGGTATTATTCTCATACAGCCATCACTTGACTTCTTAAAAAGGTTAACAAATCAGTACAATTTACTAGATTAAGCTGGATACAATATTAATTAATCATAATAATACATTATTTTGAGCATTAATTAATTAGACCTTACACTATTTACATGAAGGCGCGAATTTTAAAATGTTTTATATATGTGACTGGGTAAAACACATTGTAAAAACAAGCTGCGTTATTGACATCTTACAACGCTATGATGACGCACGGCTAAAAAGCCTAAATTCCAAACACAAACAAAAACGTTCACCGGAATCCCTTCCGAGAAATATGAACATCATCAAATAGGTATATAAATTAAAAACAAGCATTGGTCGCGTAGTAAGTTAGACTGCATCTCTTTTACTTTGAAAATAAAGCAAACCCTTTCCAGGTTAACAAAAATGGCATTGATTTTTTTTTTTTTTTGCCCAACGCAATGGAAATGGGCACCCTCCGGTATTGCGGTTGGGAGGGAGGAGGTGAACTCTCATGAGTATCCCAGCCGGCCGGCCGGACTGGTTATGCACGACTCGCCAAAAAAACCTAGGCGCATACGTACTAAACACCCCCTGGAAGCACCTGTAGCCATAAGGGCCTTTCAGATTTCATCGGATGCTACACCCCGTAGGGACGGGGTGCGCTCAACGTCACTCCTTACGGAGCATACGCTGGAGAATTTATAGCGAGACCCCAGAAGGGGGTCCCGCTGCTGTGGATTGGGATTGGGGGCCTACGGGGGCCGCTGAAACGGCAGTGAGGGGCTCTGTCGAGTCGTCCTGAGCCTCCAGGAGGAGGTTCAGGGCGCTCGACAGTTCGTCGGGGGGATCCGTGAGGACGTGTCTTGGTCTCCGTACCACGTGGCCGGAGACCGGGCGGGGAGCGTAGGCTGCTGCCTCTCGCACGAGCGGATTGGGATGCTCCTCCGCGGCCTTGAAAAATGTCTCGGAGAGCGTTCTAAGAAACTGCTGCAGGGTAGGCAGGTCCATGTCGTGGTGTAGGTCCATTGCGGACGTACCATGGAGCCGCCGTTGCCCTACGGCAGAAGATGTTCTGCACAATTTGCAGTTTCTTAATGACGTGGGAGCTCGCGTGAGCGAAGACGGGGGAGGCGTATGTCAACACCGGTCGAATGCACACCTTGTAGAGGGTTCGCTTGTTCCTGAGGGACATTTTACTGAATCGACCCAACATACAGTTGAGGCGACCCAGGTAGAAACGGGCGGTGCGGCACACTCTTTCGACGTGGGGCCGGAAAGTGAGCTCTTTGTCAAGCGTGACGCCTACATATTTTACAGCGCGCTGCCAGGGAACTAGTTTCCCTTGCGGAGGGGGGGGGGGGGGGGGGGGGGTCGCTGTCACCTCGTCTGCGCTTAACATCGAAGCAAACCGCGGAGCTCTTCTCCGGATTCACTTCGATGCGCCACAGTTTGAACCAAGCTTCGAGCTTGTTCACCGCCTTTTGGAGCTTTGCCATGGGTGGCCTTCGCCCTTTGGCGTAGATTGCCGTGTCGTCGGCGAAAAGGGACAGTTGCACCCCGTTGTCGGGGACGGGAATATCGTTCGTGTACGATATATAGAGTAGGGGAGAGAGTACAGAGCCTTGCGAGACGCCGGCCTTCAGTTGACGTGGGGAAGACAAAGTACCTTCGTGTCTGAACCGAAAGGTCCGGTGTTTTAAATAGGACGCTACTAATCGGACGAGTCGATCGGAGAGACCAAGCTTGTACAGCTTGTAAACAAGGCCTTCGTGCCAGACTTTATCGAAGGCCTTGGCGACGTCGTAGAAGACTGCGACCGTCTTTTCTCTCTTTGGGTAGAATCCATTGAGGATGTATTCTACTATACGATGGACTTGTCTGGGGCAATTGTGTTTGGGACGAAAGCCGAATTGATGGGGAATAAGAACATCGTCTTTGAAGAGATGTTCTTTCATTCGAGAGAGCACTACTCTCTCGAATAACTTCCCTAGTGCCTTGAGGAGGCTTATCGGGCGGTGGGATGACGCTACATTTAACGGCTTTCCCGGTTTGGGAATGCCTATGACTATGGCTTCTTTCCACGCGGTCGGAAAGTGGCAATGGTCAAAGCAAGCATTAAAAATGATCGCTAACAAAGTAAGCACCTGCTCGGGGAGGTACTTAAGCGCTTGGTTGGAAATTCCATCCGCGCCCGGCGCTTTGTTAGATTTGAGACCCTTGATGAAGGAGTGGATCTCGTCGGGGGACACTGTGACAGGGTCCGTGGTAGGAGGGAGCGAGGTCTTTTGACGGACTTCGTCTTCCACCGCACGCACGTGACCGGGGTCGCACTCCATGGTGCTAGGGGAGCATTGTGAAGCAATGCTATCTGCAAAGCATTCGGCTTTCTCGGTGTCCGCAAACGCAATTGTGCCGTCTGGGCGAACAAGAGGAGGGATGGAGATTCTGGCGTCTGTACGAAGGGCTTTCGCCACTTTGTAGTACGCTTGATGGGACGGGGAAATCGTCTGCATGAGGTCCCCCCATTGGGAGTTCCTCATTTCGTCGAGACGTGCTCGCACTGCCCGCTGAAGTCGGTTCGCAGTGCGTCTGTACTCTGGGGTCGGATAGAGTGCGGCCCTCCGGAGGGCTGCGTTTTTGGCTTTGATCAGGTTTCGAACTTCGAGTGGAAGTCCCTGCCGATTAACGACAGGGGCTACCACTTCGTTGTCCTTCAACGCTGACCGAATGTGGGACGTTAACGAGGCTACCGCAGCGTCGATTTTATCCGGACTATCGAAGTAGTCGGATGAAAAAGCGAGCGGCGAGTCGGGCGCGTCCATGACGGCCGCCATGGACTCTTTGAATCCTTCCCACTTCGTGAAAGTTCGCGGCAGTGGGGGAGAGATAGGGGTGGGGGAGCCTAGTACTAGGGAGACTGGACGGTGGTCGGAGCCTAAGTCGTCGAGGGTGTCGATCGACCGGAGGGTGAGCGACACGCCCTTCACTAGCGCAAAGTCCAGTACATCGGGACGGTGATCCACTCTGTCTGGGTAGTGGGTAGGGGAGAGGGGGCAAATCACGTCTAGGTCGAGAGACCCAACGATGTCCATTAAGTGGACACCGCTCGTGTTGGTGGAGGTACACGTCCAGTCGGTATGTTTGGAGTTGAAATCTCCGAACATAATAACAGAGTCGCCTAGGGAGAGAAGCGCTTCGAAGTCGCTTTTGAGTGGCAGGGAGCCGGCGGGGATGAAGACAGAGGCTATGATCAGGGACGGATGTCCTGTCATGCCTAGCTGCACTACAGAGGCCTCCATACTCGAGAGAGTTGGAGTTGGAAGAGGGGAGCAATGAAGCGATCTCTTGTAATAAATGGCAGTTCCGCCACCACGCGCTGACGCGGTGGGGGACCTGTCATCCCTGACAAGGGAGAAGCCGGGGATCGAAATACCCTTCTGGATCGAAGGCTTGAGCCAAGTCTTCTGAAGGAGAAGTAGGTCGAGCTCCCTGCTTTTAACGAACGTCCTAAGTTCGAAGATGTTTGTGCGTAGACTGCGCACATTAAAAGAAACAAGCGAAACCCCACCCGGCCTCATGCGACCGGTGCCGACACTGGCGGGAGTGGGGGGTGTGGCGTGAAGCGCCTGGGGCATTACTTTAGGGCCTGGAGGAGGGAGTAATGCTCGACAAGGGCGTCTAAACGCTCGAGCTGGGTGGAGGCGTTACGCAGTTTGCGTGCCAGGACGGCGATCTCGTCAATGTTGACGGACGCAAGAATGGAGGATATGTAACGCATATCCTCCGCCAAAGAAGAGGGCGGGGGCTGGTGGCTGATGGCCTTGGGGGGGGAGGTGGTGGGGGGAGCCTTCGACCCCGGGGCCTTGGGCGGGCCCCAAGCTGCGGCTGGAGCCGCGCTCGGGGGGGGCCTTTGGCCTTGAGGGGGGGGTAGTGGGCCACCGTCGCTGAAGGCGGCGGCAGCCTTGCACCTTTGCCCTTAGCGGGCTTCGGCGCAGAAGGATTTGCACCTTTGCCCTTAGTGGGCTTTGGTGCGGAAGTGCGGGGACGAGGGGCGCGCGGGCAACCCCTGTAGTTTGCAGTGTGGCCAGATTGGCCACAATTGCAGCACTCCACGGAGTACCGCACGCACCTTACGCTCCTCAGGGAGGGCGTAGGTGTGGTAACCTATCTTGTTATGGGCTAGGAGCCTAGTAAGGCTCCTGAAGTCGTCGATCGACTCGACGTCAATCTTAACGGCTATACCCGTGTTTGAGGCACGGGTATAGCGGACGCGCTGTTCCGCGCAGAGACGGGAGACTAGCTCCCACTTAGATTTTTCCCTAAGGAAAATAGGGGGCGGGGGCTTGGCTTTAGACGGGGCGGGGGGGGGCAAAACGCGCTACTGGCTTAGGGCCAGACGGCGCGCTCGTGCGAGCGGCAGCAGTCACGCTCGAGGTGGGGGCCGCGGGGCTCGAGAGAACCGCGACCGCGACCGGGGCGGGCGCGGCTGCCGAGGACGAGGCCTCGGACACTGAGCGGGCGGCCCGCTTTCGGTGCCGCTTCAATTTTGCGACGAGCTCGAATTTAATGTGGTGCAAGTAGCTTTTTACCCGACTGCGACAGAAGGACGGTTGTTTCTGATGAGCAAAATCACTTTTATGGACTTTTCATAAATTTTGTATAATCCGGTATCCGGTCGGATATTACGCACTATCCGGTATCCGGCCAGATAGCAAATTAAGGCCGGATCGGCCCGATACCGGATACTAACCGGATATCCGTTTCATCTCTAATGAAAACCCACTTCATCACAGATTTACTGAACTCATATTATACTTAACCAGAAAATTTAAATATATGTCATTGCAACAACGTAAGCCAAAACACTGTGCCAAGCACAAAGGAGGATGCAGAAAGGGAACTACCACATGATCGCCTTAAAACAGGGCTAAAGCCAGGGCGATAGGATTTCAACGTAACGGTGCACAAAGGCGTTTTGCTAATAAGACTTGAATGTGGAAGGATTTCTTCCAATAGGAAGAACTTTCCTCCGTATTGCTATGCTATGTAACTACTGTTATAAAATTATAGATTTAGTGGAGTTTTCTTTGTGCACGAAATTGAAAACACCATTTCTTTTGCTCTCTTTCCTCCGTATTGCTATGCTAAGAACTTTCCTCCGTATTGCTATGCTATGTAACTACTGTTATAAAATTATAGATTTAGTGGAGTTTTCTTTGTGCACGAAATTGAAAACACCAGGTTTATTGCTAGTCGTATAGCCAAGAAATAGCAGAGGTGGACATTGAATACATTTATGGGCGGGTGGTTGCTAAACCTTCCGTCTTAGTGAGATATCCAATTTGTCGGCTTCATATGAAAAGAGATTAAACCGCTTCTATCTAGATAAATAAAAAAAATGCGCTCGTTACATGATTTGAAAGATATTTAATTTGCATATTTTACAAGAACCCGACAATAATATATTCAAGAGTCCACCTCTGCTATTATCATGCCTTTCTTGGCTATAGAACTAGCAAAAGAAATGGTGTTTTCAATATTGTGCACAAAGAATACTCCACCGACGCTATAATTTTATAACAGTAGTTACAAAGCGTTGTAACTACTGCTATAAAATTAAGTTAAAATTAAGTGTTGTTATGCTTTGTAACAATAGGCAGAAATCCTTCTGTATTCAGGCCTTAGATATTACCAATCTATCTATAAAACTATAAAAATATATATTTGTTCAAATAGTTCTTTTCTGAAATGGTCGTTCGTTCATAACCTAAACTACCACAAAAATGAATTATTTATGTATGTTTTGCGTCGCGACATTTCTATACATTTTGTATGAAAGTAAATTGAATGGGCGCCGCGTCTGCGACGTGTCTGCGTCTTACGTCTTTTCTGTGTGGCCGCTCGTTTATACAAAATGTATAGAAACGTGGCGACGCAAAACATGCAACAACTAGCGCGGACGCAACGCAGACACGTCTTAAAACACGGGCGAGACCGGGTAAATGGGCGGGGCGCGGAGAGCCGGGCCTCGCCCGCAGCGCTTGCTGTCCTTGTTTTGCCTGCGTTCTTGACTGCTCCGCGACGGCGCCGCGTCATTGCCCCGTCTTTCTGTATGTTTTAAAAAGTCGCGTCTGCGTCCCGTACGCGACGTGTCTGCGTCTTACGTCTTTTCTGTGTGGCCGCTTGCTAATGTGAAACAATACTGACTGCAGCAGTGAAGGTTAGTACTAAAACATTATTTGTTTTTATAACCTCAAACAAAACTTTATTCTGGCATAATAATCATCTTGCCGTCAATATCCCGGTTGTGCTCCCACGCGTAGAATAGCATAGTCAAATGCTCCCGGGGTCCGCATTTGACTATGATCAGACGGCTGACATAATAAATAAGTAGGTAAATAGTTTAACATTTGGATATTGCTATCCGCTCTGTTTTACTTTGCACCCACGGAAAAGAAGCGTGACGTTATGATTTGAGTCTTAGTAATATTTTGTCATATTGTCACAGATTTCAGTACAGTAGCGAATTTTCCTCTGTCTAGTCCCATTAAAAATCCTCCAAAGTACTTGGTAAGCGACATATAACTAATATTACGTCATTGCAACCTCAATTACCTTACGCTTTAAATTATAAAGAAATACGATCAGAATCACCTGTTCCTCTAATGTCACCAGAGACTACAAAGCTGTTTCATATTTTAGCAAGTTCTAATGTTTTTGATGATTATGTAAACGAGACAACGGTCGGTAATGCGGGACATTCGATCGCAGAAACTGATTCTCCAAATCTCTCCCTTTTTAATAAACCACTGCTTGTGCATTATATTAAGTTTGGTGGTGAAATTATTAACGATTCTTTTATAGCTAGATCCACATCAGCTGATACCCACAATATGTCTGTAGACATGCATGACTCGGGAAGTTTTCTTGTACCGAAAGATATACTAACATTTAATTTGAAGCTTGAACGTAAAGATGTATGTGTCTCTACTAACGAGTGCGTTGAATCTTTACCTGTTCTTGAACATACATCTGAGCTGATTTTACCTGATGCAAAAATTGGTGGTGGTTATAACTAACAGCATGATATATTAATGACAGATGCTTGCAAAATGTGGACACATAATACCTACCCCAACATCATCTTCCTTAGATGTCATTGTCGATCTAAACGATGACTTAGTTAAAGATCCCAATTATGTTGTTAGTGTCGAAAATAATGATTCATTCCAGTCGTTATCTGTGTTACAAAATGTACCTGAAAATGTAAGCATAGAAGGTAGGCCACGAAAAGGCTGAAAAAGAAAATATGGAGGGCTCAATAGATCAGAATGGAAGAGAGAACATCCAAAATGTTCCGTTCGTTAAGAAACAAAATGTAAACCAAAAAACATTTATAGATCATCAATGATAATGCTCAAAAAAGTGTAATGAAGTAATATCTGCCGACAAAAGGCGAAAAGAGTTCAACAAGTTCTATGCGCTGGGGTCATATGTTGGGCTAAGTTTATTGTAACATGCGTTAAAGAGGAGCCTGTGAAACGTTCTTATATCACGAAAACTAAAAATAAAAAATAATTAACAAAAAGAAAATTACAAAATGAACTAGTTTGTAGAGAAATGTTTATAAAAATCCTAAATGTTTTTAACAACTCCTAAAAGAATTAACACGACACGGCCAGAAAAGGTCAGATACCATACAAGATAGACGTGTTGTGCTCGGAGGCCATAACAAAGTAGCTCCAGAAAGTGAATTACTTTTTACTCACTTAGTAAATATACTTCCTCAAACGAACGGATCAGACCAGATACCTGAGTTCGCTACTAAGCGCAACTGGTGACATCGACAGCGATGTCAAAGTCCGTATATCCGCGGGTTGGGCCAAATGGCGGGAGGTGACGGCTGTCATTTGTGACCCCAAGATGCCGATGAAACTGAAGGGACAGGTCTACAAGTCCATTATTAGACCTGTTCTCTTATACGGCAGCGAGACTTGGCCTCTACTAGAGCGACACAAGCAGGAGTTGCAAGTCACGGAAATTAAGATGCTGCGGTGGATGTGTGGGGTTTCTCGCAAAAAATCGCGTGCGAAGCGCCCACATCCGCGGACTATACTAATCAATCGCGTCACATTATATTTTTAAACAAATATTCAAGTTGTGTTCGTTATATTTTAGTAAGAATTAGGTGTATCTGTTATTTTACCGTTATGCTCGTCGGCTTTATTTGAAAGGAGGCTAAATCTCTTCTAGATAAATAAAAAAAATTGCGCTCGTTACGTGACTTGCATAAAATTTTTATTTTGTCTAGCTTACAGTAAGGCGAAAGATTTTACAACCACCCCGGCAATAAATATATTCAGAATACACCTCTGCTATTAACAGCCTTTCTTGGCTATATGCTAGTCGTATAAACCTGGTGGTTTCAATTTTGTGTACAAAGAAAACTCCACTGATGCTATAATTATCTCCGTGTTGTTATGCTTTGCAACAATAGGAATAAATACTTCCGGCGAGCCATCAAGCTTTATTAGCAAAAAGCCTTTGTGCACCGCTTACGTTGAAATCGTAATTGTCGTGGCTTAAGCCCAGTTTTATGGCGATTCTAACAGTGTGCAGTTTGAGAGTTTGCCCAATTGAAATACTATAGGAGCAGTGTCCTTGGCTTGTATTGTTGTTGATAAATGGCAGGCGACCAATGTCCGTAATCGCAAACCATTGGGTGTGATTTTTTTGCTTCGGTAGTTAAAATAACGGTTTAATGACACACGATTGGGGGTTTTCGCCGCCGTATGAAAAGGTGAACATTGTGACCGGGTAACGGTTTCATGGATTCGCAACCGGATTGAAAGGATTCTAGCCTTTGTGGTCCGTTGTTGGGTAACGGTATCATCGCGGATATTCAATCAAAGCAAGATAATAGCCGAAGTTCTACCAGCTTTGCAAGGTTATATATTTATGGTGCAAGTGCATGTTTAAAAAAATTTCTTCTTCTTCTTCTTGGACGATTAGCACAACGCCTGATAACTCAATAATATCGGCTTAATATTGAAATTTTTGGAAAAAATGTAAAGCCATTACACAATACATAGGCGTAAATATGATTACTGCTATCCATTTGGAGGTATCTACTTCGTCACAAAAATTCCAAAAAAAAATTTTTCGTCAATTAACAAACCATTTCAGTTAACAACAAAAGAGACAGTTTAAAATTTTCCTGACTACCAGCCAGCATAATGAGAATTGTAATGAATAAAGCTTATAAAACGTTATGTCCTCTCGTAATTATTTAAATTCTTTAGCAAGACAATTTTTTTACTAATTTGCTATGAAACGAACGTATTCTTGGCATGAAATTATGAACACACCCGAAAAAAGCTATGGATGCACAAACTTATCTAACCCGGTGGCCAAAACTGGAACCAAGTGTCGCCATTTTGAAATGTCATGTCAATGCCATTAACAGCGACGTTGTCTCTGGGTCAGATTAGGTTTGTGGATCTGCATAGACAGGCAGGTAAAAGAATCCTAGGTTTGGACATTAAAATATTTCTTGATCTTCTAGTATCGAATGTGCTGAGTTCGCAACCTTGATAATTAACATCCTTTCACTATTGGTCTGTCTGTCGCCGTGGGCGTGGCGCGCATTGGGCGGCCGCGCCCGCCTGCCTGCGCCGCCGGCTGCCATCGCTGTGTGTGGTCTACAGTCTATATTAATGTAGCAAAGTTACAACTTCCACCATTAACTTATTCATCTACTTTCATTGTCGTAGAAATTTTAACAAAAGGATGAACAGTAATTTAAATTAATCGTAATAAGAAACCACCATTAAAACACCGTGAAAAGCTTTTGTCAAAATTTTAAACAATAAAATAAATCATATATCTTTATTATTCTGCCCAATTTAGATTTGAGTAAATCTTTAAATCAAAATTGAGCACAAGAGCTTTGTTACGTTTTTCAAAAACAGTTTTTTTTTTGTATTTTCAAAGAAAATAATGTACCTAATGGAGTTAGATCACACAATCTGGGTAGACAACTTCAAATCATTCGTTGATGTTCATTTCTTTTCCTATAAAAAATGTTATTCGGCAATGAAGCTCACTTTTGGTTAAATGAGTAATAAACACACAACGGCCACATGCTCGAAATCATATTAAATAAATAAATATGATTGGACAGATTCACACCACCTGAATGCGTTATGCGTTGCGTCGAATACCCTAACCGCTTGGTTACCGACGCTTCAGGGTACAGATATAATAAGACCACGCTAAGTCCGAATCGCTTTAAAAAAAAATTAAATCACCCTCTCGGAACATACTGAGCCCGTAAATAAAATTTATTTCAAATGGTTAAAACAAACATCTTGCTATAAAAATATATACATTCAGTTGATTAAACAGTGATAAGCTTGTGTTAATGTTATTTTGTGGCGGAACTAAATTTTTTGAAATAATTTGAAAACTGAGTAACGGAACACCTATCTGACAATCCTGGATACCTCACTTCACAGCAGCGGCCTATTTGACGCCTTTTTATGTAGAGAGTACAGCGCCAAAAACTTATCTGACCCGCAGCCCAACCGCATAATATTCGACTTGAACGTCGCTCTCTTAAAGCAATAGGATATATTTACAACATTATTATCAGATGGGCAAGTATTCAGATATACTACTGTATACTTTAGATTATAGTCAGAAGGCGATGCATTTCGATCACGATTGTGATCGACTTCAATTTATTTGTCAGTTTGAAGAATTAGTCCGTGGTATTGTTGATGGCTTTCATACGAAAGAGAGAAAAAGAGATAATGAAACGAAAAATATGCGGCTATACGAAATATTATCAAGGAACGAAACATCGTAATTAACAAATCACTGGTAGTCGTGGGACTCATGGGAAAATGACTACCATTTATCTTTAGGGACTAACGCACGTCACGCACAACCGTACGTACTGCGTTCTAGTGTGCGAATCACCTTAATAATAATGAGCAATGACTGACTAGGACAGATTATCCAATCGATATTGCCATATCCACATTTGACGACCTGAGTGGTTCAGTGGTCAACATGCCAGTCAGCCACGCAAGAGGTCCCGGGTTCGATTCCCGGCCGGGCAGAAATTTAAATGATGAATTTTAATTTCTGTTACGGGTCTGGGTGTTCTATGTATGATAAGTATGTATTTAAAAAACAGTATATATGTAGTATACCAGTTAGCTAGGACCCATAGCACAAGCTTTGCTTAGTTTGGGGCTAGATGGCGCTGTGTGAATTTGTCCACGATTATTTATTTATATTATTTATTTACACTTTATCATTTCTACCACTGTCAGTCGATTCGGACTTAGCGTGGTCCTACTATAGCTACCTTAATTTGCCAGTCTAACCCATGAAGGTAGCTAACTTTCCAATATCTTTGGGTGAATTCAGATTATAAAATATTGATTTCAAAATTGGTATAAACCAAATTGGTATTGGTGACTTGATAACAAATGTACCAATTTTTACAGACGCTGACGGAGACTTTATTGAATACTTTTGAAGATGTTATAAATTAATAATAATCAGATTGGCGGCAAAAGTAGCAAAAGTATAAGGTACAAAACAACAATAAAGTATCAAACAATAAAAGCCACTACTGAACCTATTGGTTTCGTATTATTCTTTTCCATTGGGTCATCACAGCCCATAACAGTCCACTGCAGGACTTAGGGCTTCTGCCACGTTATTGCCATAATCTCCACGCTTGGCAGGCGGATTGGAGTTCGCAGTGTTGAAAATATAAAAATGGAAAACACTGCTGCCCATTTTGCAATCTCTAGATCTTACGTCTCGAAAACATGCGACTAACGCCTTGTACGACACCCACGAGTGTAAGGGGTTGGTGCTTCTCTACTCAGTCGGACACCTGTAGACGTAGACACCACACGGCCAATGTGGTATAGTCGAGTTCTTTAATATGTGAGCATTGCCAAGGTTTCAAATATAAATGTACATGGAAGGGTACTTATATATCTAAGCAGATGTACATATGTTTGATTGATGAATCTGTTCAAATATATAAGTACCCTTCCATGTACATTTATATTTGAAGCCTTCGTAATGCTCACATATTAATGAACTCGACTGTACGTTAGGCATACTGAAAGTTATGTGTTACTTATTGGTATATTTCGGAGCGTCCGTGGCCGAGCGGTTAAGGTATCCGACTCGTAAGCGAGAGGTATTGGGTTCGAATCCCACTACGGCCATGTACCAATAGATCTTTTCTAACGGTGCTAACGGTGAGGGAAAACATCGTGATGAAACCTGTGCATTAAGGCGAATGAATGTGTAACTATGATGCAATTTGGTCCGGTTCCCCTGGTAACAGGGTCACGAAGGTCAGATGGCAGTCGCTCCATTGTAATTATCTATCTGCCAAATTCTGGATCATGGTCTAGGCGGACTCCGGGCTCTCGTGCGCGAGAATACAAGCTGGACACTAACGACAATACGTTTTTTTTTACTAGTATGTTTGTGTATATTGTTTTTGAATTATATGAGCGACCACGAACGCAAAGCTTTCGTATGACCTTCGGGTATGTAGTCACACTGTACATAACGCCTCCGTACTAATCTATGAACCAATAAGGTCGCGGGGCGTCGCCATGCAACCGCGTTTTATACTCGTTGGGTCGTTGCACAATTCATGCCTTTGTTGAATGAACGAGGGTCCTTTACATATAGGAATATATAGTAGATACCATTGTAAGCGGCACCTACCATAGTATTTTTTAACTATGTAGTTACATTGCTTCGTACTTTTTCCTTCGAACCCTTGTTAAGTTTTTTACAGCGTTGTCGTCTGCTTCTGTCGCTTCCCCATTGTACTCTGTCGGATCCCTTTTAAAGTAATAAATAATCATCTTGGCTTTAATGTCCCGTGCTTTCGCGAACGAGGGCTCGGGCTCCGCCTTGACCATGATTCAGGATTCGGCAGATCAGATAATTCTAGTGGGGCGACTGCCATCTGACCTCCGTGCTACCAACGGAACCGGGCCAGATTGGATCATGGTTACACATTCAGTCGCTTAACTGTGCAGGTTTTATCGCGATGTTTTCCCTCACCGTAAGAGCGTCGGTTAGAGTTCTAGTAATGTACATTACTAAGAAAAGAGTCATTGGTACTAGGCCGCTGTGGAATTCGTACCCGGTACCTCTCGCTTACAAGTCGGATACATTAACCGCTCGGCCACCGACGCACCGAGCATCCCTTGTAAAATCTTTAGTTTTATTAATTGTCGTCATAATTAGCCCATGCTTTCGAATCTGTTTTATCTTTTTTTTTGTATCGCGTAGGATTTTTCGGCCATGTGAAAGTGAAAGTGAGGCTAAAGCGAAAGATCTTGCTGGATAACGCCAGCGTGGCTGGCACAAATGTGCTCTCGCGCAAAACAAGCGAGAAATGGCGCGAAGTACATGCTGCTATCTCTTTCATCTTAGTATTGAAAGATACTTCTCTCTCTCTCTCTCTCTCACTCACCGTGCAGTATGGCTTGGTTTCTTTCCTTCTCTTAATACTAAGATGAAAGAGATAGCAGTATCTATCGCGCCTTTTCTCGCTTATCGCCCGCGAGAACACATTATGCTAGCGATGCAGAATTATCCGATAATTCCTCTCTCCCTCTCGCCCTGACCCTCAGCCAGGAGGCCAAACGCTACATCTGCCGAGGGTTTTCTTCCCTTAAATAGGAAGAAAAATAATTTTATTTCTCTAATTTCTCTTCCCGGTTGAGTTCTCGCGCGCGTGGATCCAAGGTCCGCCTTGATCATGATCACCTATTGGCTATTAGCTACATCAGATTATTAGGCCATGTCTCAAAATCGATGCTATGTAGCTATGGTAAGCAGATAGGGCTACATTTTGAGACGCAGCCTGTTTAAAAATGCGGAGAACGTGGTAGTTACTTAGTTAGATGATTAGGTTCTTGCTTAGCTTTTTGTAACTATGTTTTATTTCTTTTCTACATTTCTCGAAAAATAGGAAATTGTAGTTCTAAATTGCAGTCCGGTATCGCTACGCAAACCGCCAGAATAGACACACGCCACATCCATGTGTAAAAAAATGTTTTCTATATCCTCATTTCCTATATAAAATACCTACTTTACGCTACGTAAAATACCTAAATAAACGAAGTCTTTGTTTACCTATGGTTCCTGAGCTATCTGTCGGCGCCTACAGACATCCCTACACCGATGGGGTAGGTAATGTCAAAATTAAGCAGAGGTCTACTTAGAGGCGGTCAACGCCTCCACCAACGCGGTTGGTGGCGCCTCTGGTCTTGATGATGTCTATAGGCGGCCGTGACTACTTTCCATCAGTTGGCCAGCTTGCCCGTTTGTCTGCCTAATTACATAAAATATAAAAAAAATTATCACAAGCATACGGTCCGCCTGATGGTAAGCAGTTATAACTAGTGTCATGCAAGAAGAGACTTGACGGGTCACGTGGTTCGACTTGCGCAGTAGGCGATTACCTACGCAAAATCGCCTCTACTGCCATTTGACAAGTCTCTTCTTTCATGACGCGGATTATATCTACCGTATGTTTGCAATACTGCGGTAGTTATCACTAGAGCGTTGTCCAACGAGCGACCCAGTAAAATACGTTGCTCTGACAGCAAGAAGACGAGGCCCCTCCATTGCCAAAGCCTTCCAACTCATGAAGCATATACCTACCTAAAGCATTGTCTAATAAAATAACAATTTAAGAAAAAATAAACACATGGATGTTTTTGTATAAATGTATTTATTTGGGATTCATAGTGGCTAAATCTGAGTATTAGATTAAATTAAATAGGACTCTTTATGTACACAATATATACAATTTTATTAAATATAAGTATCACAAAGTATACAAATAAATACAATAAACAAGCGTAAGATTTATACGACTGTGGTGGGTTAGTAATACTATCCCAAAATACAAACACAGTTGCATACACCTACATTTCAACCTTCAAATTTATTAAGTAACACATTGACTTTTTAATAGTATCTTTATCATCCGAGCGGTCAGTCCCGGCTTCTGCCAGGGTCCGCTTTCCTACTATTTCTTCTCCACTTCGCCCGGTCTTGGGTATCCTCACGTAGTAAGCAATTGGCCCTCGCTCCCAACTCGGCTATGTCAATCCACCAGCTCTTGGGCATCCAACGGGACCTCTATCTAATACCGGCAGATTTAAGCACCACTATCACTTCTCTCGTGTGTCACTGGGGCTTATCACTGACTATTTTCACAATATCTAATTATTGAAACATACTAATTAAAACTATAAATTAAAGATAATTTATAAAACTTTGATAGAAAACAAATAATTTGATCTATTTACTCATTTAATGATAAGACCTGCTTTGATTTAACTTATTTTGGATAACAAAAAATTAATAATTTATTATGCTTTAAGCAATTTCTTAGTAACTACCTACCTTCCTACTAACTACCTAAGTAAAATTAAACTATACTAAGAACACCTATAAATAATACGCACACTATTCACATTATAATAGTCCTATAAATACAGACGCTGTTGGCAACTGACACACGTCCTATGGCGCAGTTCAACTTCAAGCCTCCCGATTTTCTGCTTGAGGAACTGCGCCTTGAGCTCCAGTTTAATTTCACGTGCCTTCCTCCTGTTCCGGCTTTCTTTAGCTGCCTGGTTGTTCTTGTCCCGCTGCCGTCTATAGGCCTCATCCTCCTTGCGGTCAGAACTGACTACGCGGCACATGCGCGGATTGCTTGAAACCACGTCGCCTCCATTCCGCGCCCGGATTGCAGCCATCGCGGTTTCTTCGAACAATTTATAATCGGGGTCGTTGTCAACCTTGTACTGCTCCGGCGACTCCGGTGGCGTAGCTGGCTGCGGCTGTAGTATCGGCGAAACCGGCGACTGCAGCATGGGGTACGGCATATACCGACCCACACAACGACCCGACAATGATGACCCGGCGCTATCCAGCGACCGCGGTGAGGCCATCGGCGACGGAGGAAGGAACGGAGCTTGCGGCGTGAATATCGGCAGTCCTTGCGGTGGCGTAGCTGGCTGCGGCTGTGGTAACGGCGGTACCGGCGGGTGCAGCATGGGGTACGGCATATACCGACCCACGCTATGACCCGACAATGAAGACACCGACCGCGGTGAAGCCATCGGCGACGGAGGACGGAGCGGGGCTTGCGGCGCGAATATCGGCAGACCGTGGGGATACCAGGCATGGTTGGATAAATGCGCTGGTAGCAATGATTCGCATTTCTTCGAAAGATCTAATGGTGTTTCCATTTTGGATAAGGATGCAGAGATGACTCGTACGAGAAGAAGCTGCAGTGTGGTCCACTCGGCGTGTGAAGCAGGAATGAATTTCCCGGTCCGGCGCAGGGTGGTTTATGGCACTGGCAGTGGGCGGGGCTAAGAAGGGACGCGGGCAGGGGCGCGGGAATTGTGGCGTAGAAAGGGTTGTTTGCATTGTTAAGGGGAGAATGGTGCGCAAAGTGTAAAAAAAATTGCAAAGTAAAGCATTGCGGAAGTGTTAAATTTAAACAATCGTATCCAAAAACTCTATTTAAATTGCAATGATTTTCTTTTTTAGAAGTTCATTTTATGGCATTTGTGTTTGAATATCGTTTCCGTCATGTGGCAGTCGTGGATTTATTAATCATTCAAACAAAAGTAAGCTTCATCGCAGAATTAAATTTTGTATGAGGAAAGATATAAACATCAACGAATAATTTTAAGTTGGCAACCTAGATTGTGTGATTTAACTCCACTTTCTTTGCCGATATGTCAATTCACTTTTCAACACCGATAAACCAGAGACGATCGAGCACAACACTCGGTGAATTATTAGCAAAAACAACCTCTTGGCGTTAATGTCCCGATTGTGCTCTCGCGCACGAGGGCCCGGAGTTCGCCTGGACCATGATCCAGGATTTGGCAGATCAGATAATTACGCGACCCTGCTACCAGGGGAACCTGACCAATTTGGATCATGGTTACACATTGCAAGCGCCCTAAGTTGTGAGGTAATCCGGAAATACGAACGAATGATTCTAGGGTATGTACATATTAGATACGTCAAATTTTAAAATTTTATATTGACGTAACTGACTGACTGACGTGGCAGACCTGTAGCCTGTAGCGGGCTGATTTCGTCCGCAAATATCCTGATTAAGTACCAAGGAAAAAGGTCTATTATTGACATGCCCTATGTCGACGAACAGATCTACACAAATTCCTGTGACAATACCTAAGTATGATAATATAAGCAAGAGACTTGCGGGGATCGCTTGTTAGTAAAGTAGGTATACGTAGTTTGATCATATTTACAATATTACGCTATCGAAGCCAGCGAAAAATTATAGGTGTGATTGTGCGCTTGTGGTTTGTCAAATTTTCGTTAAAATAAAGTTGCACGGGATTTAAAATTTATATGCAAATCTTTACCTGTTATTTCCTTTTGTCTAGTATATCTCTGTTATTATGTTTGAAAAGAGTCTAAACCAAACCCTTTCCAGGTATCTACACAAAATGATATGGCAAAACTATAAAGGACCCCTAACAATGTAACAAGATGACTTGTAAAAATATTGTAATTTGCATATTCACAGTAAACCCGGCAATAAATACTACAGACTTATAATTAAACAACGTAGCATCTAGAAAGGGACCGGTTCTGCTATTGTCTCGTGCATTTGTAGGATCTACTTAGCAGTAAACGTGCAAAATCTGCTTTATGTCTGGTATTGTTCTCAATCCGGCGCACTAAAGATATTTTTCTGGCGATACATTGTGTCGGTGCGGTTCAATAGGAACCCTTCTGCGTTATCAGTGCGTCGCTGATAACGCGACAAAAATGTTGATGCAAAAAATGCTTGTCTATATAATTACTCTCTATAGATAAACACTCGGGTCTATCCGTTCGGGAGTTACGATTTTTTTATACCACACAGGTGGCAAACAAGCTTACGCCCTGCCTGATGGTAAGCAGTCACCACAGCCTATAGGCGAAGCCACAGACAGACACACAAAGCGGTGGTCATCTTGGTGTTAACCTGTATATATCTAATGATATTGGCTTGGAGTAAAAATATTTGATGTGTGTTGAAAACTATCGTATGACACTCGCATGTACTGGTAGGTAGTATTAGGTAGTAGATATTTAACGTATTTTTACTCAGTAGCCAGCTGAGTCACTAGCTCGTTGACCTTCCCTTTTGTACCTCTATAGGTATACCTAACATTTTTGACTGATATCCAAATTAAAGTAAGTGAAGTTAATTTTATGTTTTCTGTACCAAGAGAGTTCAAGTAGACTCTTTTCTTGCAATGTGAATTCTGGTAGAGCTTGAGCATGAAAATGTTTGTATATCCAGGCAAACTTTTCGATATCATCTTTATTTTGTACACATGAATATCTAAGTTTAGTTTTATGAGACGAGAAAATGGTAGCGTGCGCGGTGCCCTTGCTTACTCTGCACGGCGCCCCAGGGCTCCGCGGCGCACACTTTGGGCACCCCTGAGGTAAGTACAGTACTATGTGCCGCCATTTTGACATGTCGCGGCTACGTATCGCCGCGGTGGGCGCGGCTTGCGCAACGCCCGCGACCTACGACGGGCCAGTAACAGGCTCATTGCTCTTTACTATGCTGTGTACTTTTCTCACCTATGCAGATCATAGTTTTCCGTTTTCGTAGAGTTTAACACGTTTTTTCTTAATTTTTGTTTTGTTTTTTATGTCACACGGTAGGCAAACGGCGGGCCACCCGATGGAAAGTGGTCACCACTGCCTATAGACATTAGCAACGCTAAGAGTGTCGCCAATGCGTTGCCCAAATCTATAACACGTTGCTGTGGCTTCTTCTTGAAAGGCAAATGCCCCTCCACTGCCAAAGCCACGGTTCCCGAAATACATAGAGCACTGGAGACCTGACTCACCAGCAGAAACACAATACTATTTAAAATAGTATTGTTTAGCTGCGGTATTCTGTAAGGTGGAAGTACTTCTCCAGCCGGCCGGCTAAAATTAATTATTCAGATTAAATAGATCAATAAATTAATAGTATCAAGAATGCTGGATAAGTAGAACAAATCGTAAAGAGCTGCGTGACAGTCTTTTAAATGATCATGCAGCTTCTCACATCGCATCTTCATGGTGCATGGCTAGCAGTGGCTGTTCAGCTGACGACAAACACTAATAGAAAACGTTAACCGAAATCCCTTTCGAGGAACATGAACATAATTAAATTATGAGTCGAAAAGAAGCATTGCTAACATGTACCTACATAGATATTCGTAGATGTACAAAAAAAATGTTGTGATTTGAAATACAGTTAACGAAATACTTAGTATAGGTAACTAACACAATAATAGTCAGTCAAAATCGCAATAGTGGCCGCGAAAATTCGAAAATTGTATGAGACACCGCAAAAACTAAAGAAATATTCACGAGTCACGCAAGCACATTGCGGACAATAGAATTGCGATCGACCGCGGTAGCCCGGTGGACACTGGACTGGGAGCGGCCACGGGAACCCTTCCATTATGTGGGCGACAGGTACCGTCAGCAGAGCTAGCAGTTTTGCCGTGTGTTGTGTTGTGCCGTTGCCGTCGATGTCCGACGGAGTATAATGATAGTAATTTTAAAAAGCTTGGACCATCACACTGCGCCATCTAGCCCCAAACCAATCCAAGCTTGTTTTATGGGTGCTAGATAACTGATAAACTACTTATATACTTTTAAATATATAATTACTTATGACATATTAAAGGTATCGGCCATAAATAATGCACATCGGCTAGTTTTGGCTTCGTATTTACTCACACGCGTGCGACAGAGACGATGCTCTACGAAGCCCAACTATCCGATGTGCAATATTTACGGCCGATACCTGTATGTTATTATTGGCAGGTGTCACAAAAGGTGACTACAAAAACTGTAATCGAAATATGGTACTGATATCAATTAATTTATTGTATCTGACATAACATACCTAATAAGTACCTATTTTATTGTAAATAGGTTACAGTGCATCTCCTCAAGCTAAAAGGCGGCTAAATGACAATACTAGTTTTGAGCTAGAGCCGAAAAAGGAGAGAATTTTTTTAAACCGATGCTAGTCATCAAAAGCAAGGAGTTTTTCTTCTTTTACATGAAAAACGTTCCTCTTGTTAAATAATAATATTTATGTCACTAAATTGCATACTTTCCTTTCTAAACTTGTAAAATTTTAAAGATTGTTTCAAGTAGGTATACAGTACTAAATGGCGGCTAAAGGCTCGTAACTGCTTTACTTTTTAGCATATTTTAAATCAATACCAAAATTGTCCCGGCCATAACAATAAAGCGGCTAACGGCATATTGCCGCCTTTTAGCCAAGTAGATATCAACTTCTCTCTTATTGTTTTTAAACTACTTTTAATATGGTTATGCATGTCTTAAAAGCGGTTAATTTTCAAACCGCCTTTTTGACTAGTTTTGCGCCTATAATTTTTTTACGAATCCTGCACAATAATTGAAGTTAACTACAAATTCAAACAAAGGTATTGATAATAAAGTAATTTAATGTAGCAAATCCATTCCTCACTCATGCATAGACACTAAAAGAGAGGAGGCTAACGCGTCGTCAAGCGGCCCGGCCGTGTTTCGGTGCGAAGCCTGGAGTAGCCCTCTAGAAGGATGAATCTGAACAGTTGTGGTCGCTCTGCGTAACCGTTTTTTCTACTGCTGGCTTGCCTGGCTTCGGAGTGCAGCGGAATCCGAAGTATGGTGCCGCCGCTGGCCGACCGTAGAAAATTGAGGGCCCATGTAGCTGGTTAGCCACAAGTCTCTGATATTCCTCCCTGATGAGACCCTCGCCACCTCACGAAATATCCCAGATTGCTCTACCTGCTCTACCTTGCCGGTTGGTAACCATATTAGATTTCGTGTTTGCTCAAGGCGTACATTTTTAGAACTTTGTTAACTGAATACAATTTAGATCCAATCGTGTTGAAGTGGCGACCAGCTAATTTAGTACGTGCTGTCTTAGGGTTACAAACTGGGAGACCCGGCTGCCTACGTAGGATACTGTCCTCCACGGGGAGCTCAGTGTCATTTGCCAACAGATGCAATGATAATTAATGTCACATAAAATACATCAACCAGATTCAATATTGCAACATATATAATTTTAACAAATTAAATTAGTAAGAGCTCTTACAAAAGGTGTTGAGTCTTCAAATACCCCATCACTAGCCGCCTTATAGCTTGAGGACAGCAGTGTACGAGTTCACCAGGGTTCAGTACTGAGCCCTTACTTGTTTTGCGTTGTGCTCGATGCTCTCTCAGCGGAAATTCAGGACATGCCTCCTTGGCTTATGAAGTAAGCTGACGACATTGTACTGGTGAGCAAGCTTAGACAGGATCTTGAGACCAGAGTAAACACGTGGAAGGATGTGCTAGAAAACTGTGGTTTGAAGTTGAATGTCGCCGAAACGACTTATATGGGCAGCTGCAGCGCAGATCCCGAAACCATCCTTGTTGGTAACGAAGCTGTCAATAGAACAGATTAATCCAAATACCTCGGATACATGATGCACGAGTCCGGCGATATTAGCCCCGATGTCAATTCCCGAATCTCTGCAGCTTGGGCCAAATGGCGGTAACACACGGCAGTCATCTGTGACCATAAAATCCCTGTAAAGCTCAAAGGGCTTATATACATGACATGACGACCTGAGTGGTTCAGTGGTCAACATGCCAGTCAGCCACGCATGAGGTCCCGGATTCGATTCCCGGCCGGGCAGAAATTTCAATAAAGAATTTTAATTTCTGCTACGGGTCTGGGTGTTATATGTATAATAAGTATGTATTTAAAAAAGTATATCAGTTAGCTAGCACCCATAGTACAAGCTTAGCTTAGTTTGGGGCTAGATGGCGCTGTGTGAATTTGTCCACTATTATTTATTTATTTATTCAAGAGTATAATTAGACGGGTGATGCTCTATGGCTGTGAGAGATGGCCAGCGCTGACGAAACACGTTCGCGAACTTCACGCCAACGAAATGAAAACGCTGCAGTGGATGTGCGGTGTTACGCAACTCCATCGAGTACGTAACGAGTATATCCGCGGCTGCCTTGGCGTGAGAGATATCGCAGATAAGATCGAGGAGGTTCGTCTGCGCTGGTTTGGTCACGTGTTGCTTAAACCTCAGGGATACATGAGGATTTGGATTGATATCGCTGAGTCGAATGCGAGAGCCAACGGCTTACGACGAGAGGAATAGAGGATGGCGAAACCCGACGAAGTGGAGAAGATTGAGTAGGAAAGCGGAGTCTGTCAGAGGCCGGGATAAGCGCTAGGACAATGATGATGAAAGGTAATGCTTATAATAAATAAATAAATAAATATTTTATGACTTGGAAGCGAACCATCCAATGCAAATGGAATGAAACACCCAATATTATATAAAATTTCCACCGTAAGTACTAGAATTATCGGAATGATCTGATTGACACAAAACATGATATTTAGTCCAGAAATCCAGAAGTAACGACGCCACGAACTCCAGATCACTTGTTACATTGTAGATTAAGCAAACTGTATTTAGACTGTAGAAGACCTATTGCGCCGTGTCTATCCTGAATCTTGATCAATTACTGCGCAAAAGACTGGCCTCCTCCGCCATGAAAATTATGCGCAGGAACAGAAAGAATAATGTAGGTAGTTGTTCGATATCTCCCGTATAAATCGACGTTTATGAAATTGGGGTATTACGATATCCAATTCTTTATTGAAGGCATCAAACGAGCCATGCCCTGTTTGCCCCTTTCAATGTTACTGTTAAGCAACTAGACTTGATCTAGGTTGAACTATAATAATTGATAATAAAACCAATTTGAACTGTTGTAAAGCCTATATTGCAAAAACAAGGAACAATAAAAGCGGTCATCTGGTTGGTAGTTACACCATCGTCTTAAGCTAATGTAACGGACACATCGTTAGCGCGTTCTAAATGACTCGCAGAGCCATCTTGTGGTTCAACATGGAACATAATAAACTAGATACGAAACTTGATACAGTTATAATTTGACTACGTTTGTAACATGCCGCCCGCCAAGGACATACGTGACGAAATGTCCTTAAAAACTATAGGATTATGAAATTCAAATTGAAATTTGAGCTTAGTATAATTTATCTAGCTATTTACTAGTAAGTAAATTAGTTACAAATGATATTCATAAAATATAAAATTCAACAAACAGCACAGCATGTGCATAACTTATTCACTAACTAGCAATATACATAGTTTTGACGTTGGTCTTTTAAAAGTCGCCGATTTTGTACGCAATGTAACTACCCGAATCACATTGTCATGCCCTGGATGTTTTGTATTATTCGGCCTGGTTTATCTTTTGACGACACATGAAACCATTGAATTGAACTTAGGGTTGTCAAAATTTCCGACAACCTGTTTCCGACATATGTCTTCCACTTGCTTGGATGACTGTTCAGCCACAAGAGAACAATCGTGGAATCGGTCCAAGCTCTAATATTTTCCTTCTTTAATACTTCTGCCGTTTCAGTTAGCTGTCGAGTCAATAGTACAGCCCCACAGAGTTCTGAACGAGGAATACTAATTTGCTTTATGGGAGCCACTCTTGTTCTAGCAACCAAAAGTGAAACCTTTGCTGATTCACTGAAGCTCATATCCTGTTTATTCTGATGCCGTGTAAATTGTTTCTCCTTTGTATTCTGTTGTTCTTTATTTTGTTCTATCTCGTTTATAATTTCGACTAATTCCTTATTGTTGCTATTCCATTTCTGTAATATAAATCCTCCTCTATTTAAGAGTGCTTTCATTTGTGCATATACTTGTGTTCCTACTTCAACCGTGGAACAACCTGTCATCAGATCGTCCATATAAAAATCGGTTGTTAGTTTGTCTGCGGCGAGAGGATATTGTGTGCATTCGTCATAAGCAACTTGATTCAATGCTCTGACTGCTAAATATGGCGCTGATGCTGTCCCAAAGGTTACCGTTAAAAGTTCAAAGTCCTGTATGTCATCTTCTGGTCTTTCACGCCATACTATCCGCTGAAACAGAGCGTCTTCCTCTGCTATACGCACTTGGCGATACATCTTCACGATGTCAGCTACAAGTGCATTAGGTTGTACTCGCCATCTTAGTACAATATGGTGTAAGTTTGCCTGTAGTTTTGGTCCTTTCAAAAGATTATCATTTAATGACACTCCTTTTTTATTCTTTTGTGACGCATTAAAGACAACTCTTACTTCGGTTGTAGTTCTGTCATTTCTCACAACTGCGTGATGTGGCAAATACACTGCTTCTTCTTTATTATTGTCATGCTTTTCGACCCGACGCATGTGACCTAATTCTAAATATTCTTTAATCACTTCATTGTACTTTATCTTAAGATCTTCGTCTTTATTCAACCTCTTCTCTAATGAAGTGAGTCGTGACATGGCAATCCCACGTGAATCGCCATATTTGCACTGTGGATTTTCATCCTTGAACGGTAATTTGACTATATAACGACCGTCATTTGCTCTCTTTGTGGTCTTCTCAAACTTCTCTTCGCATCTTTGTTCTTCTTCTGTGAGTATTTTCTTTAATGTTGGAGTTTGCTCTTCGATTTCCCAAAACTTTCTCAGCAATTCGTCTTCACAAAACTGCTTGTGCATTACTGTTATATGCATTGAAACAGGTTGATCTTCATCATGTACCTTCTCTAGGTTATGAGTAACGCCGCCCGACAGAATCCATCCTAACGTGGTGCGCTGAGCTACCATAGTTCCCGATGGATGTCGTTTCACGCCATCTCTCAAGATGCAACCGTAAATATCTGCACCTAACAATATATCTATCTTATTAGATTCAGTGAACTTAGGATCTGCTAATGGTAATGTATCCAATTCGTGCCAATTTAGATTCTTCATCTCGCTCTCAGGGAGATAAGATGTGATATTACGCAAAACATACGCTTTAAGTATGATCTTGACATTAGGATCAATTCTCGATTGAACCACAAAAGTCACCATATATTTTGTTACAATATTTTTGCCATCACCTAAACCCGAGACAACACCACGAATAGGTATCTTATTCAATCGCAGAAACTGGACAGTAGCTTCCGTAATGAAGCAGGCCTGTGAACCCTGGTCAATGAGAGCTCGCACCGTTTGGAATTCACCCGTTCTTGACTCAGCTTTTATTAACGCCGTGGCTAATAAAACCTGTCTGGACTCAGTAACTTTCCGCGTGGACAAACAAGATACCATCGGGGAGCCATCCGACTGGGAATCCCCATCAGCAGTCTTTGCAACTGGGGTAACAGAATTGTTATCCTGATTAGATTTCAAATGCAATAGCGAATGGTGACGTCTCTTACATATTTTGCAACTTGTATGCTTATTGCATTCATAAACTGTGTGGTTACTACCTAAACAATTGTAACATAATTTGTTTTTAGACACAAATTGCCGACGTTTATCAACAGGCTCTTTAGCAAACTTTTTACAGAAACACAGTTTATGAACTTCGGAACAGAATTCGCATTGTTTATTATAACTAGTCCCGTTTGTAGCTAAAAACGTCTTTGGGTTATGGTTAGGCATATTATTCACTTTTCTAGGTTCTACGCATTCCAATGCACGAAAACGATTTTCAAGGAACGTTTGAAATTGTGACAAGGTAGGCAATTCATTCGACTCGATGTTTGAATTGCTCAACTCCCATTGTTTACGAGTTTCGGCATCTAATTTAAAAGTAGCAATATGTATAACAATCACATCCCATGTACTTACATCTATTTGCAAATTCTTTAAAGCGTTAAGACAGTCTGTGGTAGTATCCAAAAGTTCTTTCAGAGCCGAGGCAGATTCAGTCATCATACGCCTTTGACCAAACAAGCGCTTTAAAATGCAGTTGGCAAGATATTTCTTATTATTATATCTTTTAACTAATAACTCCCAACATTGTACATAATTCGCGTCTGTTATAGGTGTGTGGCGAATAAGTTGTTCTGCTTCGCCTGACAAATAGGATTTTAGATAATGATGTTTTTGCACATTACTCAAAGAACTGTTTTTATGAACTAATGAGACGAATAGATCATGAAATGTGGTCCATTCCGAATATGTTCCTGAAAAGTTAGGTATTACTATTTGCGGTAACTTTACTAGGCAATCGGATGAACTGTTGGACTGTTTAGCACGTCTTACTGAATTTGTCTCAGTCTCTGTTGCAGTTCTATTGAAAACAACTTTCATATGCGATTTACCAATAATATATGCTTCCTCTGTGTTATCGTATATTTCTTCAGTAACATAACTGGAAGTCTCCACAACTTCTGTCTTATAAGTCTCATACAACTTAGAATGATTTCTCCTGAAAGCCTGCCAATCTGCTTCAAGATTTTGTAATTTGGTTTCTATGTATTCTACAGTAAGTCTTTCCTTTGGACTCTTTTTAAAGTTAATTAATGATCGTTCAATTGAAGCCTTTACGGTTTTCTGAAGGCTTATTAAACCATCCATATTTTAAATTAAATATTAACAACTTTGATTGCACACAAAGTAAATAAGTAACTAAGTTGAAATTGGCATTGTTTGGAATAAACTACCGAAAATTTACAAGTGTTTGGAACACTTGGCGGAAATCGGGCATAGGTTCCCCGTCTCTCCGTTTTTACTTAAATTATTCTAAGTCTAAAACTCAAACATGCAAATTACAACAAAGTTCAAAATTTTACAAGTTTAAAATCGATACACAAATATTCTAAGTTAAATTATTAATGTAAATAAAGTTCAATTTGCTTGTAAACTCTTGATCTTGAATCTTCAAATACGAATGGGCAGAATAAGGTTCAAAATCTACTCACAGTTTGCACTTCACTCACACATGTCCATGGGCCCACGTAGGCAGATACTCCAGATCTGCCTGGCGATGCACCCGTCGTTTGTTGCACTGTATAAATGACGTCACTCACTGGTGATGATGACGTTGTTCTTTGTATGACGTTGACCTTGGTGTGACGTCAAACCCGCTGTCGTAGATGTGCTCAGTATGACGTCACAGCAGTTCCCAACTGCTTGTATTTACTTCGTACTTTATCCGCAGCGATCCACTGCGAGTACGAAGGTGCCCAAACTTGGGCCACGATAGCTCCTCAAAATTGGACCTTATTATCCGGCTCGAAGGACCAAAATGTTAAGCAACTAGACTTGATCTAGGTTGAACTATAATAATTGATAATAAAACCAATTTGAACTGTTGTAAAGCCTATATTGCAAAAACAAGGAACAATAAAAGCGGTCATCTGGTTGGTAGTTACACCATCGTCTTAAGCTAATGTAACGGACACATCGTTAGCGCGTTCTAAATGACTCGCAGAGCCATCTTGTGGTTCAACATGGAACATAATAAACTAGATACGAAACTTGATACAGTTATAATTTGACCACGTTTTTAACAGTTACTATTAATCTCTTTATTTTTCACAAAATGCATTACAGAGATTTCCTAAAACGAAACACATGATAAATTAAAAACTATTAAAATAAACATACGAGTACAACATATTTTTCTGCTGTCCGTACTACTTTGACGACATAATCCCGACGCGGAAGGGGTTTCGATTCAAAATGACAGGCTGGCCAGCGCTTAATGACCACAATACGCAACCACCAATATCACCTCTATCCCTATACGAATAAAGAACAAACTCGCTTCCACAAGCAGGCAGCTGTATATTTTACAGATGCCGTTAGGGCATCTCCTTTAAAGCAAATTAAAGTAAGTTATTTTCGCAACAACGGATTCCCAACAGTGCAATAAGCGAGAAAAGTGACCGTTTTTATGGACTTTCTGACGTCCATAATGTGTTACCATTACCAAACATTACCACAGTGCAGCCATATTGACCTACACTTAACTACTCTCACCACAAAATCCACAGTCCCAGGCGTTGTCCTTAAAATTCCTATAATAATAATATATAATAATAATAAATTTATTTATTCAAATAAAATTAATCTAAAATTACAAGTTAGTTAAAAATTACAACATACCTACTTATAGTAAATGGGTACAAATAAAATAAAGGCTACATATTTGCAACTCTTGCACAAATAATAATCGGTACTTAATTCTAGTTATTGATAGTTTGGACACCTAAACTAAGTAAATGATTTACTTGTATCTTAGGCATCCAGGTTAGTAGGTCTTAATATATAGGTTAATTCTTACATGTATTTTGTGTAACAATAAAGTGGTTAAATTGTATGAATAGGGTACAGTAGGATGAGTTTGAAGTACTAAAACTTACGTACTATGTTTATAGTTAACCAACAACTCCCAGAATCTTCTCTGTCTCCTCGTAGGACTTACCTTTTAACTAATTCATGATAGTTAATTTGCAATTAAATTTATTCATAAGGTGGATACTTAGGTTGCGATTTAATTTGTTATAAAGATAAGTGCCAAGGAAACAGAAAAACCTGTGGGAGTGCTGTGTGCGGAATAATTCATAGTTGCACACCATGTCCGCACGTCTATGACTGGTTTCGGGATTGAAGGGCACTAGGGAGTGTTTTTTTATAACCGTTTGCAAAATAAATAATTGACGAACTGAAAGAACGTCACATTCATGTAGCAATTGGGTCGTCGGATAGCGGAAGGGTCGGAAGGTACTAACTTTTAAGATAGCTCTCTGTGCTCTTTCCAAGTCAATAATAGTTGTTTTATGTGTGCCACCCCATGTTGTAATGCAGTATAGAAGTAAAGACTGGCACAGCGCAAGGTAAACGGATCTTCGTAAGGCCTCATTGGCAGCATGTCTAAGGTTTTTGAAGACGTATATTAGTTTACGCATTCTTGTAGTAAGGGCTTCAATATGCAACTTAAAATTTAAATGTTGGTCAATAATTACGCCTAGATATGACGCCTATGCGGTTGTAGTTCAAAGTTATTGTCATGTTTGATGTTAAGTTCTTCATTGTAGTTCACATAAGTTGTAGTCGTATTATACTTTACGCTGTCTTACGACAGCAAGCTAATTTTGTACCGCGGTCAACTATCGAGCGATCAACTAAAGTTGATCACCGTCAGACAATGTGGCCAATGGTCACCACGAGACAGCGCAGTCATAGCCACGGCCGAAGTCAAAGACAAAATCGTTTTCTATATCAAGCCGACAATATTGAGTTATCAAGGCGTTGTGGTAATTGTATAAAATTTTTTTTTAAACATACACATTCACAAAAAATCTACTCTTGCAAAGCTGGACGAACCTTGGTGTGTATTGATTGAGACATCCGCAATGATACCGTTACCCAACAACGGACCACAAACCCCAAAAGCCTTCCCATCCGGTTGCAAATCTGTCAAATCGTAACACGGTCACAATGTGAACCTTTTCAGACTGTGGCGCAAAGCCCCAATCGTTTGCATGGACTTACTATCCAAAGGGACTGCGCACTGCTTTGACTAAAACCGGTCAGAGCGAGAGTCACCATCGATAGTCCTTTGTCCCTTACTAACAGTGTAAACATAATGTTATTGGCATAATCACCGTCATTCTAAATTGACAAGTGTCATGTTTGGTGTTGCCATTATTGGAGAAATATATTTACCGTGAATTTGGTATTATTATGGGGTAATCCGTACAATCCGAAAAGTAGTTGTCAAAATACCTTTTGATCTACTAAACGTTTCTCCGACAAACGTCGAGTCGACATAATTATCAACCTACGACTTTTTGTTCCACAAAACAGATTAAAGAGTTCGGTAACGATTTATCCTACAACACTAGTTCCTAAAGAGAAGTGATAGTACTCGTCGATATAAACATTTCGGGTGACAGCTGTCAAACTTAAAACTGTCATTCGAAATGTAGATCTCGATGAGTCTTATTATATTACTCTAGGAACTAGTGTTGATAGACCAATCGTTTCTGAGTTACAACAGTTCTAAGTTTGACTGCTGCCATCCGAAATGTAGATCTCGACGAGCACTATCATTTCTCTTTAGGAACTTTAGGTTCTAGCACCAATAGTTTAGGAGTTATTGCAGTTTACAGTTTGACAGCTGTCATTCGAAATGTAGATCAACAAGTACTAGAAATCATAATTTCTCTCTAGAAACTAGTATTTTAGGACCAATGGGTTCCGAGTAGTAGGGAATCCTTGGGCTGGACCCTAGTGAAAATATGACCTTCAGATTGCACCCGGTCTGACTCTGCCTGGCCCTGATTGGTAGGTCGGTGTCCGCGCTAAGTAATAAAAGTAATTCGGAATTTGCATCAACAATGGTGGCAACACTAGAAAGGGACAAAGGACTATCGATGGTGACTCTCGCTCTGACCGGTTTTTGTCAAAGCAGTGCGCAGTCCCTTTGGGTAGTAAGTCCATGATCGTTTGTCATTAAATATGTATCAAAGGCGATCCGTCATTGCGGACCACACTAGGCGCTCTGTCAATCAAGCCGAAGCCTTTGGCATTGCGATTCTCTTCGCTGGCTCTCACGGGTTTCAGTTAATGACTGGTCTGCCACTAATACCGTAAATCTACTTAGTACCTAACTGATCTAGGTCCCGATCTGGCAGGTACCTACTGACTTCCGTTTCAGCTTTTGAAGATCTTAGTATTATTTTTCTATGCCCTATTGCATTTCATAATCTAGGCAATTAAGCTCGTGTGTGGAAATTCATGAAACTCCACACGGTACTTTTTGCGTAGTCGACGGACGAAGGCAAACAATATTTTGGTGCTTTTTTAACATATAATTTTGGTAAGATGATATTATTACCAATATAAACGTTCTACGTGCATTGTCCGTTATCTAAACAACCGTAGCAAAAAAATCACAAACAATGGTTTGCGAATACGGAAATTGGTCGCCTGTCATTTATCAAGCCAAGGACAGTGCTCTCATAGTCTTTCAAATGGGCAATCTGTCAAACTGTCGACTGCACACTTTTAGAAATATGCAAATCGCAAAATTTTTGCAAGGCGGCCAATGCAATATTTTTGTTTACCTGGAAAGGGTTTGCTTTATTTTCAAGCAAAAGAGCGACCGTTTTAAATGGCATAACGGTACGACATTGACAACTGGTTTGCAACAACTGCGAACACTTATTTAACAGTCTAGACGCGTCCAATGCTTGTTTTCGATAAATATACATATTTGGTAATGTTCATAGTTCTCGAAAGGGATTTCGGGTAACGTTTTCTGTTTGTGTTTGGGATTTTGTAGCTTTGGACTGGCTAGCCGTATGCTGTTTAGCCGTGCGTCATCATAGCTTTGTATGATGTCAATAACGCAGCTTGTCTATAGGATGTGTTATACCCAGTTAACACACATTTATATCAAACGAACCTACGGTACGTATATCGCAATCAAGAAATAAATAAAATTTTAACCCTTTGTTAAAATTAGAATGTTTCATTTTATTCTACTTTATTCACCTACAGATATACGACAAGAGCTTATAAATTAAGAATGGTGCCTTAATCATATATCCAGTTACACAATAGAATGGTACAGAAATGCTTATTCCCAACGGTCGACTACCCAACAGAGACGGGATTTGTACAATGATTATAAACCGTTTACAATTCGCGTGACGCGACTGCCGAGCAACGCCCTGCGACCGTATTGGCCGTTACCTAATTATTGGAGGTGGTACATTATAGGCACGAAATTAATGCTTCAGGTATGTTTTTCAGAGCGGCTTTTCACTGTTGCGCTTTTAATTCAGTTTCTGACTATCTTGGTTATGAAAATTCAGGCAATACATCTACCTAAGAGTCCCTCAATGCTTGAAGCGGCTCATATTAATATCCTTATCCCTAAATACTGTTTTAATTTAATATCAACAAAGTTATTTATCGATTCGTCTCAACAGTAATAGACCGTTGCGATGATGATATAGGTTTTATTATAACTAGCAATTGCCCGCGACTTCGCCCTCGTGAAAACCTTTTTTATGGCAGTCTAGGTTATGCCCGAGCGACCGTTTTAAATGACATATTTATTTTATGGACGCTATTGGTACTACGGAGAGCTCAATAGGTATATATGTTTAGGAAATTACGTGAAAAATGGCATAGATTTGAAGTTGGACCCCAAGCTACTAGGAAAGCCATATCAAAATCCTTTGGCATCCTACAGATAGACAAATAAACGGACCAATATTCCAAAATAGTGTTTTTGGGCCTGCATACGACTCAATATCCTACCCCGACAACTTTTCAAAACAAACAGGGATTTTTATAGTTTTATAGTATGTATCACAAAGATATCTTTTTTTTTTGTTAAAACTTATCTAAAATCTCTGGATCTAGAAACTTAAATAGCTACTTCAACAAAAATTTACTGAACTCCTATAAGAACCTAACTAGAAAATTTAAAGATTGGTCAAGCAGCAACGTAAACCAAAACACCGTGCCAAGGATTAGGATTTCAACGTAAACAGTGCACCAAGGCTTTTTGTTAATATCTAAGGCCTGAATATGAAAGGATTTCTTCCTATTGTTACAACGCGGAGGCAATATAACGTTAGTAGAGTTTTCTTTATGGACCAAATTGCAAACACCAGGTTTATTGCTACCATATAACCACGAAAGGCATGTTAATAGCAGAGGTGGACTTGAATACGTTTATTGCCGGGTTCTTGTAAACCTTACTGAAAAAGGCGACTGGGCAAAAGTGGTCTATGAATCAGCAACATTAGCTCAGCTGCATATTTGTACAAGAGGGCATCGAAATCAGTCACGGCAGTTTCGAGAAAAATGCATGTGTTTTACACATTTATATGACAAGTGCCGTATTCGTTGAACCAGCAGCGACATGGTTACGACATGACTACTACGTGTATTTAGCAGATACGAGGATGCGCGCAAGTAAAAATGGCGCTCGTCTAACTTTTGTGGAATGCGCGCACCCGGCAGACGCTAGTAGGATTGCACCCACCCTTACAGAAGAAGATATTTGTTATCATCAATAAGGGTTAAACTGTAAATATAAAAACATTAAAATAATAAATTATTTAATAAAATTAGTAATCATTTTTGTATTTATGTATAAGTAAATTGTATGAAGTGAATACGATAAGCAAACGTTTCTCTTCTATTGATTAATTTTTCTTTTCTTCAATGTTTGGTTTATATTTTTATAATTTATTAACTTTCACATCAAGGCTGTTTGGTACTTTTTTTAGTGCTTTTCATTTTATCTGCGCTATATTTGTCAGTCATTATACAGAAATCTTTGTATTCTGTAAGGATCTTTGACCCTGGACTGCTTAGTTTTGTTTAACGATTAATACGGTCCGCTACCCTGTCCGCTGATTTTTGCTTTAGGCGCGGATTAAACCAAGCGTCCAACCAGGTTTATTAATAATCGACCAAACTGAAGCTCAAAATACGCCATCGCTGTGATAACGCCGCATTTAGTCTTTTTTTTTTTTTTTTTTTTTTTTGCCCAACGCAAAGGAAATGGGCACCCTCCGGTAATGCGGTTGGGAGGGAGGAGGTGAACTCTCATGAGTATCCCAGCCGGCCGGCCGGACTGGTTATGCACGACTCGCCAAAAGAACCTAGGCGCATACGTACTAAACACCCCCTGGAAGCACCTGTAGCCATAAGGGCCTTTCAGGTTTCATCGGATGCTACACCCCGTAGGGACGGGGTGCGCTCAACGTCACTCCTTACGGAGCATACGCTGGAGAATTTATAGCGAAACCCCAGAAGGGGGTCCCGCTGCTGTGGATTGGGATTGGGGGCCTACGGGGGCCGCTGAAACGGCATGGGGGGGCTCTGTTGAGTCGTCCTGAGCCTCCAGGAGGAGGTTCAGGGCGCTCGACAGCTCGACCGGGCGGGGAGCGTAGGCTGCTGCCTCTCGCACGAGCGGATTGGGATGCTCCTCCGCGGCCTTGAAAAAGGTCTCGGAGAGCGTATTAAGAAACTGCTGCAGGGTAGGCAGGTCCATGTCGCGGTGTAGGTCCGCATTGCGGACGTACCATGGAGCCGCCGTTGCCCTACAGCAGAAGATGTTCTGCACAATTTGCAGTTTCTTAATGACGTGGGAGCTCGCGTGAGCGAAGACGGGGGAGGCGTATGTCAACACCGGTCGAATGCACACCTTGTAGAGGGTTCGCTTGTTCCTGAGGGACATTTTACTGAATCGACCCAACATACTGTTGAGGTGACCCAGGTAGAAACGGGCGGTGCGGCACACTCTTTCGACATGGGGCCGGAAAGTGAGCCTTTTGTCAAGCGTGACGCCTAGATATTTTACAGCGCGCTGCCAGGGAACTAGTTTCCCTTGCATGCGGAGGGGAGGAGGGTCGCTGTCACCCCGTCTGCGCTTAACATCGAAGCAAACCGCGGAGCTCTTCTCCGGATTCACTTCGATGCGCCACAGTTTGAACCAAGCTTCGAGCTTGTTCACCGCCTTTTGGAGCTTTGCCATGGGTGGCCTTCGCCCTTTGGCGTAGATTGCCGTGTCGTCGGCGAAAAGGGACAGTTGCACCCCGTTGTCGGGGACGGGAATATCGTTCGTGTACGATATATAGAGTAGGGGAGAGAGTACAGAGCCTTGCGGGACGCCGGCCTTCAGTTGACGTGGGGAAGACAAAGTACCTTCGTGTCTGAACCGAAAGGTACGGTGTTTTAAATAGGACGCTACTAATCGGACGAGTCGATCGGAGAGACCAAGCTTGTATAGCTTGTAAACAAGGCCTTCGTGCCAGACTTTATCGAAGGCCTTGGCGACGTCGTAGAAGACTGCGACCGTCTTTTCTCTCTTTGGGTAGAATCCATTGAGGATGTATTCTACTATACGATGGACTTGTCTGGGGCAATTGTGTTTGGGACGAAAGCCGAATTGATGGGGAATAAGAACATCGTCTTTGAAGAGATGTTCTTTCATTCGAGAGAGTACTACTCTCTCGAATAACTTCCCTAGTGCCTTGAGGAGGCTTATCGGGCGGTGGGATGACGCTACATTTAACGGCTTTCCCGGTTTGGGAATGCCTATGACTATGGCTTCTTTCCACGCGGTCGGAAAGTGGCAATGGTCAAAGCAAGCATTAAAAATGATCGCTAACAAAGTAAGCACCTGCTCGGGGAGGTAGTTAAGCGCTTGGTTGGAAATTCCATCCGCGCCCGGCGCTTTGTTAGATTTGAGACCCTTGATGGAGGAGTGGATCTCGTCGGGGGACACTGTGACAGGGTCCGTGGTGGGAGGGAGCGAGGTCTTTTGACGGACTTCGTCTTCCACCGCACGCACGTGACCGAGGTCGCACTCCATGGTGCTAGGGGAGCATTGTGAAGCAATGCCATCTGCAAAGCATTCGGCTTTCTCGGTGTCCGCAAACGCAATTGTGCCGTCTGGGCGAACAAGAGGAGGGATGGAGATTCTGGCGTCTGTACGAAGGGCTTTCGCCACTTTGTAGTACGCTTGATGGGACGGGGAAATCGTCTGCATGAGGTCCCCCCATTGGGAGTTCCTCATTTCGTCGAGACGTGCTCGCACTGCCCGCTGAAGTCGGTTCGCAGTGCGTCTGTACTCTGGGGTCGGATAGAGTGCGGCCCTCCGGAGGGCTGCGTTTTTGGCTTTGATCAGGTTTCGAACTTCGAGTGGAAGTCCCTGCCGATTAACGACAGGGGCTACCACTTCGTTGTCCTTCAACGCTGACCGAATGTGGGACGTTAACGAGGCTACCGCAGCGTCGATTTTATCCGGACTATCGAAGTAGTCGGATGAAAAAGCGAGCGGCGAGTCGGGCGCGTCCATGACGGCCGCCATGGACTCTTTGAATCCTTCCCACTTCGTGAAAGTTCGCGGCAGTGGGGGAGAGATAGGGGTGGGGGAGCCTAGTACTAGGGAGACCGGACGGTGGTCGGAGCCTAAGTCGTCGAGGGTGTCGATCGACCGGAGGGTGAGCGACACGCCCTTCACTAGCGCAAAGTCCAGTACATCGGGACGGTGATCCACTCTGTCTGGGTAGTGGGTAGGGGAGAGGGGGCAATACACGTCTAGGTCGAGAGACCGAACGATGTCCATTAAGTGGACACCGCTCGTGTTGGTGGAGGAACACGTCCAGTCGGTATGTTTGGAGTTGAAATCTCCGAACATAATAACAGAGTCGCCTAGAGAGAGAAGCGCTTCGAAGTCGCTTTTGAGTGGCAGGGAGCCGGCGGGGATGTAGACAGAGGCTATGATCAGGGACGGATGTCCTGTCATGCCTAGCTGCACTACAGAGGCCTCCATACTCGAGAGAGTTGGAGTTGGAAGAGGGGAGCAATGAAGCGATCTCTTGTAGTAAATGGCAGTTCCTCCACCACGCGATGACGCGGTGGGGGACCTGTCATCCCTGACAAGGGAGAAGCCGGGGATCGAAATACCCTTCTGGATCGAAGGCTTGAGCCAAGTCTCCTGAAGGAGAAGTAGGTCGAGCTCCCTGCTCCTAACGAACGTCCTAAGTTCGGAGATGTTTGTGCGTAGACTGCGCACATTAAAAGAAACAAGCGAAACCCCACCCGGCCTCATGCGACCGGTGCCGACACTGGCGGGAGTGGGGGGTGTGGCGTGAAGCGCCTGGGGCATTACTTTAGGGCCTGGACGAGGGAGTAATGCTCGACAAGTGCGTCTAAACGCTCGAGCTGGGTGGAGGCGTTACGCAGTTTGCGTGCCAGGACGGGGATCTCGTCAATGTTGACGGACGCAAGAATGGAGGATATGTAATGCATATCCTCCGCCAAAGAAGAGGGCGGGGGCTGGTGGCTGATGGCCTTGGGGGGGGGAGGTGGTGGGGGGAGCCTTCGGCCCCGGGGCCTTGGGCGGGCCCCAGGCTGCGGCTGGAGCCGCGCTCGGGGGGGGCCCTTTGGCCTTGAGGGGGGGATAGTGGGCCACTGTCGCTGAAGGCGGCGGCGGCCTTGCACCTTTGCCCTTAGCGGGCTTCGGCGCAGAGGGATTTGCACCTTTGCCCTTAGTGGGCTTTGGTGCGGAAGTGCGGGGACGAGGGGCGCGCGGGCAACCCCTGTAGTTTGCAGTGTGGCCAGATTGGCCACAATTGCAACAGAAGGGAGGGGTGGTGGAGTCGCGCGTACGCGCGCACTCCTTGGCAGTGTGGCCTTCGCCACACTTGACACAGCGCGGCGGGGCCGAGCAGTTGGCCGACGCGTGGCCATAAAATTGGCAGCGATGGCACTGCCCTGGGGAACCGCGTTTATGCGGGGCCTCGACTTTGATTCCGGAGAGCCCACAGACCGTGAAGCCTCCCCGGAATATAGTCCTGGCACCGGTGGTGTTGGAAAGCACCACCAGCGCCATGGGAAATTGTTTGCCGGACCGGCTGTACATCTTGTGTACAGCCTCGGCGGGGAAATCTTGGGACTTGAGGTCCATGAGGATGGCCTCGTTGGAAAGCTCGTGCGGCACTCCACGGAGTACCGCACGCACCTTACGCTCCTCAGGGAGGGCGTAGGTATGATAGCCTATCTTATTATGGGCTAGGAGCCTAGTAAGGCTCCTGAAGTCGTCGATCGACTCGACGTCAATCTTAACGGCTATACCCGTGTTTGAGGCACGGGTATAGCGGACGCGCTGTTCCGCGCAGAGACGGGAGACTAGCTCCCACTTAGACTTTTCCCTAAGGAAAATAGGGGGCGGGGGCTTGGCTTTAGACGGGGCAGGGGGAGCAAAACGCGCTACTGGCTTAGGGCCAGACGGCGCGGTCTCGCGAGCGGCAGCAGTCACGCTCGAGTCGGGGGACGCGGGGCTAGAGAGAACCGCGACCGCGACCGGGGCGGGCGCGGCGGCCTCGGACGAGGCCTCGGACACTGAGCGGGCGGCCCGCTTTCGGTGCCGCTTAGATTTAGCGACGAGCTCGAATCCGTCGAGCTCGGCCGCAGAGGGTGGGACGGGGGTGACGGAAAGAGTTCCCGTCACGGTGGTCGAGGACGAAGAGTCGTCCCCGGACAGAGAAGCCGCCCTCTTGCGGGAGGGCGGCGCTGAGACCTGGGACACGGAGTCCTCAAACTCCATGTCCTCAGAGGGCTCGCGGGGGGCCTGAGGGGCACTCCCCACTGACGCCAGGTAACTACGTACGACGTAGTTATCCTGGCCTAGATTTGCTCGGAGGAGCAATTTCACCGCCTGAGCGGCGAAATCCTCCACCGAGACCGTCGCCATTGGGAGGCGAGAAGAGGGACGAGAGATGTCGACGAGGGACTAAGAGACGCGGGGCGTCCTCCCTGCGCGAGGCAGGGGGGAGAGGGGAGAGGGGAGAGGGGGTCGGTGGAGCGGCTATCCCTAATGGATATGCCGCTATCCGTCACCCTTGGGCAGGCCCAAGTGCAATGGGATCGGGACGTCCGGTTTCGCTAAGACCTGAGGGGCCTTAACAGCGCACCGGGGCAACGCTAGTTGGCTTAGTTGTCACCGTTAAGTATCCACCAACTCAACGCGGCAGAAACGCAGCTTTGTGTTACCAACGAATCGGTAACAAGAGACTACGTCTCTGAATGAACGTAACTATAATTCGTTACGCTCAGCGGGACGCGGGCTCGCAACGCGAAGTGAACGCGCGCGAAAACTTGCGAAATACGTAAGCAAAACGGAAGCGAGCTGGCAACGAGCGACGCGGGGGTGCGCTACGAAGCCAAAACGGATACTGCGCATTTAGTCGATTTCGTCGGGTTTTTAACGCGAGTTGTCCACACGATTTGTTCGACAAGTTTCACAAAAGCATTTTTTTATAGTAGCAAATTTTTACACCCCATCTCTCCTCTCTCGCTTAACTCGAAAGCGATTGGTTCTAAAACACCAGTTCCTAAAGAGAAATTATGGTACTCGTCGAGATCTAAGTTTCGAGTGACAGCTGTCAAACTTAAAACCGTTATAACTCGGAAACTACACGTCCTAGAACACTAGTTCCTAAAGAAAAATTATAGCACTCGTCAAGACCTGCGCGCGCTTTAGAAATTCATTCAATTTTGAGTTGACAGCATAACGCAACCAGAGCTGGAGTGACTTGCTTAATATATGCAACCGTTCTGTGCTCAGAATCCACCGACGGTTAATAACGCGTCAATTATTTGCAAGGAACATGGAGATAAGTGCATTTCATGTAATAATTATCAACGTGTGAGGTATCATCTCTGTTGTCACAGTTTCAAGAAACCCATGATCATCATCATCATCATCATCAGGGTACGCTTTCCTATTCATTCTTCTCCGCTTCGCTCGGTCTTCGGCATCCTCTCGTCGTAAACCGTTGGCTCCCGCATTTCAATGTTTTTCCGCATTTCGATGTCAATCTATCGCTTCTTGGGTCACCCACGCCTCTTTCCTGATACCAGCAGGTTAAGGTACTTATTTCCCACGTATCTCTGAGGCATTTGCAACACGTGACCAAACCAGCGCAGACGAGCTTCCTCGATCTTATCTGCGATAACCCTTAGGTACACTAAAGCTGCCACGGATGTACTCGTTACGTATTCGATCGAGTCGCGGGAGGACCAAGAAGTGATGAATTTATATGAGTATCACTGAGTATGATACAATATGTAATCAATGTATCATGGCTGCAGATAAATGTTTTTCTTAAATCAAATAATACGGCACTTGTCATATAAATGCTCAAAACACATGCGTTTTTCTCGAAACTGCCGGGTCCGATTGTGATGTCAAGCAGCATAAGAGCACAGTTGAAGATGCTCTACCTATATATTGTAAGTATACCCCTTTTAGTTTTTAGGTTAGGGCACTTCCGATACAAAATGCTACAATAAAATATCTGTTTTTTTTTTTCAGAACTGCCGTTCAGATTTTGATGCACTTCTCTATAGGGATGTATTTGAGGGTGCTAAACGTAAATACTATAACGATGTCGTTGTTTGGCCATAGTCCACTGTCCCTACATAAGTACCCAGTCCCTTTGGAAAAAAAACGCGTTAGAGCAAATCTAAGTGGAATGTATTGCTCTTAAAATAAGGTCAATTTTTGTATCACGGCCTTTGAAAAGCGGAGCGACTCGTAACATAGTAAATGATACAAAAATTTACCTTATTGTATGAGCAATACACTTTGATTTGCTCCCGCGCTTTTGCTTCTGAATTTAGGCGACTGAATTTAGTCAAATGTAATTAGCACATTAGTAGGAAACTGAATTAGAAGCGCAACAGTAAAAATGCCACTTACAAACACACTTATTTATTTCTTGATTGCGATATAGATGTTTTTTTTTTTTTTTTATTTTTTATGTCATTCGGTAGGCAAACAGGCAAGCGGGCCACCTGATGGAAAGTGGTCACCACTGCCTATAGACATTAGCAACACCAAGATAAATGCCTACTGCATTTGATATGAATGTTGTTATAATTTTAACGAAAACCACTTGAATAGTTGTTAATTACATATATTTTATTTAAGTTAAATACAGTGCAATACAACGCATTGCGCAGGAGGTGAAAGAGGCAGATAGCGACACCTACAGTAACGCTTTAGAACTATTGTAGTAAAACTCCGTTTTATCAATAATTTATTCCGTACTACTAGTTATTTTGGTATTACAATCATCTTCTATACAAAGCCACCAAAAACATAATGACACTCACTCTTATAAATTATTCAAATGTCAAACGCTACCGAAGGTATTATTCTCATACAGCCATCACTTGACTTCTTAAAAAGGTTAACAAATCAGTACAATTTACTAGATTAAGCTGGATACAATATTAATTAATCATAATTAATATGATCAAAGAAAAATCTAAAATTCACTCTCGTTGGAAAAGGTATAAAAACAAATTAGACTATGACGCTTTCTTTCTTTTACGTACAAGAGTAAAATCTATGCAAGCTAAATGTTATAAAACTTATCTGCTTCAAGCCCAAGATAATATTAAATCCAATCCAAAGCTAGTGTGGTCTTTCGTGAAATCTAAAAAGAATGTTAGCTCAGGTTACCCCAGTGTAATGAAATACCAGGCCAAAAACATTAGTGGTCTGCAAGACATTTGCGACGCCTTTAGCGATTATTTCCAATGCATGTTTTCGGTGCCACTAGGATCATATCCTACGCATAAACCCATAGATAATAATTTTCCAAAAATATTAAGCAAATTAGTGTTACAAAAAGAGCAAATTGAGAAATTGCTAAAGGGTTTGGACGTGGGAAAGGGTGCAGGTAGTGACAGCATTCCTCCTATATTTTTTGTTAAATGTGCAGAATCATTATCAATACCTGTAACTATTTTATTTAACCGTTCTCTTAAGGAGGGCATCTTTCCATCAATCTGGAAGGAGGCGCTTATAATTCCATTGCATAAAAAGGGAACGAAGAGAGAAGTTCTCAACTACAGGCCAATTTCAAAACTGAATGTTCTAAGTAAGTGCTTTGAAAAGATTGTTTATGGGGATATTTGTAACGTGGTAATGCAGGGTGTCCCGGAGGAGCAGCACGGTTTTATAAAAGGACGATCGACCACGTCCAACTTATCCGTCTTTATCGGTGATGTATTGGACAGTGTGGGGTTTCAGTCTCAGGTTGACGTGATCTACACGGACTTCGAAAAAGCTTTTGATCGTCATCCTGCTGCGGAAGCTGCAAGAGCTTGGAATTCACGGGGACCTTCACAGATGGGTTCAGTCATACGTGTCTAGCAGGCTGCAGGCTGTCGCCATTGGCGGATGCAGGTCGGGATACAAAGTCATTCCATCCGGTATTCCGCAAGGATCTATCCTCGGTCCTCTGCTCTTTGTCGCCTACCTATACGATATAACTCGTCATATTCATCATGCTCAGTGCCTTCTGTACGCAGATGACACTAAGATTTATCATAAAATAAACACTCCCAAGGATTGTATTGAGCTTCAAAATGACCTGGACAGACTCTCTCAATATTACGTTGATAATAGAATAGGGTTGAATATCGACAAATGTATTTTGTTATCATTTACACGAAGACCTTCTCCTATTAGTTTTGCTTATAGTCTGAACAACACTCAAATACAAAGGCAACAATTGGTCCGGGACCTGGGAGTACTGTTGGATGCCAAACTTACTTTTGCTCATCACATAGACTACATTACCGATAGAGCGTATAAAAACTTAGGATTTATATACCGTGTTACTAAAACTTTTACCAGTGTCAGTTGTATAAAAGCGCTATATTTTGCATACGTACGTTCTATACTGGAGTATTGTAGTACTGTATGGAACCCGCAGTACGTCACATATGAGCATGCTTTAGAGAGTATTCAGAGGAAATTCATGAAATATATAAATTTTAAAACTCACAGTAATGACAAGGACTATATAAAGTTATGCAAAAAACACCACATGAATACTCTTCGTGAGCGCAGGCAGCTCTTGGACATGTTAATGCTACATGACGTTTGCTCGGGCGCACTTGACTGTCCTCAACTTACGGCTAAAATATTGAGTATTCGAGCACCTAATACACGCACAAGGCATACAGCTCTCTTCCATAACCAAAAGAGCCAGTCAAATTATACAGCAAATAGCATGACCAATCGCTTGCCGCGTTCATATAATAGACATTTCTCGCAACTAGATATATTCTGTCTATCCAAAAATAGTTTTAGACGTGCTATTTTAAATCAATTTTCATCGACAATCATCATCATCATCATCACAGCCCATAACAGTCCACTGCAGGACTTCGGGCCTCTCCCACGAAAGGGGAGGTCATTGCCATAATCTCCACGCTTGGCAGGCGGGTTGGAGATCGCAGTGCAGTTGATGTAAATCTACCCAGAATGATGCTGCTGCCCACCTTTCGGATTTGTCCCTTAGTCGCCTCTTACGACACCCACGGGAAGAGATGGGGTGGTGCTATTCTTTGAGGTGGCGGCACCACACACCACTCTTCGACAATATTTACAGCAAATGTATAAAAAAAAAAAAAAAAAAAAAAAATTACCGTCACGGGGCCCTAAACTAATTACATATGACACAATAATCAACTTTGTATAATACTACTTACTCTGGGGTTCGAACCCGGTATCTCGGGGTTCGGGTCGGACTCCGTAACCATTAGGCCACCGATGCTCATTGCCATGTGAACCAACGCTTATCGAGCAAAACATTTCTCTCGCCGCCACCGAGTACCTACACTGTGTTCATTGATCTCTCATACACACAAACACACTACAAACACTACACTTACCTACACTTTACAAAAACACATTCATACCTTACATTCACAACTACTTCTCCGTGCAGGGAGATTTGCTACGAGTCAAATTTATTTCTACCTCCTATTTAAGATTTAATTAAAATTAAACATACCTACCCATATAGCTTAAATTTTATATTTTCTGGAAACAAAGTGTGAATCAGTAATTGGCTTATGTATGGAATAATAGACTAAGTATACATTTGTAACAAAAGAAAGCTGTTGATTCATGTTAATAAACAAAATAAAATAAAATAAAATAAAATAATAATACATTATTTTGAGCATTAATTAATTAGACCTTACACTCGTCCATCCTGACCTCGTGCACGTCCCTGTGCACGAACCCAGGTGGAACCTTACACTCGGCGACTAAAAACTAATAATAAAGTTTGTGAACATAATCTTATTAATTATATTAAATTTATTTATGTCCCAAATGTTATACAATTTTAATACAATCATGTATGACATAGATGTGTCTTCTGGAAGGAATCGTCAATGTAAACCCAATTAGATTTCAATAATTACTAGGTATGATATAAATAACAATTGGAATGAACACAGTAGTAAGTTATCTACCTAATACACACTAATATTAAACTTACAAACATCATAAGTTATAGAAATCTGCAGTTTATTTCAAATCATCATTGATACTGTAAATAATCCATTCTCAGATTACCATGAATACTATAACTAAACCCAGCCGTTCTTACGTTTCAGGTGTCCAAAGTCAAATAAAACTTCAATTAATTAATTTGTTGAAACGGCATCCTGCTAACCCATCCATTCTAGCAGTTTACCTTTTCGATGTTCACGCCTTTGTGTTGTAATTGGCTAACCCATCCATTCTAGCCAAAACAACTTCAATTAATTCTTTTGTCGAATCGGCATCCTGCTAACCCATCCATTCTAGCAGTTTACCTTTTCGATGTTCACGCCTTTGTGTTGTAATTGGCTAACCCATCCATTCTAGCCAAAACAACTTCAATTAATTCTTTTGTCGATACGGCATCCTGCTAACCAATCCATTCTAGCAGTTTACCTTTTCGATGTTCACGCCTTTGTGTTGTAATTGGCTAACCTATCCATTCTAGCCAAAACAACTTCAATTAATTATTTTGACGAATCGGCATCCTGCTAACCCATCCATTCTAGCAGTTTACCTTTTCGATGTATATAAACCTTGGACGTAAACCCATCCATTCTTACGTTCCAGGTATCCTAAGCACAATCCTAAGTAAATCATATTAACATTATAATTTCAGTTTTCAAAATATCAATAATTACTATATTATTGTCCTTGTCTATATAATTATACTGCATGTATACAATTATCGAATCAAAGTTTCTATTAATCTACATCAGTACACTGTATCCTTGTCGTTATATAGTAAATCATCTATTATAATTTCAGTTTCCAAAATATCATTAATTACTATCTTATTTACTCTAGGTATATAACTATATTCCATGTATACAATTAACGAATCAAAGTTTCTATTCATCTACATAATACACTATGTATCCTTGATGTCTTGTACTAATTTAGTGTTATTCACAAATGTAGCTAAAAATATTTCGTGTGACCCTGTGAGGGCACTGCTATTTCATTATTAGATATATTGAAACAATATTTATCCGGTTTTCACCAATCATGATTCATTATTACTTCATGAACAACAATGTACTTTACAAATCTAGCAGTACAATGCTAGATTTTGAAGACTATTTCAAGCTTTGTGAGTTCTAGAATCGGTAGCGCCTTGATCGCCGGCTATTCCTGAGGTTATTAAACATGTCAGAGTCTTGAGAAATATCCTTAATGCTCATCAGATATTACCTAACAATTTCTTGTTCTATAGCAGTCCATCCAGTCTCAAATACGAAATGGTCCTATAAAAGGTCAAATAACGTCCAGTAAATTCATAATCATTTCAGCTCATTTCTCCAACAAGTGTTTTGTGGTCTGTTATCATGATTAAAATCTGGTAATTTTATTACTAAAAGGTTCAACGAAATGTATTTTAATACAAACCTTTCATATTTGTATTGCGTCCATTCTTGATCCTAGTGTCCATGAAACTAATTGACTCGGTCAAATTGATGTTTGTTTTGTTTGTAACAATTTATTACAACCTCGAAAATGGTTGAAAACTATTGATAAATACAATATTATCCAATACAACGTACCCAGTATTTATATCCTCTTTACTAAAAACCTATTTCAAGCGATTATCAATTACCAAAATTGTCGGGGCGCCATCTAGGGAGTGGTTAGGAATGCTTTAGATGCCTATTGGAAAACTGCTCATTGATTCAAAAAGTACATGCAACCGCGGTTTTGATGTCAGTATTACGTTTATAAAGTATTTCAATTCGCACTCGATGTATGAGTTTTATTAATAAAACAAACTGAATTAAATGAGACGCATCGCCATGGTGCCACCACTCCAGCGTCAAGAAGTAACTTTGAGACACTCATAACAAAGTGTTCGCCGCCATCGTGGATAAAATTTAAGTTGATTAATACTAGGAATTCGTTGGTAGTGGTAGTAGCAGTGTAGAGGACACTGCTACTACCACTACCAACGAATTCCCACAATTTTGACAAGGTGCTTTTAGTGCATAAGTCATTAGTGTCGTTTTGTTTAATCTGTATGAAATTAGTTGTAATGTTGATTGAATTTTCATTTTTGTATTTTGTCAAAAGAAAGATAGAAAACAAGCCAAAATTTTATTTTAATAGTTACAGTTTTCCACTTTTATGGAATATATATTATGAGGGACATCTAGAGTCAGTTACAACGCTGTTTTGTATTAGAGGACGAACTTGAACTATTATACAACGCTTCTACCGTATAAAAGAGTCGTTGTGACATGTCCAGCAAAGAGACTATAATATTGATTAAAAAAAACTGTTATACAGGGTGTTTCATAATACATGTATAAAGCCGAAAGGGTGTTAAAGTATAGCTTGCAAAGAGTACACTGGCGACTTCATATTATCCAGACATTGAATTTTAATTTTTTTTAAAAATCTTCGTTTTTAAAGAAAAATAACCATATCGACTACGTTGATGCGCAGCTCTATTTCAAGTTGATGATCCTAGAAGGAGAAGTTTAATAACCGCGTGCGACCCCTATGAAAAAAGAGCAACCTCCTTAAGCCTAGTACCAGGAGCCTAATGCTACGTACACACGCACCGTTGGCGTGTGCCGGCCGGCGATCCGCAGCGCAGCGTGGCGGTAACATCAAACGGATAGAAGCAATCGACCAAACGCAGCTTGGGCGGATACCGAAGGCCAACGAATAGGTTCCCAAACTCCCAAAGATCGTTTGCTTGACCACGAAATGCAATTACCTATTGGACCTTAGAAATCCAAATCGGCCGACAACGCTTCGTTGGCGTAAGTTGAGTGTGTACACACCATAAAGAAGAGTTTAATAACCTCGCGCCATTCATAACAAAACAAACGAACCTCCTACATCTTGCTACCAGGCGCCGAACTAAATGTTACCTACTTATCTCCATGAATAATCTCTACCAAATTAACTAGGAACTTACCTACACTAATTATTTTCAATAGGTAGGTATGCGTAAATAGTCGGAGCGTCGTCGGTGGCCTAAGGTTACGGTATCCGAGTCGTACGCGAGAGGTACCGGGTTCGACACCCGCTGCCGCCACGTACCAGTGACCTTTTCTTACGGAAAACATCGTGATGAAACCTGCACATTTAGGCGACTGAATGTCTAACCATGATTCAATCTGGTCAGGTAATCAGGTTCCACTGGTAGCAGGGTCAGGCAGGATTCAGGACTGTCAGACGTAATGACCAGAAATGCGAAATCCTGGATCATGGTCAAGGCGGACCCCAGGCCCTCGTGCGCGAGAGCAAAACCAGGTCATTAACACCGAGATGATTTCTACTAGGTAGGTACCTAACAGAACAAACCACCCCAGCACAACAAAAGTAAAATAAGAATTAAAATCATAATACTTAGGTACTTATTAACTAAAGGCCTAAAAACAGTATCTAAGTAGGTTAGGTAGGTAGGAACCTACGTAAATAAAAAACAAAACATGTTAATCAGTCTGGAAGACAGCCGGACCCGCGGTGTGGACTGCCGCAGGTACTTAAACTTAATAAAAATAAACATAGTCAGCTACGTACTAAAGTAGATATCTACTACACTAAAACGGGATTCGTTCAATTGACAAAATGGCTCTACACAGATAGGTAAGTACTAGGTACCTACTAACACGGTTCCCTCATCTAAGTACCTACGTACCTAGGGAACCACTTATGAATCTAGTTTTGGTGAAACACATTACAGACAGGTTCCACTAAATACCTACATGTTTTTATGAAAAGATAAAAGCGTTGTCTTTTCTACCTATTTCCCGTCGGAAAAGAACCGAGCGCGGCGGTTGCGCTTCTAACGTCACTATTAGGTGGTAGGTAGCGTCTCCTAGTCTAGCTAGCACCTAGACCTTTAAAGCATGTAGGTACGTACCTTTTAAACGTTATTTTATGGAAACAAATAGTGTCAGGTGCCAGCGCAGTTAACCACACTTTCTTGCTTTCTTGTGGCTCGATGACCGATAGGTAAATACACTCATACACACAGCTACACAACACTACAACATGCACTGGTTGCTATGCAATACGTAAGTAGGTAGGTAACATGGTCTTTGGCCTACTGCTTGGTTGCACTCATGCACAGAATAATGATTATCACAATACTTAAACTGTTGAACCTGAAGCAATAAATCATTCATTCATTCATATCGTTTACAGTCTTATCACAGTTATTTTCACAGTACTTAGGTATCCTATACATACAACGCAACAAACAATCACACCGATCACGCGAAAAGCTAAAAACCGAATAAATGAACACGACTCGAAAATAGGTACATTTTAACACAAGAAACCACGCTGTCGGCGTCAGCGGTTCATACAAACGACACACCCAAGTGCAGAACGCACACTGCCAAAACTCCGGCGTGTCGACACATGGGCCTCGTGGCGGAGTATTTCCCGCGACTTTCGGCGCGGCGCACGGGGCGCGGGAGGCGTGGCAGCAGGCAGCGCTTTAGGCAGCGTTGCCAGATCGTACCTTTAAGTACGATTTACGTACTATTTGGCCGACTGTCGTACCTTAAGCGTACTTTGGACGACCTAGGTGGTTCAGTGGTCAACATCTGACCGGTCTGCCACGCAAGAGGTCCCGGGTTCGATTCCCGGCCGGGCAGAAATTGAAATGATGAATTTTAATTTCTGTTACGGGTCTGGGTGTTCTATGTATAATAAGTATGTATTTAAAGTATTTAAGTAGTATATCAGTTATCTAGCACCCTTAGCACAAGCTTTGTTTAGTTTGGGGCTAGATGGCGCTGTGTGAATTTGTACACTAATATTTATTTATTTATTTATTTACTTTGCTCCACATCGTACTATTTAGTACGTTTTTACAAAATGCTGAATTTAGCTGAGGGGGGTAGTCACTTCACCTTTCCTGTGCGCAAAATACTGAAAAATAATGGGAAGGAAGGGTTGATTTTAGCCACCGGCAACAAAATAACGTCATTAATTGACTAAAAATTATCCCCCCCCCCCATGGCCGATAAAATATAGAAGATAATAAGAAGAAATCGTAACTTTTTAGCCATTTTCGTACTATTTTAAGAGCTCAGACGTACTTTTTTGGAAACTACTGCTGGTAACACTGGCTTTAGGGATCCGCGTGTTAGGGGTCGTACTTATTTCGCCTCTTATGTTCTCCTGGTAGATGCACCGTAATGTTGATTGTGTTTATTTAATAAAGTGAGGCTCAAACAAGTCCAACAGTGGACTAATAATAATCCTTATGATGTCGGTGATGGAATACATTTGCTTACCACTATTTTATCGGGTAATTTGTACAGACAGTAATTACTAAAATTGTGTTTGGGTCCGTGTTTCACCTAGGTGACCTAGGTTCAGTGGCGTTGCTTGCCTTCCAGGGGCCCCGTATCAATAGCTGTCTGGGGCCCCATAGTTAGTACCCCCAACTACAAGGGATCATCATCATCATCATCACAGCCCATAACAGTCCACTACAGGACTTTGGGCCTCTCCCGCAAAAGGGGAGGTTATTGCCATAATCTCCACGCTTGGCAGGCGGGTTGGAGATCGCAGTGTTGCAAACATAACAATGAAAAACGCTGCTGCCCATTTTCCAGTTTATGGAGACTAGATATTTTGCCTCTAAACGTTAGTCGCCTTGTACGACACCCACGAGTGTAAGGGGTTGGTGCTATTCTACTCTACCGGTCACCACACGGCTACAAGGGATGCTAATGAGTAACTTAAATCCAAGCCATTCGCGTGTTAAGGCGGTACTATTTTCATACAATTTTTATGTAACGTTTTTGTGCAATTGGCTATTAGAAAATATGTTCAATTGTGCGCGAAATAGATTTCAACATGTTAATAATGTAAAACAAAGCAATGAAAAAGAAAAATAATTAAATCACATAACAACGCCATCAAGCGGCGATTTGTGCTTTTTTCGATTTAACTGCTTTTGAAAAGAAAACCACTTTGCGCACCATTGAATACATTTACTAAGAGTAGAAATCATAATACAATCACTAAACACTCAAACAAATGAAAGAATATCGAGAGAAATTTAGTATGGGCGTTGAATCACCTTAATAGTAAAAATAACATATGTATGAAAGAAAGTTCCACACCGCGTCTGTCTGCCTGTTCGCGATAAACTCAAAAACTACTGAACGGATTTTCATGCGGTTTTCACCAATTGACAAAGTGGAATTACTTTGTCTATTGAGGAAGATTTAGGTGTATAATTTGTTAATGTTTTATGTTGGTAGTTTGTATGACAAGAATCTCCTTAAAGGCCGGGGTGGACATCGGAATTTTTGTAAATTGGCCCTTGACTTTGGTATATTAAAACCTTGCGTGATAAATATAAAAATGTCATAATTTGTTGAATATGCGAGCGTAGCGAGCTCGATAGTTTCACAAACTACCCCTTCAGAATACTTGCGCGAATAACATAAAATCAGTAAATGGACTATACGATGTAGACATTTTTGACATCTGGTTTATAATAAAATTAACTTCGCAAACAATTAATTAATGAGCGTGCGAGCTCTATTTCTGACATTTTGGCTATAAAGTTTTCACGATTAACTTAAAAACAGTCAAATTCGAAAATCGTGTGGGCCAAAACGATTTTATTATGAGCCAGGTCCATCTGACCCGTTGAGCAATGAACAGTGTAAGGAGTTTTTTAAATCTTATGATCTCACCGATAGTGCTGCCCCCATCTCTTCCCGTGGGTGTCGTAAGAGGCAGCATCTTTCTGGGTAGATTTACATCAACTGCACTGCGATCTCCAACCCGCCTGCCAAGCGTGGAGATTATGGCGATGACCTCCCCTTTCGTGGGAGAGGCCCGAAGTCCTGCAGTGGACTGTTATGGGCTGTGATGATGATGATGATGATGATCTCACCGATAGTGCTGTACATGAGATCAAGATTTTTCTCATTTTTGCTATAGGTGCATTTTTACACAATTTCAATGAAGTAATGAGTGCGCGTGAGGGGCTCTAAGTTGTTGTTTTTTATTAAAAATGTTAATTATCTCTAAGCGAAAGGGGAACGAAAACGGATTGTATCACTTGATTTCATTTGCATCTTTGGCGGAGGGGGCCCCGACCCTGGTCTGAAAATCACTAAAGAATTTTTTTTTTCCGGGAAATAGTGTTTAACTGAAATTGAGGATAACAGTACGTATTTTTGCTTACAAACGATTTGGGACCCCGTATCATTGATACGGCTGATACGGCGGTTGTTGCGCCCCTGCCTAGGTTCTCCAACTGGGTGAAGCATGGGATATTTACAGGTATAGCTCCGTCAACTAAGATTCATTTAGTTAATTTTTGTTGATGAGAAATATTCGTGAAATCGTACTGATTTTAACATAACAGTCCTCTGAGAGTTTAAGCCTTCCCCACATTAGTGGAGGGTTCTGTCTTAAACTCCACTCTCTACTGTCTTTGTTTTATTTATGTTTCATTCATTACACTAGGGTATTTTATTTGTTTTATTCGATACAAAAATATGTGTGTGTAGTTACTGAAAAATCTCATAGCAGATAGGTACGATTACCTTCGCGACACTGAAACATGACTGACAGGCATGACATGAGAAAGCAAACTTATAAAGACAAATATGCTACATTAATTACAGTTTGCTACATTAATATGCCACAGTAATTTGAATTAGACTACTTTGCTATTAGTTAGGTGGTGGTGCACTTTCGAAAAAACTATGAAGGAACCTATTAAATTAAAATTACAATATTTTTTTGTACAGAACCCTCAAACCAAAACATACAAAACGGCAAATTTAGATCTCCTTAATATCCCATTGCGCCTAGTACTATGAACTTGAGTGACCTTTTACAACTGATTTCTAGAGATGCGGTCTTTCGTTTTCAAAATGTCGATTATCGACATTGAAAAGGAAAAAGTTCGATAGTCATTTTCTCGCTTACTATTCCACGCACGAAAAAAATAATTGTACCTATCGTTTTAATACGTTTAGCACTCCATCCAGTTCACGGCTTTATACATGTATTATGAAACACCCTGTATAACTATTAATCGCTATAAATATATTCCGTAAAGTCTACTATATAGCAAAACCGCTCTATTATAGTCTCCTCATGACCACTTAGTACCATGTAACTACTATAGTTCTCATTCGTAGAGTCATCCTCCGTCATCTGTATCCTAAAATTTTTGTATTGATGAAACATCACTGCTAAAACACAAAAACTATAGTGGTTTGCAAGGAAACTTTATAACGTAAATTAGGTGCATGCTAGCCACATTTACCAGTGCTTTACAATAAAATTACTCCATACTTTATTTAAGCCTGTTATAGTAACTCACTATAATGGTTTTATGAAATGGTTAAGTAAACTTTTATAGAAATAACTTAAATAGGACATTTTGCCAGCCAAAAGGTATTGCACAACGCTTTTTAGGCGACGGCTGTCACCGCTAAAACCGTATCTCATGATTTTATTATTATCTAGAAAGGAATGTTCATAAATCAATAGTTAAAATATATGGTATCTAACTAATTTCTATTGGCACCTCATGACCTTAGGTATATTATGATGTTTATACGTTTTAATTCAGAACACATGATGAATTGTTGTATAGAATAATTTGAGAAGGTATCCATCCCTTCATGTGTTATTATATAATTATTCCTTGTTGTAACAGTACCTATTCCCTCCTAATATTTGAATCCCATGATTAGCTCGATGAGATCTCTTATATTTTATAGACAAGTTCGTCATTTTCATTAAAATTATGCAGACAATCATGTTGCATTGTATGCTTAATGGTCCATCTAAACAAACTCACATGAATAGTATGCAATGCAAAACAACATCCATATGTAACCATGACAGATTCAGATTTCACTCACCCCTTCATTACAAAACTAACTTATAATATGGTGTCAGATTAACTTAATTTGTTAAACATCCTCAAACTTGCAATGCTACAGTGAACAGGAAATGACGCCAAGCTCACCATATTATAGCTATTAGAAAAGCTCAGACTGCCACAATCAACATACAGGCACATGTATGTTGGAAACTATTATATGTCAACTATTCAATTCTCTTAAAACACCACTTCTGCTTGTCAAAATTATAGAGTTCACTCAGTGCTAATAGACTTCGCACACTGAATATCCTCCAATGTAAACAGGATTATGAATGGTAATATTTGTAACAGAACTGACTGTAACCGATACAGCACCAATCTCTTTTCCATAGCTTCAATATAGGTAGATACTTTTCATGTATTTAATAACATATGCTTTTATTTTGTACCAAGACGTAACTTAGTTTTGTAGTGGCAACACTCACCATACCATTAGTGTGGCGGCCAGCCATGTGAGTGGCAGAGAGTCAGTCATTCATCCTTATGTGCTTCTTGCAGAGTAAAGACGTATCCTAAAGTTAACTTGCATTTGTACCAAGTTTCGTGGAATAAACAAAGTAGTTCTAAAGTAATAATGGGTTTAAATACACTTAATACGACATTTAACCAATATTTTTGTGATTTAAGTCTCAAGTCAGTCTCAGTGTAACAAGTCATCAGATTGGGAGCAGCACAGCACCAGAGCGCTTGATTTCTACATATTATCCCTCAGTCTGTGTAATTAACGATCAACAACTCTTTTACTGTTACTGTCGCACTGGTTCTAAAGGACAAATTTTTGTAATTCATACCTATTCCTTCCCCTTAACATATCTTCCAGCGATTAGCTATAATTTGGACCTAAAATGCATTATTTATTTAGGTTATAAATGAGCAGCATTGTTGCCGATGTGTCTATATCATACAGTGTTGAAAGTCATTTTAAATCAAGTAGAGACCAAGTCAATTTATTTTGTCATTCTTTCCCGCTATACCTACAATATGAAAGGTCTCAATCATACCATGTCTTGGCCAACCTTTGGAGCTTTTATAGCAAAATGTATTGTTAACTTTTAAAGCCCAATACGGAAATCAATTATTACATTTTTTTATGATTTAAAATATTACTAGGACCTACTGCCATCAGCTGTGATGACGGCTGTGACATCAATTCTCTTTGATTTAGATTCAATTTTAAAATATTAATTACATCTTGAGTTGAATAACTAGGACTATTGAATATAGAACTGGAACTGGCTGACCTTCTCCCTCGCCCGCATGGCATGATGCTTGTCACTCACATCGGAGAACCTTCACGTTCACGGCCTTCACCCTCACGGCGAATGAGCTTTTGTGCGCTCCACAGCTGAGCGGTGGCGATGGATGCCACTGGTGTTTTGTCCCATTCGGCTACGCCCCTGCAGACTTCTTCTTTTAGCGCCCGAAAGTGCTGTCACTCCTGGTCTAATTCCAACTCCCACATTTGGAGGCGGCCGCAATTTCTGCAACGACGACTAGGGCTGCGGCTTCAGCGGCTAACTCAGCTACTGTCGCCGCGCAGGCTATGGCCGCAGCGCTCCCGGCTGTGGCTGCGCCTGGCGCCACCGTTGTCGTACCGGATCGACCTCTGGTCGGCCGTCTCCAGGCTCTGGTAGCTCCGGTAGCTGTCATCGCCTTCCATGCATCTCGGACACAAACAAATTCGTTAACAATTTTACTCAACTACAAAAGAATATGTAGGTATAAAAACGTCGAGCCAAAGCGGTCCGAGTGGATAGCTTAATTGGTTTATCTACTACGTGAGAGTGTAGGTATTTCACAGAGAATTTTAATTCCCTAACCATTAAATTCAATGCGAGCAATGAAAGTGTAAATAAAGAATTTATCATTTTACAAATTAACAAGGGAAAAGAAATTGTAATGCTTCCTTCACGTGGTGAATAGATGGTTGTATTGGGTTAGTATTCCGTCGTAACCAGTTGCGAAACCCCAAGTTACGTTCCGAAGAGCGAAAGGAATTTTCTCTTGTACAAATACAGAAACATAAATGTAAAACATGGGCCACTTACCACTTCTGATATGTAGTAAAACTCCGTTTTATCAATAATTTATTCCGTACTACTAGTTATTTTGGTATTACAATCATCTTCTATACAAAGCCACCAAAAACATAATGACACTCACTCTTATAAATTATTCAAATGTCAAACGCTACCGAAGGTATTATTCTCATACAGCCATCACTTGACTTCTTAAAAAGGTTAACAAATCAGTACAATTTACTAGATTAAGCTGGATACAATATTAATTAATCATAATAATACATTATTTTGAGCATTAATTAATTAGACCTTACACTATTTACATGAAGGCGCGAATTTTAAAATGTTTTATATATGTGACTGGGTAAAACACATTGTAAAAACAAGCTGCGTTATTGACATCTTACAACGCTATGATGACGCACGGCTAAAAAGCCTAAATTCCAAACACAAACAAAAACGTTAACCGGAATCCCTTCCGAGAAATATGAATAGAATAGAATAGAATAGAATAGAATAGAATAGAATAGAATAGAATAGAAGAATAGAATATCATTTATTGCTCAAAATGTGGTAGGAATACAATAGTTGTTAAAATTATAATTTTCGGTTCACACACTTTACCAGAATCTGGCATGCAATATTTAGAGAGTAACAATTAAATTAAATTAATTTGTTTAATTTCAGCAACAAAATTCATAACTTACAAATGTTTAAATTTCACAACAGTATTTACCCATATAATCATTAACATAGAATATATAAGAATGTCAATCAGAATTAATAAATTATATAAATTAAAAATGTCACAACAGTCAAAATATTACAAAAAATATGTCAATCAGCAATTAATAAATTCATATTATCACAACAGTTAATTATGATTACCAAATTAATATCTTATTGCACTTATGTCATAAAATCTTTAGGATGTCAATATTATTGTCATTGTGTTACATCCTTATTTAACATCCTCGCTTAAACGACTCAAAAAATTCATTAAGGCTGTAAAAACAACTTTGAATCAACCATTTTTTTAATTTTTGTTTGAATATATTTATTGGCAATAATTTCAAATTATTGTCGAGGCGGTTATAAATTTTAATGGCCATTGAGTAACTGTTTCTGCTGTAGAGTGTGGTTGACTGATTAGAGACCACCAATCGACCAGGAAACCTTGTATTGAAGGCAGTTGTATCTGAGACTTTAGTGAATAAGTACAGATGGCTTTTTACAAATACACATATCTCGTAGATGTATATACTTGGGACTGTTAACAGATTGTGATACCGAAATAGGGGTCTGCAAGATGTCAATGAGTCAACACCACACATTGCTCTGATGCACTGTTTTTGACAGAGAAGTACCTGATTTACTTGTGATGAATTACCCCATAGTATAATGGCATACCTTATAATAGAACATATGTACCCGTGATATGCCTGCAAAGCAATTTTTTCGCTGCTAATTTTGGTGAGCCGCCAAAGTGCATATGCAAAGGAATTTATTTTACTGCACAAGTTGGAGATATGCGTTGTCCATGCACACCTGTCATCCACCCAGATGCCCAGAAATGCAGTTTGATTCGTCTCAGCAATAGTTTGACCATTAACTGATACAGTTAAATCTTTTTTCTTTCCATTCCTATTTATAAACTGTATGTACGTAGTCTTATTCAAATTAACTTTGAGGTTATTGTCATCAAGCCATTTTATAATAACATGTACGGCTTTATTGATCTCTTCATTATAAGTATTAATGTCACTGCATGGTATTATTACGGAAACGTCATCAGCAAATAGTGTGCAGTCATATTTTATTACATTTGGCAGATCATTAATATAGAGCAAGAATAATAGTGGCCCTAAAATACTGCACTGTGGCACCCCAACCTTGTTAAATTCCATCGAGGACCTGAATGATCTACGCTCTGCATTATCTATTTTTGTTATTTCAACGTATTGTCTTCTGTTGCTAAGATAACTGTCCAGCCATTTATATGCTTGCCCTCTTAAACCATAACGTTCGCATTTATCGAGAAGTTTCTTATGTAATACGAAATCGAATGCTTTGCTCATATCAAAGAAGACTGCAGTAACAGCTGTTCTTTTGTCTAAGCATCGCAGGATTTTATTTATTAGTGAAAAAGCAGCTAACGACGTTGATTTACCCTTTTGAAACCCGTACTGGTTACCTTTTAGAATTTTGAAAGCATTTATAAAGCTAGAAATACGATTGTGCATCGCTTTTTCAAACACTTTTGAGAATATAGAAATAAGTGCTATGGGTCTATAATTGTCTATATTTTCCTCACTTCCCTTCTTATGCAAAGGCTTTACAATTGTCAGCTTTAACTGATCTGGAAATAAACCATTAGTAAAAGATAAATTTATTAAATAACTTAGAACTGTCGCAATTTCTACTTTACAAGCTTTTATAACTTTTGTATGAATATCGTCATAGCCTGTTGAGTTTGATGTGTTTAAATTATTAATTATTTTTATTATTTCTTGAGCGTCAGTCGGTTTTAAGAACATACTGGCATTGTTAATAGGTATGTGTGTCATATTAGAACCTGAGTCATGAACCATAGAATTAGTCAAATTAATGTAATATTTATTAAATGAATTTGCAATGTCAGTAGGGTTATTCATTATCATGTCATTAAATTTTATTTTCTCTATATATTTATTATAAGCTATATTATTTGTTTTATTCTTTATTATATTCCACGAAGCCTTACATATATTTTTAGAATTTGTTATATAGTTACTATTCGATAGTTTTTGAGCATGATTAACGCACCTTTTAAGTAGTTTTGAATAACTTTTATACTTTATTTTTGTTGTGGTACTTGACGTAGCATAATACGTGAACCTCAAGTGTCTTTTAGTGACAATAGACTTTTTAAGCCCTTTTGTGATCCATGGTGTAGGATGCTTTTGCACGTGGCACCTCTTCTTATAAACTGGAAAGCATAGGTTATAAAACATCGTAAAGATCTCATAAAAGTTATCAAATGCCGTGTTAATATTCTCTTCCTGGTACACATTTTCCCAGGTTAATGAATTTATGCATTCTCGAAATTTAGTCACGTTTTCTTTGCATAAGTCACGTGTCCAGAAATATTTACAAATCTGTTGTTTAGACTGACTAGTTACGGGGACGTGAATAGATTGAGCCGTTTCATGGTCTGATAAACCTAAGTGATGTATTTCATTTCTAACGTTTATCACATTGCTCATAATCTGATCTAAGCATGAAGATTTCCTCGTGGGTTCTGAGATATGTAAATTAAAATTATTATTTTTGACTATTCTGTTCAGTTCACGAGTACCGTATGAATCTTTTAGTATATTTATATTAAAGTCTCCCGATATTACAATTTTATATTTTGTTTTCTTTTTTAATACGTGTAATAACCGCTCCAATTTCAGAAGAAACAAGGACAAATCAGATGTTGGTGTCCTGTAAATGCATAGAACAATGCACCTAATTGAAGCTATATCTACTCCACAGCATTCAAATACATATTCTTCCCTAAATTCCTTTAAAAATTCAACTTCATTGGATTTGATGTCCCTCTTACACAATATACAGACTCCTCCCCTTTTCTGATTCTTTCTGGAATACGTAGACCGCACTTCGTAACCGTGTATTACAATATTGTTTTCACTACCTGATTTTACAAACGTTTCACTTAGGCAAAGTACGTCAAAACGTTTTCCTTTACCTGAAAGCTCATGTAAGGTCAATTCTATCAATTCCTTTTTGCTTATTAAACCTGCAATATTCTGATGTAAGATGTTTAAAGTCTTAGTCACGAAAAAGCTTGTTTTGAGAGTCTATAGCAGTACTATTTATTTTACGTTTTATAAAATAGTCCGTGATTCGTTGCTGAACGATATGTTTTGTAATTATCTTTAACTAGCGGCCCGCCCCGGCTTCGCACGGGTAGTAAACCTTAACAAATTATACACCTGAACCTTCGTCATGAATCACGTTGTCTAAAACCGCACTATGTAGTCTGTGTGTGAATACCGCATGAAAATCCGTTCAGTAGTTTTTGAGTTTATCGCGTACAGAATGACAGTAAGACACGGCGTGGGACTTCGTTTTATAATATGAAGTAATTATATTATACTTAAGTATGTACTGAGTAGTGTCCCGTTACAAACAGGACACCATATTACGATCACAAAAGTTCCAACCGTCTCCTCAACCATTTTAGAGGGAAGGGGGCGACCCGGCTCCTGACGGCCGTATTTCTTGACATTGACTCCCCTCCCGTACGTACCCCGTGCTGCCTAGATAGCCGAGCGGACTGAGCGGCGAACACGCGACTTTTTTCTAATATTCACATTTTTAAACTCGTGATATCTTTCGAATGGAATGTCTGAATTGAATAATTCAAAAAGTTTTATAAAGGTATTGAAGCAGTCGTGAATATGAAGTAATTTATTTTGATAAGGATTAATACCAAGGTACAAATAAAGAGCGTTTTTTAGCGGCGGCATTTCAATTAAATTTTGAAAATAAAAGAACACTTATTGTGACATAACTATAATAGTTAGACATATACTGTCGCGACACTTTTTGTAGATAATGATGTGTTCTGCAAAGTCGTAGTACATTACTTTGTTTTATCATCAATAGTTTTAGCAGCGCACGCGATGTAAGGAATTTTTTGGGTATTTTTTTACACCTTGGGTTACATTATTGGAGTTTTATTAATGATCCGTAATTTTTTAGAAAATATAATATAGCCTATGTCACCCGCGGATAGTGTAGCTTCCCAACGGTGAAAGAATTTTTGAAATCGGTCCAGTAGTTTCGAAGCCTATTCAATACAAACATACAAACATACAAAAATAGGTACAAATCTTTCCTCTTTATAATATTAGTGTAGATTAACAAAATACACAACAATAACATAGAAAATGCAACACAAACAAAACTACTCTTAAAACGAAATAGGCACGATTTAGTGTAATAACACTAAATCGTGTCCTCAACGCAATTACAATGAAAGCCAAAAGGAAAAGATTACATAATTGCTATTAAAGAGCATTTTAAAACATTGTCGGAAAGATAATTTGAATAATGCGGTCCCAACTCTACTCAATAAAGATTTAAAAAATGATAACATAATGGTTTTTATAGATTAGAAAATGAAAATGAAAAGCATTTATTTAATCTCTTTTCAAAAGTCAGAAATCTAACGGAAAACAGAGAGAAAGTTAAGCGAGCTCATCCAGGTAGGGGGCGACGCATGCAGACCGATCAGCGCGTACGAGGGCTTACTCCAGCGAGACACCGGGTACCGATACACGCCACGCATATAGCCGCCTAAGCGAATCATGTGCGGCGCATACCCAGCGCCAGCCGGCGCTCACACCCGCACGCACCAGCCGGCCTACCTGCGTCGCCCCCTAAGCTCGGAACAAATAAGTAAAAAGAATGTCGTCTGTCTGTCAGTATGAACACTGTAAATAGCACCAACTCCATTTAGAATTAGAATTAGCATTCCAAAGGTGTTCATATTTTTAGTTCAACGTTCATAATTCATGTTCATAGCTCTGTTTATATTTCCGCGCCCAAAGAGCCACTGGCAAGTAAGTGCACTTGTGATTAGGTTCGTATGATCGAGAGATCGATAGGACCCTAGGTGGAGGAGGGTTTACAAAGTGCCACATATATTACTAAACGGATATGATATAAGCTAACAAACTGTTAAGGTTACAAAGATATCTATAAGTAAGCTGTATTATGGAAAAGTCCTAGAGCAAACTAATGTTAAAACTTTATTAAAATGGCATATTGTTCATATCATATTGACATCATAGCGTCATGTTCGAATAACATTTTAGAAAACAGTCGTTTAAGAATTCACTTTTTACTATGGCGGCTTTCAAAATTTAAACACAATGTAATGGGACCGGAAATTTAATTGACACATTAATAACTAGAAATTTTTTTTATCTACACACTTTCATTTTTTAAATTTTTGTTGGTTGCCGGGACACGGCGAAATGTAGGCTGAATACCTAAATGTCTTTGACAAATCCAAAATTCAAATTTTCTGAATTGATAGGGATTTTAAAGAGAAAGGGAGTAAACACACAACTGTCAATATCAAAGAGACTATCCAGGAGTATAAAACCTTTGGTTTGCATAACCAAATGGTTATGCATCATGCACACTTTTCAGTGTACAATGGCTGGTAAACTTACAAAAGCGAAACAAACCAAATAATAACTATTTTTTCAATTGATTAAAAACGTAATACTTTATTACTACCAAGAACTCTAGTTAGAAAAGTCTAATATTAGAAAGAAGTGGCCGCCATTTTGAATCTTATATTGTTATATGTATTGGCGTCGGTCAATCTCTTACTTTCCAAGCATTTGCAATAATGTACTGTAACAGCGAACCAAAGGTTTAGAATTTTTTACCATTACCAGTGGCAAACTACCCATATTTTATTGAAACAGCACAAATATGTAACAAAAAAAACAAAGTCCCCTACTTAATTCAGTAAAATATTCATATGATTTTATTTTATTTTATTTTGAATGTAATAATTTTAATCGATATTTCAATGATTTTAAATATGATTTTTAATTCGATCTCATACCTTACTAGTGCTTATACAACAGTTTTCAACACACATAAAATATTTTTACTCCAATCCAAAATCATTAGATATCTACAGGTTAACGCCAAGATGGCCACCGCTTTGTGTCTATGGCATCGTTACGTCTTTAGGCTGTGGTGACTGCTTACCATCAGGCAGGGCGTAACCATGTTTGCCACCTGTGTGGCAAAATAATAACTTCCGAACGGATAGACCGAGTGTTCATCTATAGTAGGTAATTATATGGACATGCATTTTTTGCTGCGACGCACTGATAACGCGGAAAGGGTTCCTATTAAACCACACGGAGACAACGTACCGCCAGAGAAGTATCTTTTATGCACCGCACTTAGAACAATAGTAGATTGAAAGCAGATTTTGCACGTTTACTGGTAAGTAGATTCTACAAAGGCACGAGACAATAGCAGAACCGGTCCTATTCTAGATTCTGTAGAAGTCTGTAGCATTTATTGCCTGGTTTACTGTAAATATGCAAATTACAATATTTTTCAAGTCGTCTTAATAAATTTTTAGGGTTCCCATATAGTTTCGCCATGTCTGTCTGTCCACAGCTTATCTATCTCAAAAACGAATAGTACTAGAAAACTGAACTTTTGATAATAATCACGCGGACTAACTTGTAAAAAGAAATATTTTAAAAGTAAATACCTACCGTTGGGTACCTACGTGTAAAGCGGGTGGTAAAATTTTTGTTCGCGCATTATCCATTGTGGCATTGGATAGATCCTTTGAAATCATTTAGGGTACCTATCTGAAGAACGTTTTTGGAATAAGTGTTCCGTTTTCGATATATTTTGCTTTAAATGGTATTTTTGTTTGTAACACGTCACGGTTACTACGGAACCCTAGACTTCAAATGGCACGACACGTCTTGGTCGTGCCACTGCTAGCGGCACGTGGCTATTTGTTATGGTACCTGGAAAGGGTTTGGTTTAGACCCTTTTCAAACAAACAGGGATAACCAGACAAAAGGACAGACGAAGATTTGCATACAAATTTTGAATCGTGTGCAATGTTGAAACTAAATACTTTAAACAAATTCTGACAAACCAAGCACACAATCACGGCTACAATAGTTTGTTGGCTTTGATAGCGTATTATATTATACTTAAGTATGTACTGAGTAGTGTCCCGTTACAAACAGGACACCATATTACGATCACAAAAGTTCCAACCGTCTCCTCAACCATTTTAGAGGGAAGGGGGCGACCCGGCTCCTGACGGCCGTATTTCTTGACATTGACTCCCCTCCCGTACGTACCCCGTGCTGCCTAGATAGCCGAGCGGACTGAGCGGCGAACACGCGACTTTTTTCTAATATTCACATTTTTAAACTCGTGATATCTTTCGAATGGAATGTCTGAATTGAATAATTCAAAAAGTTTTATAAAGGTATTGAAGCAGTCGTGAATATGAAGTAATTTATTTTGATAAGGATTAATACCAAGGTACAAATAAAGAGCGTTTTTTAGCGGCGGCATTTCAATTAAATTTTGAAAATAAAAGAACACTTATTGTGACATAACTATAATAGTTAGACATATACTGTCGCGACACTTTTTGTAGATAATGATGTGTTCTGCAAAGTCGTAGTACATTACTTTGTTTTATCATCAATAGTTTTAGCAGCGCACGCGATGTAAGGAATTTTTTGGGTATTTTTTTACACCTTGGGTTACATTATTGGAGTTTTATTAATGATCCGTAATTTTTTAGAAAATATAATATAGCCTATGTCACCCGCGGATAGTGTAGCTTCCCAACGGTGAAAGAATTTTTGAAATCGGTCCAGTAGTTTCGAAGCCTATTCAATACAAACATACAAACATACAAAAATAGGTACAAATCTTTCCTCTTTATAATATTAGTGTAGATTTAGGTTGTTTCTCATAAAAAGTATTAGTCAATTTAATATTATCAATATTATTAAAATTGTAACTTAAATATTTTTTTGTGTAATAAATCATGTCAATCTTAATATTTATCTTAAAAGCCAACTTTGTCAAAAACATTTTGTTATACTCTATGTCACTTAAATCTAAGAACATAGTATTTCTAAACTGATTACATGTCATCCGCAACATATGATTCAGTTTATTTTCATTTAAATGTTTATTGTGTTTTACACCCATGATTATTATTTTTGCTTTTGAATACGCCTTTAGGAAAATATATAATTCTGCATACAGTTTCATCGGATTCGTATCGCATTCTCCTATATTTAAGACAATTATATCATTTGCCGTTGACTTTTGTAACTCAGTCGTATTTAAAATTTCCTCGCTATTGGCGTGCGGTTTCAATGTTGATTTTATTTTATAGTTACCGTACTCTGATCGTTCCCTGGATTTTAATAGAGTCCGTGCCAATCCTGAACATTGCTTGCCGCCTAGGATATAAATGTTATCGTTATTTTCCAGGATTGATTTTTCCGCCCTTTCAGACATTGTGGGATGATCTTGTAGTTTTTCTGTACTGGCAATGTCGCAATGATTCACTTCTGCTCTTGTGTTCGTAGTATTTAATGTCATCTCCTTAGAGTTGTTGAAGGGATCCAACTTGGTACGTAGCAGTTTAGAGCTACCAACAGAATTCTGCTTCTTCTTTAATTTGGGTGTAGGTTTTGCAATTAGCCTTAGTAGGTTAATTTCCTTTTCATAATCTGCAATTTGTTGTTTCATTTTGCTATTTTCTGCTAATAGGTTTGCTATCTCGCCATCCGCAGATTCCAGATTCTGTTACAGCTTAGCGTTTCTTATTTTTAACTCTCTTACCTCATCCTTGAAATCGGTATTGAACTCGGGGCAGCTTCTATTCTGCACTGTATCATTGCGTAATACGGAGTCATCGAGATCGTTATCATTATCTGTCAATGAATCGAAGGAATTATGTACTGATATGTTATATCTCCTACGTGTGGTGATTCTTTGTACCACATCAATGGCATCATTTTGCTTTTCATCCACTTTTTCATATGAAACCAATGTTTTTTTTGTCAAAGAACTTTCATGGACCGTTGGAGATGATGTTGTTGCTGGGGATGGATTTTTAGGCGTACTAGTTTTCTGCTGTGATTTTTCGCTTTTGCAAGTAACGCATTTCCAATTGGACTTTTTAGCATCATCCATAATATAATATAGCTTCTCCCTATTTGCACAAGTGAGGTCGTATGATTTATTGCAAATATTGCATGTCAAGAAATGCTTACTCGAAATTATTTTTTTACATTTAGCGCATTTATTTTTTTGGGTGCCATAATTAGAATTCTTCAAAATAAGTAAATATTATGTCAGGTAAAATAATTTCGAAGTCATCAATTAAAAAAAAAATAAAAAAAATAAAGTGAGCACTTGGGTGAGATTCGAACCCAGGACTTCTGCTTCACACTCGAGTCCAATCACCACTCGGCCACTGCACTGTTGTCGTGCGACGTCAAATTTCGTATTACATTCAACGTTTGCCGGTATTGTATCACAAGCACGATGCAGAGCTCGATCGCAGTTGTACCTACGTAGCCGATCAAAGTCCATTTATGATTTTTCACTTGTACAATGACCGTTGAATATGTTCTTTTTAAAATTTCACTTATTATGTTTATTGTATTGTTACTTTTTGTTATCATATTCACTATAATTACAGGTCATTTTGTCATTGTATGTTTATATTAGTCCACTTTATACTGGTTATGACTGTTCATTTTTTATGTTAGGAGTTATATATTTAGTTTTATACCGAGACTTTCACAAACACTTGAACTTGTTATTTGTAGCACTGATCACAATAATTACACTTTATAACTTATAAATGAATACATTTCTATTATTTATTAAAAATCTCATAGGAGCTCAATGTTTACATCACAGCGCCCTCTGGCGGAATCCTGATCTATGAACATCATCAAATAGGTATATAAATTAAAAACAAGCATTGGTCGCGTAGTAAGTTAGACTGCATCTCTTTTACTTTGAAAATAAAGCAAACCCTTTCCAGGTTAACAAAAATGGCATTTTTTTTTTTTTTTTTTGCCCAACGCAAAGGAAATGGGCACCCTCCGGTATTGCGGTTGGGAGGGAGGAGGTGAACTCTCATGAGTATCCCAGCCGGCCGGCCGGACTGGTTATGCACGACTCGCCAAAAAAACCTAGGCGCATACGTACTAAACACCCCCTGGAAGCACCTGTAGCCATAAGGGCCTTTCAGGTTTCATCGGATGCTACACCCCGTAGGGACGGGGTGCGCTCAACGTCACTCCTTACGGAGCATACGCTGGAGAATTTATAACGAGACCCCAGAAGGGGGTCCCGCTGCTGTGGATTGGGATTGGGGGCCTACGGGGGCCGCTGAAACGGCAGTGAGGGGCTCTGTCGAGTCGTCCTGAGCCTCCAGGAGGAGGTTCAGGGCGCTCGACAGTTCGTCGGGGGGATCCGTGAGGACGTGTCTCGGTCTCCGTACCACGTGGCCGGAGACCGGGCGGGGAGCGTAGGCTGCTGCCTCTCGCACGAACGGATTGGGATGCTCCTCCGCGGCCTTGAAAAATGTCTCGGAGAGCGTTCTAAGAAACTGCTGCAGGGTAGGCAGGTCCATGTCGTGGTGTAGGTCCGCATTGCGGACGTACCATGGAGCCGCCGTTGCCCTACGGCAGAAGATGTTCTGCACAATTTGCAGTTTCTTAATGACGTGGGAGCTCGCGTGAGCGAAGACGGGGGAGGCGTATGTCAACACCGGTCGAATGCACACCTTGTAGAGGGTTCGCTTGTTCCTGAGGGACATTTTACTGAATCGACCCAACATACAGTTGAGGCGACCCAGGTAGAAACGGGCGGTGCGGCACACTCTTTCGACGTGGGGCCGGAAAGTGAGCTTTTACAGCGCGCTGCCAGGGAACTAGTTTCCCTTGCGGAGGGGGGGGGGGGGGGGTCGCTGTCACCTCGTCTGCGCTTAACATCGAAGCAAACCGCGGAGCTCTTCTCCGGATTCACTTCGATGCGCCACAGTTTGAACCAAGCTTCGAGCTTGATCTCGAAAATTAGATCTTTCACAACAGTCGCTAGCCCCGAGTACTTCAAAATTGCACCCGCCGGCATTGAAAACAAATGAAACCGTTCGTAGTACCACCGTAGCGCCATCTAGCGCATTTTCACAGAAACTAAATGCAGGTGTACCCGACGAGTTAACGACGTGTAACACCAATTGTAACAAAAATAATAATGAGACTGTACGACGGCGACATATTGTAATTATAGGCGACGAACAAATTAAGGGATTATGTAAAATTTTAACGAGATCTCGATGTGATAAGTGGAACGACCAATATAATATATTTTCATTTGTAAAACCAAACGCTGTCTCAAAGGATGTACTAAGCTATTGCAATAACTTACAAGATTTAAATAGAAATGATTATGTTATCATTTGTGCAGGCGGGAATGATACGAATCCAAATGTAGTATTTGGAAATTTGTATTCTACTTTAAAGTTATTGTATAAAACAAATGTTGTATTACTCCCCGTCAACTATAATAAGAGTTTAAATGAGAAATTGTTAAATAATCAATTAAAATTATTGACCTCGGTATATCAGAATTGTAATTATATTGACATTGATTATTGTTTGGACCACAATTTATTTATAAATTTAGTACGTGATAGAATTAATATTTTAATTGATTATTATGAATATAAGATGCAATTCTTGACAAGTGTAAATAAATTTGTATTGACTAATCCGATAAGACAAAGACTAAATAATAATTTGCAGCCCAAAAAGGGTACAATACCGTACTATTTTACAAGACTGTCTTCGGTAAAAGAGGATAAGTCGGATGTACCTGTTTCGAATGATAAACAGCTTTTTCGTTAACCATGACATAAAATATATTAATCCATTAAGTAATAACAAAAACAGCACATTCAGAATATTACATCAAAATATTTGTGGAGTATTGGGTAAATTAGACGCGCTTGAAATAGTATTAACTGAGTTTAATAATAATAACAAAGGGTTTGATGCAATTTGTTTGAGTGAGACATTTGTTAAACAGGGTTCACATGCGAATATTAAGTTAAAAAATTATAAGTTGGGTACATGTTATTGTAGAAAAAAAGGAAGAGGTGGTACGGCCATTCTCATTCATAAGCAATTCCGTGCAAAGCCGTTGCCTTTCATCACTGAATTAGCAAATGACATGTATTTTGAGGCATGTGGTATTGAAACAGAAGGCATGAATTTGATTATAGTAGTTATATACAGAATACCAAATCAGAGTAAGGGCCATGTTGGCATATTTATTTATAAAATAAATAAATTACTTGACTATCTGTCTAAAAAACACAAAAATAAGAAAATAGTGTTATGTGGAGATTGGAATATTGATATCCTAAAAAACAATGCATTTTCGAAAGATCTAAAGAGCGCACTAAGTAATTACAATTTTAATGTACATATCCAGTCGCCTACAAGGTTGAATGCATGTTTAGATCAGATTGCTAGCAATGTGAGAAATGCAAAGCCGGAAATTCACACACTCAGTCTGTCTGATCACGAAACAGCCCAATCATTACAATTAAATATACTTAAGCGGAAACCAATTATAACTTGGTATGAATATAAAAGAGACTATAACTCAGAAAATGTTTCTAAATTTCAGAATTGTCTATCAGCACTTTCCTTCTCTGAAGTATATAACTGTAAAGACGTAAATACTGCTTTCAATGAGTTCTATGATTTGCTGTGTTTGTTTTACAATATGTGCTTTCCCATTATTAAGATCAAAGTTAATAATAAAAGTAAAAAATCTAACTGGCTAACAAAGGGGATAAAAAAATCTTGTAAAGTTAAACGTAAATTACACATACATAATAGAAATAGAAATCACGGAAATATATTGAATAACAGAAATAAAATACAAATGTACAATAAAATTCTAAAAAGGTGCATCAACTTAGCCCAAAAAAATTATAATCACAGATACATTTATTCCAATAAGAATAAATGCAAGGCAACTTGGAATGTAATATCAGACACATTGAATGAGGACATTTACAGGAATGACATTGAATCAATTAAACATAATAATGACATTTACCACAATCCAATTGACATTTGCAATTTATTTAATAGAATTTTCACTGACATTCCTAATAATAATAATAATATTAATAATAATACCCCAAATTTGACATGTTCTACACAAAATAACATACATTCAATATTTTTAAAACCAATTGACGAAAATGAAATATCAAAAATAATAATGCAATTAAAAAATACTAAAACTAGTGGTATAGATGACATTACAACAAATATGATAAAGGCTAATGCTAAGTGGTTATGTAAACCCTTATCATATATTATAAATTTAACTTTTAGTCAAGGATCATTCCCTGAACAACTGAAACTATCAGTTGTAAAACCTTTGTACAAGAAAGGGGACCGTACAGACCCGAATAACTATAGGCCAATCACTATTGTTTCTATAATGTCTAAAATAGTTGAAAAGGCAATGTATGTAAGGCTAAGTGAGTTCATATCCAAATATAACTTACTACAACCTGATCAATATGGATTCCGAAAAGGTTCTTCGACGGAATTGGCATGTTTCAATTTTGTTAAGTACATTACCGAATCATTAAATAACAAAACCCCAATTACGTCAATTTTCCTTGACATGAGCAAGGCATTTGATTATGTCAATCATGATAAACTGCTCTCTAAATTAGAAGTATTTGGAATAAGAGGCAACGCATTACAGTGGATTAAAAGTTATTTAGATAATCGAAAGCAATGCACAGACTTAACCAGATTAGTCAAGGGAAATAATAGGGTAACTAAACAGGCCTATCAATCGACATTCTTAAATAAAGTGTCAGGAGTACCGCAAGGTAGTATATTAGGGCCGTTATTGTTCCTTTTATATGTGAATGATCTACCTACAGTTACCTCACATAAAAGTTTTTTATTCGCCGATGAGACGACAGTAATAGTAAAGGGTGAAGACTTATCTAATTATGAAAATGATTTAAATGATGCATTAAATGATATAATAACATGGATGAAAAATAATAATTTAAATATTAATTTGACGAAAACTAATTTTATACAATTCCAATCATACAATACAAATTCACATAAATTAAATATAAAGCATAACAAATGTTTATTACAAGAAACTAGCAGCACAAAATTCTTAGGTTTATTTATTGACAAACACTTAAATTGGAAGGATCACATTGACTATATTTGCAAACGGTTGGATCGGTTTGTATTTGCACTGTACAGACTGAGAAGTACTGTATCTATGGATGCAGCCCTAACTGCTTACCATGGGCATGTTTCCTCAGTTCTCAACTATGGACTTATATTGTGGGGAAATTCAGTAGAGATAGGAAGAACTTTTAGACTTCAAAAGAAATGTGTTCGTGCAATTACAAAGTCATGGGTCACAGATAGCTGTAGACCATTATTTTATAAATTACGAATCCTACCATTGCCATGTATGTACATTAAAAATATATGTGTATTTACGAAAACACATCCGGAATATTTTAAAAGTTTATCAGATGTTAGCCGGAGGACACAAAGAGCGCAATATATAAACATGTTGCATAAACCTCCGTGTAAAACCTACATATATAAAAAGAATGTATATAATATGTGTATTACTATATTTAATAATTTACCCAATGAAATTAAAAAATTACCAGAAAGAGAGTTTAATAATAAGTTAACAGAGTGGCTTATCAAATATTGTTTTTATGATATAAATGAATACTTAAATTTTAGAGATATGGTACCCTGTAACACATAGTTATGTTAAAAATGACTAAAATGATTTAAATAGTATTAGCCATTACGATTTTATTGTGTAATTATAATATTTGTATGCCCACAATTGGGGTTAACACAGAGATACTCATAATCATGATTATATCCTAATGAACTGTATGCCTACCTGTGTCACAAATAAATGCCTTTGACTTTGACTTTGACTTTGACTTGTTCACCGCCTTTTGGAGCTTTGCCATGGGTGGCCTTCGCCCTTTGGCGTAGATTGCCGTGTCGTCGGCGAAAAGGGACATTTGCACCCCGTTGTCGGGGACGGGAATATCGTTCGTGTACGATATATAGAGTAGGGGAGAGAGTACAGAGCCTTGCGAGACGCCGGCCTTCAGTTGACGTGGGGAAGACAAAGTACCTTCGTGTCTGAACCGAAAGGTCCGGTGTTTTAAATAGGACGCTACTAATCGGACGAGTCGATCGGAGAGACCAAGCTTGTACAGCTTGTAAACAAGGCCTTCGTGCCAGACTTTATCGAAGGCCTTGGCGACGTCGTAGAAGACTGCGACCGTCTTTTCTCTCTTTGGGTAGAATCCATTGAGGATGTATTCTACTATACGATGGACTTGTCTGGGGCAATTGTGTTTGGGACGAAAGCCGAATTGATGGGGAATAAGAACATCGTCTTTGAAGAGATGTTCTTTCATTCGAGAGAGCACTACTCTCTCGAATAACTTCCCTAGTGCCTTGAGGAGGCTTATCGGGCGGTGGGATGACGCTACATTTAACGGCTTTCCCGGTTTGGGAATGCCTATGACTATGGCTTCTTTCCACGCGGTCGGAAAGTGGCAATGGTCAAAGCAAGCATTAAAAATGATCGCTAACAAAGTAAGCACCTGCTCGGGGCGGTACTTAAGGTTGGTTGCTTGGTTGGAAATTCCATCCGCGCCCGGCGCTTTGTTAGATTTGAGACCCTTGATGAAGGAGTGGATCTCGTCGGGGGACACTGTGACAGGGTCCGTGGTGGGAGGGAGCGAGGTCTTTTGACGGACTTCGTCTTCGACCGCACGCACGTGACCGGGGTCGCACTCCATGGTGCTAGGGGAGCATTGTGAAGCAATGCTATCTGCAAAGCATTCGGCTTTCTCGGTGTCCGCAAACGCAATTGTGCCGTCTGGGCGAACAAGAGGAGGGATGGAGATTCTGGCGTCTGTACGAAGGGCTTTCGCCACTTTGTAGTACGCTTGATGGGACGGGGAAATCGTCTGCATGAGGTCTCCCCATTGGGAGTTCCTCATTTCGTCGAGACGTGCTCGCACTGCCCGCTGAAGTCGGTTCGCAGTGCGTCTGTACTCTGGGGTCGGATAGAGTGCGGCCCTCCGGAGGGCTGCGTTTTTGGCTTTGATCAGGTTTCGAACTTCGAGTGGAAGTCCCTGCCGATTAACGACAGGGGCTACCACTTCGTTGTCCTTCAACGCTGACCGAATGTGGGACGTTAACGAGGCTACCGCAGCGTCGATTTTATCCGGACTATCGAAGTAGTCGGATGAAAAAGCGAGCGGCGAGTCGGGCGCGTCCATGACGGCCGCCATGGACTCTTTGAATCCTTCCCACTTCGTGAAAGTTCGCGGCAGTGGGGGAGAGATAGGGGTGGGGGAGCCTAGTACTAGGGAGACTGGACGGTGGTCGGAGCCTAAGTCGTCGAGGGTGTCGATCGACCGGAGGGTGAGCGACACGCCCTTCACTAGCGCAAAGTCCAGTACATCGGGACGGTGATCCACTCTGTCTGGGTAGTGGGTAGGGGAGAGGGGGCAAATCACGTCTAGGTCGAGAGACCCAACGATGTCCATTAAGTGGACACCGCTCGTGTTGGTGGAGGTACACGTCCAGTCGGTATGTTTGGAGTTGAAATCTCCGAACATAATAACAGAGTCGCCTAGGGAGAGAAGCGCTTCGAAGTCGCTTTTGAGTGGCAGGGAGCCGGCGGGGATGTAGACAGAGGCTATGATCAGGGACGGATGTCCTGTCATGCCTAGCTGCACTACAGAGGCCTCCATACTCGAGAGAGTTGGAGTTGGAAGAGGGGAGCAATGAAGCGATCTCTTGTAATAAATGGCAGTTCCGCCACCACGCGCTGACGCGGTGGGGGACCTGTCATCCCTGACAAGGGAGAAGCCGGGGATCGAAATACCCTTCTGGATCGAAGGCTTGAGCCAAGTCTTCTGAAGGAGAAGTAGGTCGAGCTCCCTGCTTTTAACGAACGTCCTAAGTTCGGAGATGTTTGTGCGTAGACTGCGCACATTAAAAGAAACAAGCGAAACCCCACCCGGCCTCATGCGACCGGTGCCGACACTGGCGGGAGTGGGGGGTGTGGCGTGAAGCGCCTGGGGCATTACTTTAGGGCCTGGAGGAGGGAGTAATGCTCGACAAGCGCGTCTAAACGCTCGAGCTGGGTGGAGGCGTTACGCAGTTTGCGTGCCAGGACGGGGATCTCGTCAATGTTGACGGACGCAAGAATGGAGGATATGTAACGCATATCCTCCGCCAAAGAAGAGGGCGGGGGCTGGTGGCTGATGGCCTTGGGGGGGGAGGTGGTGGGGGGAGCCTTCGACCCCGGGGCCTTGGGCGGGCCCCAAGCTGCGGCTGGAGCCGCGCTCGGGGGGGGGGCCTTTGGCCTTGAGGGGGGGGTAGTGGGCCACTGTCGCTGAAGGCGGCGGCAGCCTTGCACCTTTGCCCTTAGCGGGCTTCGGCGCAGAAGGATTTGCACCTTTGCCCTTAGTGGGCTTTGGTGCGGAAGTGCGGGGACGAGGGGCGCGCGGGCAACCCCTGTAGTTTGCAGTGTGGCCAGATTGACCACAATTGCAGCACTCCACGGAGTACCGCACGCACCTTACGCTCCTCAGGGAGGGCGTAGGTGTGGTAACCTATCTTGTTATGGGCTAGGAGCCTAGTAAGGTTCCTGAAGTCGTCGATCGACTCGACGTCAATCTTAACGGCTATACCCGTGTTTGAGGCACGGGTATAGCGGACGCGCTGTTCCGCGCAGAGACGGGAGACTAGCTCCCACTTAGATTTTTCCCTAAGGAAAATAGGGGGCGGGGGCTTGGCTTTAGACGGGGCGGGGGGGGCAAAACGCGCTACTGGCTTAGGGCCAGACGGCGCGCTCGTGCGAGCGGCAGCAGTCACGCTCGAGGTGGGGGCCGCGGGGCTCGAGAGAACCGCGACCGCGACCGGGGCGGGCGCGGCTGCCGAGGACGAGGCCTCGGACACTGAGCGGGCGGCCCGCTTTCGGTGCCGCTTCAATTTTGCGACGAGCTCGAATTTAATGTGCTACGTCACTGCAAAGACCACCGTGGTGCAAGTAGCTTTTTACCCGACTGCGACAGAAGGACGGTTGTTTCTGATGAGCAAAATCACTTTTATGGACTTTTCATAAATTTTGTATAATCCGGTATCCGGTCGGATATTACGCACTATCCGGTATCCGGCCAGATAGCAAATTAAGGCCAGATCGGCCCGATACCGGATACTAACCGGATATCCGTTTCATCTCTAATGAAAACCCACTTCATCACAGATTTACTGAACTCATATTATACTTAACCAGAAAATTTAAATATATGTCATTGCAACAACGTAAGCCAAAACACTGTGCCAAGCACAAAGGAGGATGCAGAAAGGGAACTACCACATGATCGCCTTAAAACAGGGCTAAAGCCAGGGCGATTAGGATTTCAACGTAACGGTGCACAAAGGCGTTTTGCTAATAAGACTTGAATGTGGAAGGATTTCTTCCAATAGGAATAATTTTCCTCCGTATTGCTATGCTTTGTAACTACTGTTATAAAATTATAGCTTCAGTGAAGTTTTCTTTGTGCACGAAATTGAAAACACCAGGTTAATTGTTAGTCGTACAGCCAAGAAATAGCAGAGGTGGACTTTAAATACATTTATTGTGGTGGTTGCTAAACCTTCCGCCTTAGTGAGATATCCAATTCGTCGGCTACATTTGAAAAGAGATTAAACCGCTTCTATCTAGATAAATAAAAAAATTGCGCTCGTTACATGATTTGAAAGATATTTAATTTGCATATTTTACAAGAACCCGGCAGTAATATATTCAAGAGGCCACCTCTGCTATTATCATGCCTTTCTTGGCTACAGAACTAGCAAAAGACATTGTGTTTTCAATATTGTGCACAAAGAATACTCCACTGACGCTATATTGTCTCCGTGTTGTTATGCTTTGTAACAATAGGCAGAAATCCTTCCGTATTCAGGCCTTAGATATTACCAATCTATCTTTTATAAAACTATAAAAATATATATTTGTTCAAATAGTACTTTTCTGAAATGGTCGCTCGTTCATAACCTAAACTACCATAAAAATGAATTTATGAATGTTTTGCGTCGCGACATTTCTATACATTTTGTATGAAAGTAAATTGAAGTTATAAGACCATTAGTGATAAGACCGCCCTTTGTACTATCTACCATATTTTTGTATTTGTACTTGTGTTCTGACAAAACACTGACATGAAGTTGCCGCGAGTAATGGCGAATAATCGATAACCCAACTTATTTAAAAAGTCAGTGTTGTGGTGCAAGCGTTATGTATTACGGAACGTTTTCATTTACCAGTATTATACTACTTGTTGATATTTTGAAACTTTAGTTGTCAAACCACAAAGTTTTCACCGTTTTCTTTGTTTCGTGTTTTCAATAAAAATACAGTGAAAGTAAGTGTGTTTTGTATATTTGTGCGTTTTATCAACTCGTCCAATTCACGTCACGAAGAATTCACGTATATTAAGTTAATTTGTGTTGTAGAAATGGCTCCAAATCGCAAAGTTGCTCACCGGCAACTCGAGCTGCTGGTGGAGTTCGCCGAAAGCCACAGAGACCTAGTGCTTGGCAACCTAGGAAAGGGGCCTCTTGGCCAGCAAGAGGCTCACAAGGCTTGGGAGGAGCTGGCCCGCCGACTCAACTCCATTGGTGGGGGCCTCATAAAAACTCACGCAAATTGGAAACGAGTAAGTCTGCTTATTTATTGTAACTGCTCGGTAATGTTATGTGTGTGTATGAGTATCTAGGGTTTCTCACATATACCTAATCTAACACATTTTTTCCTCTTCAAATTTTGTTTCACTTCCCATTATACATTAACTTATAAGGGTTTTCTTCTAACACATTTTTCACTTTTTTGTTAACACTTTTGTTTCTAAAATATGTCTTATGTGATTCAATAAACTGAATGTATACAAATATTGAACTGCATAGGTACTTATATTGATGTTACTGCATGTATTTTAAATTTTTATATCAATAAGTACTGGCACCTGCTAAAATGTCGCACCAAGGGCAAGGCGGCAGACATCAGAAGAAGCCATGGAGGCACAGGTGGTAGACCCAATCAAATAATACCTCTCTCTGACTTAGAAGAGAGGATTATTATACCATTATTGGGAAGGTTGCTGTGCAGGGAATTCCTGGAGTCCAGATTCCTTTTCATTTTGATGTTAGTACCGACCTATGCTTTTGCATGTTTTTTAAGTTTGGCCGATTGCATACTGTAATATACCTAATTTCCAATATCTATCTTACCTAACCCAATATCTTAATATTTGCACTCATATTTACCATTTGTAGGCAATGTCTACACCGCACAAATGTTTTAACTGTTAGATAACATGGTAGGTGGTTATTTAAAACCTATGTAAAATGCTAAGAATATGGTGTATGATACTAGGTATTATATTCATTAACTTTACTGTCAATAATAAGCAAAATTATACTGTTAAGTAATTTATGGCAAAATTTAAAATTTAGTTTTTCAAATAATCTATGAAAACTAGTTATTACAATATTTCTATGAATAATTATTTCAATCTTAGGCTGAGCTAAAGAATTAAAAATTTCAAAATGAATTACAGCTAACTGCGGAAACCCAGCCCAATGGCAGCCACAGTGCAACCAATAACAGCCCCAGCGAAACCCAGCTCAGTGGCAGCTCCAGTTATATGGCTCCAGTTTCAGGTAAGCTTCAAACTTGTTTTCATTGCATGCTGTTTTGATGTTTATGTGTAATGAATTCCATTAATTTGGGGTTGGCACAGTAGGTTCTCTTTCTCTCACTCAATGATATCTATTATCACACAATCCATTCATCTTTATTTTTGGTGTTTATTAAATATGTGTACATTATGTATTTATAATTATCTCTCTTTTAAATAGCATTCGAGATGGGACTGCATGTAAATACGAATTTGGACATGGAGTTCTCAATAACTGAATGTCAGGAGGTGGAGCCAGCTCCAGAGATTTGTAAGTGTTTTAAGGGTTTTCACTAATTAAACTAATTTTCACTTTTTTATCAGAATTAAAAAGAGATATCTTTACAGATATCAATTTTTTATTTTGAGTTTAAAATACAATATACCTATATTCTCCTTAATCCATCACAAGGTAGGCAGAAAGTATATAGCGTATAACACAAGCATGTGAACTAAGCTACTAATTTGGTCATGGTTGATTTGGTATGTATGTGTGTATGAATATCTTGGGTTAAAAATGATGTTTTGCTTTCAGCTCTGTCTGAGCAGCCGAGGGATGATTCAGCTCTGTCTGAGCACCCGAGGGATGATTTAGCTCTGTCTGAAAAGCCGAGGGATGAGCCAGCGGATCCCGCTGCCGAGTTGGCATACTCCGCTGCGCCAGGTACAGACTACTAGCACAACTCATTACCCACGGGCCACGATATAAAGCAACCGAAATTTCAAAAGTGTTATTTTTCCAGAGCTACGCGAACCCGTCGCTGCCGCTAGTGGGTCGCGTGCTTCCCGGAGGAGCTCGAGGCCGAGGCGAGCCGCGCCAAGGCGGGACGAGGGCTTGCCTGGCTGGGCGCACGCGCTGGAGGAGCGCTGCCTCGCGGTGGAGGAGCGCACCGGCGCCGAGCTCGGCGGGCTAAACCTGCACTGCGTCTTTCATATACGCCGTCATATAAACCGTCTCCTTGAATCACTCTAACTATTGTTTAAAACCGCATTAAAATCCGTTGCGTTGTTTAAAAGATCTAATCGTATATAGATACACACATAGATGCATAAAGACAGACGGCGGGAAGCGACTTTGATTTATACTATGTATAGATTCGTATTATTCAAAAACAGGGAAGAAAATAGCTCTTAAGTAATCCATAGGGACTAAAAGTGATTTTATTTTGAATATGGATATTATTAGTAAAAGTTCCAATCATATGTGTTTATATCTTATGAAATATGATTGGAATGAATATTTTATGTACATACAAGTAACAGGCTGTGATAATGATAAAGTAAACGACAGTGAGATAGAAAGTACTATTTTAATTTATAAAACAATTTATATAAGTCGCATGTGCTGCAGTGGACCTTTGTATAATACTCCTCTGGAGAATTCTCTGCAGCTCTCAATATCGGGGTCATCATATAAGCTCTTTGAGCGAATCCAGAATCACCTAAAACAAACAAAATAAGTCACATGGTGCTGTCAAGCTATCACCTTGGTCTTCATTAATGTCAATTATTTACTTACCCAAGAGTCAGCATCTCTCTCTATTCAAGTTCAGCTGCTCCATGAAAGTTTTAACCTCCCCTTGACCCCAAATAAAACTGTCATGGGCTGCTCCTCCATATGACGCATCCACGTGCAATACATTTAGGTATCGATCACATATCTGAAACAAGTATACTATTTTATTGTTGATGTTACCAAATAGGGGAATATCATTGTTATTAGGGATAAGCTCGCATTTGTATATTTTATTATTGTATTTTCGAAGTTGTTGTGCAATAAAGAGTATAATAATATAAAATGTTTTGGTATTTTTTCTCAAGCTTAAATTTATCTGTAATTAAATTACATTGTAAAAAACTTACAACTATCACATTGAGGGAGTGGTAACCCTTTCTATTATAGTACGCCGCTTCGTGCACGTCTGGCCGTATAATAGCGATGTGGCTGCCATCGATACACCCAATCGTTCCCGGCATTCCAGTCATGTTCATGAAACTAGAAGGAATAGAATAAAAAAATTACAATAAAATTTTAAACACGTTTAACGTCTAATGTCTTTGGAGCTGTTAGCACCCCGTGACGATATATCACATATATCAATTACGGTCAGAACCTGTTTAAATTTACTTATAATAATTCATTTTTTAAAATTTATTCCAGTTTTTACTTCCAATTTTACCTACCCCTATTAGTTATAAACATGTAAGAAATCAACGTGCTAAACTATTTCCATACCAAATTTCATCAAAATAGGTGTAGTGGTTATAGGTGTAGCCGTGAGAGCGTAGGTAACAGACAGACAGAGGAAAGTTACTTTCTCATTTATAATATATCAACTTTCCGCCCGCGTTGACTGTTGTACCTATATGGTGCGAGCTAGCGAGTGGAAGGGATTAAAAATTAGCCTAAGTCCATCCTCAGGTGCTAAACTATCTCCAAAGTCGGTTCATTGATTTGGCCGTGCAAGCGTAACAGACAGACAAGAGTTACTTCCACATTTATAATATTAATTAGCAGTTCATAGTAAAAATACAGATACTATATACGTAGACACTTACTCGGTCATAATCCGCTCCCTTCTTTCCCTCTGTGTACTCGTAGGAAACTGGATCTACTTCGACAGTATTAAGCCGGAATTTAATACATTCGTGACTTTTTCCAATGCATTACACAGAGGTGACTGCGACATATTATGCATGAAAGAAGTCGCGATGCTGCGTTGGTATGAACCTCGCGCAAAGAAGCTCAAGGCTGCAAGAACCTATACAAACATGAAAAAATATATTTATATCAAGTACATAATATGTGTCAGTGTTATACCAAGTTATACCTATGTAGTTGGGTACCTATAGACGACTAGGAACTTACCTTGAGTTCTTGGCGAATTTATATTCCGTTTAGGAGCTTGCATGAGTGGCACTATTTCGCGGCATAACCCATGGAAGGCTTCTTTGGTAAAGCGGAACTGCGCCACAAACCCCTCAGGCAGCGCGAAAGGGTTGCTGGCGTCCCTCATGGCACGCCGACTGACCTTTAAGGCCTTCTTTCGACGTTGCTCCTCCGCAAAATGCCAAAGAATTGCGCCTGCCATTATTGTACTGAAATTGTAAAGTAGCATTTAAAAGTAACTTCTAGTCTATTCTGAATATACAGAACACAGAAAATATATACAAAACACAGAGAATATTTAATTCCGATACTTACATTTCCAAGGTAGAATCGCCCTTACGTGGGTAGAGACTTCCCTGGAGAAAGCAGTGAAGTGGCGCCCACATCCGCCGACTATACTAATCAATCCCATCACATCATATTTTTAAACAAATATTCAAGTTGTATTCGTAATATTTTAGTAAGAATTGGGTGTATCTGTTATTTTACCGGAATGCTCGTCGGTTTTATTTGGAAGGAGGCTAAAACTCTTCTAGATAAATAAAAAAAATTGTGCTCGTTATGTGACTTGCAAAATTTTTTTAAATGGTCAAGTTTACAGTAAGGCGAAAGATTTTACAACCACCCGGCAATAAATATATTCAGAATACACCTCTGCTATTAATATGCCTTTCTTGGCTATATGCTAGTCGTATAAACCTGGTGGTTTCAATTTTGTATACAAAGAAAACTCCACTGATGCTATAATTATCTTCGTGTTGTTATGCTTTGCAACAATAGGAAGAAATCCTTCCGGCGAGCCGTCAAGCCTTTTTTTTTACTTCAGTAGTTAAAATAACGGTTTAATGACACACGATTGGGGGTTTGCGCCGCCGTATGAAAAGGTGCACATTGTGACCGGATAACGGTTTCATGGATTCGCAACCGGATTGAAAGGTTTCTAGCCTTTGTGGTCCGTTGTTGGGTAACGGTATCACCGCGGATGACTCAATCAAAGCAAGACAATAGCCGAAGTTCGACCAGCTTTGCAAGGTTATATATTTATGGTGCAATTGTATGTTTAAAAAAATTTCTTGGATGATTAGCACAACGCCTGATAAGTCAATAATATCGGATTGATATTGAAATTTCTGGAAAAAATTTTAAGCCAATACACAATACATAGGCGTAAATGTGATTACTGCTATCCATCTGGAGGTATCTACTTCGACACAAAACTTCCAAAAAATAATTTTTCGTCAATTAACAAACCATTTCACTTAACAACAAAAGAGACAGTCTAAAATTTTCCTGACCACCAGCCGGCGATATAATGAGAATTGTAATGAATAAAGCTTATAAAACGATATGTCCTCTCGTAATTATTTCAATTATGTAGCAAGACAATTTTTTTATATTAATGTTTAAAATATAACTAATTTGCTATGAAACGAACGTATTCTTGGCATGAAATTATGAGCACACCCGAAAAAAGCTATGGATGCACAAACTTATTTGACCCGGTGGCCAAAACTGGAACCAAGTGTCGCCATTTTGAAATGTCATGTCAATGCCATTAACAGCGACGTTGTCACTGGGTCAGATTAGGTTTGTGGTACTGCATAGACAGGCAGGTAAAAAAATCATAGGTTTGGACATTAAAATATTTCTTGATCTTCTAGTATCGAATGTGCTGAGTTCGCAACCTTGATAATAAACATCCTATCACTATTGGTCTGTCTGTCGCCGTGGGCGTGGCGCGCATTGGGCGGCCGCGCCCAAACAACAAAGCCACTACTAAACCAATTGGTTTCGTATTATTCTTTTCCATTTGGTCATCACAGCCCATAATAGTCCACTGCAGGACTTAAAGCTTCTGCCACGTTATTGCCATTATCTCCACGCTTGGCAGGCGGATTGGAGATCGCAGTGTTGAAAATATAAAAATGGAAAACACTGCTGCCCATTTTCGAGTTTATGGAGACTAGATTGGGAAAACATTGTGATGAAACCTGTGCATTCAGGCGAATGAATGTGTAACCATGATCTAATTAGGCCCGGTTCCTCTGGTAACAGGATCACGGAGGTTAGATGGCAGTCGCTCCATTGTAATTATCTGATCTGACAAATTATGGATCATGGTCAAGGCGGACCCCGGGCTCTCGTGCGCGAGAATACAAGCTGGACACTAACCGACAATATAGTTATTATAATTTTTTATTAGTATTTTTGTGTATATTGTTTTTGAATTCTTTGAGCGGCCATGAACGCAAAGCTTTCGTATGGCCTACGGGTATGTAGTAACACACTGTACATAACGCTTCTGTACTAATCTATGAACCAATAAGGTCGCGGGGCGTCGCCATGCAACCGCGTTTTATACTCGTTGGGTCGTTGCACAATTCATGCCTTTGTTGAATGAACGAGGGTCCTTTTCCTATAGGAATATATAGTAGGTACCATTGTAAGCCGCACCTACCATAATATTTTTTAACTATGTAGTTACATGGCTTCGTACTTTTTTCCTTCTAACCCTTGTTAAGTTTTTTACAGCGGTGTGGTCTGCTTCCCCATTGTACTCTGTCGGATCCCTTTTAAAGTAATAAATAATCAACAACACAAAGTGTTAAATAATAAATAAAAATCTTGGCGTTAATGTCCCGTGTTTTCGCGAACGAGAGCTCGGGCTCCGCCTTGACCATGATTCAGGATTCGGCAGATCAGATCATTCCAGTGGGGCGACTGCCATCTGACCTCCGTGCTACCAACGGAACCGGGCCAGATTGGATCATGGTAACACATTCAGTCGCCTAAATGTGCAGGTTTCATTACGATGTTTTCCCTCACCGTAAGAGCATCGGTTAGAGTTCTAGTAATGTAGATTGCTAAGAAAAAAACATTGGTACATGGCCGCTGCGGGATTCGTACCCGGTACCTCTCGCTTACAAGTCGGATACATTAACCGCTCGGCCACGACGCACCGAGCATCCCTTGTAAAATCTTTAGTTTTATTAATTGTCGTCATAATTAGCCCATGCTTTCAAATCTGTTTTATATTTTTTTATATCGCGTAGGATTTTTCGGCCATGTGAAGAGGCTGCGTGATTAGTGAAAGTGAAAGTGAGGCTGAAGCTTGCTGGATAACGCCAGCATAGCTGGCACAAATGTTCTCTCGCGTAAAACAAGCGATATATGGCGCGAAGTACATGCTGCTATCTCTTTCATCTCAGTATTGAAAGATACTTCTCTCTCCCTCTCTCTCTCACCGTGCAGTATGGCTTGGTTTCTTTCCTTCTCTTAATACTAAGATGAAAGAGATAGCAGTATTTATCGCGCCTTTTCTCGCTTATCGCCCGCGAGAACACATTGTGCTAGCGATGCAGAATTGTCCGATAATTTCTCTCTCCCTCTCGCCCTGACCCTCAGTCAGGAGGCCAAACGCCACCTCTGCCGAGGGTTTTCTTCCCTTAAATAGGAAGAAAAATAATTTTATTTCTGTTCCCGGTTGTGCTCTCACGCGCGTGGAACCAGGGTCCGCCTTGATCATGATCACCTATTGGCTATTAGCTACATCAGATTATTAGGCCATATCTCAAAATCGATGCTATGTAGCTATGGTAAGCAGATAGGGCTACTTTTTGAGACACTGCCTGTTCAAATATGCGGAGAACGTGGTAGTTACTTACTTAGATGATTAGGTACTTGCTTGGAATTTGGTACCTATGTTTTCTTTCTTTTCTATATTTCTCGAAAAATAAGAAATCGTAGTTCTAAATTGCAGTCCGGTATCGCTACGCAAACCGCCAGAATATACACACGCCACATCCATGTGTAAAAAAATGTTTTCTATGTCCTCAATTCCTACCTATATAAAATACCTACCTTGCGCTACGTAAAATATCTGTTCTTTGTTTACCTATGGTTTCTGAGCTATCTGTCGGCGCCTACAGACATCCCTACACCGATGGGGTAGGTAATGTCAAAATTAAGCAGAGGTCTACTTAGAGGCGGTCAACGCATTGGTGGCGCCTCTGGTCTTGCTGATGTCTATAGGCGGCGGTGACTACTTTCCATCAGTTGGCCAGCTTGCCCGTTTGTCTGCATAAAAAATTATCACAAGCATTCGGTCCGCCTGATGGTAAGCAGTTATAACTAGTGTCATGTAAGAAGAGACTTGGCGGGTCACGTGGTTCGACTTGCGCAGTAGGCGATTACCTGCGCAAAATCGCCTCTACTGCCATTTGACAAGTCTCTTCTTTCATGACGCGGATTATATCTACCGTATGTTTGCAATACTGCGGTAGTTATCACTAGAGCGTTGTCCAACGAGCGACCCAATAAAATACGTTGTTCTGACAGCAAGAAGACGAGGCCCCTCCATTGCCAAAGCCCTCCAACTCATGAAGCATATACCTAAAGCATTGTCTAATAAACTAACAATTTAAGAAAAAATAAACACATGGATGTTTTTGTATAAATGTATTTATTTGGGATTCATAGTGGCTAAATCTGAGTTAGGACTCTTTATGTACACAATATATACAATTTTATTGAATATAAGTATCACAAAGTATACAAATACAATAAATAAGCGTAAGATTTATACGACTGTGGTGGGTTAGTAATACTATCCCAAAATGCAAACACAGTTGCATACACCTACATTTCAACCTACAAATTTATTAAGTAACACATGGACTTTTTGTTAGTATCTTTATTATCCGAGCGGTCAGTCCCGGCTTCTGCCAGGGTCGGCTTTCCTACGTACTATTTCTTTTCCACTTTGCCCGGTCTTGGGTATCGCCTCAACGTAGTCAGCAAGTGGCCCTCGCACCCAACTCGGCTATGTCAATTCACCGGCTCTTGGGCATCCGACGGGACCTCTATCTAATACCGGCAGATTTAAGCACCACTATCACTCCTCTCGTGTGTCACTGGGGCTTATCACTGACTATTTTCACAATATCTAATAATTAAAACATACAAATTAAACTAATAATTAAAGATAATTTATAAAACTTTGATAGAAAACAAATAATTTGATCTATTTACTCATTTAATGATAAGACCTGCTTTGATTGAAATTATTTGGGATAGCAAAAAATTAATAACTTTTTATGCTTTTAGCAATACCTAAGTAACTACCTACCTTCCTACTAACTACATAAGTAAAATAAAACTATACTAAGAACACCTATAAATAATACGCACACTTTTCACATTATAATCGTCCTATAAATACAGACGCTGTTGGCAACTGACGCACGTCCTATGGCGCAGTTCAACCTCAAGCATCCCGATTTTCTGCTTGAGGAACTGCGCCTTGAGCTCCAGTTTAATTTCACGTTCCTTCCTCCTGTTCCGGCTTTCTTTAGCTGCCTGGTTGTTCTTGTCCCGCTGCTGTCTATAGCCCTTATCCTCCTTGCGGTCGGAACTGACTACGCGGCACATTCGCGGATTGCTTGAAACCACGTCGCCTCCATTCCGCGCCCGGATTGCAGCCATCGCGGTTTCTTCGAACAATTTATAATCGGGGTCGTTGTCAACCTTGTACTGCTCCGGCGACTCCGGTGGCGTAGCTGGCTGCGGCTGTAGTATCGACGAAACCGGCGACTGCAGTATGGGGTACGGCATATACCGACCCACACTACGACCCGACAATGATGACCCGGCGCTATCCAGCGACCGCGGTGAGGCCATCGGCGACGGAGGATGGAACGGAGCTTGCGGCGTGAATATCGGCAGTCCTTGCGGTGGCGCAGCTGGCTGCGGCTGTGGTAACGGCGGTACCGGCGGGTGCAGCATGGGGTACGGCATATACCGACCCACGCTATGACCCGACAATGAAGACACCGACCGCGGTGAAGCCATCGGCGACGGAGGACGGAGCGGGGCTTGCGGCGCGAATATCGGCAGACCGTGCGGATACCAGGCATGGTTGGATAAATGCGCTGGAAGCAATGTTTCGAATTTCTTCGAAAGATCTAATGGTGTTTCCATTTTTAATAAGGATGCAGAGATGACTCGTACGAGAAGAAGCTGCAGTGTGGTCCACTCGGCGTGTGAAGCAGGAATGAATTTCCCGGTCCGGCGCAGGGTGGTTTATGGCACTGGCAGTGGGCGGGGCTAAGAAGTGAGGCGGGCAGGGGCGCGGGAATTGTGGCGTAGAAAGGGTTGTTTGCATTGTTAAGGGGCCCCTGTACAGGACAATGGTGCGCAAAGTGTAAAATAAATTGCAGAGTGAAGCATTGCGGAAGTGTTAATTTTAATCTATGGTAACCAAAAACTCTATTTAAACTGCAATGATTTTCTGTTTTAGAAGATAATTTTATGGCATTTGTGTTTGAATATAATTTCTGTCATGTGGCAGTCGTGCGTTTATTATTCATTCAACCAAAAGTAAGCTACATCGCCGAATAAAATTTTGTATGAGGAAAGAAATGAACATCAACAAATAATTTTAAGTTGGCAACCTAGATTGTGTGATTTAACTCCATTTTCTTTGCAGATATGTAAATTCACTTTTCAACACCGATAAACCGGAGACGATGAAGCACAACATTCTGTGAATTATTAGCAAAAATAACCTCTTGGCGTTAATGTCCCGATAGTGCTCTCGCGCACGAGAGCCCGGAGTCCGCCTTGACCATGGTCTAGGATTGGGCATATCAGATAATTACAGTGGGGCGACTGCAATCTGACCTCCGCGATCCTGCTATCAGGGCAACCTGACCAGGTTGGATCATGTTTACACATTGCAAGCGCCCTGAGTTGTGAGGCAATCCGGAAATAAGAACGAATGATTCTAGGGTAGGTACATATAAGATAAGTCAAATTTTAAAATTTTATATTGACTTAACTGACTGACTGACGTAGCAGACCTGTAGCCTGTAGCGGGCTGATTTCATCCGCAAATATCCTGATTAAGTACTAAGAAAAGTTCCTTAGAAAAAGGTCTATTATTGACATGCCCTATGTCATCGAACAGATCTAAACAAATTCCTATGACAATACCTAAGTATGATAATACAAGCAAGAGACTTGCGGGGATCGCTTGTTAGTAAAATAGGTATACGTAGTTTGATCATATTTACAATATTACGCTATCGAAGCCAGCGAAATATTATAGGTGTGATTGTGCGCTTGTGGTTTGTCAGATTGTCGCTAAAATAAAGTTGCACGGGATTTAAAATTTATATGCAAATCTTTACCTGTTATTTCCTTTTGTCTGGTACTTCTCTGTTATTATGTTTGAAATGAGTCTAAACCAAACCCTTTCCAGGTATCTACACAAAAAGACATGGCAAAACTATAAGGGACCCCTAAAAATTTAACAAGATGACTTGCAAAAATATTGTAATTTGCATATTCACAGTAAACCCGGCAATAAATGCTACAGACTTACAATTAAACAACGTAGTATCTAGAAAGGGACCGGTTCTGCTATTGTCTTGTGCATTTGTAGGATCTACTTAGCAGTAAACGTGCAAAATCTGCTTTATATCTGGTATTGTTCTCAATCCGGCGCACAAAAGATACTTCTCTGGCGATACATTGTGTCGGTGCGGTTCAATAGGAACCCTTCCGCGTTATCAGTGCGTCGCTGATAACGCGACAAAAATGTTGATGCAAAAAATGCTTGTCCATATAATTACTATCTATAGATAAACACTCGGGTCTATCCGTTCGGGAGTTACGATTTTTTTATACCACACAGGTGGCAAATAAGCTTACGCCCTGCCTGATAGTAAGCAGTGTACACATGAATATCTAAGTTTAGTTTTATGAGACGAGAAAATAGTAGCGTGCGCGGTGCCCTTGCTTACTCTGCACAGCGCCCCAGGCCTCCGCGGCGGACACTTTGGGCACCCCTGAGGTAAGTACAGTACTATGTGCCGCCATTTTGACATGTCGCGGCTACGTATCGCCGCGGTGGGCGCGGCTTGCGCAACGCCCGCGACCAACGACGGACCAGTAACAGGCTCATTGCTCTTTACTATGCTGTGTACTTTTCTCACCTATGCAAATCATAGTTTTCCGTTTTCGTAGAGGTTAACACGATTTTTTCTTAATTTGTTTTTTGTTATTTATGTCATACGGTAGGCAAACAGGCAAGCGGGCCTCCTGATGGAAAGTAGTCACCACTGCCTATAGACATTAGCAACGCTAAGAGTATCGCCAATGTGTTGCCCAAATCTATAATCATCATCTTTCTGCGTGTCTCGCGCGTGCGGGGAGACCGCTATTGGTTTGCGCCCCCCGCTAGCTCTTCTTTGCCGCCCTCGGCGCGGTACTAGCCTGCCGAGTGGGACCCGTTCGGGGAGGCCCGGCAAGCGACCAGCGAGCAGGCGGCATCCTGCATCTATATCTCGTTGCTCTCGCAGCAAAAATGCAATAAATGATTCTTATTCTTATTCTTAAAAGGCAAATGCCCCTCCACTGTCAAAGCCACGGTTCCCCAAATCCTTACTCACCGACAGAAACACAATACTATTTAAAATAGTATTTTTTATCTGCGGTATTCTGTAAGGCTTCTCCAGTCAGCTGGCTTAAATTAATTATTAAGATTAAATAGATCAATAAATTAATAGTTTCAATAATGCGGTATAAGTAGAACAAATCGTAAAGAGCTGCGTGACAGTCTTTTAAATGATCATGCAGCTTCTCACATCGAATCTCGATGGTGCATGGCTAGCAGCGCCTGTTCAGCTCACAACAAACACTAATAGAAAACGTTAACCGAAAACCCTTTCGAGGAACATGAACATAACTAAATTATGAGTCGAAAACAAGCATTGGAACCATGTACCTACATAGATATTCGTAGTTGTACAAAAAAAATGTTGTGATTTGAAATACAGTTAACGAAATAGTATAGGTAGCTAACACAACAATAGTCAGTCAAAATCGCAATAGTGGCCGCGAAAATTGGAAAATTGTATGAGACACCGCAAAAACTAACGAAATATTCACGAGTCACGCAAGCACATTGCGGACAATAGAATTGCGATCGACCGCGGTAGCCCGGTGGACACTGGACTGGGAGCGGCCACGGGAACCCTTCCATTATGTAGGCGACAGGTACCGTCAGCAGAGCTAGCACTTTTGCCGTGTGATGTCCGACGGAGTATAATGATAGTAATTTTAAAAAAGTTTGGACCATCACACTGCGCCATCTAGCCCCAATCCAATCCAAGCTTGTGTTATGGGTGCTAGATAACTGATAAACTACTTATATACTTTTAAATATATACTTACTTATGACATGTTAAAGGTATCGGCCATAAATAATGCACGACGGCTAGTTTCGGCTTCGTATTTACTCACACGCGTGCGACAGAGACGATGCTCTACGAAGCCCAACTATCCGATGTGCAATATTTACGGCCGATACCTGTATGTTATTATTGGCAGGTGTCACAAAAGGTGACTACAAAAACTGTAATCGAAATATGGTATTGATATCAATCATTATATTGTATCTGACATAACATACCTAAAAAGTACCTATTTTATTGTAAATAGGTAATAGTGAATCTATAATAATGGAGTTAGTGTTCTAAATATGTCAAACATTCATATTTAATTGACATTGACATCAATGTTATTCTACTGGTTTACCTCGCTGTAATGATAATCCTTCGTCTGTGCCCGAAGCGTACATTAGTATTATACAGGATATGTATGCCAATACTGGAGCCGTCGTCAAAACCATCGTAGGCCATACTAATCCCTACCCGATTACTGTACTGCCGTCCTCAAGTTAAAAGGCGGCTAAAGGACAAAACTAGTTTTGAGCTAGTGCCGAAAAAGGAGAGAGTTTTTTTAAACCGATGCTAGTCATCAAAAGCAAGGAGCTTTTCTTCTTTTACATGAAAAACGTTCCTCTTGTTAAATAATAATATTTATGTCACTAAATTGCATACTTTCCTTTCTATACTTGCAAAATTTAAAGATTGTTTTAAGTAGGTATACAGTACTAAATGGCGGCTAAAGGCTCGTAACTGCTTTATAGATATGGAATTCAACATTTACATATAAAGCAGTTTTACTTTTTAGCATATTTTAAATCAATACCAACATTGATCCAGTCCATAACAATAAAAAGGCTAACGGCATATTGCCGCCTTTTAGCCAAGTAGATATCGCACAACTTCTCTCTTATTGTTTTTAAACTACTTTTATATTGTTATGCATGTCTTAAAAGCGGTTTATTTTCAAACCGCCTTTTTGACTAGTTTTGTGTCTATAATTTTTTTACGGATCCTGCACAATAATTGAAGTTAACTACAAATTCAAACAAAGTTATTGATAATAAAGTAATTTAATGTAGCAAATCCATTCCTCACTCATGCATAGACACTAAAAGAGAGGAGGCTAACGCGTCGTCAAGCGGCCCAGCAGTGTTTCGGTGCGAAACCTGGAGTAGCCCTCTAGAAGGATGAATCTGAACAGTTGTGGTCGCTCTGCGTAACCGTTTTTTCTACTGCTGGCTTGCCTGGTTTCGGAGGGCAGCGGAATCCGAAGTATGGTGCCGCCGCTGGCCGACCGTAAGAAATTGAGGGCCCATGTAGCTGGTTAGCCACAAGTCTCTGATATTCCTCCCTGATGAGACCCTCGCCACCTCACGAAATATCCCAGATTGCTCTACCTGCTCTACCTTGCCGGTTGGTGACCATATTAGATATTAGAAATATTAGTTTCGTTTAAATTAGATTCGTGTTTGCTCAAGGCGTATATTTTTAGAACTTTGTTAACTGAATACAATTTAGATCCAATCGTGTTGAAGTGGCGACCAGCAAATTTAGTACGTGCTGTCTTAGGGTTACAAACTGGGAGACCCGGTCGCCTACGTAGGATACTGTCCTCCACGGGGAGCTCAGTGTCATTTGCCCACAGATGCAGTGATAATTAATGTCACATAAAATACATCAACCAGAATTCTATTCAGAGATAAATCGAAATACCTCGGATACCTGATTCACGAATCCGGCGATATTAGCCCCGATGTCAATTCCCGAATCTCTGCAGCTTGGGCTAAATGGCGGCAACTCACGGTAGTCATCTGTGACCACCAAATTCCTGTAAAGCTCAAAGGGCTTATATACATGACATGACGACCTGAGTGGTTCAGTGGTCAACATACTAGTCAGCCACGCATGAGGTCCCGGAATCGATTCCCGGCCGGGCAGAAATTTCAATGAAGAATTTTAATTTCTGTTCGGGTTTGGGTGTTCTATGTATAATAAGTATATTTTTAAAAAAGTATATCAGTTAGCTAGCACCCATAGTACAAGCTTTGCTTAGTTTGGGGCTAGATGGCGCTGTGTGAATTTGTCCACTATTATTTATTTATTTATTCAAGAGTATAATTCGACGGGTGATGCTCTATGGCTGTGAGAGATGGCCAGCGCTGACGAACCACGTTCGCGAACTTCACGCCAACGAAATGAAAACGCTGCAGTGGATGTGCGGTGTTACGCAACTCCATCGAGTACGTAACGAGTATATCCGCGGCTGCCTTGGCGTGAGGGATATCGCAGATGAGATCGAGGAGGTTCGTCTGCGCTGGTTTGGTCACGTGTTGCGTAAGCCTCAGGGATACATGAGGATTTGGATTGATATCGCTGAGTCGAATGCGAAAGCCAACGGCTTACGACGAGAGGAATAGAGGATGGCGAAACCCGACGAAGTGGAGAAGATTGAGTAGGAAAGCGGACCCTGTCAGAGGCCGGGATAAGCGCTAGGACAATGATGATGAATGGTAATGCTTATAATAAATAAATAAAAAAATATTTTATGACTTGGAAGCGAACCATCCAATGCAAATGGAATGAAACACCCAATATTATATAAAATTTCCAACGTAAGTACTAGAATTATCGGAATGAACTGATTGACACAAAACATGATATTTAGTCCAGAAATCCAGAAGTAACGATGCCACGAACTCCAGATCACTTGTTACATTGTAGATTAAGCAAACTGTATTTAGATTGTAGAAGACCTATTGCGCCGTGTCTATCCTGAATGTTGATCAATTACTGCGCAAAAGACTGGCCTCCTTCGCCATGAAAATTCAGCGCAGGAACAGAAAGAATAATGTAGGTAGTTGTTCGATATGTCCCGTATAAATCGACGTTTATGAAATTGGGGTATTATGATATCTAATTCTTTATTCAAGGCATGAAACGGTCCATGCCCTGTTTGCCCCTTTCAATGTTACTATCAAACTCTTTATTTTTCACAAAATGCATTACAGAGATTTCCTAAAACGAAACACTTGATAAATTAAAAACTATTAAAATAAACATACGAGTACAACATATTTTTCTGCTGTCCGTACTACTTTGACGACATAATCCCGACGCGGAAGGGGTTTCGATTCAAAATGACAGGCTGGCCAGCGCTTAATGCCCACAATACGCAACCACCAATATCACCTCTATCCCTATACGAATAAAGAACAAACTCGCTTCCACAAACAGGCAGCTGTATATTTTACAGATGCCGTTAGGGCATCTCCTTTAATGCAAATTAAAGTAAGTTATTTTCGTAACAACGGATTCCCAATAGTGCAATAAGCGAGAAAAGTGACCGTTTTTATGGACTTTCTGACGTCTTAATGTGTAACCATTACCAAACATTACTACAGTGCAGCCATATTGACCTACACTTAACTACTCTCACCACAAAATCCACAGTCCCAGGCGTTGTCCTTAAAATTCCTTTGCTGTTGTAGTTCAAAGTTATTGTCATGTTTGATGTTAAGTTCTTCATTGCAGTTCACATAAGTTGTAGTCGTATTATACTTTACGCTGTCTTACGACAGTAAGCTAATTTTGTCCCGCGGTCAACTATCGAGCGATCAACTAAAGTTGATCACCGTCAGACAATGTGACCAATGGTCCACCACGAGACAGCGCAGTCGCCACGGCCGAAGTCAAAGACAAAATCGTTTTCTATATCAAGCCGACAATATTGAGTTATCAAGGCGTTGTGCTAATTGTCTAAAATTTTTTTAAACATACTCATTCACAAAAAACCTACTCTTGCATAGCTGGACGAACCTTGGTGTGTATTGATTGAGACATCCGCAATGATACCGTTACCCAACAACGTACCACAAACCCCAAAAGCCTTCCCATCCGGTTGCAAATCTGTCAAATCGTAACACGGTCACAATGTGAACCTTTTCAGACTGTGGCGCGAACCCCCAATCGTTTGTCATTAAATATGTATGAAAGGCGGTCCGTCATTGCGGACCACACTAGGCGCTCTGTCAATCAAGCCGAAGCCTTTGGCATTGCGATTTTCTTCGCCGGCTCTCACGGGTTTCAGTTAATGACTGGTCTGCCACAAATACCGTAAATCTACTTAGTACCTAACTGATCTAGGTCCCGATCTGGCAGGTACCTACTGACTACCGTTTCAGCTTTTGAAGATCTTAGTATTATTTTTTTATGCCCTATTGCATTTCATAATCTAGGCAATTAAGTTCGTGTGTGGAAATTCATAAAACTCCACACGGTACTTTTTGCGTAGTCGACGGACGAAGACAAACAATATGTAGGTACTTTTTTAACATATAATTTTGGTAAGATAATATTATTACCAATATAAACGTTCTACGTGCATTGTCCGTTATCTAAACAACCGAATCAAAAAAATCACAAACAATGGTTTGCGAATACGGAAATTGGTTGCCTGTCATTTATCAAGTCAAGGACAGTGCCCCCATAGTCCTTCAAATGGGCAATCTGTCAAACTGTCAAACTGCACACTTTTAGAAATATGCAAATTGCAAAATTTTTGCAAGGCGGGCATTGCATTTTTTTTGTTTACCTGGAAAGGGTTTGCTTTATTTTCAAGCAAAAGAGATGGCATAACCGTACGACATTGACAACTGGTTTTCAACCACTGCGAACACTTATTAAACAGTCTAGACGCGTCCAATGCTTGTTTTCGATTTATATACATATTTGGTGATGTTCATACTTCTCGAAAGGGATTTCGGTTAACGTTTTCTGTTTGTGTTTGGAATTTTGTAGCTTTGGACTGGCTAGCCGTATGCTGATTAGCCGTGCGTCATCATAGCTTTGTATGATGTCAATAACGCAGCTTGTCTTTAGGATATGTTTTACCAAGTTATCACACATTCATATCAAACGAACCTACGGTACGTATATCGCAATCAAGAAATAAATAAAATTTTAAACCTTTGTTAAAATTAGAATGTTACATTTTATTCTACTTTATTCACCTACAGATTAGAATGTTACATTTTATTCTACTTTATTCACCTACAAATATACGACAAGAGCTTATAAATTAAGAATGGTGTCTAAATCATATATCCAGTTACACCCGTACATAAAATTTACAGTAAATAACACAAGTTAATCGCAATATAACTACAACAATAGAATGGTACAGAAATGCTGATTCCCAACAGTCGACTATCCAACAGAGACGGGATTTGTACAATGATTATAAACCGTTTAAAATTCGCGTGACGCGACTGCCGAGCAACGCCCTGCGACCTTATTGGCCGTTACCTAATTATTGGAGGTGGTACATTATAGGCACGATATTAGTGCTATAGGTATGTTTTTCAGAGCGGCTTTTTACTGTTGCGCTTCTAATTCAGTTTCCGACTATCTTGGTTTGAAAATTCAGGCAATACATCTACCTTATAGTCCCTCAATGCTTGAAGCGGCTCATAATAATATCCTTGTCCCTAAATACTGGTTTAATTTAATATCAATAAAGTTATTTATCGATTCTTCTTAACAGTAATAGACCGTTGCGATGATGATATAGGTTTTATTATAACTAACAATTGCCCGCGACTTCGCCCTCGTGAAAACCTTTTTTATGGCAGTCTAGGTTATGCCCGAGCGACCGTTTTAAATGACATATTTATTTTATGGACGCTATTGGTACTACGGAGAGCTCAATAGGTATTTCTGTTTAGGAAATTACGTGAAAAATGGCATAGATTTGAAGTTGGACCCCAAGCTACTATGAAAGCCATATCAAAATCCTTTGACATTCTACAGATAGACAAAGAAACGGACCAATATTCCAAAATAGTGTTTTTGGGCCTGCATACGACTCAATATCCTACCCCGACAACTTATCAAAACAAACAGGGATTTTTATAGTTTTATAGTATGTATCACAAATATATTTTTTTTGTTAAAACTATCCAAAATCTCTGGATCTAGAAACTTAAATAGCTACTTCAACAAAAATTTACTGAACTCCTATAAGAACCTAACTAGAAAATTTAAAGATTGGTCAAGCAGCAACGTAAACCAAAACACTGTGCCAAGGACAAAGGAGGATGCAGAAAGGGCACTACCACATGATGGCCATAAAACTGGGCTAAAGCCACGACGATTAGGATTTCAACGTAAGCACACAAAGGCTGTTTGCTAATATCAAAGGCCTGAATATGAAAGGATTTCTTCCTATTGTTACAACGCATAACAACACGGAGGCAATTTAACGTTAGTAGAGTTTTCTTTGAGGACGAAATTGAAAACACCAGGTTTATTGCTACCGTATAACCACGAAAGGCATGATAATAGCAGAGGTGGACTTGGATACGTTTATTGCCGGGTTCTTGTAAACCTTACTGAAAAAGGCGACTGGGCAAAAGTGGTCTATGAATCAGCAACATTAGCTCAGCTGCATATTTGTACAAGAGGGCATCGAAATCAGTCACGGCAGTTTCGAGAAAAATGCATGTGTTTTACACATTTATATGACATGTGCCGTATTCGTTGAACCAGCAGCGACGTGGTTACGACATGACTACTACGTGTATTTAGCAGATACGAGGATGCGCGCAAGTAAAAATGGCGCTCGTCTAACTTTAGTGGAATGCGCACACCCGGCAGACGCTAGTAGGATTGCACCCACCCTTACAAAAGAAGATATTTGTTAACATCAATAAGGGTTAAACTGTTAATATAAAAACATTATAATAATAAATTATTTAATAAAATTAGTAATAATTTTTGTATTTATGTATAAATAAATTTTATGAAGTGAATACAATAAGCTAACGTTTCTCTTCTTTTGATTAATTTTTCTTTTCTTTAATGTTTGGTTTATATTTTTATAATTTATTCACTTTCATTTCAAGGCTGTTTGGTACTTTTTTAGTGCTTTTCATTTTATCTGCGCTATATTTGTCAGTCATACAGAAATCTTTGTATTCTGTAAGGATCTTTGACCCTGGACTGCTTAGTTTTGCTTAACGATTTATACGGTCCGCTACCCTATTTATACGGTCTGCTGATTTTTGCTTTAGGCGCGGATTATACCAAGCGTCGGCGACGCAGGTTGCGTTATGCTATCAAATCAAAATTGTATGAATTTTAAATGCGCGCGCCGACGCATGTTGCGTTGGCGACGCAGGTTTATTGAGGATCGACCAAACTGGAGCTCAAAATACGCCATCGCTGTGATAACGCCGCATTTAGTCAATTTCGTCGGGTTTTTAACGCGAGTTGTCTACACGATTTGTTCGACAAGTTTCATAAAAGCATTTTTTTATAGTGGCAAATTTTTACACCCCATCTCTTCTCTCTCGCTTAACTCGGAAGCGATTGGTCCTAGAACACTAGTTCCTAAAGAAAAATGATGGCACTTGTCGAGATCTGCGCGCGCATTAGAAATTCATACAATTTTGAGTTGACAGCATAACGCAACCTGCGTCGCCGACGATTGATACAATCCGCGCCATACGATTTGGATTTTTCGTGTTAAAATAATGTTTCAACCCAGAGCTGGAGTGACTTGCTTAATATGCAACCGTTCTGTGCTCAGAATCCACCGACGGTTAATAATGCGTCAATTATTTGCAAGGAACATGGAAATAGCTAATCACATACGAATTAATGTCGCTCCATATGAGGTGAGTGCATTTCATGTAATAATTATCAACGTGTGAGGTATCAAAATCCAAAATTCAAAATTTCTTTATTGATTAGGACATTAAATATCTCTTTCAATCGTCAAAAAGGAGGGGGTAGGAAAGTAGGACGGAAACACACAGTGACACGCTGACCGCCCTATGGCCGTAGATAAACGTATCCCTCGCCAACCACGACCGAACCGTGCTCGACAATGCCAGGCAGAGCCGGAACGCTATATACTATTATATAGGTATGTCTAGTATAATTAAGAAAAAACACCTAAAACTACAGCAAGAGTAAGCCAGTCCACTAAGGCAGCACCCGTTCACGAGTATAACGCAGGGCCCAGCCATCGTCCAATTCAACCATATTTGAGGGAAAAGAGCGACCCGGCCCCCACGCCACCGCCAGACAGACCTTTAAGTGAGCGTGCATCACACATGTTGCATGTGATAGGTAGTCGCTCCCACCCTACTCTATCCTATCCCAACCCTATCGCTACCTTACCCCTAACCCTATCCTACCATTGCCTTAACCCTACTCTACCACTACCTTACCCCTAACCCTACCACTATCTTACCCCTACCCCACCCTATACTACCTTACCGCTATCCTACTCCTACCCTACCCTACCCCTACTCTAACTACTACCCTACCCCTACCCTAGCGCAGACAGGAGACACCATGTGTGGGAGAGGAAGGAAAATTAACTCCGCTTCCAAGGTGGTTCTCCGTGGGGGAAAGAAACGGCAAGAAACCCACAGAGCCTACGTTAATTCTTTTTTTTTAAACATGTAGTATGTACTAATACATTATTTGTCCTATATACTATCTTAAAAGTAAATACCTGTATAGAACAGCAGTTCAGTCCCATGGACTTTTGTCATTTACATATTCAGATATACTATAATAACTTTTTTGACATAATTTGTTTTTCATAGCGACTTTAAATTTATTCAATGGTAAATTCTGAATATCTGTTGGAACCTTATTATAAAAGCGTACACATTGACCCATAAATGATTTGTGGACTTTGGCTAGACAACAAGCACCAGCAACAAGCTTATCTTTATTTCTCGTGTTAATTTATTTATTTAGGAATAATGTTTACATTACAGCTTAAGCCTAAATTATGTAAACAATATTAAACATATAAAAATAAGATCAACAAAAATAAGAATAAGTACAAGCATAGCCTAATATTGTAGGTACATTAAGGTAATAAAATATACTTAATTTGTACAGGTTTCTGAGAAACTTAGGGTATTACGCTTAATTTCGCCCCATGAATCGGCGAAAACATCAAGACTTGGTGTTGCTGTCAGTAGGGCCTGGAGTCTCGATAGCGCGAGCGGTATCGGGGAGCGGCGATGCGCGAGCGTGCGCGCGGCGGGCTGCGCCAGCAGGTGGTGGCGGCGAGCGCGCAGGTAGCGGTCCGGGACGTAGAGCCTACACGCCTTCGATACCAACTCCGGACTGTTAGATTCGCCGCGCATAAGACGACAAGCCAGTTGAATTGACTGCTGAATGCGTCTAGTCTCAAGCGAATTAAATCTTAGCATCCCTAACAAGTATTTGGTAAGATATAAGAAAGGGTAATAGCCATATACTTTTTTAAATAGGAATCGTAAAAAAGCTTTTTGGATCTTTTCTAATAACAGAATGTACTTGCTTTCAGCTGGGTCCCATACCATACATGCACATTCAATTTTACTTCGCACCAAAGCTAGGTACAAGATTTTGATTGCGGTAGGATTATTAAAAACTCTGCAGTTACGTATGACGAATCCCAAACGGCGATAGCAGTCAACTGCAATAGATCTAATATGATCATTGAAGGATAAAGCAGCATCAAAAGTGACACCTAGGTCTTTTACTGAATGGACCCTCGTAATGAGTTCTTTATCCAGATAATAATCCCGATTTATGGGTTTTAAAGAGCGAGTAAACGTCATTGCGGAGCATTTTGTGATGTTAAAATTCATTTTATTGTCCAAACTCCATTGAACTAAAGCGTTGAGGTCTTCCTGTAGCAAATCACAGTCTTTTAATTCTTTGATGGGTCGAAAAACTTTAAGGTCATCAGCATAAAGTAAACACTTGCTGTGTTTTACTACTCATTAATCATCAAGTTGAACAATAATGGTCCAAGAATAGAGCCTTGGCTTACTCCTGACCTGGTATGATAGGGGGCAGACATATAAGGACCATGTTTGACAAATTGTTGTCGTTCACGTAAATAATCTGCAAACAAATTTATTAATGTAGGACTAAATCCTATATCAATGAGTTTAGTCAGTAGGATGTCATTGTCTACTTTATCAAAGGCTTTTCTAAAATCTAAGTATATGACGTCTGTTTGTGTGCCTGTATCCATAAGACCTGAAATAGTATCCGTAAGAATTAAAAGGTTTGTGTCTACAGATCGTCCATATGTAAAACCATGTTGTGCGTCGGATAGATAGGGTTTGATTTGGGGATATATATTACTGTAAAGAATTGATTCAAAGACTTTTGATAAAGAGGATAATAATGCTACCGGTCTATAATTATCTACCATGGTAATGTCTTTTGCCTTTGGTATTGGTGTAACACGTGATATTTTCCACTGCGTAGGATATTTACCGCTTTTAAGACAAATGTTAAAAATGTGAATTAACGGTTTTATTAATAGGTTTTTGCATCCTTTTATAACGTATGGGGGAATACAGTCTGGACCTATAGCACTTCTTGGTTTTAATTTGTCTATTGCTTTTATTACATCTTCATCTCTAATTTCTGTAATGTGTATATAATTAGAATCGTTACTAGAAACATTGTCATTTTCCATTTGATTCGGATCTAATTTGGGCTTGTTTGGATGAAACACACTAGAGAAATAGTTGGCGAAGGCGGTAGCTGACTCACAACCTTCATATACTTTTTCTTGATAGGTGACACTCGCTTTAAACCCTCCAGTCGATCTAAGATTGTTGACATGCTGCCAAAAGGCTTTTGGGTTATCTTTAATTTTATATTCGACTTCAGCAATATAAGAGTTATAGGCCTGTTTTAAGTCATGTTTGAGTTGTGTTCGCAATTCACTGAATTTTTTATAGTAATCTGGGCAGTTTTTAGACTTCCATAATTTGTGTAATTTAGCTTTATATTTTAATTTTTTAATAATGTCAGCAGTGAACCAAGTAGGATATTGCCTATGATATGTTTTAGATCTGTTTTTCTTAGGTACACATGTTTCGAAAATATTATAAATAATTTTGTAAAACATATCTACTGCGTCGTCAACATTCTGATTATTCGTTACGTCATCCCAACAGACTTCGTCTAGTAACTGGTAGAGTAAGGTATAATCGGCTTTTGCAAAGTTCCAATCTTTATGTGGTTGGATATTTCCAGGAGCTAGCAGATTTTGTTGACGCCTCGTTCTGCAGCTATGGATAGGTACCGTTACATCAAGCGGCGGATGATACATATCAACATGCGGCACTAAGCTACTATCCAAATCTTCACGAACGACTACACCTTGCACTCTTTCTGACAGCAACACCACATCCAATTTCCCTCCATGCATATTTACAACATTATTATTGTCCAGTAAACAACACACACACTTAAGAAATAGCTATAGTAGGTAACGATATTTTCAGATGCACTGTTTAGATTTAAGTCACCTAAAACAATTACTGTTCCAGTTAGGGAACATATGAAAGATTCTAATTTAGTGAACCAATCCATATAAACACTATCAGCAGCTTTTGGTGGAATATAAACTATACAAATATAGAAACGAATACTATTACATGTGAGTGTAAGCCACATATCTTCACCGTGCTGGGTTTCCAAGTCAGAGAGACGGCGCGCACTTAGAGTAGAGCGCGTGAGAAGCATGACTCCGCCGCCGGCGCGCCCCGCGCGGTCTCGTCGGAATACTGTCCACTCTCCTGTACATAGCTCCGCGTCATTGACAGAAGAATCGAGAAATGTTTCTGTCACAGCTACGACATCACTATTGATTAACTGCATATTTTGTTGCAAATGTTTGAGCTTGGTTTTTAGGCCTCTGACATTCTGGTATGTTAAATTGAAAGTAGTAGGTGGATGTTGGTTGAGAACATTAGGAACTGGTATTTTTTCTATTTGGCGTTCGTATTGGTGGGCCACGAAAGGAAGTCCAAGGCTTTACTCTAGCATTACTCGGCCAAATATCACGAGATAGACAATTTCCAAAGAATTCTTCCAGTACTCCAATCTTGTAAGATTTGTAATCGCCACGAGGTTTTAGGTCTTCAACTGTACATTTAGCCATAGGATAAAGCTTGTCCAAGTAATATCGTACTTCCGAACCAAGTGATGCCATGTTCCACAAGTGGATATATTTTCGGGGTTCTGCCGCTTTCAGGCTTGTAACATCCGGACCGGCTGTGCAGCGCTGGGAAGTATAACGTTGGGATTTTTTGTTACGTACCTCAGTCCACTCACCACCGTCCTCATCTCCATCAACGCTGTTTTCATCGGTAGTGTCTGATAAAATTGCTTGGGCAGGCGGCGAGGTCAAGATATCGTTTGTAGCACCTACATTGGAATTAGACACAGGTAGATTTGCCGAGATAGCATCTGGTTTATTCAAAACGTGGGGTAATGCTGAGAACGTAGTGGGCTGATGTTTATTTTGCGGTATGTTATCAGCAGTTTTTATTTCAGTGGTTGTGTTTGACTTTACTCTCTTTCGACGTGGTTTTGTCTTAGTCTGTAATATTATGAACATCACTATTCTTCTTAAATAAGTGTAAATTTTTATGAACATACATTAAATTCTCATATATATATTGTGACGGCATTGTCATTATATCAATATTTCTGAATTTATCTCTTAGTGAAGTTCTAGGTATCAATTGATAAATCGCGCGAATAGCTCTTTTCTGCAATACAAATACATTGTGCCACTCGGCAGCGTGTCCCCACAGCAGTATGCCATAGGCCATAATACTGTGGAAATAACTAATATAAACTAATCTTGCTGTAGCCTCGTCAGAAATACCCCGTATTTTCTTTACAGCATATGCTGCAGAACTTAGCCTTTTCGCCAATTTATCAAGGTGAGGACCCCATTGCAATTTATTATCCAGAGTAAAGCCTAAAAATACTGTAGAATCAACAAGATTCAAATTTTCGCCTTTTATTTGTACATTAGTGGGCACTGATCTAACATCTGGCAAAGAGAATATTAAACATTTTAATAATAATAATAATAATAATAATATCTTTATTTCGGACTCGTGGTCCATAGGTACAATAGTACTTATAATTAAATTAAAAATGAAAAAAAAAAAATACAATAATATAATAAAATACAATAAATTGTGAATAAAATAAAATAAAATAATTCAGTCTATACCAAGTCACAAGTGCACTTAGCATGCTATGGTCAGCCAACGTTCATACATACACGAAGTGTGTAATCTGTCTGCCAGTTCTCTTATAATAGAGTTGCTACACGCGCCAACCCTGGACAGGAATGAAGCAATACGCTTCCTCTGAATGGCATTAAATGTGTCCAGTCGTGCCTCTGCGAACATTCCAGATGCACTACAATGGTATTTCAATCCCATCAGGTGTCTGTAAATGTTGTTATACTGGACACGGATGCCGTTCAGGGAAGCGACCGTGTACTCGGTCCATAGTTGACACGTGTAGAAACTCTGGCAGTACGTCCTAAACAAATGGATCTTTACATTTTCATTTGCTTTAAAAAACTTCCTAGCTATCATGTTACCTACCACCGAGAGTGACCTACGTTGACGCTCGATATCGGCATTGTCCTTTAAATCTGAGGTAAGGATATGGCCAAGGTACCTGAACTTGTCCACTATTTTTACAGTCTGACCACAGACACTAACATTTGGAATATGCTGGGGGCCCCTTCCCGATCTGAAAACCAGAAGTTCAGTTTTTTTCGCATTATACTTTAGGTTATGTGACTCAGCATAGCCTTCGCATATTTTTAACAATCGTCTAATGCCTTTGATAGAGGGGCTGAGCAGGACCATGTCATCAGCATAACTAAGATTGTTAACATAACGTTCACCCAACCTCAGACCAACTGGGGTCCTGCTCAGCTCCACTATCAACTCATTGACGTATAAATTAAACAGATCGGGAGAGGTAAGCCCACCCTGCCTAACACCACAGGACAACCTGAAGTCATTGGACACAGCACCACCCCACCTAACAGCATTGGTCTGATTTCGATACCAATATCGCATCAGCCCAACCACTCCATTTGGAATGTTTTGTCTTTCCATTTTCTCCCATAGCAGGTCATGATCTAAAGTGTCAAAGGCATGACTAAGGTCTAAAAAACATGCGTATACGCTAGTTTTCTGACCGACATAGTGTTTGACGACCTGTTTCAGAGAAAAAATGGCCATGTCAGTAGAGACTTCCTGTCTAAACCCAAACTGTCCATCATCGATGTTCAGTGACGGAGCCAGTTTCTGGTGTATAAGGCGCTCAAGTACCTTGGCCACAATCGTCGCCAGTGAGATAGGCCTATAATTACTTAAACTCGATACGTCACCGGTCTTACTCTTAGGAATAGGCACCACCAGCGTGCGAATCATACTAGTTGGCAAATAACAATGCTGCGCGCAGAGATTAAACAACCCTGCCAGCACTTCGCATACATGATCACCCCCGTATATCAAATGCTCAATACTGAGGCCGTCGTGGCCCGGAGACTTTCCACGCTTCATACTCTTTAACACTAATAACACATCCTCGGTAGATATATGGAAACCCTCCGCGCCACTCTTCGTCTCCACAGCATGCGCGCAATTTCTGGTTTTGAGAGGACTCATTTCGAAATATTGTCTAAACTTATCCGCTATGCCAGTCAGGTCAGTCTCACCCTCCACACTAATTGGCATGCTAGTCTTAGGATTTAACTTTTTAACCTCTTTCCAAAAACTAATAAAATTCTTATTCTCTATTTGACGAGTCAATACTTCTAATTTAATTTTTTCTTGATTATTTTGTACGTACTTCATGGCATATTTGTCTTCTTGCCATTCAGTAATAAATTATTAACCGTAAACCAGTTTACCACTTCTGAAATAGCCTTGTTCACGTCTTCATATGTTAATTGTTGTCTTTTTACTTTAAACACTAAAGATGTCCGCGAACAAGACAATTTCATGGGTATCTTTTACAAAGTACGGTAAGTCATTTACATAAACAAGAAACAAAAACGGGCCCAAAATAGATCCCTGGGGGACACCCATAGAGACAACAGACCCCATAGATCTCTCTCCGTTCACATCAACTTTTTGAATTCTATGACTCAAGTATGAATTTAGCAAGTTCAGGGCCAATCATCATCATCAGGGGTATCATCTCTGTTCTCCCAGTTTCAAGAAACCCATGATCATCATCATCATCATCGTCCTAGCGCTTATCCCGACCTCTGCCAGGGTCCGCTTTCCTACTCATTCTTCTCCGCTTCGCTCGGTCTTCGGCATCCTCTCGTCGTAAGCCGTTGGCTCCCGCATTTCAATGTTTTTCCGCATTTCGATTGACATCGCTTCCTGGGTCACCCACGGGGCCTCTTTCCTGATACCAGCAGGTTAAGGCACTCATTTCCCACGTATCTCTGAGGCATTCGCAACACGTGACCAAACCAGCGCAGACGAGCCTCCTCGATCTTATCTGCGATAACCTTTACGCTAAAGCTGCCACGGATGTACTCGTTACGTATTCGATCGAGTCGCGGGAGGACCAAGAAGTGATGAATTTATATAAGTATCACTGAGTTTGACACAATATGTAATCAATGTATAATGGATGCAGATAGATATTTATCTTAAATCAAATAATACGGCACGTCATATAAATGTGTAAAATACATGCATTTTTCTCGAAACTGTCGGGTCCGATTTCGATGTCAAGCAGCATAAAAACACAGTTGAAGGTGCTCTACCTGTACTCCGTAACCAAGTCGCTGCTGGTTCAAAAAACACGGCACTTGTCATATAAATGCTCAAAACACATGCATTTTTCTCGAAACTGTCGAGTCCGATTATGATGTCAAGCAGCATAAGAACACAGTTGAAGATACTCTACCTATATTTCGTAACCATGTCGCTGCTGATTTAAAGAATACGGCATTTGTCATATAAATTTGTAAAACATGCATTTGTCTCGAAACTGCCGGGTCCGATTTTGAGTTCAAGCAGCATAAGATCACAGTTGAAGGTGTTCAACCTATATACTGTAAGTATACCCCTATTAGTTTATAGGTTAGGGCGCTTCCGATGCAAAATGCTCCAATCAAATATTTGTTTATTTTTCAGAACTGCCGATCAGTTTTTGATGCCCTTCTCTATAAGGATGTATTTGAGAGTGCTAAACGTAAATACTATAACGATGTCGCTGTTTGGCCATAGTCCACTGTCCCTACATAAGTACCCAGTCTCCTTTGGAAGCAAAAAGCGTGAGAGCAAATCTAAGTGGAATGTATTGCTCTTAAGATAAGGTCCATTTTTGTATCACGGCCTTTGAAAAGCGGAGCGACTCGTAACATAGTAAGTGATACAAAAATTAACCTTATTGTATGAACAATGCACTTTGATTTGCTCTCGCGCTTTTTTCTTCTGAATTAGGCTACTGAATTTAGTCAAATGTAATCAGCGCATTAGTAGGAAACTGAATTAGAAGCGCAACATTAAAAAAGCCACTCACAAACACACTTATTCATTTCTTGATTGCGATATAGATATGTTATTGATAAATGCCTACTGCATTTGATATGAATGTTGTTATAATTTTAACGAAAACCCCTTGAATAATTGTTAATTACATATATTTTATTTAAGTTAAATACAGTGCAATACAACGCATTGCGCGGGAGGTGAAACAGGCAGGTAGCGACACCTACAGTAACGCTTTAGAACTAGTTACATGAAGGCGCGAATTTTAAAAAGTTTAACATATGTGATTGGGTAAAACACATTGTAAAAACAAGCTGCGTTATTGACATCTTACAACGCTATGATGACGCACTGCTAAACAGCCTAAATTCCAAAACACAAACAGAAAACGTTAACCGGAATCCCTTCCGCGAAATATGAACATCATCAAATAGGTATATAAATTGAAAACAAGCATTGGTCGCGTAGTAAGTTAGACTGCATCTTTTCTACTGTTACTTTTACTTTGGAAATAAAGCAATCTTATTTATTTTATTTTATTTATTTAATTTGCCAACAGATTTACATTCTTCTTTTCCAGGTTAACAAAAAAAATGGCATTGAACGCAGAGGGAGTATAACATAGAGATGACAAGCTTATATTAATACCATGCATGAACGAGATCACAACATACAAAATCTGCTAGGAATGAAAAGGACGAAGACAATATTTGTTGTCCTTGTCGGAAAATGAGATTATTTTGTTGGTCGCAATTGCAAAGCATCGTGATGAATGTGTAACCATGATCCAATCTGGTCGGGGAAGCGACAGAAGCAGACGACACTACTGTAAAAAATGTAATAAGGATTTAAAGAAAAAATACGAAACCAAGTAACTAGGTAATCACATACCTAGTTAAAAAATTGTAGGTGCGGCTAACAAGATTAGGTAGGTAAAGGACCCTCGTCGACTCGTTTATTCTATGCGAAATCGCTCGATCTAGAAACATAAAAACGGATAGTAAGACGGACAGCCTCCTAGCCGGATAGCCGGATATCCGGTGGCCAGATATTTGGATGGACATCGTCTCTGAACAAGTTATGCAAGCTGTGACCGCGGAGTGGGACAAAACTGCATGTGTTTACGTGATTTCAAGTCTTAGTTGAATGTGAATAATTTGAACGTTGAACTGAACAATTATTCCGACCTCGGACGGATTCCTAGTTTCGAAATACGGGCTCAATCATTAACCCCCAGCATTGTGGAGGAGAGCAAATTTGTATTTTAAATCCAGTATAATTTACCGTGATTGATTTTGGATAAAATATTACACTGCATTATTATACTAAACAACCCTGTTGGACTAAGTACATAATGTGCACACTCGTGTAAGTCACACATATCCCCGAGTAAATTAAATGTGTGGGCATGTGCTACGTCACTGCAAAGCCCACCGTGGTGCAAGTAGCTTTTCACCCGATTGCGACAGAAGGACGGTTGTTTCTGATGAGCAAAATCACTTTTATGGACTTTTCATAAATTTTGTATTATCCGGTATCCGGCCAGATAGTAAATTAAGGCCGGATTGGCCCAATGCCGGATACTAACCGGATATCCGTTTCACCTCTAATGAAAACCCACTTTATCACAGATTTACTGAACTCATATTATACTTAAACAGAAAATTTAAATATTTGTCATTGCAGCAACGTAAGCCAAAACACTGTGCCAAGCACAAAGGAGGATGCAGAAAGGGAACTACCACATGATCGCCTTAAAACAGGGCTAAAGCCAGGGCGATAAGGATTTCAACGTAACGGTGCACAAAGGCGTTTTGCTAATAAGACTTGAATGTGGAAGGATTTCTTCCAATAGGAAGAATTTTTCTCCGTATTGCTATGCTTTGTAACTACTGTTATAAAATTATAGCTTCAGTGGAGTTTTCTTTGTGCACGAAATTGAAAACACCAGGTTTATTGCTAGTCGTATAGCCAAGAAATAGCAGAGGTGGACTTTGTATACATTTATGAGCGGGTGGTTGCTAAACCTTCCGCCTTAGTGATATATCCAATTTGTCGACTTCGAGATTTGATCGCCCTTACGTGGGTAGAGACTTCCCTGGAAAAAGCAGTGAAGTCTCTTATTCCTTTTAAAACTTATTCCCCGTAGACACCTGACCGATACGTGCTCATATGCAGAGTATCGGACACATAATACCTACCGCAACGTCATCTTCTTTAGATATCACTGTCGATCTAAACGATGACTCAGTTGAAGATCCCAATTATGTTGTTAGTGTCGAAAATAATGATTCATTCCAGTCGTTATCTGTGTTACAAAATGTACCTGAAAATGTAAGCATAGAAGGTAGGCCACGAAAAGGCTGAAAAAGAAAATATGGAGGGCTCAATAGATCAGAATGGAAGACGAGAACATACAAAATTTTACCGTACGTTAAGAAACATAATGTAAACCAAAAAACATTTATAGATCATCAATGTAAATACTCAAAAAAGTGTAATGAAGTAATATCTGCCGACAAAAGGCGAATAGAGTTCAACAAGTTCTATGCGCTGGGGTCATATATTGTGCTAAGTTTATTGTAGCATGCGTTAAAGAGGAGCATGTGAAACGTTCTTATATCACGAGAACTAAAAATAAAAAATAATTGACAAAAAAATTACAAAATGAACTAGTTTGCAGAGAAATGTTTGTAAAAATTCAAACAACTCTTAAAAGAATTAACACGGCACGGCCAGAAAAGGTCAGATACCATACAAGATAGACGTGTTGTGCACGGAGGCCATAACAAAGTAGCTCCAGAAAGTGAATTACTTTTTACTCACTTAGTAAATAAACTTCCTCAAACGAACGGATCAGGCCAGATACCTGGGGTCATTACTAAGCGCAACTGGTGACATCGACAGCGACGTCAAAGCCCGAATATCCACGGCTTGGGCCAAATGGCGGGAGGTGACGACTGTCATTTGTGACCCCAAGATGCCGATGAAACTGAAGGGACAGGTTTACAAGTCCATTATTAGACCTGTTCTCTTATACGGCAGCGAGACTTGGGCGCAGATTATATCAAGCAAGCTGCGTCGGCGACGTAGGTTGCGTTATGCTGTCAACTCAAAATTGTATGAACTTCTAAAGCGCGCGCCGACGCAACCTGCGTCAAAAATTCATACAATTTTGAGTTGGCACTTGTGACTGCATTAAAGACCGACCAAACCTAAGCCCAAAATACGCTGACACTGCGATAACTGGCGTTATAACTGAACTTAAAACCGTTGTAACTCAGAAACATTGAATTCTAGAACACAAGTTCCTAAAGAAAATCGTCGAGATCTGAATTTCAGGTGACAACTATCAAACTTTAAACCGTTATAACAGGTCCTAGAACACTAGATCCAAAAGAGAAATGACAGTACTCTTCGAGATTTACATTTCGGATGACAGAGTTGTGTTTGACATCTGTCACCTGAATTTCAGATCTCGACGAGTGTTTTTAATTTTTCATTAGAAAATAGTGTTCTAGGACCAATAGTTTCAGAGTTACAACCGTTTTAAGTTTGACAGCTGTCACCCGAAACGTAGATGTCAATGAGTACAATAATTTCTCTTTAGGAACTAGTGTTCTAGGACCCATAGTTTTAGAGTTATAACCGTTTTAAGTTTAACAGCTGTCACCCGAAACGTAGATTTCGAGGAGTACCATAATTTCACTTTAGGAACTAATGTTCAAGGACCAATCGCTTCTGATTTAAGCGAGAGAGGTGAGATGGGGATAGGGTGTAAAATTTGCCACAATAAAAAAATGCTTTTGTGAAACTTGTCGAACAAATCATGTTGACAGCTCGCGTTAAAAACCCGAGGCAATCGACTATATGCGGCGTTATCTTAGCGACGGCGTTTTCTGAGCTCCGGTTTGGCCGGTCCTTAAAAAACATGCGTCGGCGCGCGCATTCAAAATTCATACAAATTTGACTTGACAGCATAACGCAACTTGCGTCGCCGACGCTTGGTATAATCCGCGCCTTGGCCTCTACTAGAGCGTCACAAGCAGGAGTTGCGAGTCACGGAAATGAAGATGCTTCGGTGGATGTGTGGGGTTTCTCGCAAAAAATCGTGTGCGGAGCGCCCACATCCGCGGACTATAATAATCAATCCCGTCACATTATATTTTTAAACAAATATTCAGGTTGTGTTCGTTATATTTTAGTAAGAATTGGGTTTATCTGTTATTTTACCGTGATGCTCGTCGGCTTTATTTGAAAGGAGGCGAAACCTCTTCTAGATAAATAAAAAAAATTGCGCTCGTTACGTGACTTGCAAAAAAATTTTATTTTGTCAAGCTTACAGTAACGCGAAAGGTTTTACAACCACCCGGCAATAAATATATTCAGAATACACCTCTGCTATTAACATGCCTTTCTTGGCTATATGCTAGTCGTATAAACCTGGTGGTTTCAATTTTGTGTACAAAGAAAACTCCTTTGATGCTATAATTATCTCCGTGTTGTTATGCTTTGCAACAATAGGAAGAAATCCTTCCGGCGAGCCGTCAAGCCTTATTAGCAAAAAGCCTTTGTGCTCTGTTTACGTTGAAATCGTAATCGTCGTGGCTTAAGCCCAGTTTTATGGCGATTCTAAAAGTGTGCAGATTGAGAGTTTGCCATTTGGAATACTATAGGGTCCTTGGCTTGTATTGGCCTGTATTGTCCTTGATAAATGGCAGGCGACCAGTTTCCGTAATCGCAAACCATTGGGTGTGATTTTTTTGCTTCGGTAGTTAAAATAACGGTTTAATGACACACGATTGGGGGTTTGCGTCGCCGTATGAAAAGGTGCACATTGTGACCGGGTAACGGTTTCATGGATTCGCAACCGGATTGAAAGGTTTCTAGCCTTTGTGGTCCGTTGTTGGGTAACGATATCACCGCGGATGACTTAATCAAAGCAAGATAATAGCCGAAGTTCGACCAGCTTTGCAAGGTTATATACTTATGATGCACGTGTATGTTCAAAAAAATTTCTTGGGCGATTAGCACAACGCCTGATAACTCAATTATATCGGCTTGATATTGAATTTCTGGAAAAAATTTAAAGCCAATACACAAAACATAGGCGTAAGTATGATTACTGCTATCCATCTGGAGGTATCTACTTCGTCAAAAAAATTCCAAAAAAAAATTTTTCGTCAATTAACAAACCATTTTAGTTTACAACAAAAGTGACAGTCTAAAAATTTTCCTGACCACCAGCCGGCATAATGAGAATTGTAATGAATAAAGCTTATAAAACGTTATGTCCTCTCGTAATTATTTAAATTCTTTAGCAAGACAATTTTTTTATATTAATGTTTAAAATATTACTAATTTGCTATGAAACGAACGTATTCTTGGCATGAAATTATGATCACACCTGAAAAAAGCTATTGATGCACAAACTTATCTGACCCGGCGGCCAAAACTGGAACCAAGTGTCGCCATTTTGAAATGACATGTCCAATGCCATTAACAGCGACGTTGTCACTGAGTCAGATTAGGTTTGTAGCACTGCATAGACAGACAGGTAAAAAAATCCTTGATCTTCTAGTATCGAATGTGCTGAGTTCGCAACCTTGATATTAAACATCCTTTCACTATTGGTCTGTCTGTCGCCGTGGGCGTGGCGCGCATTGGGCCGCCGCGCCCGCCTGCCTGCGCCGTCGGCTGCCATCGCTGTGTGTGGTCTAAAGTCTGTATTAATGTAGCAAAGTTACAACTTTCACCATTAACTTACTCATCTACTTTCACTGTCGTAGAAATTTTAACAAAAAGATTTACAGTAATTTAAATTAATCGTAATAAGAAACCACCATTAAAACACCGTGAAAAGCTTTTGTCAAAATTTTAAACAATAAAATAAATCATATTTATTAATTATTCTGCCCAATTTTGATTTGAGTATATCTTCAAATCAAAATTGGGCACAAGGGCTTTGTTACGTTTTTCGAAAACAGTTCTTTTACGTATCTGCAAAGAAAATAATGTTCCTAATGGAGTTAGATCACACAATCTGGGTAGATAACTTAAAATCATTTATTTATTTATTTAACATTTTATTGCACACAGTAAATTACATAGAGAAACATTATACTTATATCATTCGTTGATGTTCATTTCTTTTCCTATACAAAATTTTATTCGGCGATGAAGCTCACTGTTGGTTAAATGAGTAATAAACACACGACGGCCACATGCACGAAATCATATTAAATAAATAAATATGATTGGACAGATTCACACCACCTGAATGCGTTATGCGTTGCGTCAAATACCCTAACCGCTTGGCCACCGACGCTCCATTGTACAGATATAATAAGACCACGCTAAGTCCGAATCGGTTTTAAAAAAGTAAATTGAAATCTCTGTATGGCAACTTATGCCATGTCATTTTTCCGTTATAGAACGTCATTCATAAAAGTCATAACAAAGAATTTGACTGCATTGAAAAATATTATTAAGGCGATTGGCACATTGGAACGCAGCAGCAGGGTAGAGGGCGCCACCCTCTCGGAACATACTGAGTCCGTAAATTAAATTAATTTAAAATGGTTAAAACAAACATCTTGCTATAGAAATATATACATTCAGTTGATTAAACAGTGATAAGCTTGTGTTAATGTTATTTTGTGGCGGAACTAAATATTCTAAAATAATTTGAAAACTGAGTAACGGAACACCTATCTGACAATCCTGGATACCTCACTTCACAGCAGCGGCCTATTTGATGCCTTTTTTGGAGAAAGTACAGCGGCAAATACTTATCTGACCCGCAGCCCAACCGCCTAATATTCGAATTGAACGTCGCCCTCTTCTAGCAATAGGATATACTTACAACATTATTGTCAGTTTAGAGCAAGTATATATGATGGGCAAGTATTCAGATATACTACTATATACTTTAGATTATAGTCAGAAGGCGATGCATTTCGATCACGATTGTGATCGACTTAATTTATTTGTCAGTTTGAAGAATTAGTCCGTGGTATTGTTGATAGCTTTCATACGAAAGAGAGAAAAAGAGATAATGAAACGAAAAATACGCGGCTATACGAAATATTATCAAGGAACAAAAGATCGTAATAAACAAATCACTGGTAGTCGTGGGACTCATGGGAAAATGACTACCATTTCTCTTTAGGGACTAAAGCACGTCACGCACAACCGTACGTACTGCGTTCCAGTGTGCGAATCACTTAAATAATAATGGGCAATGACTGACAAGGACAGATTATCCAATCTATATTGCCATATCCACACTTTATAATTTCTACCACTGTCAGTCGATTCGGACTTAGCGTGGTCCTACTATAGCTACCTTCATTTGCCAGTCTAACCATGAAGGTAGCTAACTTTCCAATATCTTTGTGTGAATACAGATTATAAAATATTGTTTTCAAAATTGGTATAAACCAAATTGGTATTGGTGGTTTGATAACAAATGTACCAATTTTTACAGACACCGACGGAGACTTTATTGAATACTTTTAAATATGTAATAAATTAATAATAATAAGATTGGCGGCAAAAGTAGCAAAAGTATAAGGTATAAAACAACAATAAAGTATCAAACAATAAAAGCCACTACTAAACCAATTGGTTCCGTATTATTCTTTTCCATTTGGTCGTCACAGCCCATAATAGTCCACTGCAGGACTTAGGGCTTCTGCCACGTTATTGCCATAATCCCCACGCTTGGCAGGCGGATTGGAGATCGCAGTGTTGAAAATATAAAAATGGAAAACACTGCTGCCCATTTTCGACTCGAAAACAGGCGACTAACGCCTTGTACGACACCCACGAGTGTAAGGGGTTGGTGCTTCTCTACTCAGTCGGACACCTGTAGACATAGATACCACACGGCCAATGTGGTATAGTCGAGTTCTTTAATATGTGAGCATTGCCAAGGCTTCAAATATAAATGTACATGGACGAGTACTTACATATCTAAGCAGATGTACATATGTTTTATTGATGAATCTGCTCAGATATATAAGTACCCTTCCATGTACATTTATATTTGAAGCCTTCGTAAGGCTCACATATTAATGAACTCGACTGTACGTTAGGCATACTGAAAGTTATGTGTAACTTATTGGTATATTTTGGAGCGACCGTGGCCGAGCGGTTAAGGTATCCGACTCGTAAGCGAGAGGTACTGGGTTCAAATACCACTACGGTCATGTACCAATATAGCTATTCTAAGGCAGTCCGTACATGACGCAACACGGACGCGACAGCGACGCGACGGAGACATGCAGGACGCATGCACGACACATGCACTACACATGCACGACACATGCACGACACATGCAGGATGCATGGAGGACGCATGCAGGACGCATGCACGACACATGCACGCGGCACTGTCGGCTGACAGTCGGATCATTTGGCTTGTGGCCAAAATCAGAATTAACGCTGCCATCTTGTACAGCGTCACTTTTAACAGACAGCTGGAGTTAGTATTTGACACTCACGCCCTCATCCAAATGCCAAATGATCCTTGTAACTGTTATGCAATGAGGAAAGAAAAAGCTCCTTTTAAGAGGAGAGAGCACAATGTCAAATAATGCGTGAAACAGATGTGCTCAAACTAGAAGAACATTATATAAAATACCATTGCATCATAGTTTATCTTATGTTATACACTCAGCTGCACAAAAACTTGGCCAAGTGCTTGTCGCAAATTTATAAACAAACTGTAGGTTATTTATGAGATGTTTATGAGATTAAGGAACTTGTTTAGTTTATATACTTGTCTAGAACACGAGACGACCCGTCGTCGTCCCGTGTCCATGACGATCGTTCGACGTTCGACGTTGAACAGTCTCGGAGCCGATTGTCACCGAGAGTAGTTCAGCTCAGTAATACCATTATATTCTACTGTCGTTTATTTTATATGTATGCAAAATTTCAATTCATTTGATTACAGGAAAGTGGGAATGTATGTTTGATGTGAACGCTGACTTGTAACCAATGAGAATGGAGAACAGCATCCCAGTACTTTAATTAAAAAAAAATAGAGTGTAGTTGCTAATTTTTTGCTTACAATTGTATACTCGATAGTTTAAAGGTTCAGATAATTTAAGGTTAATTCTGACGTCAGCTAGGTGAGTCAGGTAAATGTAGGTAGGTACGTATAATATCTAAACTTCTTAAGTGTATGCGGGCTCCCAACACACTCTATTCTCCTAAATTACCAGTTCAACTGCGTTACATTTGAGTCAGTATATTTATTAGTCTTGTTCGAGGCCAATCCAAAGGCTGTATGTATCTCCGAATACTGGGCAAATAAAGTCTAAGATTCGATAAAAGTAATCCGAGAAGTACGATGATGATGAGAGTGTCGGTAGCCTAATAGTTAAGGGGTCAGACTTATACCCTGAAATACTGGATACGAACCCCAGGTCCACTATGTACCAATGACTCTTTTCTGAGTTATGTACAGTTGAACATCAACCTATACCCACCGTAAGGTGAAGGAAATCACCATAAAGGCGCATTTTCATTGGTCGTTAGCGCCCGTATGCGGGGTACGAGAGATTTCTGTAACGCATGCCATAGGGCCCGCATGCGGGGAACCGTTTACATTGGTCGTTAGCGCCCGTATGCAGGGTACGGGAGATTTCTGTAACGCATGCCATAGGACCCGCATGCGGGGAACCGTTTACATTGGTCGTTAGCTTTCGCAAGCAAGGTGCGAAAGAACCGTATTGACTGATGACGTCGAATGACCGAGGTGCTATGAGGGAGTCCCCGAATGCTTTGTATCGACCAAGTTATCGACTGACTAATTTCATTGGTCGTTATCCCGAATGCGGTAAGCCCTCGCACGCATTGAATCGACCGAGTTATCGAACGATGAATTTCATTGGTCGTTAGCCCGCATGCGGGAAGTCCCCGAATTCGGGCTAACAACCGATTTATCGACCAATGAAAATGCGCCTTGATTATAAATATCGGTCGCGCTCCCGCCCAACACGCGGAGGCCCGCGGTCCAACTTTCTGCTTTTCTTAGTTGACTTTGCACAGTCTTTGACACCTCTGAGTCTGTTGGAACGCACGTCACTCTTTACGACCTGGGCCGATTTCTCCTTACCGTACCTGGAGAGGGTAGCCAGACATCTGTTCCCCACGTAATTTACAGCACAATCTATTATCAGTTTACCTGTTTTACATTTATATTCAGTATCCGAGATGTACTATGATGAGTACGTTGGAGGCGTAATGGTTAAGGGGTAAAACACGTACCCCGAGGTATGAGAGTTCGAACAGCAGTGCCAATGAACACTAACCAGTGTCCTTGCGGTAAGGGAAACATCGTGATGCAATATGCACGTTCAGGCCCCAGGAATGTCCAATCTGGTCAGGTTCCCTTGTTAACAGAGTCACGGTGGTCAGATGGCAGTTGCTCCACTATAATTGCCTGATCTCCTAAATCATGAATCAAGACGGACCCAGGGCACTTGCGCGCGAGACCACAACCGGGACATTATCGCCAAGATGACCAGCCGAGATGTATGGTTAATTTTAAATTGTCATTGAAGGATAGGTATTTTGTTTATATTCAGAGGCCCACGCGGATATAGTCGCGGGCAACAGGTAGTATATAATAATAATATGGATAATCGGCTGTCAATCGGCACGCTCATGCCCTATCATCGCCACAGAAACCATAACCACATTGCCGTCCCTCTGTTTTTATTCGTCATTGCTGGGGGGCTTATTGGCTAACTCACTGGAAAACTGAATTTTTCATATAAAAATCTTACACTACTTTAATTTTGTAGACACTATCGCTAGTGGCCAACGTAGATGACGTAGTGTAGAATTATCTAATGTCAAATTCAGTTTGCAACTGAGTTGGGCAATAGTCCCCCCGTCATGCTACTATATGAACTAGCGTTAGGACGAACTTTCTGTTCTGGCTCTAATTTTATAATAGTTATTCAAGTAATAATTTATACAGGGTTACAGGAAAAGTCGACCTAGATCCGTTAAAGGCGTGTAGTACACATCATTTCTGAATGATTTCACCTATTGGCTATTAGCTACATCAGATTATTAGGCCATATCTCAAAATCGATGCTATGTAGCTATGGTGAGCAGATAGGGCTACATTTTGAGACACTGCCTGTTTAAAAATGCGGAGAACGTGGTAGTTACTTACTTAGATGATAAGGGACTTGCTTGGCTTTTTGTTTTTATGTTTTCTTTCTTTTCTATACATCTCGAAAAATAGGAAATTGTAGTTCTAAATTGCAGTCCGGTATCGCTACGCAAACCGCCAGAATAGACACATGCAACATCCATGTGTAAATAAATGTTTCCTATTTCCTCAATGCCTATATAGAATACCTACCTTACGCTACGTAAAATACCTGTTTTTTGTTTACCTATGGTTCCTGAGCTATCTGTCGGCGCCTTCAGACATCCCTACATCGATGGGGTAGGTAATGTCAAAATTAAGCAGTGGTCTACTTAGAGGCGGTCAACGCATTGGTGGCGCCTCTGGTCTTACTGATGTCTATAGGCGGCGGTGACTACTATCCATCAGTTAGCCAGCTTGTCCGTTTGTCTGCCCTGCCGTGTTACATTAAAAAAATTGTCACAAGCATACGGTCCGCCTGATGGTAAGCAGTTATAACTAGTGTCATGTAACAAGAGACTTGGCGGGTCACGTGGTTCGACTTGTGCAGTAGGCGATTACCTGCGCAAAATCGCCTCTACTGCCATTTGACAAGTCTCTTCTTTCATGACGCGGATTATATCTACCGTATGTTTGCAATACTATGGTAGTTATCACTAGAGCGTTGTCCAACGAGCGACCCAGTAAAATACGTTGCTCTGACAGCAAGAAGACGAGGCCCCTCCATTGCCAAAGCTCTCTCAACTCATGCAGCATATACCTAAAGCATTGTCTCCTAAACTAACATTGTTGTTCATTGTTCATTTATTGCATAAATTATAAATTTACATGTCCACTTTGTTAAATTCAATTTTTTATGTGTTATTTTAACATATAACTTAAATTATATACACTACACAGGTATTAAATACACAGTATTTAATACCTATACTACAAATTGTATAGTATAGGTATCAAACACAGTATAGGTATTAAATATTGACACACTAATTATAATGTTAATTGTGTGAGCATGTTTGGGTCAATGACATTGTTTTATTCCTTTGTAGAAATCATCTATGTTGTAGCAAGCTATGCCAACCAAAACATTTTTTAATTTATTAGTGAATGTGTCGACATTTGATGCATCCCTTACATCTGACGGTAATGCATTATATAGCTTAGGGCCTACGACATCCAGCATCTTGCGCGCCTTGGCGCGGCGCCGCGGCGGCACGGCCAGCAGGTGCCGGTTGCGGGTGTTTACATTGCAACGATTTAAGAAAAAATAAACACATGGAAGTTTTTGTATAAATGTATTTATTTGGGATTCATAGTGGCTAAATCTGAGTTAGAACTCTTTATGTACACAATATATACAATTTTATTAAATATAAGTATCACAAAGTATACAAATAAATACAATAAACAAGCGTAAGATTTATACGACTGTGGTGGGTTAGTAATACTATCCCAAAATACAAACACAGTTGCGTACACCTACATTTCAACCTTCAAATTCATTAAGTAACACATGGACTTTTTGATAGTATCTTTATCATCCGAGCGGTTAGTCCCGGCTTCTGCCAGGGTCGGCTTTCCTACTATTTCTTCTCCACTTCGCCCGGTCTTGGGTATCCTCACGTAGTAAGCAAGTGGCCCTCGCACCCAACTAGGCTATGTCAATCCACCGGCTCTTGGGCATCCAACGGGACCTCTATCTAATACCGGCAGATTTAAGCACCACTATCACTCCTCTCGTGTGTCTCTGGGGCTTATCACTGACTATTTTCACAATATCTAATAATTAAAACATACAAATTAATAGTTTCATTTGTATGTTTTAATTATTAGATATTGTGAAAATAAAGATAATTTATAAAACTTTGATAGAAAACAAATAATTTGATCTATTTACTCATTTAATGATAAGACCTGCTTTGATTTAACTTATTTGGAATAACAAAAAATTAATAACTTTTTATGCTTTAAGCAATACCTAAGTAACTGCCTACCTTCCTACTAACTACCTAAGTAAAATAAAACTATACTAAGAACACCTATAAATAATACGCACACTATTTACATTATAATAGTCCTATAAATACAGACTCTGTTGGCAACTGACGCACGTCGTATGGCGCAGTTCAAACTCAAGCCTCTCGATTTTCTGCTTGAGGAACTGCGCCTTGAGCTCCAGTTTTATTTCACGTTCCTTCCTCCTGTTCCGGCTTTCTTTAGCTGCCTGGTTGTTCTTGACCCGCTGCCGTCTATAGGCCTCATCCTCCTTGCGGTCGGAACGGACAACGCGGCACATTCGCGGATTGCTTGAAACCACGTCGCCTCCATTCCGCGCCCGGATTGCAGCCATCGCGGTTTCTTCAAACAATTTATATACCGGGTCGTTGTCAACCTTGTACTGCTCCGGTGACTCCGGTGGCGTAGCTGGCTGCGGCTGTAGTATTGGCAAAACCGGCGACTGCAGTATGGGGTACGGCATATACCGACCCACACTACGACCCGACAATGATGACCGGGCGCTATCCAGCGACCGCGGTGAGGCCATCGGCGACGGAGGACGGAACGGAGCTTGCAGCGTAAATATCGGCAGTCCGTGCGCTAGCGTAGCTGGCTGCGGCTGTGGTAACGGCGGCACCGGCGGGTGCAGCATGGGATACGGCATATACCGACCCACGCTATGACCCGACAATGAAGACACCGACCGCGGTGAAGCCATCGGCGACGGAGGACAGAGCGGGACTTGCGGCGCGAATATCGGCAGACCGTGCGGATACCAGGCATGGTTGGATAAATGCGCTGGTAGCAATGTTTCGAATGTCTTCGAAAGATCTAATGGTGTTTCCATTTTTGATAAAGATGCAGAGATGACACGTACGAGAAGAAGCTGCAGTGTGGTCCACTCGGCGTGTGAAGCAGGAATGAGTTTCCCGGTCCGGCGCAGGGTGGTTTATGGCACTGGCAGTGGGCGGGGCTAAGAAGGGGCGCGGGCAGGGGCGCGGGAATTGTGGCGTAGAAAGGGTTGTTTGCATTGTTAAGGGGCCCCTGTGCATGACAATGGTGCGCAAAGGGTAAAAAATAATTGCAAAGTGGCATTGCGGAAGTGTTAATTTTAAACTATCGTGATCAAAAACTCTATTTATATTGCAATGATTTTCTTTTTTAGAAGATCATTTTATGGCATTTGTGTTGGAGTATAATTTCTGTCATGTGGCAGTCGTGCGTTTATTCATCATTCAACCAAAAGTAAGCTTCATCGCAGAATTAAGTTTTGTATGAGGAAAGTAATAAACATCAACAAATAATTTTAAGTTGGCAAACCTAGATTGTATAATTTAACTCCATTTTCTTTGCAGATATGTCAATTCACTTTTCAACACCGATAAACCAGAGACGATCTAGCACAACATTCGGTGAATTATTAGCAAAAAAAACCTCTTGGCGACAATGTCCCGATTGTGCTCTCGCGCACGAGGGCCGGAGTCCGCCTTGACCATGATCCAGGATTTGGCATATCAGATAATTACAGTGGGGCGACTGCCATCTGATCTCCGCGATCCTGCTACCAGGGGAATCTGACCAGATTGGATCATATTTACACATTGCAATCCGGAAATACGAACGAATAATTCTAGGGTAAGTACATATTAAAAACGTCAAATTTTAAAATTTTATATTGACTTTACTGACTGACTGACGTGGCAGACTTGTAGCCTGTAGCGGGCTGATTTCATCCGCAAATGTCCTGATTAAGTACCAAGGAAAAAAGTGTATTATTGACATGCCCTATGTCGACGAACAGATCTAAACAAATTCCTATGACAATACCTAAGTATGATAATATAAGCAAGAGACTTGCGGGGATCGCTTGTTAGTAAAATAGGTATACGTAGTTTGATCATATTTACAATATTACGCTATCGAAGCCAGCGAAATATTATAGGTGTGATTGTGCGCTTGTGGTTTGTCAAATTTTCGTTAAAATAAAGTTGCACGGGATTTAAAATTTATATGCAAATCGTTACCTGTTATTTCCTTTTGTCTGGTACTTCTCTGTTATTATGTTTGAAAACTGTCTAAACCAAACCCCTTTCAGGTATCTACACAAAAAGACATGGCAAAACTATAAGGGACCCCTAAAAATTTAACAAAATGACTTGAGGAAATATTGTAATTTGCATATTCACAGTAAACCCGGCAATAAATACTACAGACTTACAATTAAACAACGTAGCATCTAGAAAGGGACCGGTTCTGCTATTGTCTCGTGCATTTGTAGGATCTACTTAGCAGTAAACGTGCAAAATCTGCTTTATGTCTGGTATTGTTCTCAATCCGGCTCACTAAAGATACTTTTCTGGCGATACATTGTGTCGGTGCGGTTCAATAGGAACCCTTCTGCGTTATCAGTGCGTCGCTGATAACGCGACAAAAATGTTGATGCAAAAAATGCTTGTCCATATTACTCTCTATAAATAAACACTCGGGTCTATCCGTTCGGGAGTTACGATTTTTTTATACCACACAGGTGGCAAACAAGCTTACGCCCTGCCTGATGGTAAGCAGTCACCACAGCCTATAGGCGAAGCCACAGGCAGACACACAAAGCGGTGGTCATCTTGGCGTTAACCTGTATATATCTAATGATATTGGCTTGGAGTAAAAATATTTGATGTGTGTTGAAAACTATCGTATGACACTCGCGTGTACTGGTAGGTAGTATTAGGTAGTAGATATTTAACGTATTTTTACTCGGTAGCCAGCTGAGTCACTAGCTCGTTGACCTTCCCTTTTGTACCTCTATAGGTATACCTATTCATTTTTGACTGATATCCAAATTAAAGTAAGTGAAGTTAATTTTAAGTTTTCTGTACCAAGAGAGTTCAAGTAGACTCTTTTCTTGCAATGTGAATTCTGGTAGAGCTTGAGCATGAAAATGTTTGTATATCCAGGCAAACTTTTCGATATCATCTTTATTTTGTACACATGAATATCTAAGTTTAGTTTTATGAGACAGGAAAATGGTAGCGTGCGTGGTGCCCTTGCTTACTCTGCACGGCGCCCCAGGGCTCCGCGGCGCACACTTTGGGCACCTCTGAGGTAAGTACAGTACTATGTGCCGCCATTTTGACATGTCGCGGCTACGTATCGCCGCGGTGGGCGCGGCTTGTGCAACGCCCGCGACCAACGACGGACCAGTAACAGGCTCATTGCTCTTTACTATGCTGTGTACTTTTCTCACCTATGCAAATCATAGTTTTCCGTTTTCGTAGAGTTTAAAACGTTTTTTCTTAATTTTTGTTTTGTTTTTTATGTCACACGGTAGGCAAACGGCGGGCTACCCGATGGAAAGTGGTCACCACTGCCTATAGACATTAGCAACGCTAAGAGTGTCGCCAATGCGTTGCCCAAATCTATAACACGTTGCTGTGGCTTATTCTTAAAAGGCAAATGCCCCTCCACTGCCAAAGCCACGGTTCCCGAAATACATAGAGCACTGGAGACCTTACTCACCGGCAGAAACACAATACTATTTAAAATAGTATTGTTTGGTTGCGGTATTCTGTAAGGTGGAGGTACTTCTCCAGTCGGCTGGCTAAAATTAATCATTCAGATTAAATAGATCAATAAATTAATAGTTTCAAGAATGCGGGATAAGTAGAACAAATCGTAAAGAGCTGCGTGACAGTCTTTTAAATGATCATGCAGCATCTCACATCGTATCTCGATGGTGCATGGCTAGCAGTGGCTGTTCAGCTGACGACAAACACTAATAGAAAACGTTAACCGAAATCCCTTTCGAGGAACATGAACATAACTAAATTATGAGTCGAAAACAAGCATTGCTAACATGTACCTACATAGATACTCGTAGTTGTACAAAAAAAAATTTGTGATTTGAAATACAGTTAACGAAATACTTAGTATAGGTAGCTAACACAATAACAGTCAGTCAAAATCGCAATAGTGGCCGCGAAAATTCGAAAATGGTATGAGACACCGCAAAAACTAACGAAATATTCACGAGTCACGCAAGCACATTGCGGACAATAGAATTGCGATCGACCGCGGTAGCCCGGTGGACACTGGACTGGGAGCGGCCACGGGAACCCTTACATTATGTGGGCGACAGGTACCGTCAGCAGAGCTAGCACTTTTGCCGTGTGATGTCCGACGGAGTATAATGATAGTAATTTTAAAAAAGCTTGGACCATGGGTGCTAGATAACTGATAAACTACTTATATACTTTTAAATATATACTTACTTATGACATGTTAAAGGTATCGGCCATAAATAATGCACATCGGCTAGTTTCGGCTTCGTATTTACTCACACGCGTCCGACAGACACGATGCTCTACTAAGCCCAACTATCCGATGTGCAATATTTACGGCCGATACCTGTATGGTATTATTGGCAGGTGTCACAAAAGGTGACTACCAAAACTGTAATCGAAATATGGTACTGATATCAATTATTTTATTGTATCTGACATAACATAGGTACCTAATAAGTACCTTTTTTATTGTAAATAGGTTACACTGAATCTATAATAATGGTGTTAGTGTTCATAATATGTCAAACATTCATATTTAATTGACATTGACATCAATGTTATTCTATTGGTTTACCTCGCTGTAATGGTAATGCTAGTCTGTGCCCGAAGCGTACATTAGAATTATACAGGATATGTATGCCAATACTGGAGCCGTCGTCAAAACCATCGTAGGCCATACTAATCCCTTCCCGATTACTGTACTGCCGTCCTAAAGCTAAAAGGCGGCTAAATGACAAAACTAGTTTTGAGCTAGAGCCAAAAAAGGAGAGAATTTTTTTGAACCGATGCTAGTCATCAAATTGATGCAAAAGCAAGGAGTTTTTCTTTTTTTACATGAAAATGTTCCTCTTGTTAAATAATAATATTTATGTTACTAAATTGCATACTATCCTTTCTAAACTTGTAAAATTTAAAGATTGTTTTAAGGAGGTATACAGTACTAAATGGCGGCTAAAGGCTCGTGACTGCTTTATAGATATGGAATTCAACTTTTACATATAAAGCAGTTTTACTTTTTAGCATATTTAAATCAATACCAAAATTGATCCAGTCTATAACAATAAAGCGGCTAACGGCATATTGCCGCCTTTTAGCCAAGTAGATATCGCACAACTTCTCTCTAATTGTTTTTAACTTACTTTTAATATTGTTATGCATGTCTTAAAAGCGGTTAATTTTCAAACCGCCTTTTTGACTAGTTTTGTCTCTATATTTTTTTTACGAATCCTGCACAATAATTGAAGTTAACTACAAATTCAAACAAAGTTATTGATAATAAAGTAATTTAATATATAGCAAAACCATTCCTCACTCATCCATAGACACTAAAAGAGAGGAGGCTAACGCGTCAATAAGCGGCCCAGCCGTGTTTTGGTTCGAAGCCTGTAGTAGCCCTCTAGAAGGATGAATCTGAACAGTTGTGGTCGCTCTGCTTAACCGTTTTTTCTACTACTGGCTTGCCTGGCTTCGGAGGGCAGCGGAATCCGAAGTATAGTGCCGCCGCTGGCCGACCGCAGGAAATTGAGGGCCCATGTAGCTGGTTAGCCACAAGTGAAAGACTGATATTCGTCCCTGATGAGGCCCTCGCCATCTCACGAAATATCCCAGATTGCTCTACCTGCTCAATCTTGCCGGTTGGTGACCATATTAGATAATAGAGATGATTGATTCGTTAAAACTAAATTCGTGTTTACTCAAGGCGTACATTTTTAGAACTTTGTTAACTGAATTATACAATTTAGATCCAATCGTGTTGAAGTGGCGCCAAGGAAATTAGGTACGCTGCCTTAGGGTTACAAACTGGGAGACCCGGCCGCCTACGTAGGACACTGTCCTCCACGGGGAGCTCAGTGTCATTTGCCAACAGATGCAGTGATAAATAATGTCACATAAAATACATCAAACAGATTCAAAATATCAAAATATATAATTTTAACAAAGTAAATTAGGAAGAGCTCTCACAAAAGGTGTTGAGTATTCAAATACCCCATCATTAGCCGCCTTTTAGCTTGAGGACTGCAGTGTAAGAGTTCACCAGGGTTCAGCATTGAGCCCTTACTTTTTTTGTGTTGTGCTCGATGCTCTCTCAGCGGAAATTCAGGACATGCCTCCTTAGCTTATAAAGTACGCTTACGACATTGTACTGGTGAGCAAGCTTAGACAGGATCTTGAGACCAGAGTAAACACGTGGAAAGATGTGCTGGAAAACTGTGGTTTGAAGTTGAATGTCGCCAAAACGAAGTATATGCAGCGCAGATCCCGAAACCATCATTGTAGGTAACGAAGCTTTCAATAGAACAGATAAATCCAAATACCTCGCATCCGTGATGCACGAGTCCGGCGATATTAGCCTCGATGTCAAGTCTTGAATCTCTGCAGCTTGGGCCAAATGGCGAGCACTCACGACAGTCACCTGTGACCATAAAATCCCTGTAAAGCTCAAAGGGCTTATATACATGACTTGACGGCCTGAGTGGTTCAGTGGTGAACATGCCAGTCAGCCACGCAAGAGGTCCCGGATTCGATTCCCAGCCGGGCAGAAATTTCAATTATGAATTTTAATTTCTGCTACGGGTCTGGGTGTTCTATGTATAATAAGTATATATTTTATAAAGTATATCAGTTAGCTAGCACCCATAGTACAAGCTTTGCTTACTTTGGGGCTAGATGGCGCTGTGTGAATTTGTCCACGATTATTTATTTATTTATTCAAGAGTATAATTTGACGAGTGATGCTTTTTGGCTGTGAGACATGGCCAGCGCTGATAAAACACGTTCGCGAACTTCACGACAGCGAAATGAAAACGCTGCGGTGGATGTGTGCAGTTACGCAACTCGATCGAGTACGTAACGAGTATATCCGCGGCTAACTTGGCATGAGGAATATTGCAGATAAGATCGATTAGGCTCGTCTGCGCTGGTTTGGTCACGTGTTGCGTAAGCCTCAGGGATACATGGGAAATAGGTGGCCCCGTGGGCGACCCAAAAAGCGATGAATTGATATCGCTGAGTAGAATGCGAGAGCCAACGGCTTACGACGAGAGGAATAGATTATGGCGATCCCGTACGAAGTGGAGAAGATTGAGTAGGAAAGCAGACCCTGTCAGAGGCCGGGATAAGCGCTAGGACGATGATTATCAATGGTAATGCTTATAATAAATAAATAAAAATTATTTTATGACTTGGAATCCAATGCAAATGGAATTAAACACCAAATATTATATAAATTTTCCACCGTAAGTACTAAAATTATCGGAATGATCTGATTGACACAAGTCCAGTGACACATTTAGGCCAGAAATCTAGAAGTAACGACGCCACGAACTCCAGATCACTTGTTACACTGTAGATTATGGCAAACTGTATTTAGACTGTAGAAGACCTATTGCGCCGTGTCTTTCAAGAATCTTGATCAATTATTGTGTAAAAGACTTGCCTCTTTCGCCTTGAAAATTAAGCGCAGGAACAAGAACACTAATGTAAGTACTTGTTCGACATCTCCCGTATAAATCGACGTTTATGAAATTGGGATATTACGATATCCAATTCATTATTGGTGGAATCAAAAGGGCCATGCCCTGTTTGCCCCTTTCAATGTATGTCTCTTTATTTTTCACAAAATGCATTACAGAGATTTCCTAAAACGAAACACTTGATAAATTAATAACTATTAAAATAAACATACGAGTACAACATGTTTTTCTGCTGTCCGTACTACTTTGACGTCATGATCCGGACACGGAAGGGGTTTTGATTCAAAATGGCAGGATGGCTAGCGTTTAATGACCAAAATACGCAACCACCAATATCACCTCTATCCCTTTACGAATAAAGAACAAACTCGCTTCTACAAACAGGCAGCTGTATATTCTACAGATGCCGTTACGGCATCTCCTTTTAAGCAAACTAGAGTAAGTTATTTATGCAACACCGTTATTCCATCAGTGCAATAAGCGAGAAAAGTGACCGTTCTTGAGACTTCCTGACGTCCATACTGTGTTACCATTACCAAATATTACCACAGTGCAGCCATATTTACCTACACTTAGCACGCCACAAAATCCACAGTCCCAGGCGTTGTCCTTAAAATTCCTAGGCATTGCTGTTGTAGTTTAAAGTTATTGTCTTGTTTGATGTTAAGTTCTCTTTATTGTAGTCCATACAAGTTGTAGTCGTATTATACTTTACGCTGTCTTACGACAGTAAGCACATTTTGCCTCGCGGTCAATTATCGAGCGATCAACTAAAGTTGATCACCGTCAGACAATGTGACCAATGGTCACCGAGACAGCGCAGTCATAGCCACGGCCGAAGTCAAAGACAAAATCGTTTTCTATATCAAGCCGACAATATTGAGTTATCAAGGCGTTGTACTAATTTTCCAAAAAATTATATACATACATATATTTTTTAAATATACACGTCCAAAAAATCCTACTCTTGCATAGCTGGACGAACCTATGTGTGCATTGATTGAGACATCTGCAAGGATATTGTTACCCAACAACGGAACACAAACCCCAAAAGATTCCCATCCGGTTGCGAATCTGTCAAATCAACAAATTAACACGGTTACAATGTGCACATTTTCAGACTGTGGCGCAAACCCCCAATCGTTTGTCATTAAATATGTATCAAAGGCGATCCGTCATTGCGGACCACACCAAGTGCTCTGTCTGTCAATCAAGCCCTGGGCGTTCCGAAGCCGTTGGCAATGCGATTCTCTTCGTCGGATCTCACGGGTTTTAGTTGATGACTGGACTATTACTAATACCGTAAATCTACTTAGCACCTAACTGATCTAGGTCTTGATCTGGCAGGTACCTACTGACTACCGTTTCAGCTTTTGAAGATCTTAGTATTATTTTCTATGCCCTATTGCATTTCATAACCTAGGAAATTAAGTTCGTGTGTGGAAATTCAAGAAACTCCACACGGTACTTCTTAGGAAGTCGACGGACGAAGGCAAACAATATTTAGGTACTTACTTTAACATAATAATATAATTTTGATAGGATGATATTATTACCAAATGAAACGTTCTACGTGCATTGTCCGTTATCTAAACAACCAAAGCAAAAAAAATCACAACCAATGGTTTTCGAATACGGAAACTGGTCGCCTGTCATTTATCAAGCCAAGGTCAGTCGTAGAGGGAGTATAACATAGAGATGACAAGCTAATAATAATACTATGCATGAACGAGATCACAACATACAAAAACTGCTTAGAATGAAAAGGACGAAGACAATATTTGTTGTCCTTGTCAGATTATGAGATTTATTTGTTGGTCGCAATTGCAATTGCGACCGACAAACCGATTGATGACGTCGATTTTTGACCAACATCAAAAATCGACGTCATCCCAAATGATCTCAATATAATTTCATAGTACATAGTACAAGCTTTGCTTAGTTTGGGGCTAGATGGCGCTGTGTGAATTTGTCCACGAATATTTATTTATTATTATATTATTATTATAATTATGAATTTTACGAGATTTATAATAAATAAAGTAGTGGATGTAAGCTAAAATCGATTGCTGCATAGTACTCATCATTTGAAAATGGTTATATGCTGCATATTAGGCTGCAAAAGCCGTATGAAGCGAAAATTAGAAGATTTATCCTTTCATACGTAAATACCATTTTTAGCTAAAGTATTGCTTGCTTTGTGAAAAGATTACTCTTTAAGAAATAAGTTGCGCATGTGTGCCATTTATTACTTTGCCTGTTATTCACTATGTATTTCCTGTGCACAATAAACTGTTAAATAAAATAAATAAATAAATTACTAGATTAGAACAGTAGAATATTAGTAGAATACTAGTATAATTTAATAGAACATTGGAAATAATGTGTAAAAACGTAAAATGTTATCACCATAATCAGTATATTATTTGACCAAATTGAGAATAAGTTAAAATTGTCATTTTCTGTAAAAAAAGTCAAGCTTCAACCGACGTTTTCTTATACTTTTTATTTGTCCGGGTTATAGGATTTTGTGGTGTGTGGTGCCGCCACCTTTAAGAATAGCACCACCCCATCTCTTCCCGTGGGTGTCGTAAGAGGCGACTAAGGGACAAATCCGAAAGGTGGGCAGCAGCATCTTTCCGGGTAGATTTACATCAACTGCACTGCGATCTCCAACCCGCCTGCCAAGCGTGGAGATTATGGCAATGACCTCCCCTTTCGTGGGAGAGGCCCGAAGTCCTGCAGTGGACTGTTATGGGCTGTGATGATAGGATTTTGAGGGATACCAGCTGTGGTACTGATCGTTTACTTTAGATGTGGGGTATTTTTTTTAATCGAACCAGAAACTTAAAGTTTAAGAAATGAGCAGTTTTGGTAATTGATAATCGCTTGAAATAGGTTCTTAGCAAATATTAATAATATACTTAATATTTTTTAGAGTCCGCAGACATATGATGTCAGAAGAGTCCAGAATTGTCCTGAGTTAGTTAGTTATAAATTGTTTTTAAAGAACAAAGAGGGCGCAATCGTTTCATGGAATTATATAAAGCTCTTTGTCGTACTTCGGGAAAGTGAAGGCTTTCATTTCACGTGTTAGAATTAAATTATTTCTTGATGACGTTTTTTCCCATAGATCTATATTAGAAAATCATTATTCTCTTTTAATTAAAGCTGTGTGTAAGAAATATTTGAATGTACGCATTGACTATGCTACAATCATCATCACAGCCCGTAACAGTCCACTGCAGGACTTAGGGCCTCTCCCATGAAAAGGGAGGTTATTGCCATAATCTCCACGCTTGGCAGACGGGTTGGAGATCGCAGTATTTAAAAATAACAATGGAAAATGCTGCTGCCCATTTTCCAGACTACGGAGACTCTTGATCTTTTGCCTCGAAAGCATTAGTCGCCTTGTACGACACCCATGAGTGTAAGGGTTGGTGCTATTCTACTCTGCCGGACACCACACGGCAAATATGATAATATATGCTACAATATTATTTACAAATAAAGGTGACAGCGTACGAAATATGTATAATAAATTGATTTTATTCAAAGGCCATTGAGCCCCTATCTACATCCTAAAGAACCTATCATTTTGTGCTTAAAGACTTAATAAATAAAAGTACTTTTATCCTATGGTGCTTATATTATTTTCGATTAGCTAGATCATAAGTTCCTTCAAAAGCGTTACCTTCTCTCGTGCTCTAAGGTAAGTGGGTGATAACAAAAATGTTTAGTCTGTTATGCACACTCATCTGAAGACATCTCCCTAGACTTCAAATGGCACGACACGTCTTGGTGGTGCCGCTGCAAGCGGCACGTGGCTATTTGTTAAGGTACCTGGAAAGGGTTTGGTTTAGACCCTTTTCAAACAAACAGGGAAAACCAGACGAAAGGAAATAACAGGCGAAGATTTGCATACTAATTTTGAATCGTGTGCAATGTTGAAACTAAACAGTTTAAACAAAATCTGACAAACAACAAGCGCACAATGACGTAAATAGTTTTTTGGCTTTGATAGCGTAATATCGTAAATATGATCGAACTACGTTTGTATGGAGCGCGCTCGGTAAAAACTTATACTTATTTCACTATCAAGTGAACCCGCAAGTGTTTTACTTATATTATCAAGGCTAGGCGTTGGGTACCTACATGAAAATAGTCAAACAAAGTTATTTGTTTAGATCTGTTCGTCGAATACGCAATCGCGTAGATTTCTATGAATTTTATTATGAGCTTAAATATAATTAGGTTTATTCGTTCGCATTTCTGGATTGCCTCACATCTTAGGGTGCTTGGAAATGGGCATAGCTATCTACTACCTGGATATCCAAACCAGAGGCTCAGAAACATGCCTTATACGGTATTATAGTAAAAGTCCGGTGCATATCTGCAATCTGTGAGAGCCATGGAGAAAAGAAGTGCAAAGGTCGTTTTAGACATTTGGACCCTGGGCTTGATTGACAGACAGAGCACTTGGTGTGATCGACAATGATGGATCGCTTTTGATACGTCTTTGTAAGTATAACCTTGGGGTCTTCAAATAAAGAGTGAATAGGTATTTTCTAGGCACGCATGCTACAATTTCAAGCTCATCGTCGCTTCTCATCAGATGAGTTGAGGTCAAATTCAAGCCTATTGACAATAAAAAAGAAAAATATTTAATGACAATCGATCGAGGATTGTGACCGAGTAACGGTTTCAGGGATTCGCAACATTGTGTTCCGTGGTTGGGTGACGGTAGGTATGGCGGATGGAACTCAATCACTGCAATTCGCATTATGTATATGCAACAGCCAAGGTTCGCCAAGCTTCATATGGCTATAGATACATATTCAATATTTTTATTCATTTTTATTTGTCACACGGAGACAATATAACGCCGGTGGATTATCTACTTATATTTCTTTGTATTGGAAAATACCAGGTTTACCTATTGCAGATTTTGTCCATTTATGCGTAGAGCCTGCAAAAGCATGAGACAATACCAGAAATTAATGCATGTATGTCTGGAATGATTTTCCGTGTTATTTTTATTTAGTTACCTGCAATGCAATGGGAATTTAGTTACCTGCGTGTAAGTGGAAAAATAACACAATTTGAACAACGAACACAATGGTTGAAAGTATATCTTTGCAAACATTCGTCAGTAAAACTGAATGCGATTAATTGATTAGGTATATTTTGGCATTGTGGATGCCTTGACATACACTTTTCGTAACAATTGCCGCCGTATTTAGATAATAATTCACCAGGAGTTATAGTGGACGAGTGATAAAGTATCCGACTTATAAGCTAGAGGTAGGTGCCGAAATCTGATCCCACTGCGGCCTTGTGCCAATAACTTTTTTCTGTGTTATGTGAGTACAGTTGAATGCTAACCGATGCTGTAACTGTGAGGGAAAATATGGTTATAAAACATCCTTATACAGGCGACTGAATTTTGCAACCTCTACAAAAAATACCCTAATTTTTTTAATGCCCTATCATGTGACTAGATATGAGCTAGTACGTATCAGACGTATATAATGCGAATCAATTTACTAGAGTACACGTCATAACAAATAAATAATTGACAAAAGAAACTCTTTACTCCATAAGGTCTTACAAACTATCAAATTTAGTTCCATTTTCAGCCGCGCGCAAAGTTATCACTCTATACTTCGAATTTTAATTAATACAAAATGATTTTATTACAAGGCGTTTAGCCATGTACGATGAGTGTGCATAACAGACTAAATTTTTTTGTTATTACCCACTTACCTTAGAGCACGAGAGAAGGTAACGCTTTTGAAGGAACTTATAATCCAGCTAATCGAAAATAATATAGGCTCCATAGGATAAAAATACTTTTATTTATTAAGTCTTTAAGCACAAAATGATAGGTACTTTGGTATGTAGATAGGGGCTCAATTGCCTTTGAATAAAATCAATTTATTATACATATTTCGTACGCTGTCACCTTTATTTGTAAATGATATTGTAGCATAGTGAATGCGTACATTCAAATATTTCTTACACACAGCTTTAATTAAAAGAGAATAATGATTTTCAAATATAGATATATGGGAAAAATCGTAATCAAGAAATAATTTTATTCTAACACATGAAATGAAAGCCTTCACTTTCCCGAAGTTCGACAAAGAGCTTTATATAATTCCATGAAACGATTGCGCCCTCTTTGTTCTTTAAAACAATTTATCCCCTTAAGTGTTCCTCACCAACTTCAACATAGGGCAATTGTTGGTCGCAATTGCAATTGCGACCAACAAAAAAATCTCATATTCTGACAAGGACAACAAATATTGTTTTCATTCTAAGCAGTTTTTGTATGTTGTGATCTCGTTCATACATGGTATTATTATTAGCTTGTCATCTCTATGTTATACTCCCTCTGCGACTGTCCTTGGCTTGATAAATGACAGGCGACCAGTATCCGTATCGAAAACCATTGGTTGTGATTTTTGTGCTTCGGTTGTTTAGATAACGGACAATGCACGTAGAACTTTAAAAAAATGTTGGTAATAATATCAGCCTACCAAAATTATATTATTATGTTAAAGTAAGTACCTAAATATTGTTTGCCTTCGTCCGTCGACTACCTAAGAAGTACCGTGTGGAGTTTCTTGAATTTCCACACACGAACTTAATTTCCGTCCGCAATTACGGATCGCCTTTGATACATATTTAATGACAAACGGTTGGGGGTTTGCGCCACGGTCTGAAAAGTTGCACATTGTGACCGTGTTAATTTGTTGATTTGACAGATTCGCAACCGGATGGGAATCTTTTGGGGTTTGTGGTCTGTTGACATACCTACGAGTATATAATATAATATAGCGTTCCGGCTCTGTCTGGCATTGTCGAGCCCGGTTCGGTTGTGGTTGGCGAGGGATACGTTTATCTACAGACATAGGGCGGTCAGCGTGTCACTGTGTGTTTCCTTCCTACTTTCCTACCCCCTCCTTTTTGACGATTGAAAGAGATATTTAATGTCCTAATCAATAAAGAAATTTTGATTTTGATGATTGATTTTGATTTTGATTGGTTGTTGGGTAACAATATCCTTGCGGATGTCTCAATCAATGCACACATAGGTTCGTCCAGCTATGCAAGAGTAGGATTTTTTGGATGTGTATATTTAAAAAATATATGTATGTATATAATTTTTTGGAAAATTAGTACAACGCCTTGATAACTCAATATTGTCGGCTTGATATAGAAAACGATTTTGTCTTTGACTTCGGCCGTGGCTATGACTGCGCTGTCTCGTGGTGACCATTGGTCACATTGTCTGACGGTGATCAACTTTAGTTGATCGCTCGATAATTGACCGCGGGACAAAATTAGCTTACTGTCGTAAGACAGCGTAAAGTATAATACAACTTGTATCATCAAACAAGACAATAACTTTAAACTACAACAGCAATGCCTAGGAATTTTAAGGACAACGCCTGGGCGTGCATTTCTCGCCGCAGTCCGCAGAGGAGTACCGGCTGATCCAGGGATACCTGTCGTCCCTAGAGACGGAAGGGATCAGCTGGTTCTCCTACTCAGTGGCGTGCCTAGGGGTTCAGAGTAAGGCAAGCCGAGAGATGAAGTTTGTGTAGATTTTACGGTTATTAAAAATAAATCCATCCCCTTGCCACATTACTGATCAATCCTCACTTATCACTCTTCAGTTTTATACCAGCAATATAACTTGTGAGAGAGACAACCAACAATTCAATAAGTTTGGTACACCGATCTATGAAAATCTCTTATAAGCGATTTACTAATCTGAGAAATAGGTATAATAGGAATACATATAAGGAAATAACTAGTTATTTTCTGAGAAATGATTAAAAACTGTACCTTTTCCATGCAAATCAAAACTTGTGCACATTTTAAACCATCACAAAGGACTTTACTTCGTCTATTGTTGATCAATCTAATTAAAACACTTTTACTACAAAACACAACACAAACACAACAAAAAACTAATTACTTATCCGCCCAAACGGCTCAAACAAAACAATAGTGAAGTTGGTACGTATAAAGCTGCGTACGAATTAGAGCGGCTCAGCCCGAGGCATGCTCGCCGCGCGCAGCGAGATGCTCACCCCGCGCGGCGAAGCTGCTCAGTTGCGCATTTGTTTGTGCGTTGAGGCAACGTGCTCGCGGTGAGCCACAAATGCGCCGCACAAATAAAATATTGATGTTGCTTTTATCATTATTGATGGGATTGTTAAAATAATTTTAGTTTTTTAATGCCATAACGCTTTTTTCTGCTTACCATGTTGTTTAGTATATAAGTTTTCAAAATTATTTATTTATTTTATTTATTTAATTATTTATTTATTTATTTATTTTATTTTATTCATTTATTTTATTTTATTTTATTTTATTTATTTTATTTGATTTATTTTATTTTATTTATATTCATTTATTTTATTTTACTAATTTCATTTTATTTTGTTTTTTTTATTTATTGATTTTTTATTTCATTTTATTTATTTTATTTTATATATTTTATGTATTTTATTTTATTTATTTTATTATTAGGAAGACCAACAGTTTAATTGACATGAAAATATTAAAGTTGTTAAGTGTCAATAAACAATAAGCGCGTATTCGTAGTCACGTCCAAACATCGCGAGGCACGCACGCCGAGGAACCTTTGAGCATGGACAGAAAACCGACAATCGGCGGCTCGCGGCGCACACGCTCGCGGTGCGCCGCGAGCTGCGCGTGAGCCACGTACGAATTTGCGCAAATGGGCGAGCCGTGCGTGCCTCAACCTGAGGCTGCCTCTAATTCGTACGCACCTTTACAGCATTCAACAAACGTACCTACTGCGCATGCGCGAAGTTGCCATTTTCAAAGATCCGTGTACAACTTCATACGCATGCAGGGCTTAAAGTCTCGTACAATTTACTATATAAACAAACGTATAGTTATATCTCGTTATAGGACAGTTTTCATATGTAAGAAAGAGACATACCGGCCGGAATCAAAGCCCGCTTACAAGCCAGCGCGTGCGAGCGAGATGACTGACCGAGTCTCAATTTCCTCAACTTGCGTGTGCGTTCGAATCGTGTTTCGTAACCTAGGCGCACGATGGCGCTGCTTTGCGGCGCGGCAGTTTGAAAAGCATTAGGAGCGCGAACTTTTAATAGTTCGCGCTCGCATTATCTTTGATTTTTTATCGATTATTATTTTTATAAGGCAAGCCCGGCTTTTTGGCTTGTATGACAGTAACGCCACTGCTCCTAATCCATGCCGGCGGAACGCAGCCACAAGGTGGCGCTGCGTGGCCTCCCGGCCGACACGCCGCCAGACTCAATTAAAACCGCGCTAGAGCAGCGCGGGTACGTTGTGGAATATGTACGCAACATAAAGGCGCGACAGGGTCGCCCGGGCTGCATATTCAACATCGTCCTCCAGCAAACCCCCGACTTGACCCCCGGCATATATAACATTACAGAGTTGTTGAACATGCCGGGGACCATAATAGAAACCTGGCGGGGCAAGAAGGGCCCCCCCCCCGCACACTGTCACCGATGCCAGGCCTTCAGACACTTCTCCAAATGCTGCCACCGCCCGCAGGCGTGTGTGCGCTGTGGAGACGCGCACGCCGCCGCCGACTGCCCGCGCCCACGAACGGAGCCGGCCACGTGCGTCAATTGCCGTGGCCCCCATCCTGCGAACCACTCTTCATGCCCCGTGCTGCGCCGCGAGATGCGGAACCGCAAGGCGGGAACCGTAGCCCGCACAGGCCCACCATCTCGCCCGCTACACCCTACGCAAGTGACGGAGTCGGCGCCGGCGACACTCATGGCGCCGGCTAACGACCCCGCATCCCAGCGAAATGTTTCCCGCAGGCGGGAAAAAAATAAGAAAAGTAAACGCGCAACCACAACAGCGGCTGCGCCGGTGGCGCCGCCACTAGCGAGCGCACACTGCGCGAACCAGCCCGCCCCCCGCTTACCGCACCCCGCAGTCGCCCACCCGCCACTCAAACGACGACGCGGCAACCTTGCGCAGCGCGCCCCCGCACCCCCAGCCCTCACCCCCGCAGTCGCCCAGCCGCACGCAAGGCCGCCGGCTAGCCTCGCGCCGGACAACGACCCCGACGCAGAGCTGCGCGCCGCTATGGCGATGTTGGCAGCATTGCTCGCCAAGCGCACGCAGCCCACCGCCCCGAGAACATCTGACGCCGTGCACCAGCTCAATGGATAACAACAAACCATTGAGACTGGTGCACTGGAATGCGGGCTCGCTCAGGAACAAGCGTCGCCTGCTCCTTCACTTCCTTAGGGAGCAGGATATCGACGTGGCACTTGTGAGCGAGACCCACCTACGACAGACAGATAACTATAACTTCCCAGGCTACTTGGCGTACCGACAGGACGAGGTGTCACCAGAGGGGAGGGCCTACAGAGGCCTTCTCGTCCTCGTCCACCGCCGGGTAGTCCACCAGCCAACACCACCAGTGAGCCTCCAGAGTATGTACGCGCTGGGTGTCGACTTACACGTGGGTAACGTTGACATCCGCGTGTACGTAAACTATTAATTTATTGATCTATTTAATCTGAATAAATAATTTTAGCCGGCCAACTGGAGAAGTACCTCCACCTTACAGAATACCGCAGCTAAACAATACTATTTAAAATAGTATTGTGTTTCTGCCGGTGAGTAAGGTCTCCAGTGCTCTATGTATTTCGGGAACCGTGGCTTTGGCGGTGGAGGGGCATTTGCCTTTTAAGAATAAGCCACAGCAGCGTGTTATAGATTTGGGCAACGCATTGGCGATACTCTTAGCGTTGCTAATGTCTAGAGGCAGTGGTGACCACTTTCCATCGGGTGACCCGCTTGCCTACCGTATGACATAAAAAAAAAAAAAATTAAGAAAATTTCGTTTTAATCTCTACGAAAACGGAAAACTATGATTTGCATAGGTGAGAAAAGTACACAGCATAGTAAAGAGCAATGAGCCTGTTACTGGTCCGTCGTTGGTCGCGGGCGTTGCGCAAGCCGCGCCCACCGCGGCGATACGTAGCCGCGACATGTCAAAATAGCGGCACATAGTACTGTACTTATCTCAGAGGTGCCCAAAGTGTGCGCCGCGGAGCCCTGGGGCGCCGTGCAGAGTAAGCAAGGGCACCGCGCACGCTACCATTTTCTCGTCTCATAAAACTAAACTTAGATATTCATGTGTACAAAATAAAGATGATATCGAAAAGTTTGCCTGTATAGGTATACATACATTTTCATGCTCAAGCTCTACCAGAATTCACATTGCAAGACAAGAGTCTACTTGAACTCTCTTGGTACAGAAATCTTAAAATTTGCTTCACTTACTTTAACTTGGATATCTGTCAAAAATGAATAGGTATCTACCTATAGACGTACAAAAGGGAAGGTCAACGGGCTAGTGACTCAGCTGGCTACCGAGTAAAAATACGTTAAATATCTACTACCTAATACTACCTACCAGTACATGCGAGTGTCATACGATAGTTTTCAACACATAAAATATTTTTACTCCAAGCCAATATCATTATGACCACCGCTTTGTGTGTCTGTCTGTGGCATCGCCTATAGGCTGTAGTGACTGCTTACCATCAGGCAGGCCGTAAGCCTGTTTGCCACCTGTGTGGTATAGAAAAATCGTTACTCCTGAACGGATAGACCCGAGTGTTTATCTATAGATAGTTATTATATGGACAAGCATTTTTTGCTGCAACGCACTGATAACGCCGAAGGGTTCCTATTGAACCGCAACGGACACAATGTATCGCTAGAGAAGTATCTTTTGTGCGCCGGATTGAGAACAATACCAAATATAAAGCAGATTTTGCACGTTTACTGCAAAGTAGACCCTACAAGGTACGAGACAATTGCAGAACCGGTCCCTTTCTAGATGCTACGTTGTTTAATTGTAAGTCTGTGCATTTATTGCCGGGTTTACTGTGAATATGCAAATAACGATATTTTTATAAGTCATCTTGATAAATATTTAGGGGTCCCATATAGTTTTGCCATGTCTTTTTGTGTAGATACCTGGAAAGGGTTTTGTTTAGACTCTTTAAAACATAATAACAGAGAAATACCAGACCAAAGGAAATAACAGGTAAAGATTTATAAATTTTAAATCCTGTGCAACTTTGAAACTAAATATTTTAACGAAAATCTGACAAACCACAAGCGCACAATCACACCTATAATATTTCGCTGGCTTCGATAGCGTAATATTGTAAATAAGTCTCTTGCTTATATTATCATACTTAGGTATTGTCATAGGTATTTGTTTAGATCTGTTCGTCGACATAGGGCATGTCAATAGTAGACCTTTTACCTTGGTACTTAATCAGGATATTTGCGGACGAAATTATCCCGCTACAGGCTACAGGTCTGCCACGTCAGTCCGTCAGTTAACACAATATATAAAATTTTAAAATTTGACGCAACTAATATGTAGGTACCTACCTACTCTAGGTTCATGAGTTCGTATTGCCGAATTGCCTCACAACTGAGGGCGCTTGCAATGTGTAACCATGATCCACTCTGGTCAGGTTCCCCTGGTAGCATAGTCGCGGGATCAGACGGCAGTCGCCCCACTGTAATTATCTGGTCTGCCAAATCTTGGATCATGGTCAAGGCGGACTCCGGGCCCTCGTGCGCGAGTGCACACTCGGGACATTAACGCCAAGATGTGTTTTATTGCTAATAATTCACTGAATGTTGTGCTTGATCGTCTCTGGTTTATCGGTGTTGAAAAGTGACATGACATATCTGCAAAGAAAATTGAGTTAGATCACACAATCTAGGTTGCCAACTTAAATTTATTCGTTGATGTTTATTTTTTTCCTCATACAAAATTTTATTCGGCGATGAAGCCCACTTTTGGTTGATTAATTAATAAACACACGACTGCCACATGACCGAAATCATATTCAAACATAATTGCCATATAATAATCTTCTTACAAAGATTTGCTTACTTTTTAAATAGAGTTTTTGGTTACGATAGTGTAAAATTAACACTTCCGCAATGCTTCACTTTGCAATTTTTTTTACACTTTGTGCGCCATTGTCATGTACAGGGGCCCCTTAACAATGCAAACAACCCTTTCTACGCCACAATTCCCGCGCCCCTGCCCGCCTCACTTCTTAGCCCCGCCCACTGCCAGTGCCATAATGCACCCTGCGCCGGACCGGGAAATCCATTCTTGCTTCACACGCCGAGTGAAACACACTGCAGCTTCTTCTCGTACGTGTCATCTCCGCATCCTAATCAAAAATGGAATCTTCATTGGATCTGTCGAAGAAATACGGAACATTGATGCCAGCGCATTTAGCCAACCACGCCTGGTATCCGCACGGTCTGCCGATAATCGCGCCGCAAGCCCCGCTCCGTCCTCTGTTACCGATGGCCTCACCGTGGTCGGTATCTCCATTGTCGGGCCGTAGTTTGGTTCGGTATATGCCGTACCCAATGCTGTATCCGCCGTTATCGCATGTGCCGCAGCCGCAGCCAGCTATGCCACCGCACGGACTGCCGATATTCACGCCGCAAGCTCCGTTCTATCCTCCGTCGCCGATGGCCTTACCGTGGTCGCCGGTTTCGCCGATACTACAGCCGCAGCCAGCTACGCCACCAGAGTCGCCGGAGCAGTACAAGGTTGACAACGACCCCGATTATACATTGTTCGAAGAAACCGCGATTGCTGCAATCCGGGCGCGGAATGGAGGCGACGTGATTGCACGCAATCCGCGAATGTGCCGCGCAGTGACTTCCACCTGCAAGGAGGATGAGGCCCATAGACGGAAAAGGAACAAAAATAACAAGGCAGCTAAAGAAAGCCGGAGCAGGAGGAAGGAGCGTGAAATAAAACTCATGCTCAAGGCGCAGTTCCTCAAACAGAAAATCGGGAGGCTTGAGGTTGAACTGCGCCAAAAGACATGCGTCAGTTGCCACCAGCGGTAGTAAATATAAGCAGTTATGTTGTAAATAGTGCGTATTTTATTTATAAGTATTTTTAATTAGTATATTTTACTAAGACAGTTAGCAGGTAGGTAGTTACTTAGTTTTTGCTTAAAGCGGAAAAAAACTTTAATTTTTGTTAACAGAAATTAAGTTATATCAAAGCAGGTCTTATCATTCAATGAGTAAGTAGATAAAATTGTTTATTTTTTTTCAAAGTATTATAAATTATCTAAAATTTACAGTTTTAATTTATATGTTTTAATTGTTTGATATTGCATAAATAGACAGGGATAAGCCCTCGTTACACAATAACATGAGAGAAGTGATAGTTGGGTGCGAGAGCCAATTGTGTACGACGTGAGGATGCCCAAGTCCGGGCGAAGTGGAGAAGAAAAAGTAGGAAAGCGGTCCCTGGCAGAAGCCGGGCCTGACTGCTCGGATGATGATGAATGCGTAAATATACTAATATATATGTTACTTAATAAATTTGATGTTTAAAAGTTGAAATGTAGGTGTATGCTTCTGCGTTTATGTTTTGGGATAGTATACTAACCTACCACACTTGTATAAGTCCTACTCATTAATTTATTTTTATATTTAAACTTGTATGCAATTAAATTGTATATATTGTGTACATACAGTTTCCTAGATTTAGTCACTGTGATATTCCAAATAAATACATTTATACAGAAATATCCATGTGTTTATTATTCTTAAATGGTTAGTTTGGGAGACAGTGATTTAGGTATATGCTTCGTTAGTAGGCAGGACTATGGCTTTGCCAATGAAGAGCGCTCGCGTATTCGCTGCCAGAGCAACGTCTTGCTCTCACTTTGCTGCTCACTTTCAGGCAGGCCGTATGCTTGTGGTATTTTTTATTTTATGTTATACGGCAGACACAGGATAGCTGGCCAACTGATGAAAAGTGGTCACCGCCGCCTTTGGACATCAGCAAGACCAGGGGCGAGGGGGGCTAAGGCGTTGCCGACTTTTAAGGAGACCTTTGCTTAATTTTCACATTACCTACCCATCGGTGTAGGTATATCTAAAGGCTCCGAGAGATAGTTCAGGAACCATAGGTAGATTATTATGATTATTTGATTATTTATTTATAATATTCGTTTATTTAGGTATTTTATCTAGCGTTAAATAAGAAGTTGGATACCGTAACCACTCGGCCATCGACGCTCTCGGAAAAGTCAAAATAAAGGGCCTATAATAAAACCAATTAACAAAACCACTACAAATTTTCTATGAACTGTATTATTAAATTCTGTAATACACCGGCTATCGCATAATAATTTACAAATTAATCTTCTACAAAAAACTTTATTTATACAATTTAGGTAGGTGTAGTACCAATGGCCCAAGGGCGGAAAAATTAAAAACTTATAGAGGTGCACCCATTTCATAGCCTATACCAGTCGATAGTGTTCCGTTCCTAAAATAAACATTTGACTTGAATGATAATGTTAAAATAAGTAAGTTTATTTAACTTCCGACGTTCTCTCGACGAGCCCTGAACGCTGAACCCATAGGCGTAGGAAGAGGGGGGCCAGGTGGGCCGTGCCCACCCCAGTATGGTCTGGTGCTCATTGACAGTACATTGGCGATTGGCTCAACACGTTAAGTACCTGGGTCACTGGGTTGCTGAGGATTTATCCGATTGTGACGATATTGAGAGGGAGCGCATGGCGCTGTCTGCCGGGTGCAATATGTTGGCCCGTAGATTTGCAAGGTGTATTAATGCGGTAAAAATTACATTATTTAAAGCATACTGCCAGACGATACAGACTATACAAATAAATAAATTTAATTGAATTGAAGACCTTCTATACGTGCAGTCTGAGAACCAACTTTACACAGTGGGTGTACAGCGCGCTGCGCGTCCAGTACAACAACGCGTTTAGGGTGCTATTGGGACTGCCGCGATACTGTAGTGTCTTGGCGATGTTTGCGGAGGCACAGACAGATTGCTTTTCCACTATCGTACGCAAGCGGTGCGCGTTACTGTTGCAACGTTCTCGCGATAGTCCGAATGGCATCGTGAACGTGTTGGCGAACACGTGGGTTTCTCCGATGCTGCGGCGGTTGCAACTACATACTGCCGTAGGGTAGTGTGGATGCGTCGGGCGTGAGCAGGCTCAGGGTATCAATAAATAAATATACCATTTAGTTGTAAGCTACTATGTATTTATTTACCTAACTGGATTCGTTCCGAAATAAATTCTTTCTTCTGCGAGGCAGACCAACTGTTAAACAACTGAACCACTCAGTTCGTCACAAATAGGATGCATGTACCTACCACCTACATCTACATTAAACAGGAAATAATTAATTTATAATTTGGGTACCTACTTATTCATAATCAATCACTACTTCGATTTATGTATTTGTAATGAAGTTAAAAATATATCTATATTAGATAAAGCACCATTACAAAAACAAAGAGTAAATAATGCTTTGCGATCTTTTGCTTCATCTAATTTGAAAGGCAAAAAATAACCGTGTAATATCGACATAAGTGCTGACTTTTTTTAAATATTGCTTGATCCACTAGTATCGCATGTATATCTGAGTTAGCAACCTTGATAATAAACATCCTTTCACTATTGGTCCGTCGGTCGCCGTGGGCGTGGCAGGCCGGCGGCGGCGCGCGCGCATTAAGCGGCCACGCCCGCCTGCCTGCGCCGCCGCTGCCATCGCCGTGTGTGGTCTAAGTCTGTGTTAATGTAGCAAGTTGCAACTTTCACCATTAACTTACTTATTTACTTTTATTGTCGTTTAAATTTTAACAAAAAGAAATACAGTAATTTAAATTAATCGTAATAAGAAACCACCATTAAAACATCGTGAAAAGCCTTTGTCAATATTTTAAACAATAAAATAAATCATATCTCTTTATTATTCTGCCCAAATGCGATTTGAGCTTATCTTCAAATCAAAATTGTTCCGAAGGTCAAATTTGTTACATTTTTCAAAAATATTTCTTTTAGGTATCTGCAAAGAAAATAATGTGATGGAATTAGATCATACAATCAGGGTAGACAACTTCAAATTATTCGTTGATGTTCATTTCTTCTCCTATACAAAATGTTGTTCGGCGATAAAGCTCACTTTTGGTTAAATTGGTTAATTGGACAGATTCACACCACCTGAATGCGTTACCCGCCTCTTGCTTACTAGTCGAATACCCTAACGACTCTCCATGGTACAGATAATTCTCACTAATGGTATAAAAATAGTAAGTAGATACCTAGGTTAAATACCTAGGTACTTACTTACCCAATTATACTTTTTTTCTTTTCTCATTATTATACGAGTAGGGGAAGCGACAGAAGCAGACGACAACACTGTAAAAAACAATGAAATAATGTAACTAGGTAATCACATACCTATTTGAAAAATGGTAGGTGCAGCTTACAAAATTAGGTAGGTAAAGGACCACCTTGTTTATTCTATCCGAATCACTTGATCTAGAAACATAAAAGCCTACTTCATCAAAGATTTACTGAACTCCTATTATACCCAACTAGAAAATTTAAATATTTGTCAATGCAGTAACGTAGGCCAAAACACTGTGCCAAGGATGAAGGAGAATGCAGAAAGGGAACTACCACATGATCGCCATAAAGCAGGGCTAAAGCCACGACTATTACGATTTCAACGTAAACACAAAGGCTTTTAAGTCTTGAATACGGAAGGATTTCTTCCTATTGCTACAAAGTATAACAACACAGAGACAATAATAATAATAATAAAGTATTTATTTTCTCTCAATCGCATCATCATACATTTATTTCTTCATGCATTGGTTACAAAATTAAATATGCGAGTGAGAGACAGGAGCCCAAACTAGATAATCCTGGCCCTTCCTCTCAGATCCATTCTATTTTGACGGCAAAGAAGTATTTAGCTAAAACGTAAAAATATTAAAAGGAACTAAAAAAAATTAAAATCTACTGTACCAACTATTTGACTGACTTGACTGACGTGATTGTGTGTGTATGTGTGAGTGAGCACAATATAGCGCCAGTGGAGTTTTCTTTGTGCACGAAATTGAAAACACCAGGTTTATTGCTAGTCGTAAAGCCAAGAAAGGCACGATATAATAGCAGAAGTGCAGATTCAGAATAATTTTTTGCGGGGTTATTGTAACCTTCCACCTTAATGTAAAATATGCAAATAAAAACTTTCTACAATTCGCGTAACGAGCGTATTTGTTTTAGATTTATCTAGAAGGGGTTTAATCTCTTTTCAAAGAAAGCCGCCGAGCATAACGGTAAAATAAAATATACACAAATTTCTTACCAAAATATAACAAGAACAACTGGAATAAAAATATAAATTGATGCGATTGATAAGAGTAGTTTCCTACATTAAAGGGAGACATCGCAGATAAGATTGAAGAGGTTCGCTTGTATAGCTTTGATCACGTGCTGCGCCACTTGCTGCAGGGCTACCTGAATCTACCAGTATCATAAAAGTGTCCCGCGGGAGGCTCAAGAAGCAAGGAATGGACATTGCTGAGTCGGAGAGAGAGATTGGGTAGCGTGGAGGACTAGGTATAAGCAGCAAAGTGGGCCCGTGGCACAAATCGCGATTGACCTCTAGGATGATGATGATATAATAATATGTAGGTCTACTTATATGAATGCTTGTAATTTAAATATAAAAAATACTAAAAATACAAGCGTCAGTGGCCAATGACTTTTCATAGTTATGTAAGTAGTTACATACGTTGTACTCTGGACAACTAATGAAACTCTGATTAAGACTGCTACTCAGCAGCATAATAAAATAGGTATTTCATTAATTAGACAATAAACATAAAACTATTTTTTCTAACAAATTAATCTAACAATAAATTGTAACTTAATTGTAACAATTACAACAGACTGTATCACGACAACTTGACAATGAAATAGTCTAAAATTAATTATTGACATTCATGACATGACACTTGAGAAGCGAGTGACTGACAATGTACACTTCGAATTATTGTCAAATTACAATAAAATTTAATATATGCTGTCAACTGGCGTGCAATTCTAATGCAATTTAAAAGAGTTTGCAATGTTTAGGATATTTTCTAGACCATGCAACTACATACAGGCTGCTCCTGAGTGGTAAGTTTATCATCATATCAGCCAGAAGACGCCCACTGCTGGGCATAGGCCTCCCCCAGAGATCTCCACAAAGACCGGTCCTGTGCTTTCCGCATCCAGCTGGTACCTGCGATCCTTACCAGGTCGTCGGTCCACCTTGTAGGAGGCCTACCCACGCTGCGTCTACCGGTACGTGGTCGCCACTCGAGAACTTTACTGCCCCATCGGCCATCTGTTCTTCGAGCTATGTGCCCTGCCCACTGCCACTTCAGTCTGGCAATCCTTAGAGCTATGTCGGTGACCTTGGTTCGCTTGCGGATCTCCTCATTTCTGACTCGATCGCGCAAAGAAACTCCGAGCATAGCTCTTTCCATTGCCCTTTGGGCAACAGTGAGCTTTCTTATAAGGCCCATAGTGAGTGGCCACGTTTCAGATCCGTAAGTCATCACTGGCAACACACATTGGTCAAAGACCTTCGTCTTGAGACACTGCGGTAATTGGGACGAAAATATGTGGCGTAGCTTCCCGAACGCTGCCCAACCGAGTTGGATTCGTCGATTGACCTCTTTCTCGAAATTGGACCTACCTAGCCGGACTATATGTCCTAGGTATGTATAGTCGTCAACAACTTCAAGTGGAGTGCCTCCAACTGTCACTGGAGTAGGCACAACATGGACATTCGACATAATTTTCGTCTTGTCCATGTTCATTTTAAGACCTACTTGTTGAGAGGCACTACAGAAGTCATCGAGCATTTTGCCCAAGTCTTCCAGGGTTTCAGCCATGACTACGATATCGTCAGCAAATCTGAGGTGCGTGAGGTACTCGCCGTTAATATTGATGCCAAGTCCGTCCCAGTCCAGAAGCCTAAAGATATCCTCCAGTGCAGCGGTGAACAACTTCGGTGATATGACATCACCTTGTCTAACACCTCGCTGCAGCTGAATAGGTTCTGTGGTCTTGTCCTGGAGACGAACTGACATAGTGGCGTTTTCGTACAAACACTTCAGTGCTTCGATATATCGATAGTCAATTTGGCACCGCTGTAGAGACTGGAGCACCGCCCAAGTTTCGATCGAATCGAAGGCTTTCTCATAGTCCACAAACGCCAAGCATAATGGCCGGTTATACTCTTCGGTCTTCTGTACAACCTGCCGCAGCGTATGTATGTGGTCTATGGTACTAAAACCTTTTCGGAATCCGGCTTGTTCGGGAGGCTGGAAGTCATCAAACCTGCGTGCGAGACGATTCGTAATGACTCTCGAAAACAGCTTATAGACATGGGTCAGCAGCGATATTGGTCTGAAGTTCTTCAAGAGAGCCCTATCACCTTTCTTGAAGAACAATATGACTATGCTTCTGTGCCATGCTTCCGGGGTTTTGCCCTCGAGGATGACGGAATTGAACAGCTTCTGAAGGGTCTTAAGCACAGGTTTGCCACCAGCTTTCAGAAGCTCAGCCGTAATTCCATCATCACCCGGCGCCTTGTTGTTCTTAAGCTGTTTGAGAGCCATACTAATCTCGTACAGGCTGATGTCCGGGATATCTTCGGTGTAGTGTCGGGTCAACTTGGCTCTGGGGTCTTTTGCCATACTGGTAACAGGTGCCCAAGTAAGTCAGGTAAGTTTATAATCGTTGATTTTTCGGTAAATACTGGACTGATTGTCATGATAATTTGCAGTTTTGTTTTAAATACCCCACTCAACTAGTAGTATTCGGCTTTGTCCAGAGCGTAAGGACACCCTACATATGTAACCTTACTTACGTAACTACAACGTTTTTTTAGAGTCAAAAAACAAGCATTGAAAGTCGTAGTTGTGCAAAAAATGACGTTCCTTGATAAACAGTTGACGAAATAGTATAGCTAGCAAACACAACAATGGTCTGTCAAAATCGCTACAATGGTTGCGAAAATCCGAAAATAGTATGAAACGCTGCAAAGACTGACGAAATATTTGCGAATCACGCAACCATGTGACGCGGACAATGGGATTGCGATCGACCGGGGCAACTCGGTAGACATTGGATTGCGAGCGGCCACGGGAACCCTTCATTAAATGGGCGACAGGTTGGTTTGCTGTGTAGTGTCCGGCAGAGCAGAATGCTACTCATTAGGACATGTTACAGGTATCGGCCATAAATAATGCACATCGGCTAGTATCGGCTTCGTATTTACTCACACGCGTATGACAGAGACAACGCTCTATGAAGCCGAGCTAGCCGATGTGCATTATTTACGGCCGATAACTGTATGTTATTTTGACACGTGTTTCAAAATGGCGTCTAAGTTTCAGTTTTGGCCACCGGATCAGATAAGTTTGTGGCACTCTAATGTAAAATAAAATATTATATAAATCATAATATGAAACGCTAATGTCTACTTGAACTCTCTTGTTACAGATAACTTAAAATTAACTTAAGTTACTTTAATTTGGATATCTGTCAAAAATGAATAGGTATCTACCTATAGAGGTACAAAAGGGAAGGTCAACGAGCTAGTGAATCAGCTGGTACCGAGTAAAAATACGTTGAATATCTACTACCTAATACTACCTACCAGTACACACGAGTGTCATACGATAGTTTTCATCACATATCAAATATAAAAATATTTGATATGTGTTGAAACGATACGATAGTATACGATATGTGTTGAAAACTATCGTATACTATCGTAAACTCCAAGCCAATATCATTAGATATCTACAGGTTAACGCCAAGATGACCACCGCTTTGTGTGTCTGTCTGTGGCTTCGCCTATAGGCTGTGTTGACGGCTTACCATCAGGCAGGGCGTCAGCTTGTTTGCCACCTGTGTGGTATAAAAAAAATCGTAAGTTCCGAACGGATAGACCCGAGTGTTTATCTATAGATAGTAATTATATGGACAAGCATTTTTTGCTGCAACACACTGATAACGCCTTCCGCGTTCTTATTGAACCGCACCGACACAATGTATCGCCCGAGAAGTATCTTTTGTGCGCCGGATTGAGAACAATACCAGATATAAAGCAGGTTTTGCACGTTTACTGCTAAGTAGATCCTACAAATGCACGAGACGATAGCAGAGCCGGTCCCTTTCTAGATGCTACGTTGTTTAATTGTAAGTCTGTAGCATTTATTGCCGGGTTTACTGTGAATATGCAAATTACAATATTTTTACAAGTCATCTTGTTAAATTCTTAGGGGTCCCTTATAGCTTTGCCATGTCTTTTTGTGTAGATACCTGGAAAGGGTTTGGTTTAGACTCTTTAAAACATAATAACAGAGAAATACCAGACGAAAGGAAATAACAGGTAAAGATTTGAATATAAATTTTAAATCGTGCAACTTTGAGACTAAATATTTTAACGAAAATCTGACAAACCACAAGCGCACAATCACACCTATAATATTTAGCTGGGTTCGATAGCGTAATATTGTAAATAAGTCTCTTGCTTATATTATCATACTTAGGTATTGTCATAGGTATTTGTTTAGATCTGTTCGTCGACATAGGGCATGTCAATAATAGACCTTTTACCTTGGTACTTAATCAGGATATTTGCGGACGAAATTATCCCGCTACAGGCTACAGGTCTGCCACGTCAGTCTGTCAGTTAAGTCAATATAAAATTTTAATATTTGACGCAACTAATATGTAGGTACCTACCCTAGGTTTATTCGTTCGTATTTCCGAATTGCCTCACAACTTAGTTAGTACCCCCAACTACAAGGGATGCTATTGAGTAACTTCAATCCAAGCCATTCGCGTGTTAAGGTGGTACGATTTTCATAGCATTTTTATGTAACGTTTGTGCAATTGGCTATTAGAAAATATGTTAAATTGTGCGCGAAATAGATGTCTAAATGATAATAATGTAAAACAAAGCAATGAAAAAGAAAAATAATGAAATCACAAAACAACGCCATCAAGCGGCGATTTGTGCTTTTTTCGATTTAACTGCTTTTGAAACGAAACCCAACTTGCGCACCATTGAATTGATTATGATTGATTACAATCACTAAACGCTCAAACAAATTAAAAAATATCGAGAGAAATTTAGCGAGCGTTGAATCAACTTGGTAGTAAGAATAACATTTGAAAGTAAATTCCACACCGCGTCTGTCTGCCTGTTCGCGATAAACTCAAAAACTACTAAACGGATTTTTATGCGGTTTTCACCAATAAGGAATAAGGAAGATTTAGGTTTGGATTACCCCTTCAGAATACTTGCGCGAATAACGTAAAATCAGTAAATGGACTATACGATGTAGACATTTTTGACATCTGGTCTATAATAAAATTAACTTCGCAAACAATTAATTAATAAGCGAGTGAGCTCTATTTCTGACATGTTGGCTATAAATGTTTCACGTTTAACTTAAAAACTATCAAATTTGAAAATAGTGTGGGCCAAAACGATTATATTATGAGCCAGGTCCATCTGACCCGTTGAGCAATGAAAAGTGTAAGGAGTTTCTTAAATCATATGATCTCACCGATAGTGTCGAAAATGTTGTACATGAGATCAAGATTTTTCTCATTTTTGCTATAGGTGTATTTTTGCACAATTTCAATGAAGTAATGAGTGAGTGCGTGTAAGGGGCTCTAAGTTCTCGTTTTTTATTAAAAATGTTAATTATCTCTAAGCGAAAGGGGAATGAAAACGGATTGTATCACTTGATTTCATTTGCATCTTTGGCGGAGGGGAACCCCGACCCTGGTCTGAAAATCACTAAAGAATATTTTTTTTCCGGGAAATAGGGTTTACCTGAAATTGAGGATAACAGTACGTATTTTTGCTTACAAACGATTTGGGACCCCGTATCATTGATACGGCTGATACGGTAGTTGTTGCGCCCCTGCCTAGGTTCTCCAACTGGGTGAAGCATGGGATGTTTACAGGTATAGCTCCGTCAACTCAGAATCATTTAGTTAATTTTTGTTGATGAGAAATGTTCGTGAAATAGTACGGATTTTAACCGTCATTAATAGCCGATAACAGTCCTCTTAAAATTTAAGCCTTCCCCACATTAGTGGAGGGTTCTGTCTTAAACTCCACTCTCTACTGTCTTTGTTTTATTTATGTTTCATTCATTACACTAGGGTATTTTATTTGTTTTATTCGATACATAAATATGTGTGTGTAGTTACTGAAACATCTCATAGCAGATAGGTACGATTACCTATGCGACACTGAAACATGACTGACAGGCATGACATGAGAAAGCAAACTTGTAAAGACAAATATGCTACATTAATTAGACTTTGCTACATTAATGTGCTACAGTAATTTGAATTAGACTACTTTGCTATTAGTTAGGTGGTGGTGCACTTTCGAAAAAACGATGAAGGAACCTTTTAAATTAAAATCATAATTGATTACAATATTTTTTTGTACAGAACTCTTAAACCAATAAATACAAAACGGCTAATTTAGATCTCCTTAATATCCCATTGCGCCTAGTACTATGAACTTGAGTGACCTTTTACAACTGATTTCTAGAGATGCGGTCTTTCGTTTTCAAAATGTCATTATCGACATTGAAAAAGAAAAAGTTCGATAGTTATTTTCTCGCTTACTATTCCACATCCGAAAAAAAAAATTGTACCTATCGTTTTAATACGTTTAGCACTCCATCCATGGCTTTATACATGTATTATGACACACCCTGTATATTGAATAGGTGTTTTATATTATCTTACATCTAAGTCCATATATTATTTCAAAACACCTACAAGAACTGGCTTATATTCTTAATTTATTACTTAAATCATTATATAATGACTACTTGGGTAATTAGGTAAGCACCTACTTATTATTCATAATTATCGTCAATGTAAAAGCCTCGCAAGCGCGAGGAAGATGTTTAAAATTCAGAATCTGTACCTTATACCTAAATTGCTAAATAAGACAGGGCTAGTCAACACCAAGCTAGGTTCCCGTCGGTACCTGGGGAATACTTTTAAAATGAACCCGTAAAACTTTTCGGGGCTACCTACTTACTCTACGGAGCCTAAAATTGCGCGCTAACATATAGTAAGGTACACTGGGTGATTAACACCCAGTGTTTAATAGCACCCAGTATTCTGAAAACTCACTTACATTAAAATTAAACGTATATGGTTTACATAAACTCATAAACACCATTATTAAGTGACAACTAATCTGATTTTAAAACTCCTAACTGACTGCTTAGGAATATCTGAGGACACCAACTTAAGAGTCGTCATAGTTTATTGTAATACGTACGTTAGCTCCGAACTTTACCTCCCGCTTTCACGTGTAGATTTAGATTTAGTTTTCATTTATTTCCCAAAAGTAAATACAATTTCATTATGATCACATTCGATTTGTCAAAAATGTGTTTTAAGTTAGGGATCGTCAAGAGTTACAGTACATATATAAGTACTTATATCAACGTAACTCATGAGCACCAACCTTAAGTGACAACTAATCTGATTTTGTAACTCCTAGTGTAATCTTTATGTTAATTCCGAACTTAACATCCCACTTTCACATAAATGGGTAAACTCGAAACATCCTACGAGTATATTCAAGTAAAATTAGATACCTACTTATACTATAATAGGGATCACTTCGCGTAGATATCAGTTGCCCGTTTTTCCTCGCACGGTTGAATTTGGATTATAAGTCGAAACTCGTGCGTGTTTCATAATTCACTCAACTTATTACAAATATCTACATCAAAATTCCCAAATGTTTTATCTTTGCCTTATTTCCTCACGATTTCGATTGCGACGCCCTGTACGTGGCAAACCGCCTCTCATTGTTCCTAAACAGTAATAAATTTTTGTTATTATTTGAAAAACCTTATCGGAAGGTCGGTTAGGTCGTTAGGAACAAAGGGCTGGGTAACGACGGCATGTATATAACCCCCGGCGGCGAGGGGCGCTGCGCATTTCGCTCAAGGCTTGGACCGAGTATCCAGTGTTCAAAGAGCTATAGACTCCGTTCAATCTCATACGCAAGTTTCACACAGCTCGTACTTCAATCGATCAAACTCGTAACAAGATGGGTAGTCGCAGGATCTTCGAAGAAAATGCACACAGTAAGTTGAACTTTTTATATAATATTTATGGACTTAAAATAAGTTTTCAGTTGTTTAATTTTAATTGGCTTTAATGTAGTTTCCTACATTACTGGCAATTAGGTTTTACTATGTCGTATTATGTACTCAGTGATGATGTTGTGCGTACATACTTTTTCTTGATTGGTCGTAGGATTATTACAGTATGTAAATATTTTCAGGCGATGATGAAGATTACGAAATTGGTGTGTCATCCGCCACAGAAGACGCCAGCGAAACCTCCGACTCGAGGGACCCAATCGAAGACGATCTTCAGGCTGAGATCAGCGAATTAAATCTGGAAATTGAGATTTTTACGAAAAAAGTGGCCATGAGACGAGCGCATGTGCAATACCTCCAAAAACAGCTACGAGCACAACGACGGTCGTTAGTAGAGAATGCCGATTCTGTAAGTTATTAACCTCTTTTACTAAGTCCGTGCTTCTAATGCGATCTAGCTTCACTTCACTTTCATTCAAACATCGATTCTGTGAATCAGTAGGTAATGAGATCAATTATTATGATCAGGTTCTACTCGGGCCCGGCGGGACTCGAGTGCCGGCCAGCGTCGTGGACCGGGTGCTCTCGCAGACCTACACCAGGGCCACGCGGGCCTTACTCGTCGCGGTGTTCGGGAACAGGTGAGATACGTTTATTACTGTAACAGAATAGAAAAATTCAAGGACTAAGGATTGAAAGAAGGGACATGACGGTAATTTGTTACGCCAAGTTATAAATAAGTTAACATATAACACCGTTTTTGACTGTGTATTTAGTGTTACTCTTTGCTGCAAGCTGTTAAGCTTCATTTTCTATAGGTAAAAGATTAAAAGTCTATGCGTCGCATGTTGAAGTCTTTGCGTCGCATAAACGACGAACTAAAGTCCTTAATCTTTATTTTAAAAACTGAAAATGAACACACCTTTAAAATAAGGGACGTCTGGCAACTCTAACCCCCAAAGACCAGAAAATAGACAGCAGCGCTTTTCTTTGTGTATTTTCGAAACTGTGATCTTCAATTCGCCGGCCATGCCTGAAGATTATGGTAATATTCTCGTTCAGCAGTGAACTGTTACTGGGTGTTGAAGGACTTCAGAACGTACAGAATAAAATATATATTATCTTGTTACATAATATAGTCGCAGCAGCTAAATATACCTAATTTCATATGATTACCTAATACGTTGTCGTAACATGTAACATATAACACACCGACATTCTTCCAGAGTACTAGCAGAGAGCAGCCTGACAGGCAACAGGAGCAACGCTCACCCGAATACAGCGGCGAAAAGGCGGTTAGACCCGGACAAGGTGGCCGATATTGTCCATTATGTAAAAGTACACTTTACGATAGAAAAGACTTTAATTCAGTAAGTATGCAATGTAATTACTATATTAAAAACATAGAAAAAGCTTGTGGGTTTGTGTGTGAGGTATCTATTTACTTAATCTTCGAAACTACTAACCTGATATTGAAAATTCTTTTACTAATGGGAATCTACATTATTCCCGAGAGTCACAGAATATTTTTCAAACGTAAATATGGTAGAGTTGATTGTTTACCGAACTGCCCGTGGGTGCAGGACGCGGGAGACTGCTAGCTTTAGGTATATAAAAAACAATCCTCATTGGCAATTTGTTAAGCATGTTAAGAAAGGTGACAATATCTACTGCCTGAATTACCGATGACTCATGCGTGCTTGTTTCATTCCAGCCATTGCATAACTACGAAGTGCGCCGACGAGGCGAAGGCGGTGCGCAAGAACGCCCACAGGAGGAGCCGCCCGGAACGCTGAACCCCTGCACCGAATTTAATATTCGTTTTATGAAATAATAAAAATTTAATAAATAAATAAATATTTTAATTAAGTTACTAGTACCTACTTATCATAATGTCTAAAAAGTAAAGCGCTTTGGAAATTTATAAGACTTATTGGAATCAACATGTAAGCAACCTTATCATCATCATCATCCGAGCGGTCAATCCCGGCTACCGCCAGGGTCCGTTTTCCTGCTTTGCTTTCTCCACTTTGCCCGATCATCGGCATCCTCACGTCTTAAGCCGTTGGCTCTCGCGTTCGAATCGGCTATGTCAATTGTGTTGCCCACGGGGCCTCTTTTTTGTTACTGGCAGATCCAGGTACCTACCTATTTCCCACGTATCCCTAGATCAAGCCAACGCAGACTAGCCTCCTCGATCTTATCTGCGATATCCCTCATGCCAAGGCTGCCACGGATGTATCGTTATGTACTCCATCGAGTCGCGTAACTCCGCGCATCCACCGCAGCATTTTCATTTCGTTGGCGTGGAGTTCGCGATCGGTTTTCGTCAGCGCTGGCCATGTCGCGCAGCAATAGAGCATCACCGGTCTAATTATACTTTTGTATATAAGCTCTTTAGGCTTTACAGGGATTTTAAGGTCACAGATGACTGCCGTGAGTTCCCGCCATTCGGACCAAGCCGCAGAGACTCGGGATTTGACATCGGGGCCGATATCGCCGGATTCGTGCATTACGGATCCGAGGTATTTGGATTTATCTGTTCTATTGACAGCTTCGTTACCTATACTCTATTTAGGCGTTACTCAGCTTTAAACCACCGTTTTCAAGCACATCCTTCCACGGGTTTACTCTGGTCAGTACAATGCCGGCAGCGTACTTCATAAGCCAAGGAGGCAGGTCTTGAATTTCCGCTGAGAGTGCATCGAGCAGAATGCAAAACAAGTAAGAGCTCAGCGCAGAACCCTGGTGAATACCTACAGGAATCACATTTATATAGGAAAATAAACGAGATTTAGAACAGTACTAGGTGCTGATTGTTAAAGATCGAATGGCAATAATACACGGTTCACGTTTGCTTTTTGATTAGGATGACGGACAAACCAATCGCAGCAAGGGAGCTCCATTGCAGTTGGTAGATATTAATTTGCGATCCTTTGCTTCATCTAAATTGAAAGGCAAAAGATAACCGTGTAATATCGCCATAAGTGCTGACTTTATTAAAATATTGCTGCATCTACTAGACTTACCGCATCCGCACTGTATCGTACTAGCTCTGCTAACGGTAGCTGTTGCCCACATAACAAAAGGGTTGCCGTGGCCGCTCCTAGACGGTCCAGCGACCACCGGGGTAACACGGTCGACCGCAATCCCATTGTCGACTATTGTTGTGTTTCGTTAACTGCCTACCTCCGAGTATCTATCTACATGTTATACAATCATCCAAAGCTTGTTTTCAACTCTTAATTTGGTTATGCTTATGTTTCTCGAAAGGGTTTTCGGTTAAGGTTTTCTATATGTGTTTGTGGATTCGTATTATAGGGTGAAACAGCCGCAACAAGCTATACACCATCAACATGCGATTTGAGAAGCTTCATGATCATTTGTGAAACTGATCATGCAGCTTCCTTTGTTACAGGACTGTATTGGCCGCGGGCGTTGCGCAAACCACGCCCACCGCGGCAATATGTACCGCGACATGTCAATGTGGCGGTACATAGTACTAACTGTAATTGCCTCAGGGGTGCCCAGAGCATGCGCTGCGGAGCACTGGGGCGTCGTGCAGAGCAGGGGCGTGCGGCGCTCTCATTTTTTCGTCTCAAAAAACTAATCTAACATGTTCATGTGTACAAAATAAAGATGACATTAAAAAGTTTACTTGGATATAAGAACATTTTCATGCTCAAGCTTAACCAGAATTCACATCTTAAGAAAAGAGTCTCATTGAACTCTCTTGCTACAGAAAACTTAAAATTAACATCGCTTGCTTTTAATTTGGTAGAATTTTTAATATCGGTCAAAAGTGAAAACCTATAAAAGCGCAAACAGTAAGGTTATCTAGCTAGCGGGTCACCTGGCTGCCGAGTACAAATACGTTAAATATCTACTAGTGCTCATACGACAGTTTTCAACACACATAAAATATTTTTACCTCAAGCTTAAATCATTAGATATCTACAGGTTAACGCCAAGATGGCCACCGCTTTGTACGTCTGTCTGTGGCATCGTTACGTCCATAGGCTGTGGTGACTGCTTACCATCAGGCAGGGCGTAAGCATGTTTGCCACCTGTGTGGCAAAATCGTAACTTCCGATCGGATACACCGAGTGTTTATCTATAGTAGGTAATTATGTGGACAAGCATTTTTTGCTGCGACGCACTATAACGCGGAAAGGGTTCCTATTGAACCACACGGAGACAACGTACCGCCAGAGAAGTATCTTTTATGCACCGCACTGAGAACAATAGTAGTATGAAAGTAGATTTTGCACTTTTACTGCTAAGAAAATTCTACAAAGGCCCGAGACAATAGCAGATGCGGTCCTATTCTAGATGCTTCGTTGTTTTTTGCAAGTCTGTAGCATTTATTGTTTGGTTTACTGTGAATATGCAAATTACAATATTTTTACAAGTCGTCTTGATAAATTTTTGGGGTTCCCTTATAGTTTCGCCATTTCTGTCTGTCCACAGCTTATCTATCTCAAAAACGAATAGTACTAGAAAACTGAACTTTTGATAGTAATCACGCGGACCAACTTGTAAAAAGAAATCTTTGAAAAGTAAGTACCTACCGTTAGGTATCTACATGTATACCGGGTGGTAAAATTTTAGTTTACCTATCTGAAGGGTACCTATCTGATGAACGTTTTTGGAATAAGTGTTCCGTTTTCGATATATTTTGCTTCAAATTTGATTTTTTGTCAGAAACACGTAACAGTTTCTACGGAACCCTAGACTTCAAATGGCACGACACGTCTTGGTCGTGCCGCTGCAAGCGGCACGTGGCTATTTGTTTAGGTACCTGGAAACCCTTAGACCCTTTTCAAACAAACAGTGAAAACCAGACGAAAGGAAATAACAGGCGAAGATTTGCATACAAATTTTGAATCGTGTGCAATGTTGAAACTAAATATTTTAAACAAAATCTGACAAACCACAAGCGTACAATGACGTCAATAGTTTGTTGGCTTTGACAGCGTAATGTCGTAAATATGACCAAACTACGTATGTATGGAGCGCGCTCGGTAAAAACTTATACTTATTTTACTATCAAGCGAACCCGCAAGTGTTTTACTTATATTATCATGCTTAGGTATTGTCATACATAGTTATTTGTTTAAATCTGTTCATCGACTACGCCATCGCGTAGATTTCTATGAATTTTATGATGAGCTTAAATATAAGCTTCTTCTTTCGTACTAAATAAGGATATTGTATAAATACCTACCTTAGGTTTATTCGTTCGCATTTCTGGATTGCCTCACATCTTAGGGTGCTTGGAAATAGGCATAGCTATCTACTACCTGGATATCCAAACCAGAGGCTCAAAACATGCCTTTTACGGTATTATAGTAACAGTCCGGTGCATATCTGCAATCTGTGAGAGCCATGGAGAAAAGAAGTGCAAAGGTCGTTTTAGACATTTGGACCCTGGGCTTGATTGACAGACAGAGCACTTGGTGTGATCGACAATGATGGATCGCTTTTGATACGTCTTTGTTAGTATAACCTTGGGGTCTTTAAATCAAGAGTGAATAGGTATCATCGTCGCTTCTCATCAGGTGAGTTGAGGTTAAATGCAAGCCTATTGACAATAAAAAAGAATAATATTTAATGATAAACGATCGAGGATTGCGACCGGGTAACGGTTTCAGGGATTCACAACGTTGTGTTCCGTGGTTGGGTAACGGTGGGTATGGCGGATGGAACTCAATCACTGCAATTCGCGTTATGTATATGTAACAGCCAAGGTTCGCCAAGCTTCATATGGCTATAGATACATATTAAATATTTTTATTCATTTTATTTGTCACACGGAGACAATATAACGCCGGTGGATTATTTACTTATATTTCTTTGTACACGATAGGTATTGGAAAATATCCCAACCTCGATATCCTATTTTTATACACTTTTCGTAACAATTGCAGCCGTATTTAGCTAATAACTCACCAGGACCTTCAGTGGACTAGTGATCGGGATCTGATCCCACTGTGGCCTTGTGCCAATGACTCTTTTCTGTGTTATGTGAGTACAGTCGAATGCTAACCGATGTTGTTACGGTGAGGGAAAATATCGTGATAAAACCTGCTCATTCGGGCGACTGAATGTGTAACCATGATCCAATCTGGTCAGGCGTTCCTGGTAGCAGGGTCGCGGTGGTCAGATGGCAGTCGCTCCACTGTAATTATTCTGATCTGCCAAATCCTAAATCATGGTCAAAGCGGAGCCCGGGCCCTCGTACGTGAGAGCACAACGAAGACATTAACGACAATATGTTTTTTTTTTTGTTAATATATCACCGAACGTTGTGTTCGATCGTCTCTAAATTATCGGTGTTGAAAAGTGAATTGACATATCTGCAAAAAATGGAGTTAGATCATACAATCTAGGTAGACAACTTAAAATTATTCGTTGATGTTCATTTCTTTAATCATACAAAATCATTGCGATTTAAATAGAGTTTTTAGTTACGAAAGTTAAAATTAACATTTCCGCAATGACTCACTTTGCATTTCTTTTTACACTTTGCGCACCATTGTCCTGTACATGGGCCCCTTAACAATACATACAACCCTTTCTACGTCACAACTCCCGCGCCCCTGTCCACGTCTCTTCTTAGCCCCGCCCACTGCCAGTCCCATAAACCATACTGCGCCGGACCGGGAAATCCGTTCCTGTTTTACACACGAGAGTTTTTCTCGTACGAGTCATCTCCGCATCCCAATCAAAAATGGAATCGCCATCAGACCTTACGAAGAAATACGAGATAGTGATGCCAGCGAATTTATCCAACAATGCTTGGTATCCGCACGGTCTGCCGATATTTACGCCGCAAACCCCGCTCCGTCCTCGGTTACCGATGGCCTCACCGTGGTCGGTATCTTTATTGTCGGGTCATAGTTTGGGTCGGTATATGCCGTACCCTATGCTGTACCCGCCGTTTCCATATTTCCCACAGCCGCATCCGGCTACGCCACCGTACGGGCTGCCGCAACACACGCAGCAAGGTCTATGCCGTAACCAATCCTGCCCCAACCGGTATCGCTATTACTACAGCCGCAGCTAGCTACGCCACCGGAGTCGCCGGAGCAATACAAAGCTGGCAACGACCCGGAATATAAAATATTCGAAGAAACCGCGATGGCTGCGATCCGGGCGCGGAATGGAGGCGACGTGGTTGCACGCAATCCGCGAATGTGCCGCGTAGTGAGTTCCACTCGCAAGGAGGATGAGGCCCATAGACGGCAGCGGGACAAGAATAATAAGGCAGCTAAAGCAAGCTGGAGCAGGAGGAAGGAGCGAGAAATTAAACTCGTGCTCATGGCGCAGTTCCTCAAGCAGAAAATCGGGAGGCTTGAGGTTGAACTGCGCCAGATGACATGCGTCAATTGCCACCAGCAGCTGTAGTAATAGGATAATTATGTTGTGAATAGTGAATGTTTTATTTATAAGAATTTTTAATTTAGTAGGTAGGTAGGTAGTTACTTAGTTATTGCTCAAAGCAGAAATAAATTATTTATTTCTGTTAACACAAATTAAGATATATCAAAGCAGGTCTTATCATCCAATGAGTAAGTAGATAAAATTGAATTTTTTTAATAAAATTTTATAAATTATCTTTAATTTATAGTTTAATTTATATGTTTTAATTGTTTGATATTGCATAAATAGACAGCGATAAGCCCTCGTGACACAATGACATGAGAGAAGTGATAGTTGGGTGCGAGAGCCAATTGTTTACGACGTGAGGATGCCCAAGTCCGGGCGAAGTGGAGAAGAAAAAGTAGGAAAGCGGACCCTGGCAGAAGCCGGGCCTGACTGCTCGGATGATGATGAATGCGTAAATATACTAATATACATGTTACTTAATAAATTTGATGTTTAAAAGTTGAAATGTAGGTGTATGCTTCATACTAACCTAAAACACTCGTATAAATCCTACTCATTCATTTATTTTTATATTTGAAACTATAGCAGATTAAGAGCTTTTTATATAATTAACTAAGAGCAATTAAATTGTATATATTGTGTACATAAAGTTTCCTAGATTTAGCCACTGTGATATTCCAAATAAATAAATTTATACAGAAATATCCATGTGTTTATTATTCTTAAATGGTTAGTTTGGGAGACAATGATTTAGGTATATGCTTCATAAGTAGAAAGGACTATGGCTTTGCCAATGGAGAGCCCTCGCGTATTCGCTGCCAGAGCAACGTATTTTACTGGGACGTTCGGTGGACAACGCTCTAGTGATAAGTACCCCTGCGTTGCGAACATACGGAAACTGCTTACTTTCAGGCAGGCCGTATGCTTGTGGTAATTTTTTTTTTATGTTATACTGCAGACAAACAGGCTAGCTGGCCAACTGATGGAAAGCCGCCGCCTTTGACATCAGTAAGACCATTGGCGCCACCAATGCGTTGCCCGCCTCTAAGGAGACCTTTGCTTAATTTTCACATTACCTACCCATCGGTGTAGGTATATCTAAAGGCGCCGGCAGATAATTCAGGAACCATAGGTAGATAAACAACGAATATTATTTATTTATAATATTCGTTTATTTAGGTATTTTACCTAGCGATAATAGGAAATTGGATACCGTAACCACTCGGCCATCGACGCTCTCGAAAAAATCAAAATAAAGGGCCTAAATCAATTTACAAAACCACCACCAATTATCTATGTATTATTAAATTCTGCAATACATAGGATATCGGTTAATAATTTACAAATCAATCTTCTACAAAACGCTTTATTTATACAATTTAGTTTAGGTAGGTACAGTACCAATGGCCCAAGGGCAGAAAAATTAAAATCCTATAGAGGTGCACCCATTTCATACCAGTCGATAGTGTTCCGTTCCTAGAATAAACATTAATGTTAAAATAAGTACGTTTATTTATCTTCCGACGTTCTGCGCACAAAATAGGTAGTATCTCCAAATGTAGCACTATCTGCTTACCATAGCTGCATAGCATAGATTTTGAGATCTGATAGATCTGAGAGATTAAATAATCATCTTGGCGTTAATATCCCGGTTGTGGTCTCGCGGCCCACGGTCCGCCTTGACCATGATCCAGGATTTAGCAGATCAGGTAATTACAGAGCGACTGCCATCTGACCTCCATGACCCTGCTACCAGAACTTGACCAGATTGGATCATGATTACACATTCAGTCGCCTGAATGTGCATCTCATCAAAGTGTGCAATGTTTTCCCTCACCGTAAGAGCATCGGTTAGTATTCAACTAATGTAGATAACTCAGAAAAAGTCATTGGTACATGGCCGCAGCGGGATTCTAACCCGGTACCTCTCGCTTACGAGACGGATACCCTAACCGCTCGGCCACCGACGCTCCATGGTACAGATAATTCTCACTAACGTTATGAAAATAGTAAGTAGGTACCTAGGATATCGCCCTGATGTCAAGTATCGAATCTCTGCAGCTTGAGCCAAATGGCGGGAAGTCACGGCAGTCACCTGTAACCCTAAAATCCCTGTAAAGCTCGAAAACGAAATGAATATACTGCGGTAGATGTGCGAAGTTATGCAACTTGATTGAGTACTTTACGAGTACATCCATGGCAGCCTTGGCATGAGGGATATCGCCAATAAGATCTTTAGTGTTGGGGCTCACGAGTTTGTCTCCGATCTCCCCCATGTTTGACTGAGCTTCTGGTTTTGTCTCTCCTTTACTTTTGCAGTATATGTATGGTTATCTATTCTTGCTATTTTACCCACTCAGTCATGTTTATTTCTAGCTTTATTATATTTATATTACTTATTTTGAGTTATCTATCTATTTATCTGTACTGTTATCTCTGGTTCGGCTATAATTGCATTAACGGTTCCCCTCCTCCATCTTGTTTAGTAGCTTCTCTTGCACCGCCTTACTTTTTTTTTACCCTTTATCTCCTGGTTGACTGGTAGATAAGCCTTTTTTAGCTTTAAGTCCGCCTTTGTACTATTTTGTGCATGAAGATTTAAAAAATAAATAAATAAATTTAGTAGGAAAGCGGACCCTGGCACAGGTCGGAATAAACGCTAGGATGACGTATAAGATACCTTTTAGATTTGTAGTTATTTCGCTATTCTGATATTAATGTATTATTGTGTGCAACATAGAAAAATAAATAAGTAGTTAGAAAAGCTAAGTAGGCGGTGCAGTCGCGCCACAACTATGCGCAAATGGGCTAATTTCCGTCAAAAGTCGCGAACGCGCCATCAGTCTCTTGCGGAATTTAACGGAGCGCGCATCAAACAAAGCTGTGCCTAGAATGTTAAGAGTATGCCATCTTGCGCAATAGATAATTGCGAGCAAGAAGCTAACAGACTTTTAAAACAAAAGGAGTGATTTCATTTCACCGTTAAGTCTAAAAGCCTTAATAAACATCACCCAGACCCGTTACAGTAATTAAAATTCATCATTTAAATTTCTGCCCGGCCGGGAAACGAACCCGCAACCTCTTGTATGGCAAACTAGCATGTTAACCACTAAACTACTCAGGACGTCACACACTATCGTACTCCTGACATATTCCTGCCATACCCCTACGGTAAATCTACCGTACCCCTTCTCTCTCTATCTCCTCTCCACGTGTCCTTGAACCCCTCCTCACCCCCCTCAATATAACAACATTTTCAATTCATTATTATTAAATAATAAATACCATAATAATAGTTAGAATTTTATCGAAATATTAATATCGACAAGAATTTGATTTTGTCAATCCCTAGCGTAAATATAAATTCAGAGAGGATTTACAGCACACACGCAACGCAATGTGTGTAGGTGGTAGTGACCGATTGACTAATCACAGCTCTCCGTTTGACTTTGCGTGTGCGTGCCTAAGCCTGTGCATATTAAGTTGCATGAGTAGTGGTAAAAATAGTGGGGTCGGGAACGGCGGCATCGGTTTCGGTACTAATGGCGAAGATGCCACTTCTATCGTGTTCTGTGGTGTGCAATACCATGTAGTTAATATTAATGTTAAATCTAATCTTTACATGTTCATGTGTACAAAATAAAGATTAAATTAAAAGTTTGCTTGGAAATACGAACATTTTCATGCTCAAACTTAACCAGAATTCACATCTTAAGAAAATAGTCTCATTGAACTCTCATGCTACAGAAAATTTAAAATTAGAAATTTGGTAGAATTTTGAATATCTGTCAAAAATGAATACCTATAAAAGCGCAAAAGGTAAGGTTATCTAGCTAGCGGGTCACCTGGCTGCCGAGTACAAATACGATAAATATCTACTAGTGCTCATACGACAGTTTTCAACACACATAAAATATTTTTACTCCAAGCCAAAATCATTAGAAGCCCTCGTACGCGCTGATCGGTCTGCATGCGTCGCCCCCTACCTGGATGAGCTCGTTTAACTTTCCTTTGTTTTCCGTTAGATTTTTGACTATTGAAAAGAGATTAATTAACGTAATCCTAATTCAATAAATACTTTTTCATTAGAAATCTACAGGTTAACGCTAAGATGGCCACCGCTTTGTGTGTCTGTCTGTGGCATCGTAACGTCCATAGGCTGTGGTGACTGCTTACCATCAGGCAGGGCGTAAGCATGTTTGCCACCTGTGTAGCAAAATCGTAACTTCCGATCGGATACACCAAGTGTTTATCTATAGTAGGTAATTATATGGACAAGCATTATTTGCTGCGACGCACTATAACGCGGAAAGGGTTCCTATTGAACCACACGGAGACAACGTACCGCCAGAGAAGTATCTTTTATGCACCGCACTGAGAACAATAGTAGATTGAAAGTAGATTTTGCACTTTTACTGCTAAGAAAATTCTACAAAGGCACGAGACAATAGCAGATGCGGTCCTATTCTAGATGCTTCGTTCTTTTTGCAAGTCTATAGGCATTTATTGCTTGGTTTACTGCGAATATGCAAATTACAATATTTTTACAAGTCGTCTTGATAAATTTTTGGGGTTCCCTTATAGTTTTGCCATTTCTGTCTGTCCACAGCTTATCTATCTCAAAAACAAATAGTACTAGAAAACTGAACTTTTGATATTAATCACGTGGACCAACTTGTAAAAACAAATCTTTGAAAAGTAAGTAACTACTGTTGGGTACCTACATGTATAGCGGGTGGTAAAATTTTATTTTACCTATCTGAAGGGTACCTATCTGAAGAACGTTTTTGGAATAAATGTTCCGTTTTCGATATATTTTGCTTCAAATTGGATTTTTTGTCAGAAACACATAACGGTTACTACGGAACCCTAGACTTCAAATGGCACGACACGTCTTGGTCGTGCCGCTGCAAGCGGCACGTGGCTATTTGTTGAGATACCTGGAAAGGGTTTGGTTTAGACCCTTTTCAAAGAAACAGGGAAAACCAGACGAAAGGAAAAAACAGGCGAAGATTTGCATACTAATTTTGAATCGTGTGCAATGTTGAAACTAAATATTTTAAACAAAATCTGACAAACCACAAGCGCACAATGACGTCAATAGTTTGTTGGCTTTGATAGCGTAATATCGTAAATATGATCAAACTACGTTTGTATGCAGTGCGCTCGGTAAAAACTTATACTTATTTCACTATCAAGCGAACCCGCAAGTGTTTTAATTATATTATCATGTTGGTTGGTTTTTGTGGTTTTGCTATATATTAAACTACTTTCTTATCAATAACTTTGTTTGAATTTGTAGTTAACTTCAATTATTGTGCAGGATTCGTAAAAAAAATAGTCAAAAAGGCGGTTTGAAAATTAACCGCTTTTAAGACATGCATAACAATATCCAAAGTAGTTTAAAAACAATAAGAGAGAAGTTGTCTAAAAGGTATCGATATCTACTTGGCTTAAAGGCGGCAATTTGCCGTTAGCCGCTTTATTGTTATGGACTGGATCAATTTTGGTATTGATTTAAATATGCTAAAAAGTAAAACTGCTTTATATGTAAATGTCGAATTCCATATCTATAAAGCAGGTACGAGCCTTTAGCCGCTATTTAGTAATGTATACCTACCTAAAACAATCTTTAAATTTTACAAGTTTAGAAAGGAAAGTATGCAATTTAGTGTTATAAATATTATTATTTAACAAGAGGAACGTTTTTCATGTAAAAGAAGAAAAACTCCGTGCTTTTGATGACTATCATCGGTTTAAAAAAATTCTCTCCTTTTGCAGCTTTAGCTCAAGACTTGTTTTGTCTTTTAACCGCCTTTTAGCTTGAGGACGGCAGTACAGTAATCGGGACGGGATTAGTATGGCCTACGATGGTTTGACGACGGCTCCAGTATTGGCATTCATATCTTGTATAATACTAATGTTCGCTTCGGGCACAGACTAGCATTACCATTACAGCGAGGTAAACCAATAGAATAACATTGACGTCAATATTATTTAAATATGAATGTTTGACATATTATGAACACTTACTCCATTATTATAGATTCACTGTAACCTTATTACAATAAAATAGGTACTTATTAGGTATGTTATGTCAGATACAATAAAATTATCAATAATATGATATCAATTAGATATCAGTACCATTTTTCGATTACAGTTTTTGTAGTCACCTTTCGTGACACCTGCCAATAATAACATACGGGTATCGGCCGTCAATATTGCACATCGGATAGTTGGGCTTTGTAGAGCATCGTCTCTGTCGCACGCGTGTGAGTAAATACGAAGCCGAAACTAACCGATGTGCATTATTTATAGCCGATACCTTTAACATGTAATAAGTAAGTATATATTTAAAAGTATATAAGCGGTTTATTAGTTATCTAGCACCCATAACACAAGCTTGGATTGGATTGGAGCTAGATGTCGCTGTGTGATGGTCCAAGCTTTTTTCAAATTACTATCATTATACTCCGTCGGACATCACACGGCAAAAGTGCTAGCTCTGCTGACGGTACCTGTCGCCCACATAATGGAAGGGTTCCCGTGGCCGCTCCCAGTCCAGTGTCCACCGGGCTACCGCAGTTGATCGCAATTCTATTATCCGCATAATGTGCTTGCGTGACTCGTGAATATTTCGTTAGTTTTTGCGGTGTCTCATACAATTTTCGAATTTTCGGGGCCACTATTGCGATTTTGACTGACTACTGTTGTGTTAGCTACCTATACTATTTCGTTAACTGTATTCCAAATCACAACATTTTTTTTTAACAACTACGAGTATCTATGTAGGTACATGGTCCCAATGCCTGTTTTCGACTCATAATTTTGTTATGTTCATGTTCCTAGAAAGGGTTTTCGGTTAATGTTTTCTATTAGTGTTTGTCGTGAGCTGAACAGCCACTGCTAGCCATGCACCATCGAGATTCGCTGCATGATCATTTAAAATACTGTCACGCAGCTCTTTACGATTTGTTCTACTTATCCCGCATTCTTGAAACTATTAATTTATTGATATATTTAATCTAAATAATTAATTTAAGCCAGCCAACTGGAGAAGTACCTCCACCTTACAGAATACCGCAGCTAAATAATACTATTTTAAATAGTATTGTGTTTCTGTCGGTGAGTAAGGTCTCCAGTGCTCTATGGATTTGGGGAACCGTGGCTTTGACAGTGCAGGGGCCTTTACCCATTAAGAATAAAAATAAGAATAATTTATTGCATTTTTGCTGCCAGAGCAACGTGTTATAGATTTGGGCAACACATTAGCGATACTCTTAGCGTTGCTTATGTCTATAGGCAGTGCCTACCGGCCTACCGTATGACATAAAAAACAAACAAAAAAATTAAGAAAAATTCGTTATAAACTCTACGAAAACTATTATTTGCATAGGTGAGCAAAGTACACAGCATAGTAAAGAGCAATGAGCCTGTTACTGGTCCGTCGTTGGCCGCGGGCGTTGCGCAAGCCGCGCCCAACGCGGCGATACGTAGCCGCGACATGTCAAAATGGCGTCACATAGTACTGTACTTACCTCAGGGGTGCCCAAAGTGTGCGCCGCGGAGCCCTGGGGCGCCCTGCAGAGTAAGCAAGGGCACCGTAAACGCTACCATTTTCTCGTCTCATAAAACTAAACTTAGATATTCATGTGAATAAAATAAAGATGACATCGAAAAGTTTGCCTGTATATACAAACATTTTCGTGTTCAAGCTCTACCAGAATTCACATTGCAAGACAAGAGTCTACTTGAACTCTCTTGGTACAGAAAACTTAAAATTAACATCACTTACTTTAATTTGGATGTCTGTCAAAACTGAATAGGTACAAAAGGGAAGGTCAACGAGCTAGTGACTCAGCTGGCTACCGAGTAAAAATACGTTAAATATCTACTACCTAATACTACCTAGCAGTACATGCGAGTGTCATACGATAGTTTTCAACACATAAAATATTTTTACTCCAAGCCAATATCATTATGACCACCGCTTTGTGTGTCTGTCTGTGGCATCGCCTATAGGCTGTAGTGACTGCTTACTATCAGGCAGGGCGTAAAAGCTTGTTTGCCACCTGTGTGGTATAAAAAAAATCGTAACTCCTGAACGGATAGACCCGAGTGTTTATCTATAGATAGTAATTATATGGACAAGCATTTTTTGCTGCAACGCACTGATAACGCGGAAGGGTTCCTATTGAACCGCAAGGACACAATGTAGCGCCAGAAAAGTATATTTTGTGCCGGATTGAAAACAATAGATATAAAGCAGATTTTGCACGTTTACTGCTAAGTAGACCCTACAAATGCACAAGACAATAGCAGAACCGGTCCCTTTCTAGATGCTACGTTGTTTAATTGTAAGTCTGTAGCATTTATTGTCGGGTTTACTGTGAATATACAAATTACAATATTTTTACAAGTCATCTTGATAAATTTTTAGGGGTCCCTTATAGTTTCGCCATGTCTTTTTGTGTAGATACCTGGAAAGGGTTTGGTTTAGACTCTTTAAAACATAATAACAGAGAAATACCAGAGGAAAGGAAATAACAGGTAAAGATTTGCAAATAAATTATTCGTGATAAGATTTGCAAATACACTTATTCGTGGTTTACATATGGCGTAATCATGTGGAGCAATAGCGTAGACGTGAAATCCCTATTTACCTTACAAAAAAGCTATATAATGGAAATATGCAAATTTGTAAAACGTACCCACAGTTCTTCTCCACTCGTGAAGATAATCCATTAAACTATACACTACACGATAAAAACAGACTAATGTTGCCGGACTCCCGCCTAACTAGTCACTCCACCAGCCCGTTTGTCATGTCAATAAAAATTTACAATAAACTACCGACGCATTTAAGAAATGAGAGTAACTATTATAAATTTATAAAAAGTTTAAAGCAAATATTAATTCATAAAAGTTATTACAATGTAACAGACTACCTAAATGACAAAATAATGTGATATTCTGTACTTACTAATATAAAATAGAATGTTATAATATATACTACGTGCCTAACTATATGCTGAGCCTAAATGTATAAACAATTTATTTATTTAACATTTATTGTGCACAATAAATAGTATACAAAATAGACATACAGAAAAAAATAACAACAGGTACAGCTTATTCCTAAAGAAATATTTTCCAGCCGACCAACGGAAGAGAGAGGTCAAAATCAGGCAGATGGCGTGCACCTTAAATGTACTTACCTACTATAATACAACTAAATATAAATACATACACCATAAATAATAGTACATAATACATACATATATAAATAACATAAATATATATATATATATATATATATATATATATATATATATATATATATATATATATATATATATATATATATATATAATTCTTCTGTGAGTGTGTATGTCACTGAACTTCTCTCTCTTCTTTTGTGTGTGTTCCAGGGGATCTGGGAATGGTTTAGATTCACAATTTTGTAAAAAAAGTTTGAAATTTTCAAATTAAAGACGTGTAGACAGGACAACGTCTGTCGGGTCCGCTAGTAATATATAATATATATTATATATATATATATATATATATATATTATATATATATATATATATATAATATTATAAAGAGGAAAGATTTGTACCTATTTTAGTATGTTTGTATGTTTGTATTGAATAGGCTTTGAAACTACTGGACCGATTTCAAAAATTCTTTCACCGTTGGGAAGCTACACTATCCGCGGGTGACATAGGCTATATTATATTTTCTAAAAAATTACGGATCATTAATAAAACTCCAATAATGTAACCCAAGGTGTAAAAAAATACCCAAAAAATTCCTTACATCGCGTGCGCTGCTAAAACTATTGATGATAGAACAAAGTAATGTACTACGACTTTGCAGAACACATCATTATCTACAAAAAGTGTCGCGACAGTATATGTCTAACTATTATAATTATGTCACAATAAGTGTTCTTTTATTTTCAAAATTTAATTGAAATGCCGCCGCTAAAAAACGCTCTTTATTTGTACCTTGGTATTAATCCTTATCAAAATAAATTACTTCATATTCACGACTGCTTCAATACCTTTATATAACTTTTTGAATTATTCAATTAAGACATTCCATTCGAAAGATATCACGAGTTTAAAAATGTGAATATTAGAAAAAAGCCGCGTGTTCGCCGCTCAGTCCGCTCGGCTATCTAGGCAGCACGGGGTACGTACGGGAGGGGAGTCAATGTCAAGAAATACGGCCATCAGGAGCCGGGTCGCCCCCTTCCCTCTAAAATGGTTGAGGAGACGGTTGGAACTTTTATGATCGTAATATGGTGTCCTGTTTGTAACGGGACACTACTCAGTACATACTTAAGTATAATATAATTACTTCATATTATAAAACGATGTCCCACGCCGTGTCTTACTGTCATTCTGTACGCGATAAACTCAAAAACTACTGAACGGATTTTCATGCGGTATTCACACACAGACTACATAGTGCGGTTTTAGACAACAAGATCACACAATCTAGGTTGCCAACATAAAATTATTCGTTGATGTTTATTTTTTTCCTCATACAAAATTTTATTCGGCGATGAAGCTCACTTTTGGTTGATTGATTAATAAACACACGACTGCCACATGACCGAAATCATATTCAAACATAATTGCCATATAATAATCTTCTTACAAAGATTTGCTTACTTTTTAAATAGAGTTTTTGGTTACGATAGTGTAAAATTATCACTTCCGCAATGCTTCACTTTTCAATTTTTTTTACATTTTGCGCACCATTGTCATGTACAGGGGCCCCTTAACAATGCAAACAACCCTTTCTACGCCACAATTCCCGCGCCCCTGCCCGCCTCACTTCTTAGCCCCGCCCACTGCCAGTGCCACAATGCACCCTGCGCCGGACCGGGAAATCCATTCTTGCTTCACACGCCGAGTGAAACACACTGCAGCTTCTTCTCGTACGTGTCATCTACGCATCCTAATCAAAAATGGAATCTTCAATGGATCTGTCGAAGAAATACGAAACATTGATGCCAGCGCATTTAGCCAACCATGCCTGGTATCCGCACGGTCTGCCGATAATCGCGCCGCAAGCCCCGCTCCGTCCTCTGTTACCGATGGCCTCACCGTGGACGGTATCTCCATTGTCGGACCGTAGTTTGAGTCGGTATCTGCCGTGCCCCCTGCTGTATCCGCTGTCATCGCATCTACCGCAGCCGCAGCCAGCTATGCCACCGCACGGACTGCCGATATTCACGCCGCAAGCTCCGTTCCATCCTCCGTCGCCGATGGCCTTACCGCGGTCGCTGGATAACGCCGGGTCATCATTGTCGGGTCGTAGTGTGGGTCGGTATATGCCATACCCTATACTGCAGTCGCCGGTTTCGCCGATACCACAGCCGCAGCCAGCTACGCCACCAGAGTCGCCGGAGCAGTACAAGGTTGACAACGACCCGGTATATAAATTGTACGAAGAAACAGCGATGGCTGCGATCCGGGCGCGGAATGGAAGCGACGTGGTAGCACGCAATCCGCGAATGTGCCGCGCAGTGACTTACACCCGCAAGGAAGATGAGGCCCATAGACGGAAGCGGGACAAAAACAATCAGGCCGCTAAAGATAGCCGGAGCAGGAGGAAGGAGCGTGAAATAAAACTCATGCTCAAGGCGCAGTTCCTCAAACAGAAAATCGGGAGGCTTGAGGTTGAACTGCGCCAAAAGACATGCGTCAGTTGCCACCAGCGGTAGTAATTATAAGCAGTTATGTTGTGAATAGTGCGTATTTTATTTATGAGTATTTTAATGTAGTATTTTTTACTAAGGCAGTTAGTAGGTAGGTAGGTTATTGCTTAGTTATTGCTTAAAGCGGAAAAAAACTTTTATTTTTGTTAACAGAAATTAAGTTATATCAAAGCAGGTCTTATCATTCAATGAGTAAGTAGATGAAATTGTTTATTTTCTTTCAAAGTATTATAAATTATCTAAAATTTACAGTTTTATTTTATATGTTTTAATTGTTTAATATTGCATAAATAGACAGGGATAAGCCCTCGTTACACAATAACATGAGAGAAGTGATAGTTGGGTGCGAGAGCCAATTGTGTACGACGTGAGGATGCCCAAGTCAGGGCGAAGTGGAGAAGAAAAAGTAGGAAAGCGGACCCTGGCAGAAGCCGGGCCTGACTGCTCGGATGATGATGAATGCGTAAATATACTAATATATATGTTACTTAATAAATTTGATGTTTAAAAGTTGAAATGTAGGTGTATGCTTCTGCGTTTATGTTTTGGGATAGTATACTAACCTACCACACGTGTATAAGTCCTACTCTTTATTTATTTTTTTATATTTGAAACTTATATGTTGTATGTTAAATTGTATATATTGTGTACATACAGTTTCCTAGATTTGGTCACTGTGATATTCCAAATAAATACATTTATACAGAAATATCCATGTGTTTATTATTCTTAAATGGTTAGTTTCGTTAGTAGGGAGGACTATGGCTTTGCCAATGGAGAGCGCTCGCGTATTCGCTGCCAGAGCAACGTCTTACTCTCACTTTGCTGCTCACTTTCAGGCAGGCCGTATGCGTGTGGTATTTTTTTATTTTATGTTATACGGCAGACAAACAGGCTAGCTGGCCAACTGATGGAAAGTGGTCACCGCTGCCTTTGGACATCAGCAAGACCAGGTGCGAGGCGTAGCCGACCTTTAAGGAGACCTTTGCTTAATTTTCACATTACCTACCCATCGGTGTAGGTATATCTAAAGGCTCCGCGAGATAGCTCAGAAAAAAAAAATCAAAAATCAAAAATCAAAATTTCTTTATTGATTAGGACAATAAATATCTCTTTCAATCGTCAAAAATGAGGGGGATAGGAAAGTAGGAAGGAAACACACAGTGACACGCTGACCGCCCTATGACCGTAGATAAACGTATCCCTCGCCAACCGAACCGTGCTGGACAATGCCAGGCAGAGCCGGAACGCTATATTATATTATATAGGTATGTCTAGTATAATTAAGAAAAAACCACCTAAAACTACAGCAAGAGTAAGCCAGTCCACCAAGGCAGCACCCGTTCACGAGTATAACGCAGGGCCCAGCCATCGTCCAATTCAACCATATTTGAGGGAAAAGAGCGACCCGGCCCCCACGCCACCGCCAGACAGACTTTTAATTGAGCGTGCATCACACATGCTGTATGTGGTAGGTAGTCGCTACCACCCTACTCTATCCTATCCCTTCCCTATCGCTACCTTACCCCTACCCTATCCTACCATTGCCTTAACCCTACCCTACCACTACCTTACCCCTACCCTACCACTATCTTACCCCGACCCTACCACTATCTTACCCCTACCCAACCCTATACTACCTTACCTCTATCTTACTCCAACCCTACCCTACCCTACCCCTACCCTAGCGCAGACAGGAGACACCATGTGTGGGAGAGGAAGGAAAATTAACGCCGCTTCCAAGGTGGTTCTCCGTGGGGGAAAGAAACGGCAAGAAACCCACAGAGCCTACGTTAATTCTTTTTTTTTTAAACATGTCTTATGTACTAATACATTATTTGTCCTATATACTATCTTAAAAGTAAATACCTGTATAGAACAGCAGTTCAGTCCCATGGACTTTTGTCATTTACATATTCAGATATACTATAATAACTTTTTTGACATAATTTGTTTTTTATAGCGACTTTAAATTTATTCAATGGTAAATTCTGAATATCTGTTGGAACCTTATTATAAAAGCGTACACATTGACCCATAAATGATTTGTGGACTTTGGCTAGACGACGAAGCACCAGCAACAAGCTTATCTTTATTTCTCGTATTAATATTATGAACATCACTATTCTTCTTAAATAAGTGTAAATTTTTATGAACATACATTAAGTTCTCATATATATATTGTGACGGCATTGTCATTATATCAATATTCCTGAATTTATCTCTTAGTGAAGTTCTAGGTCTCAATTGATAAATCGCGCGAATAGCCCTTTTCTGCAATACAAATACATTGTGCCAGTCGGCAGCGTGTCCCCACAGCAGTATGCCATAGGCCATAATACTGTGGAAATAACTAAAGTAAACTAATCTTGCTGTAGCCTCGTCAGAAATACCCCGTATTTTCTTTACAGCATATGCTGCAGAACTTAGCCGTTTCGCCAATTTATCAATGTGAGGACCCCATTGCAATTTATTATCCAGAGTAAAGCCTAAAAATACTGTAGAATCAACAAGATTCAAATTTTCGCCTTTTATTTGTACATTAGTGGGCACTGATCTAACATTTGGCAAAGAGAATTTTATACATTTTGTTTTCTTGCCATTCAGTAATAAATTATTAACCGTAAACCAGTTTACCACTTCTGCAATAGCCTTGTTCACGTCTTCATATGTTAATTGTTGTCTTTTTACTTTAAACACTAAAGATGTATCGTCCGCGAACAAGACAATTTCATGGGTATCTTTTACAAAGTACGGTAAGTCATTTACATAAACAAGAAACAAAAACGGGCCCAAAATAGATCCCTGGGGGACACCCATAGAGACAACAGACCCCATAGATCTCCATAGATCTCTCTCCGTTTACATCAACTTTTTGAATTCTATGACTCAAGTATGAATTTAGCAAGTTTAGGGCCAAGTCTTTTATTCCATAATGTTGTAATTTCCTGACCAAAATATCATGATTAACGCCATCAAAGGCTTTGGATAAATCACAGAAAACCCCCAAGGCATCACGGGATTCCTCCCAGGCCCCAAAGATATGTTTAATAAGTTCAACACCTGCATCAGCTGTTGAACGACCGCGAGTAAAACCGAATTGTTTATGATGCAATAGGTTACCTTCTCAAATATTTTACTTAGAGCCGGTAAAATTGAAACTGGTCTAAAATTTGTAGGATCCGTTGTATTACCAGTTTTCAACAATGGAATAACTTTACTGTGCTTCATCAGGTCAGGAAATTCACCATTATCAACACAATTATTAAATATATTCGCTAAGTGGACAGCAATAACATCAATTACAGAGCTAATAATTTTTACTGACATACCATCAATGTCGGCAGTTGCTTTCATTTTTATAGTTTTAAAAGCCTTAACTATATCTTGAGGTGTTGCATGCTCGAACTTAAAATCGATGACACTCTCGGGTACATTTTGTTTTAACAAGGATTCAGCGAGAGCAGGAGACGAATTTAAGGATTTCGTAGTTGACACTGGAATGTCTGTAAAAAATTTATTGAATGCCTCCGCAACTTCAGAGTTTTTGGTAACAACATTATCATTTATCTTTAAACTGTACTTAGTATCGCGATTTGTTACTTTTCCAGTTTCACTATTTATTATCTGCCATGTGGATTTTACTACATCTGTGCTATTTTTTAGTTTGTGTTTAACGAAATTCGATTTAGCTGTAGCACAAACGCGTTTAAATAACTTCGAATAATGTTTAACATACTCAGCAAATTCTACGCTATTATTATACGCCCGTTCTGCATAGAGCTCATATAATTTATTTCTACTCTTATGTATTCCTGCTGTCGCCCAATCGCTAAACATAAGTTTGCTGTTTACTGCCTTCACCTTTGGTTTGAATATACTATTACTTTCAGTTTTTGTCATGTGTAAAACTGAATTATGATATTCATTTGGGTCATCAAAATACTTTAAATTAGATGATTTCTCTATAATGTTATTTCTAAAACTGTTTAGACGGTTGTTGTTAATTGGTACAAATTTAATAGTATTTTTTGTTTCTTTCCTCATATTAACATTAAACACAGCTAATTGACCACAATGATCGGATTGTAATTTGTTTATTACAGACTGGCTACATGCCTGGATATCACAAAAAATGTTGTCTAGACAAGTTGATGTAGTACTTGTTATTCTAGTAGGCTCTAAAAATAAGTTGATTAAATTATGACACTTAAATAATGATATTAGCCTACCAGTATATTTACAAGATACGTCTAATAAATCTATATTAAAATCTCCACAAACAACAATATTTTTATTACAATTGCTAACTTTAATAAGGGCTTCATCCATAATTTTCTCGAACAAATCAAATGATGAAGCCGGAGGTCTGTATACGCTCATTACAATAAGTCGCTCAAGTTCTATACAGGCAATTTCAGCAGATCGTTCAACAGACAGCTTGACAATAACAGTGCGTTCCTTGCATTTTAGGCAATTACGAGCAAGTATTAGGGAACCTCCATGAATTGCCTGCCCTCTTGTGAACGAACTTGCAAGTTTATGGTTGTTAAAGCCAAATATGAGCTGGTGATCTTTTAACCAATGTTCAGTAATGCAAAAAATATCAACATTCTCACCGTTCATGAATAGCTCAACTTCCAATTCTTTATTCGTCATGCCTTGGATATTTTGATGTACTAAGTTAACTATACAATTTTGTTTATTATTATAACATTTTACTTTACGTACATCCAAAGGCTTATTACCACTATTTACTAATGACTTTATGCCAGAGCAGTCCTGTATATTCTGAACAATATCAAAAGATTTACTGTTCAAGTCTAACAGTGGACTGTTATATGCTGCTGATATGATACAGGACGGCTCCTTTGTCTTAGGAACCATAGGTAGATTATTATGATTCAATTCAATTCAATTCAATTCAATTCATTTATTTGTAAAAGTAGGTAATACATAAGTTGTTATAATTATTAAGTTGTCCTCTACTTTTGCCCCAAGAGAGCATACAAATATTAGATTAAAAAATAATAATTCATAATGTCAAAACAATTATTAACGACTGAAATATCACATTAAAAAATAAAAATAAAAAATTTAAAAACATGTCAAATTATAAATTTTTTGAAGATTAAATCAATTATATGAAAGTCAATAAAATCATTCTTAAGTAATACAAATTAAATAATAAACAAAATGTCAAATTCAAATTAAAAGCAATATCAAAAGTTAAAAAAATAAAATAAAAAATAAAAATAACAATAAATTCAATACTCAATATAAACAAAAGTCATTAAAATCATGTCCACAAAGTAATAACAAATTTAAAACAGTATAATAAGTCATAATTTCAGTATGAAGTATTAATTTCCAAAAAATCGTTTATATTATAATAGCACTTGCTGATTAAATACTCTTTTATTGACTTTTTAAATTGGTACATTTCTAGTTCCCTTATGCATCTAGGTAACTTATTATAAACTCTAGGGGCCATACACAGGACACTCTTAAACATTAGTGCAGTTTTTGCAGGTGGTACGTAAACCATGTCATTGTCACGCCTGTTTCTATATTTTAAATTTGTAATCCTTGGGAATAGTTGTGGGTTTGATTTTACAAAAATGACTAATTCCAGAATATACAATGATGGGCATGTCAAGATTTTATATTTTGTAAAAAATGGTTTACAGCTATATCTCTGAGACAAGCCGAACATTGCACGAATACATTTTTTTTGCGCCTTCAAAATGAATTCCCTATCGGTAGAATTCCCCCAAAATATGATCCCGTATCTTATTCGCGACTCTACCATACCATAGTACGCCGTAACTATAGTTTGTGTGTTTACTGTTGTGGCCAATTTGTACAATGCGTAAGCATTTGTGCTAAGGCTTTTGCATAATTCTTCTACGTGTGCTTTCCAATTTAATCTCTGGTCAATTATCAATCCCAAGTATTTTGTACTATCTGCTACTTCTACAGTTTTTTGGCCATATTTGACATCTATGGACGCAGTTTGTTGACGTTGAGAGAAGTGTGTTATTTTTGTTTTGTCCAAATTAATTTTTAAATTGTTGTTATTTAGCCAATCTATCACGGAATTAACCGAATCGTTAACTTCCTTCTCATACAACTCTACGTTTTTACAATTTACAGTTATCGTGCTATCATCAGCAAATAGGGACATAAGTTGTTTTGTGCAGTTTGGTAAATCATTTATGTATGAAATAAATAGAAGCGGAGAGAGCACACCCCCCTGAGGAACACCGTATTTGACTATTCTCTCAGTGGATTTATATGTTTTTTCAGTTTTTGTGTGTCTCTCTATTCTTATTAGTTCTGTAACTTGTTTCCTATTTGTAAGATATGATTCTATTAATTTTAAGATATTGCCTCGAACTCCGTAAATCTCTAATTTCTTCAGTAAGAGCTCATGCTCTACATAGTCAAATGCTTGAGTCATATCACAGTATATAGAACACACTGGTACTCTATTGTCAACATTTTTTATTACATTTTCTATGAAATCGTAAATACCCATATTAATGTTCTTGTTACGTCGAAACCCTTTCTGTTCCGTGACTAGTATATTGCATTTCTCAAAAAAATCCTGTATTTGTGAGCATATGTACTTTTCAAAGATTTTTGAATCTATACATGCTAAGGCGATTGGCCGATAACACTTCATTAATTTCCTATCCCCTTTTTTAAATAGAGGTTTCGTTATAGTGGTTTTTAGAGTTTTGGGATATATACCCTCCGTAATGCACTTATTAAGAATGAACGATAGGGGGCCACATATTTCATCCGCTACAATTTTTATTACTTTGGTGCTTATTCCATCATGTCCGGTACTTGATGTATTCTTTAATTTATATATAATATGTTTTATGTCATGCGGTGTACATGGTGACATAAACATTGAATTAGCATTGTGCTCTATGTATTTGGTGGCGTTTACTCGTGGCGTGTCATTGGGTATAATTTTTTCAATAAAGTAGGCATTGAATGCATTTGCTATTTGTTGTGGGTTTTTTATTATTACATTATCTAAATTAATTTCCGATATAGATTCTTTCGGGAGTACTTGTTTTGCATTATTGATTATCTCCCACGTAGCCTTAGATTTATTTGATGCATTATTTATTTTATACATGTTTTGCGCCCGTTTTGTTTTTCTTATTATTATTTTGAATAATTTGGAATAGTTCTTATATGTCATCTTGTTTGTTTGGCTGGGCTTCATCCTATACTTCCACTTATTTGATTATTTATTTATAATATTCGTTTATTTAGATATTTTACCTAGCGTTAAATAATAAGTTGGATACCGTAACCACTCGGCCATCGACGCTCTCGGAAAGTCAAAATAAAGGGTCTATAATAAAACCAATTAACAAAACCACCACCAATTTTCTATGAACTGTATTATTAAATTCTGTAATACACCGGCGATCGCATAATAATTAACAAATTAATCTTCTACAAAACACTTTATTTATACAATTTAGGTAGGTGTAGTACCAATGGCCCAAGGGCGGAAAAATTAAAAACTTATAGAGGTGCACCCATTTCATAGCCTATACCAGTCGATAGTGTTCCGTTCCTAAAATAAACATTTGACTTGAATGTTAATGTCAAAATAAGTAAGTTTATTTAACTTCCGACGGTCTCCGCAGACAATAGGTAGTATCTCCAAATGTAGCACTATCTGCTTACTTTTGATAGATTTTGAGATCTGATAGATCTGAGAGATTAAATAATCATCTTGGCGTTAATATTCCGGTTGTGGTCTCGCGGCCCGCGGTCCGCCTTGACCATGATCCAGGATTTGGCAGATCAGGTAATTACAGAGTGACTGCCATCTGACCTCCATGACCCTGCTAGCACGGGAACTTGACCAGATTGAATCATGATTACACATTCAGTCGCCTGAATGTGCATCTCATCAAAGTGTGCAATGTTTTCCCTCACCGTAAGAGCATCGATTAGTATTCAACTAATGTAGATAACTCAGAAAAAGTCATTGGTACATGGCCGCAGCGGGATTCTAACTCGGTACCTCTCGCTTACGAGACGGATACCCTAACCGTTCGGCCACCGACGCTCCATGGTACAGATAATTCTCACTAACGTTATGAAAATAGTAAGCAGGTACCTAGGATATCGCCCTGATGTCAAGTCTCGAATCTCTGCAGCTTGAGCCAAATGGCGGGAACTCACGGCAGTCACCTGTAACCCTAAAATCCCTGTAAAGCTCGAAAACGAAATGAATATTCTGCGGTAGATGTGCGAAGTAATGCAACTTGATTGAGTACTTTACGAGTACATCCATGGCAGCCTTGGCATGAGGGATATCGCCAATAAGATCGAGGAGGCTCGTCTGCGCTGATTTTGACACATATTGCGTAAGCCTCAGGGATATGTAGGAAATAGGTGCCTGAATCTGCCGGTATCAGGAAAGAGGCCCCGCGGGCGACCCAAGAAGCGACGGATTGACATCGCTGAGTCAAATGCGAGAGCAAGGAAAGCGGACCCTGGCAGAGGTCGAAATAAGCGCTAGGATGACGTATAAGATACCTATTAGATTTGTAGTTATTTCGCTATTCTGATGTTAATGTATTATGCCATGTATGAGACAATTGTGTGCAACATAGAAAAATAAATAAGTAGTTAGAAAAGCTAAGTAGGCGGTGCAGTCGCGCCACAACTATGCGCAAATGGGCTAATTTCCTTCAAAAGGCGCGAACGCGCCGTCAGTCTCTTGCAGAATTCAACGGACTGCGCATCAAAAAAAACTGTGCTTAAAATGTTAAAAATATGCCATCTCGCGCAATAGTTAATTGCGAGCAAGAAGCTAACAGACTTTTAAAACAAAAGGAGTGATTTCATTTCACCGTTAAGTCTAAAAACCTTGTATTTATCAATATTTTACGAAAAATATTCACCCGCGCTCAAGGACACCTTGCGCCCAATCTAGTGCTGTGCACAAGAGCCGACCTTATCGATAAATTATTTTGTTTATCGATATAATATATTCGTATAATAGTAGAATTGACATCAAAAAAGGAGAAGATTCTTATTTCGATTGAATGTTCTTTAATTGTAGGTATGTATGTTCCTTGAAATTTTTGTCAATTGCGGATCGATTTTGATATTAGTTTTTAGTAGGGGCACAGCAGGGACAAGGGTGGGGTACAGGTGGGGTAGAGGTATGATGCAGTTACTTTAACACTAAAATAAAATAAATACCTAAATGTAGACAAATTCACACAGCGCCATCTAGCCCTAAACTGAGCAAAGCTTGTATTATTGGTGTTAGATAATTGATATAGTAATTATGCACTTTTTTTTAAATACATACTTATTAAACATCACCCAGACCCGTTACAGTAATTAAAATTCATCATTTAAATTTCTGCTCGGCCGGGAAACGAACCCGCAACCTCTTGTATGGCAAACTAGCATGTTAACCACTGAACTACTCAGGACGTCACACACTATCGTACTCCTGACATATTCCTGCCATACCCCTACGGTAAATCTACCGTACCCCTACTCTCTCTATCTCCTCTCTACGCGTCCTTGAACCCCTCCTCACCCCCCTCAATATAATAACATTTTGAATTCATTATTATTAAATAATAAATACCATAATAATAGTTAGAATTTTATCGAAATATTAATATCGACCAGAATTCGATTTTGTCAATCCCTAGCGTAAATGTAAATTCAGAGAGGATTTACAGCACACACGCAATGCAATGTGTGTATGTGGTAGTGACCGATTGACTAATCACAGCGCTCCGTTTGACTTTGCGTGTGCGTGCGTAAGCCTGTGCATGGTAAGTTGCATGAGTAGTGGTAAAATAGTGGGGTCGGGAACGGCGGCATCGGTTTCGGTACCAATGGCGAAGATGCCACTTCTATAGTGTTCTGTGAGTAGAACCAACATAAGTTATGGAAGGTATCTATGTAAATGCAGTAATTTTTAGATAATTACTTATTTTAAATCCCTAGAGCGTCTATAGGTAAAAAGTTTAACTTACTATGTGAATTTTCTTTAAAGATCCTGAGACTCCGACTGCTCATGTTGAAGTTTGAATGATTGGAGAACTGTGTAAATTTTCAGCTGCTGAGAGCTTTGATGAACGTGGTTCACTGTTCCGTGAATTCCGTGAACACTGACCACTGTGCTTTGCTGGTACTAGTATGAAAAGCAAACGGCTTACAGAGAGTCTAAAGCTCTACGAACACCGGAAGGTAGTACGTACTCGGTACAAACAAGCCGTCTTTCTACGTCTCGCGCATGCGCGAAGCGCACGTGCGGCGAGACCGCGTTTGGACGGAGCCCACGGGCGGGGACGTAGTTGCGCGGCCCGTAGAGACGGGCCGGTCATTGGGGTTGGCGCCTTCGTCACCTCCCCCACGGTCGGGCGCACTGGATGTTAGACTGTTTGGCGAGCCCGGTCCACTCCAGGCGCGAACCGATACTGTTGGGGCTGCCACTAGCGTGGCAGGAGCGTCGCCGGAGCTTCGCAGGTGTCGACCTCGTAGGGGGACGTCTTGCGGCTGCTGGGGGTCTCGTCCGGAGGTGGGGGCCGCGGGACAAAGTCGCTCAACGGCCGCGGGGGCCGGTTGCTGCCCAATTGCAAGCAGCACTCGGGGCCCGGCGCAGTTAGATCCTTCGACCCGTAGGGACGGAAATGCAGCGCCGGGCAGTCGGTCCGGTGGGGTTGGCCGTCGGGGCCGTGCGCCAGCGGCGGGCGTCGAAACAGGTGGGGCGCCGCCAGCGGTGCTCAGCGGCCGTAGAGTCCGGTGAGGGTGGGGTGCAGGGGCCTCAACCCGAAGGGAGTCCGCCTACACCCGATGTCTCGTTCGGTAGAGCGTCGCCGTTGACGGCGATGAGTCGACGGCGACGCGGCGTCAGTTTTAAGGCCGCGCGGCGGCTACGCGGTTCGCGGTACGCGGATACGCGTGCGCGGCGCGGCGTGTTGTAGGGCTCTTTTCAGCGCGGCATCGTCTTTGGTGGGGAATTAATGGCGAAGATGCCACTTCTATCGTGTTCTGTGGTGTGCAATACCATGTAGTTAATATTATTATTAAATCTCTTCGGATTTATTGATTAAAGTACCTAGGTTATGGACTGAATTAGTACATCGACCTATGGATACAGTCTATTGGGCAGCACAATGTAGGCTCGTAAATCCTACATTTAATTTGTTGATGTTCTTGGTTGAGTGACACGCGTGGCGATTGGTTGAATATGTTTAAGACAATAACAATAACAATTAAAGAAAGTAAAGCGCTGCAGTCAGCGCAACGTGACTAATGTACTAGCTTGCTCGTACACTTAATCAACTCGTACCTAACGTACAGGTAGGCTCCATACAAAAGTATAAATCATTTTATTATAGACTGTGCCTAATTTATGAGCTTCTCTTAAAGTAGTATTATTCTTCTTAACCATTATCCAGAATCGACAGAAACCTAGCCAGATTAGGTCACGGCTACCTATCATGATGTTTTCTCTCCCCGTAACAGCATCGGTTAGTGTACAACTTATGAACCTACTTACATAACTATGAAAAGTTATTGGCCACCGATGCTTGCATTTTCAGTATTTTTTATTTTTAAAATACAAGCAATGATATAGGTAGACCTACATAATATTATATCATCATCATCCTAGCGATCAATTGCGATTTGTGCCGTGGGTTCACTTTGCTGCTTATACCTACTCCTCTACTTCGCCCAATCTCTCTCTCACATCCGACTAAGCGATGTACTTAAATGCCTTGCTTCTTGAGCCTCCCGCGAGACACCTTTCCTGATACTGGTAGATTCAGGCAGCCCTGCGGCACGTGGCGCAGCACGTGACCAAATCAGCACAAGCGAGCCTCTTCAATCTTATCCGCAATGTCTCCGTTTCAATGAAGGAGTCTACTCTAATTAATACCGTCTCATTATATTTTTAAACGAATATTCAAGTAGTGACTATGGTATGGTTGTGCTCGTTATATTTTAGTAATGATTGGGTGTACCTGTTATTTTACCGTTATGCTTGTCCGCTTTATATGAAAAGAGATTAAACCCCTTCCAGATAAATCTTAAAAAATTGCGCTCGTTACGTGACTTGCAAATTTTTTTATTTCTTATATTTTACAGTAAGGCGGAAGGTTTTACGATAACCCGGCAATACATGTACACTATTTATATTGAAATCCTAATCGTCGTGGCTTCAGCCCTATTTTATGGCGATCGTGTGGCAGTTCCCTTTCTACATCCTCCTTTATCCCTGGCACAGTGTTTTGGTTTACGTTGCTGCTTGACCAGTGCCTATTCAAATTTTCTAGTTAGGTACTTATAGGAGTTCAGTAAACCTTTGTTAAAGTAGCTATTCAAGTTTCTAGATCTAGCGATTTTGGATGAGTTTAAACAAACTATAATCTATATAAATCTATTATAAAACTATAAAAATCCTTGTTTATTCATGAATATTTCTGATATTTATATGTTTCATGAAATATATAAATATCAGAAAATTGTCGGGGTAGGATAATTAACCTGCTGTGGTTTTTTTATTGCGATTTATCATCATCATCATCATGGTACCGGATATTAAATGACTTGGCGCCATTCTTATTTTTGAAATGCAACTTATTTATTAGCTCTAGTCGTATGTTTGTAGGTATTTGTACCTAGCTAAATAAAATAAAACAGAATAAAATGTAATACTTTATTTTTTTATTTTTAACAAAGGTTTAACCATTTTTTATTGCATTATAGGTATTTTATTGAGAAATGCCTACTTCGTTTGATATGATGTAACGTAACACAGTCCCACGCACAGTGCCAGGTTCAATTAATAAAGGTAAAACAAAGATTCAGGGTTATGGATTCTAATATTACAGTCCGGAAACAAGCCACATACAATATATATTGTACATATTAATTCTTATGTTAGTTGAAAAATAAGTAGGTGAATAAGTAGTTAACCAGTTATCTAACACAATATTTATTAGTTTGGGGCTAGATGGCGCTGTAAAAGCATATTTTATCATGAGTACTGTGACTAAGCGAGCAAGATGCCACTAGCGACATTACTGTATTCATTTCACAAGTGTCTAAACGAATTTTACCGATTATTTGATAAATTATTTTACTAACGTGACTTGTGCAGTGATTGACTACGCTCACAACCAAAACAATAATCCATCGATATGTTAATTTCACAAATGGAAGGGGAATGTAAATTATTTCAAATTGATATCGACTTATCTTGTATATACTCGTATATACAAGATAAGTCGCCTTCTATTGCTTGCACTGAATATATTTATTACCTTATGTAAACATTGATAAATGTAGGAACTTGCTGATATTTTACGAAACAATTTACGAAAAAGCGTACTTTACAGTAGAGCTAAATTACACTATTGATATTTCTTGTCTATTGTCATTGCAAGTAGGTGGATATGACAATATTTATATATTTATAAATACGGTGGTGTGTGGTGCCGCCATCTCAAAGAATAGCACCACCCCATCTCTCCCCGTGGGTGTCGTAAGAGGCGACTAAGGGAAAAATCCGAAAGGTGGGCAGCAGCATCTTTCTGGGTAGATTTACATCAACTGCACTGCGATCTCCAACCCGCCTGCCAAGCGTGGAGATTATGGCAATGACCTCCCCTTTCGTGGGAGAGGCCCGAAGTCCTGCAGTGGACTGTTATGGGCTGTGATGATGATGATTATAAATACAATAGATTATGAGGGCGCCAAAAAATGACAAGACATTAGTTTGAACGTTAATTTGTTATTTTTAATTTACATTATGTTACAGGTAGATGGTTCCTATATTTGTTACTATCCCCGCAATAACCGCGCGCTGTCCCACTAACCTTAAATCATAAGATACCTAAAGTGCAAACATGCACATAACGAACATATTCTTTGCCAGTATAGAATCTTTTTGATGACGCGAATATCTTTTATAATAAAAATGTTACCTAGTTTTAGTCTCTAAGTTAATTTATGATATAATATATGTGCGTACTTTGTCATATTTTGCTAGTGATTATTTTAATATGTATAGAAAACCATTCTTTAGATCTGTAATTTCATGCCAGAAACACAGGGTATCATATTATTCTAGCTCAAGCAAAAAAATATGTTTTATTTTTACCTTCTACATGTTTTTTACATTTAAAAATGAAATGTATTTCACAAGATTTAATAATAATTTAATTTTTAATCATTTATGAGTGTGGAATACGTCTATTCTGTCTGGCCGGCGGCGCCTAAGCGAGCGGCCACACAGATAAGACGTAGACGCAGACACGTCGCAGACGCGGCGCCCGTTCAATTTAGTTTCATACAAAATGTATAGAAACGTTGCGACGCTAAACATACAGCAAAGACAGGGCGTGGACTTCTGCGTCTTATGTTTTTTGTGTGTACAACAAAGGCACGAGACAAAACCAAGAAGGTCCCATTCTAGATGCTTCGTTGTTTAATTTTCAGACTGTGGCATTTATTGCCTGGTTTACTGTGAATATGCAAATTACAATATTTTTGCAATACATCTTGATAACCCATCTTTTTAAGGTTCTCTTACAGTTTCGCCATGTCAGTCTGTCCGCAGCTTATCTCAAAAACTATTAGTACCAGTAAGCTGAAATTTGGATATTAATCAAGCCGACAAATTTGAATACCTAATTAAATATTTTAAAAGTACCTACCATTGAGTACCTACATGTAAAGCATGGGTGAAATTTTATTTCGCGCGTTGTCCATTGTGGCGTTGGATAGGTCTTATGAAGTCATTTAGGTTAGCCGAAGAACGTTTTCGGAATAGGTGTTCCGTTTTTGATATATTTTGCCTCAAAGTGGAATTTTTGTTAGAAACACGTAACTGTAACTACGGAACCCAAGACTGCAAGTGGCGCGCCGTTTTGGCCGGTTTTCTTTTGTTTAGGTACCTGGAAAGGGTTTGGTTCAAAGAGGAAAATACAACACGAAAGGAAATAACAGTTAAAGATTGCCAGACAAATTTTACGATCCGTGCAATGATATATTTTAACGAAAACCTGACAAACCACAAGCGCACAATCACATCTACAATATTTCGCTGGCTTCGATAGCGTAATATTGTAAATATGATCAAACTACGTTTGCATGGAGTGCGCTCGGTAAAAACTTATACCAACGTACAACTACTTATAAATTAACTATACCTATTTCACTATAAAGCGATTCCCGCAAGTCTCTTACTTATATTATCATATTTAGGTATTGTCATACTTAGGTATTTGTTTAGATCTGTTCGTCTGTTAGATTTCTATGAAATTTGATCGCGCACAACAAGACTTTGTGTCGCGGCACATGCGCCTCGCCGACGAGATTAAAACCCCGCCGACGGGGCCGCCGCCGCCATCCAGCCAACGCCGGGCTGGATTCGGGCTGTGCGGGGCGCGTGTGCTCCTAACCGATCGCCGCGCCGCGCACGCGTACCCGCTACCGCGAACCGCGCGGCCCTAAGTAAACGCCGCGTCTCTATCGACTCATCGCCTTCAATGGCAACGCACTTCCCTGACGCGACATCGGGTGTAGGTGGACTCCCTTCGGGTAGAAACCCCTACACCCCACCCTCATCGGATTCTACGGAAGCTGAGTACCGCTCGCATAACCCAACCAGACTGACGCCCGCCGCCGGCGCGCGCACAGAGCCCCGGTGGCCAACCAACCAGACCGACCGCCCGGCGCTGTATTTCCGTCCCTACGGGTCGACGGATCTAACTGCGCCGGAACCCGAGCGCTGCTTGCAATTGGGCAGTAATGCGGGGGCCGTTTCTACGGGCCGCGCTCCAACACTACTGCCCGTGGACTTCGCCCAAACGCGGTCTCCCCACAAGTGCGCTTCGCACACGTGCGAGACGATGAAGAGTCAGTCGCCCTGCGCATTTCGCTCACGGCTTGTACCGAGTACGTACTACCTTCCACTGTTCGTAGAGCTTTAGACTCTGTAAGCCGTTCGCTTTTCATACTAGTGCCAGCAAAGCACGGTGTTCACGGAATTCATGGAACAGTGAACCACGTTCATCAAAGCTCTCAGCAGCTCAAAATCCACACAGTTTTCCAATCATTCAAACTTCAACATGAGCAGTCGGAGTCGCAGGATCCTTGAAGAAATATTGCCCCTAGAGGGAACTATCCGCAAAAGTAAACTGGGCAACTATCCTTATTGATACGAATACTTGCTCTTTTGATTTGTAACAGAAATAAGAATATTTCAACAATAAAACATAATCAACAATAAAATAAAAAGTAGATTGATACCATAAACAGTAATAAAGAGATATTCAATGGAAATTAGTTACAAATATAATTTTGACGCCCGTCAAAGCTTCTCCGCGGAATATTTTTACTTATAAGGACAAAACGCGTGCGCCTACGCTGATGGAGGGCCACTTTCATTTATAGCTAACGCCACCAACATCCCTAACATAGTGTATTCAAAACCAGGGTAACTATCCTACTGGGGCAAGTATCCGGCATTTATCTTAGTATGTTGAACTTTTTATAGACGCTCTAGGGATTTAAAATTAGTTATTATCTAAAATTTATTAAATTTATTTTGGTTTGTACTAACGTAGATACCTTCCATAACATATGTTAGTTCTACTGCGTCAATGTTTCAATCAATGTTGGTTGCACTGTATTTATCAAGAATCAATGATAAATACAGTGCAACAAACTTATCTGACCCGGTCGCCAAAACTGGAATTAAGTGACTAAATTTTCGTTTTGTTGTCAACAACAGTGACGCCGTTACCGGGCACTGTACTAGATACTTTTCAAGTAAACATACACCACAGACCATATCGTGTTATTTGGGTAATAGGTATGGCAGACCGTGTGGAATTGTGCCAACCCTTCGATTGGGTATCATAATAGGCGACTAATATATTGTCTTACTTGTACCACAAAATCAGCAGCAGACTAGATATTGTAGGCGGCTGCGATCTAATGTGGCTAGGTAATCACAACTGGATCTGACGTACTTCATTTTAGTACATTGTTAATAGTTTCTCTTAGTAAGGCAATTTTATAGGATGATTAGGAAGACATGAGCTTGATTGGTAGTAGGATTATAACAGTACGTTAATTTCATTCATTAAATGTTCCTTTCCGTCACGGTAGGTGTAGAGATGTACTTTGTCCCCCGTTCGCTCGCACCAATTATTACAAAAACTCTTTTATGGTTCGCGCTCCTAGAGCATTCAATAGTTTGCCACGCGAAGACCGTTTCGACTTATTTGTGAGTAATATAGTTCTAGTAAAGGCGGCACTAACTAAAGATATGTTCGCAACCTGAGTTAATTGTATTGTATACATATGTTTCGTTTTAGTACTACTTGTAAACTGATATTTGAACTTACGTTGTTGATGTGACGGGTTTAGTACATGTGTGATTGTATTCGTTAAGTAGTATGTTATAGCTCATAAGAAAAATATTGATTACTTTAAAAGTATCTTGTTAAATTTATATGTGGCGGTTTGTAAATGGCTCATAGATAAGCTATTTTTAAATGCATTATGTATTGCAGCTGTAAACCACCCGAATAAAACAAAATAAAATAAAATAAGTACGTACATTTTTAGGTGGTTTAAATGTGTGATATCAGCTGGGAAGATTCCCAGATTGATGAGACATCCTCCACAGAAGAGGCCAGCACAGCGGCCTGACTCGAGAGACCGAATTGTAACTCAGATCAGTGAATTAAATCAGGAAATAGATATTCTAACAAAGAAAGCGGTCAAGAAACGAGCGCATGTACGCTACCTGCGAAAGAAGCTGCGAGCACGAACTTTACGACGATGGCCGTCAGAAGAAAACGCCTACTTTGTTAGTTATTAACCTCTTTTACTATGTACAGATATTGATTCTGTGAATCGGTAGGTAACAGGATTAATTATTATGTTCAGTTAGTGATCGGACGCGGCGGGACTCGAGTGCCGACCAGCGTCGTGGTGCGGCTGCACTCGCAGACCTACAAGAAGGCTACGCGGGCGCTACTCTTTACGGTGTTCGGGAACAGGTGAGCTACGTTTATTACTATAATGGATTAAACAAATTACAGGACTAAGGATTGAAAGACGGTATTTTCATACTCTGTTAACGCACAGATTAGACAAAAGTTAACATAGAATAAACACAAATCACTGTTCTTGACAGTATGTTAGTGTTAATTTTGGCTAAATTAACAGCTTTATTTTCTATAGGTAATTATAAAAGTCGTTGAAATTCAACATAAAGGACTAAGTAACGGTTTTTAATCTTTATCTCTATCTATATTTTGGTCTGAAAATGAACACGCCTTTAAAGAAATGGACTACCCTAAGCTCCATGGACCAGAAAATTAGAAGCATCCATATGATTACCTAACACATTGCTGTAACATGTTGACACCCACCTACATTCTTCCAGAGTACCAGCAGAGAGCAGCTCGACGGGGAATAGAAGCAACGCTCACCCGAATATGGCGGCGAAATGGCAGTTAGACCCGGACAAGGTGGCCGATATTGTCAGTTACGTGGGAGAACAATTTTTAAAAGGAAAGAACTTAATACAGTATGTCATCATCATCATCATCACAGCCCATAACAGTCCACTGCAGGACTTCGGGCCTCTCCCACGAAAGGGGAGGTCATTGCCATAATCTCCACGCTTGGCAGGCGGGTTGGAGATCGCAGTGCAGTTGATGTAAATCTACCCAGAAAGATGCTGCTGCCCACCTTTCGGATTTGTTCCATAGTCGCCTCTTACGACACCCACGGAAAGAGATGGGGTGGTGCTATTCTTTGAGGTGGCGGCACCACACACCACAATACAGTATGTACAAATTTCAATTATCGTTTTAAAAAAAATAAAAGTTAAGGAAAGGTAGTCTGATTGCCAGTTTGTGGGTTTGTGTTGTGTGTATCTACCTACCTACTAAATTTCTGAAACTACTTAACAAACTTGGAAATTCTTTCACTAATAGGACACTCCATAATTCCCGAGTATCATAGCGTATTTTTCGTAACGGAAAAATAGTAGGGCGCCGCGGGTTAGTTTATTGTTTACCGAACTGCGCGCTGGTGTAGGTATTACTTACCTAATTTAGAAAATTCTTTCACTAATGGAAACTACATAATTCCCGAGTATCATAAGAGTAATATTCAAAACGAAAAAATAGTAGGGCGCCGCGAGAAAGTTGACTGTGTACATCGCGGGAGACTGCTTGCTTTAGGACCATAAAAAGGAATCCTCATTGCCAATTTGTTAAGCATTTAAAAAAAAGTGACTGACTGTTATACCTCAATATCTACTGCCTTAACTACCGATGAGTCATGCGTGTTTGTTGCATTCCAGCCATGTTATTACCACGAAGTGCGCCGACGAGGCGAAGGCGGCGCGCAACAACACCCAGAGGAGGAGGAGCCCTGAACGCTGAACCCATAGGCGTAGGAAGAGGGGAGGGCCAGGTGGGCCGTGCCCACCCCAGAATGGTCTGGTGCTCATTGTCAGTACATTGGCGATTGACTCAACACGTTAAGTACCTGGGTCACTGAGTTGCTGAGGATTTATCCGATTGTGACGATATTGAGAGGGAGCGCAGGGCGCTGTCTGCCGGGTGCAATATGTTGGCCCGTAGATTTGCACGGTGTAGTAATGCGGTAAAAATTACATTATTTAAAGCATACTGCCAGACGATACAGGCTATACAGACCATACCAGACCATACAAATAAATAAATTTAATTGAATTGAAGACCTTCTATACGTGCAGTCTGAGGACCAACTTTACACAGCGGGTGTACACCGCGCTGCGCGTCCAGTACAACAACGCGTTTAGGGTGCTATTGGGACTGCCGCGATACTGTAGTGTCTCGGCGATGTTTGCGGAGGCACGGACAGATTGCTTTTCTACTATCGTACGCAAGCGGTGCGCGTCACTGTTGCGACGTTCTCGCGATAGTCCGAATGGCATCGTGAACGTGTTGGCGAACACGTGGGTTTCTCCGATGCTGCGGCGCTGGTTGCAACTACATACTGCCATACTACATAGGGTAGTGTGGATGCGTCGGGCGTGAGCAGGCTCAGGGTATCAATAAATAAATGTACCATTTAGTTGTAAGCTACTATGTATTTATTTACCTAAATGATATGGATTCTTACCGAAATAAATTCTTTCTTCTGCGAGGCAGACCAACTGTTAAACAACTGTACCACTCAGTTCGTCACAAATAGGATGCATGTCTACCACCTACATCCACACTAAAATGGAAATAATGAATTTATAATTTGGGTACCTACTTATTCATAATCAATCACTACTTCAATTTATGTATTTGTAATGGAGTTAAAAATATATCTACCTATATTAGATAAAGCACCATTACAAACACAAAGAGTAAATAATGCTTTGCAATCTTTTGCTTCATCCAATTTGAATGGCAAAAAATAACCGTGTAATATCGACATAAGTGCTGACTTTTTTAAAATATTGCTAGATCTACTAGTATCGAATGTGCTGAGTTAGCAACCTTGATAATAAACATCCTTTCACTATTGGTCCGTCGGTCGCCGTGGGCGTGGCGGGCCGGCGGCGGCGCGTGCGCATCAAGCGGCCACGCCCGCCTGCCTGCGCCGCCGCCGGCTGCCATCGCCGTGTGTGGTCTAAGTCTGTGTTAATGTAGCAAGTTGCAACTTTCGCCATTAACTTACTCATTTACTTTCATTGTCGTTGAAATTTTAACAAAAAGAAATACAGTAATTTAAATTAATCGTAATAAGAAACCACCATTAAAACACCGTGTAAAGCCTTCGTCAATATTTTAAACAATAAAATAAATCATATCTCTTTATTATTCTGCCCAATTTTGATTTGAAGATATACTCATATCTTCAAATCAAAATTGGGCAGAAGGGCTTTGTTAGGTATGTTTTTCGAAAACATTTCTTTTAGGTCTCTGCAAAGAAAATAATGTGATGGAATTAGATCATACAATCTGGGTAGACAATTTCAAATTATTCGATGATGTTCATTTCTTTTCCTATACAAAATTTTATTCGGCGATATTATTATTCAATCGTAAGGACATGTGGAGGTGGTGAAGGAGGTGTCGTAAGGACACCCTACATATGTAACCTTACTTACGTAACTACAAAGTTTTTTTAGAGTCAAAAACAAGCATTGAAAGTCGTAGTTGTGCAAAAAATGTCGTTCCTTGATAAACAGTTGACGAAATAGTAATAGCTAGCAAGCACAACAATGGTCTGTCAAAATCGCTACAATGGTTGCGAAAATCCGAAAATAGTATGAGACGCTGCAAAGACTGACGAAATATTTGCGAATCACGCAACCATGTGACGCGGATAATGGGATTGCGATCGACCGGGGCAACCCGGTGGACATTGCATTGCGAGTGGCCACGGGAACCCTTCCATTATGTGGGCGACAGATAGGTTTGCTGTGTAGTGTCCGGCACAGTGGAATGCTACTTTAGGACATTAGGACATGTTACAGGTATCGGCCATAAATAATGCACGTCGGCTAGTTTCGGCTTCGTATTTACTCACACGCGTGTGACAGAGACAACGCTCTATGAAGCCGAGCTAGCCGATGTTCATTACTTACAGCCGATAACTGTATGTTATTTTGACACGTGTTTCAAAATGGCGTCTTAGTTCCAGTTTTGGCCACCGGATCAGATAAGTTTGTGGCACTCTAATGTAAAATAAAATATTATATAAATCATAATTTGAAACGCTAATGTCTACTTGAACTCTCTTGTTACAGAAAACTTAAAATTAACTTAAGTTACTTTAATTTGGATATCTGTCAAACTATGATCTACCTATAGAGGTACAAAAGGAAAGGTCAACGAGCTAGTGAATCAGCTGGTACCGAGTAAAAATACGTTAAATATCTACTACCTAATACTACCTATCAGTACACACGAGTGTCATACGATAGTTTTCAACACACATCAAATATTTTTACTCCAAGCCAATATCATTAGATATCTACAGGTTAACGCCAAGATGACCACCGCTTTGTGTGTCTGTCTGTGGCTTCGCCTATAGGCTGTGGTGACTGCTTACCATCAGGCAGGGCGTAAGCTTGTTTGCCACCTGTGTGGTATAAAAAAAATCGTAACTTCCGAACGGATAGACCCGAGTGTTTATCTATAGATAGTAATTATATGGACAAGCATTTTTTGCTGCAACGCACTGATAACGCGGAAGGGTTCCTATTGAACCGCACCTACACAATGTATCGCCCGAGAAGTATATTTTGTGCGCCGGATTGAGAACAATACCAGATATAAAGCAGATTTTGCACGTTTACTGCTAAGTAGATCCAACAAATGCACGAGACAATAGCAGAACCGGTCCCTTTCTAGATGCTACGTTGTTTAATTGTAAGTCTGTAGCATTTATTGCCGGGTTTACTGTGAATATGCAGATTACAATATTTTTACAAGTCATCTTGATAAATTTTTAGGGGTTCCCTATAGTTTCGCCATGTCTTTTTGTGTAGATACCTGGAAAGGGTTTGGTTTAGACTCTTTAAAACATAATAACAGAGAAATACCAGAATAAAGGAAATAATAGGTAAAGATTTGCATATAAATTTTAAATCCCGTGCAACTTTGAGACTAAATATTTTAACGAAAATCTGACAAACCACACCACCTTTTACCTTGGTACTTAATCAGGATATTTGCGGACGAAATTATCCCGCTACAGGCTACAGGTCTGCCACGTCAGTCTGTCAGTTAAGTCAATATAAAATTTTAAAATTTGACTCAACTGATATGTAGGTACCCTAGGTACCCTAGGTTCATTCGTTTGTATTTCCAAATTGCCTCACAACTTAGTTAGTACCCCCAACTACAAGGGATGCTAATGAGTAACTTAAATCCAAGCCATTCGCGTGTTAAGGAGCATTTTTATGTAACGTTTGTGCATTTGGCTATTAGAAAATTTATAGAAGATTTATAGAAGAATTATAGAAGATTTCTAAATGTTAATAATGTAAAACAAAGCAATGAAAAAGAAAAATAATGAAATCACAAAACAACGCCATCAAGCTGCGATTTGTGCTTTTTTCGATTTAACTGCTTTTGAAACGAAACCCAACTTGCGCACCATTGAATTGATTATGATTGATTACAATCACTAAACACTCAAACAAATTAAAGAATATCGAGAGAAATTTAGTATGGGCGTTGAATCAACTTATTAGTAAGAATAACATATGACGACGATAGTTTCTAGACTGGCCGCCCGACCCTACCCCCACCCAAGGGTGGCTAGTCGCAAGCGCATGATAGTTTGGGTTCACACAACCACTGTCAATACCTACACAAAAATCATATCCAATTAGTTTATTTTATTTACTTAATACATTTTATATCTATATTGCGACATTTGGCTTTTTGACTATTTTATATATGTTTGTTCTATAATTCATTTTATTGTTTAGATAGTAGGTATTTATTTGATGTGGGTATTGCTTGCTTGACGGTGCAGTGTCGGTGGGATATAACGGGGCCCACTGAAAACCAGCGTTGTGGTTCGCGGCAAGCGGCCATAACATTATGCTGAGGAGGGTCCACGAAAAATGCCACTGGGAACCCTATAATTGTCTCCGTGTTTTATGTACTTTTTTTTTTGTGTTGAATGTAAATAATCATGTCATGGCGTCCTTTGTAATAAATATTTTCTTTCTTTCTTTCATATGAAAGTAAGTTCCACACCGCGTCTGTCTGCCTGTTCGCGATAAACTCAAAAACTACTGAACGGATTTTCATGCGGTTTTCACTAATAGACAAAGTGGAATCACTTTGTGTAATAAGGAAGATTTAGGTTAGGATTACCCCTTCAGAATACTTGCGCGAATAACGTAAAATCAGTAAATGGACATTTTTGACATCTGGTTTATAATAAAATTAACTTCGTAAACAATTAATTAATGAGCGAGCGAGCTCTATTTCTGCCATTTTGGCTATAAAGTTTTCACGATTAACTTAAAAACAATCAAATCGGAAAATCGTGTGGGCCAAAACGATTTTATTATGAGCCAGGTCCATCTGACCCGTTGAGCAATGAACAGTGTAAGGAGTTTCTTAAATCATATGATCTTACCGATAGTGTTGACAATGCTGTACATGAGATCAAGATTTTTCTCATTTTTGCTATAGGTGCATTTTTGCACAATTTCAATGAAGTAATGAGTAAGTGCGCGTGAGGGGCTCTAAGTTGTTGCTTTTTATTAAAAATGTTAATTATCTCTAAGCGAAAGGGGAATGAAAACGGATTGTATCACTTGATTTCATTTGCATCTTTGGCGTAGGGGGCCCCGACCCTGGTCTGAAAATCACTAAAGAATATTTTTTTTCCGGCAAATAGGGTTTAACTGAAATTGAGGATAACAGTACGTATTTTTGCTTACAATCGATTTGGGACCCCGTATCATTGATACGGCTGATACGGCGGTTGTTGCGCCCCTGCCTAGGTTCTCCAACTGAGTGAAGCATGGGATGTTTACAGGTATAGCTCCGTCAACTAAGATTAATTTAGTTAATTTTTGTTGATGAGAAATGTTCGTGAAATCGTACGGATTTTAACCGTCATTAATAGCCGATAACAGTCCTCTGAGAATTTAAGCCTTACCCACATTAGTGGAGGGTTCTGTCTTAAACTCCACTCTCTACTGTCTTTGTTTTATTTATGTTTCATTCATTACACTAGGGTACTTTATTTATTTATTCGATACAAAAATATGTGTGTGTAGTTACTGAAAAATCTCATAGCAGATAGGTACGATTACCTATGCGACACTGAAACATGACTGACAGGCATGGCATGAGAAAGCAAACTTGTAAAGACAAATATGCTACATTAATTAGAGTTTGCTACATTAATGTGCTACAGTAATTTGAATTAGACTACTATGCTATTAGTAAGGTGGTGATGCACTTTCGAAAAAACTGTTAAGGAACCTTTTAAATTAAAATCATAATTGATTACAATATTTTTTTGTACAGAACCCTTAAACCAAAAAATGCACAACGGCTAATTTAGATCTCCTTAATATCCCATTGCGCCTAGTACTATGAACTTGAGTGACCTTTTACAACTGATTTCTAGAGATCGGTCTTTCGTTTTCAAAATGTCATTATCGACATTAAAAAAGAAGTAGTTCGATAGTCATTTTCTCGCTAACTATTCCACGCACGAAAAAAAAAATTGTACCTATCGTTTTAATATGTTTAGCACTCCATCCAGTTCACGGCTTTATGCAGGTATTATGAAACACCCTGTATATTGAATAGGTGTTTTATATTGTCTTACATCTAAGTCCATATATTATTTCAAAACACCTTTGAGAACTGGCTTATATTCTTAATTTATTACTTAAATCATTATATAATGACTACTTGGGTAATTAGGTAAGCACCTACTTATTATTCATAATTATCGTCAATGTAAGAGCCTCGCAAGCGCGAGGAAGATTTTTAAAATTCAGAATCTGTACCTAATACCTAAATTGCTAAATAAGACAGGGCTAGTCAACACCAAGGTAGGTTCCCGTCGGTACCCGGAGAATACTTTTAAAATGAACCCGTAAAACTTTTCGGGGCTACCTACTTACTCTACGGAGCCTAAAATTGCGCGCTAACATATAGTAAGGTACAGTGGGTGATTAACACCCAGTGTTTAATAGCACCCAGTATTCTGAAAACTTACTTACATTAAAATTAAACGTGTATGGTTTACCCCCTCATAAACACCAATATTAAGTGATAACTAATCTGATTTTAAAACTCCTAAGTGACTGCTTAGGAATATCTGAGGACACCAACTTAAGAGTCGTCATAGTTTATTGTAATACGTATGTTAGCTCCGAACTTAACCTCCCGCTTTCACGTATACAGAGTGTTTCATAATACATGTATAAAGCCGAAAGGGTGTTAAAGTAGAGCTTTCAAAGAGTGCACTGGCGACTTCATTTTATCCGGACAATGAATTTAAATTTTAATAAAAAATATTAATTTTTAAAGATAAATAACCATATCGACTACGTTGAAGCGCAGCTCTATTTCAAGTTGATGATCATATAAAAAACAGGTTAACAACCTCGTGCGACCCCTATCGAAACAAAGCAACCTCCTCAAGCCTACTACCAGGAGCCTAATGCTGCGTACACACCGGGCGATGTGTGACGCGCACCCGTTTCGGCCAACGATTGTCCCGTTGGCGTGTGCCGGCCGGCAATCCGCAGTGCAGCGTGGCGGTAACATCAAACAGGTTTTTTTTTTTTTTTTTATGTTATACGGCAGACAAACAGGCAAGCGGGCCACCTGATGGAAAGTGGTCACCGCCGCCTATGGACATCAGCAACACCAGGGGAGTCACTGATGCGTTGCCCGCCTCTGAAGAGACCTCTAATATACCTCTTGAACGATCCCATGTCATAGTCCAAAGGAAACACTGTGGCTGGGAGCTCATTCCACATCCGAATCGTACGAGCGAGAAACGTTCTTTCGAACCTTTCGAGATAGAAGTAATCATCCAATCGCAGTTTGGGCGGATACCGAAGGCCAACAAACAAACGTGCAAATACGAGCCCGAATCGGTTCCCAAAACTCCCAAAGATCGTTTGCTTGACCACGAAATGCAAGTATTAGACCTTAGAAATCCAAATAATTCGGTCGACAGCCCTTCGTTGGCGTACGTTGAGTGTGTACACACCATAAGGACGAGTAATAACCTCGTGCCATTCATATCAAAACAAACCAACCTCCTACATCTACTACCAGGCGTCGAACTAAATGTTAACTACTTATCTACATGAATAGGCTCTACCAAATTAACTAGGAACTTGCCTACACTAATTATTTTCAATAGGTAGGTATGCTTAAATAGTCGGAGCGTCGGTGGCCTAAGGTTGCGGTATCCGACTCGTACACGAGAGGTACCGGGTTCGAATCCCACTGCCGCCATGTACCAATAACTCTTTTTTAACTTATGCACATTAGCTGAATACTAACCGATGCTTTTACGGTAAGGGAAATTATCGTGATGAAACTAACACATTCAGTTCAGACGACTGAATGTGTAAGTAACCATGATTAAATCTGGTCAGGTTCCCTTGGTAGCAGGGTTAGGAGCCAGGAATCTCAGATGGCAGTCGCTCCACTGCAATTAATTACCTAATCTGCCAAATCCTAGATCATGGACCATAGTCAAAGCGGACCACAGGCACGGAAAATAATTTTGTGGAGAGAAAATAATTTGTTACAGTGGAGCGACTCCCATGTGACCTCCATGACCCTGCTACCAGGGGAACCTGACTAGATTGGATCATGGTTACAATTTCAGTTGCCAGAATTTGCAGATTTCATCATGATGTTTCCCTCACCATAGGAGCATCGGTTAATTTCAACTAATGTACATAACTCAGAAAATAGTCATTGGTACATTGCCACAGCGGGATTCGAACCCGGCACCTCTCTCGCTTACGAGTCGGATACTCAACCGCCCAGCCACCAACGTTCTTGAAAAACATACTTAAGATAGCTACATAACTAAAACAGAATTCGTTCAATTGATAAATCGTTCTACACAGATAAGTAGGTACTATGTCCTACTAAAATGGTTCACTCATCTAGGGACCTACGTAGCGTAGGGAACCACTTATGAGATTAGTTTTGTTGAAACAGATTACAGACAGGTTTTACTAAATACCTACATGTTTTCATGAACAGATAAAAGCGTTGTCTTATCTACCTATTTCCCGTCGGAAAAGAACCTCCTAACGTTACGATTAGGTTCTAGCTAGGTAGCATATCTTAAAGTCTAGCTAGAACCTAGACCTTTAAAGCATGTAGGTACGTACCTTTTTAAAGTTATTTTATGAAAACACACAACGTCAGGTGCCATACTTTCTTGCTTTCTTGTGGCTCGGATGACTGATGATAGGTATTAACTATCAAGTAAGCTTGCACTCGTATCGTAGCGTAGCTAGGTAGGTACACTCCATACACACAGATACACAACACTACGCAGGCTCTGGTTGCTATGCAATACGTAAGTAGGTAGGTACCATGGTGTTTGGCCTACTGCTAGCTTGCATTCATGCACAGAATAATGATTATCACAATACTTAAACGTTGAACGCTGAACACAGACAAGACTACGTTAATACTGGTACCTGAAGCTATAAATCATTCGTTCACATCGTTAACACTCTTATCACAGTTCACAATAGGTAGGTACTTAGGTATCCTACAACTACAACGCAACAATCATTTCGGTCACGCGAAAAGCTAAAAACTGAATGAGAACCGTGGGTCAAACAACAAAATAAAGAACGGCCCGCCAAAGTATTCTATTTTTAGATTTTTTTGTTTTCAGTTTCTATTTTGATGTCAAAGGCGGCGCCACAGCTCCGGCGCCGGCCTTGACCTTGATGGCACGTGCAAAAGGATTCCTACTTAGGGATCCGTGTTTTAGGGGTCTTACTTATTTCGCCTTTTATGTTCTCTCGTTTTATGTTCTCCTGGTAGTTGCACCATAATGTTAATTTTTTTTTTATTTGATAAAGTGAGTCCAACTGTGGGCTTAATAATAATCCTTATGATCACGGTGATGGCCTACATTTGCTTATCACTATTTTATCGGGTAGTTTGGTACAATGACACTAACCTAGACAGTAATTTCTAAAATTGTGTTTGGGTCCGTGCTCCAACTAGGTGACCTAGGTTCTCCAATTGGGTAAAGCATGGGATATTTACAGGTATAGCTCCATCAACTAAGAATCATTTAGTTGATTTTAGTTGATGAGAAATGTTCGTGAAAACGATAGGTACGATTACCTATGCGACACTGAAACATGACTGACAGACATGACATGAGAAAGCAAAGTCGTAAAAAGACAAAGATGTTACATTAATTAGAGTTTGCTACATTAATATGCTACAGTAATTTGAATAAGACTACTTTGCTATTAGTTAGGTGGTGGTGCACTTTCGTAAAAACTATGAGTGAACCTTTTGAATTAAAATCATAATTGATTACAATATTTTTTTGTACAGAACCCTCAAACCAAAAAATACAAAACGGATAATTTAGACCTCCTTAATATTGCGCCTAGTACGTGGGGTGTCCATAAAATAAGCCAGTGCAAATACAGGCATGACGCATTTCATCTTAGTCCTCACAGTGACAACGCTTGTTCTGCATTTTTGTTGCCTGCAACCTAAATGCTTAAATCGTAGATATAATGGGCGACGGTTACCGCTTGCCTTCAGGTGGACTATCACTGCGTAGCATAAAACAAGTAATTGTACTGCCACTAGGCCACTAGGTACATATTTGTTTCTTAAGCGTTGTTGACACTAAAAACTAGTAACAGACGTTCCCCTTTTTCTGGAGCCAACCAACCGTTAGTTGCAGTTGATACTAATCCTTACGCAGGATAAAATAGTCGCATTTGAGTGCGGAATACGTGGTCGGACGTCCGACCAAGGACGGCATTCCCGCGCATCCGTATTAACCCAAAAGCTGCTTTATTTTGTACTTTGTAAGGATTAGTATCGACTGCAACTGATGATTGGTCGGCTCAAGGCAAATCGTAGCGTCTGTTACTAGTAAATTGACGAAATGGTAAAACCGGGTCTCCTGACCGTACCTAGTACGTAAATAGTGTTGCTAGGTATTTTTTCAGCTTTTCAAATTAAATATTCACCTTCTTGGATTCATACATGAGTAGAATTTAATCATTACTATTAGATATGTACTGAAATGACGTCTTTCCTTATTTCGGAGCTGGCGGAAAAGTTCAACGAGAAATGCATAAACTTGTGCCAAGGCTCACCACATGCATTCAACAGGATGTAGACTGAGTGAAAAAATAGACAATAAAGTATAACAACAATATCGTGTAGTTTTGCTGCACTTTCCAAAAATATTAAAATCTGGTGAATGTACTTTATGGACAACCTGTGATATCAGTATTCCGTGCATAGTCCACCTGCTTCAGTCATGACTGCCTAGTACAATAGAAGATATGGCGCAGACGCGAAATCAAGCTGTAACTTTTTTGCCTATTAATGTTTATTGTGTTTTAAGACTATGTATCTAGGTGCAACATTGTGTTGAAGGCAAAAAAAAACAAATAAATTAAAGTAGAAACAAACATCGAAATGTCTTGTTTTTGTGCCGGACTGCTCACGAGGTGCTTGTAATAATAATTTTATTAACCAGCCACTTGAGGTATTGATCATAGTGATCTTTAGATTGAATTTTAAAACTCATATGAAACGGTAGGTAGAAAAGACTTAAAGGGACAAAACCTATATCCTATCTGTAACTGGTAAAATTGTATTATTCAGTTGATTGACCTGATTATGAACTTGAGTGATCTATTACAACTGATTTCTAGAGATACGGTCTTTCGTTTTCAAAATGTGATTATCGACATTGAAAAAGTAAAAGTTCGATAGTCATTTTCTCGGTAACTATTCCACGCACGAAAAAAAGAATTGTACCTATCGTTTTAATACGTTTAGCACTCCATCCAGTTCACGGCTTTATACATGTATTATGAAACACCCTGTATAAACGTAACTCATGAACACCAACCTTAAGTGACAACTAATCTGATTTTGTAACTCCTAGTGTAATCTTTATGTTAATTCCGAACTTAACATCCCACTTTCACATAAATGGGTAAACTCGAAACATCCTACGAGTATATTCAAGTAAAATTAGATACCTACTTATACTTTAATAGGGATCACTTCGCGTAGATATCAGTTGCCCGTTTTTCCTCGCAGGGTTGAATTTGGATTATAAGTCGAAACTCGTGCATGTTTCATAATTCACTCAACTTATTACAAATATCTACATCAAAATTCCCAAATGTTTTATCTTTGCCTTATTTCGTCACGATTTCGATTTCGACGCCCTGCTCGTGGCAAATCTCCATGAATAGGCAGGTACAACCCGCCTCTCATGGTTCCTAAACAGTAATACATTTTTGTTATTATTTAAAAAACCTTATCGGAAGGTCGGTTAGGTCGTTAGGAACAAAGGGCTGGGTAACGACGGCATGTATATAACCCCCGGCGGCGAGGGGCGCTGCGCATTTCGCTCAAGGCTTGGACCGAGTATCCAGTGTTCAAAGAGCTTTAGACTCCGTTCGCTTCTCATACGCATGTTTCATACAGCTCGTACTTCAATCGATCAAACTCGTAACAAGATGGGTAGTCGCAGGATCTTCGAAGAAAATTCACACAGTAAGTTGAACTTTTTATATAATATTTATGGACTTAAAATAAGTTTTCAGTTGTTTACTTTTAATTGGCTTTAATGTAGTTTCCTACGTTACTGACAATTAGGTTTTACTATGTCGTATTATGTACTCAGTGATGATGTTGTTCGTACATACTTTTTCTTGATTCGTCGTAGGATTATTACAGTATGTAAACTTTTTCAGGCGATGATGATATTTATATTGATGAAGATTATGAGATTGGTGAGTCATCCGCCACAGAAGACGCCAGCGAAACCTCTGACTCGAAGGACCCAATCGAAGACGATATTCAGGCTGAGATCAATGAATTAAATCTGGAAATTGAGATTTTTACGAAAAAAGTGGCCAAGAGACGAGCGCATGTGCAATACCTCCAAAAACAGCTACGAGCACAACGACGGTCGTTAGTAGAGAATGCAGACTCTGTAAGTTATTAACCTCTTTTACTAAGTCCGTGCTTCTAATGCGACCTAGCTTCACTTCACTTTCATTCAAACATCGATTCTGTGAATTGGTAGGTAATGAGATTAATTATTATGATCAGGTTCTACTCGGGCCCGGCGGGACTCGAGTGCCGGCCAGCGTCGTGGACCGGGTGCTCTCGCAGACCTACACCAGGGCCACGCGGGCCTTACTCGTCGCGGTGTTCGGGAACAGGTGAGATACGTTTATTACTGTACCAGAATAGAAAAGTTCAAGGACTAAGGATTGAAAGAAGTTACTCTTTGCTGCAAGCTGTTAAGCTTCATTTTCTATAGGTAAAAGATTAAAAGTCTTTGCATCGTATGTTGAAGTCTTTGCGTCGCATAAACGACGAACTAAAGTCCTTTAATCTTTATTTTAAAATTTTGGACACTATCTATATTTCGGGCTGAAAATGATCACACCTTTAAAATAAGGGACGTCTGGCAACTCTAACCCCCAAAGACCAGAAAATAGACAGCAGCGCTTTTCTTTGTGTATTTTCGACACTGTGATCTTCAATTCGCCTGCCATTCCTGAAGATTATGTTAATATCCTCGTTCAGCAGTGAACTGTTACTGGGTGTTGAAGGACTTCAGAACATACAGAATAAAATATATATTAGCTTGTGACATAATATAGTCGCAGCAGCTAAATATATCTAATTTCATATGATTACCTAATACGTTGTCGTAACATGTAACATATAACACACCGACATTCTTCCAGAGTACTAGCAGAGAGCAGCCTGACAGGCAATAGGAGCAACGCTCACCCGAATACAGCGGCGAAAAGGCGGTTAGACCCGGACAAGGTGGCCGATATTGTCCATTATGTAAAAGTACACTTTACGGTAGAAAAGACTTTAATTCAGTAAGTATGAAATTTAATTACTATATTAAAAAAATAGAAACAGCTTGTGGGTTTGTGTGTGAGGTATCTATTTACTTAATCTTCGAAACTACTAACCTGATTTTGAAAATTCTTTTACTAATGGGAAGCTACATTATTCCCGAGAGTCACAGAATATTTTTCAAAACGTAAAAATGGTAGAGTTGATTGTTTACCGAACTGCCCGTGGGTGCAGGACGCGGGAGACTGCTAGCTTTAGGTATATAAAACAATCCTCATTGGCAATTTGTTAAGCATGTTAAGAAAGGTGAGAATATCTACTGCCTGAATTACCGATGACTCATGCGTGCTTGTTTCATTCCAGCCATTGCATAACTACAAAGTGCGCCGACGAGGCGAAGGCGGTGCGCAAGAACGCCCACAGGAGGAGCAGCCCGGAACGCTGAACCCGTGCATCGAATTCAAAATTCGTTTTATGAAATAATAAAAATTAAATAAATAAATAAATATTTTAATTAAGTTACTAGTACCCTCTTATCATAATGTCTAAAAAGTAAAGCGCTTTGGAAATTTATAAGACTAATTGGAATCAACATGTAAGCAACCTTATCATCATCATCATCCGAGCGGTCAATCCCGGCTACTGCCAGGGTCCGTTTTCCTGCTTTGCTTTCTCCACTTTGCCCGATCATCGGCATCCTCACGTCTTAAGCCGTTGGCTCTCGCGTTCGAATCGGCTATGTCAATTGTGTTGCCCACGGGGCCTCTTTTTTGTTAAAAGCAGATCCAGGTACCTACCTATTTCCCACGTATCCTTAGATCAAGCCAACGCAGACGAGCCTCCTCGATCTTACCTGCGATATCCCTCATGCCAAGGCTGCCACGGATGTATCGTTATGTACTCCATCGAGTCGTGTAGCTCCGCGCATCCACCGCAGCATTTTCATTTCGTTGGCGTGGAGTTCGCGATCGGTTTTCGTCAGCGCTGGCCATGTCGCGCAGCAATAGAGCATCACCGGTCTAATTATACTCTTGTATATAAGCTCTTTAAGCTTTTCTTTAGGGATTATAAGGTCACAGATGACTGCCGTGAGTTCCCGCCATTCGGACCAAGCCGCAGAGACTCGGAATTTGACATCGGGGCCGATATCGCCGGATTAGTGCATTACGGATCCGAGGTATTTGGATTTATCTGTTCTATTGACAGCTTCGTTACCTATACTCTATTTAGGCGTTACTCAGCTTTAAGCCACCATTTTCAAGCACATCCTTCCACGGGTTTACTCTGGTCAGTACAATGTCGGCAGCGTACTTCATAAGCCAAGGAGGCAGGTCTTGAATTTCCGCTGAGAGTGCATCGAGCAGAATGCAAAACAAGTAAGGTCTCAGCGCAGAACCCTGGTGAACACCTACAGGAATCACATTTATACTTATAGGAAAATAAACGAGAATTAGCAGTACTAGGTGCTGATTATTAAAGATCGAATAGCAATAATACACGGTTCACGTTTGCTTTTTGATTAGGATGAAGGAAAGGATTGCAAACCATTCGCAGCAAGGAAGCTCCATTGCAGTTGGTAGATATTGATTTGCGATCCTTTGCTTCATCTATATCGAAAGGCAAAAGATAACCGTGTAATATCGCCATAAGTGCTGACTTTATTAAAATATTTCTGCATCTACTAGACTTACCGCATCCGCACCGTATCGTACTAGCCTTGCTAACGGTAGCTGTTGCCCACATAATAAAAGGGTTGCTGTGGCCGCTCCTAGACGGTCCAGCGACCATCGGTACCCCAGTCGATCGCAATCCCATTGTCGACTATTGTTGTGTTTCGTTAACTGCCTACCTCCGAGTATCTATCTACATGTTATACAATCATCCAAAGCATGTTTTCAACTCTTAATTTGGTTATGCTTATGTTTCTCGAAAGGGTTTTCGGTTAAGGTTTTCTTTATGAGTTTGTGGATTCGTACTATAGGATAGGGTGAAACAGCCGCAGCAAGCTATACACCATCAAGATGCGATTTGAGAAGCTTCATGATCATTTGTGAAACTGATCATGCAGCTTCTCTTGTTACAGGACTGGTATTGGACGGTTAAAGGTTTTCTTTATGTGTTTGTGGATTCGTACTATAGGATAGGGTGAAACAACCGCAGCAAGCTATACACCATCAAGATGCGATTTGAGAAGCTTCATGATCATTTGTGAAACTGATCATGCAGCTTCTCTTGTTACAGGACTGGTATTGGACGGTTAAAGGTTTTCTTTATGTGTTTGTGGATTCGTACTATAGGATAGGGTGAAACAACCGCAGCAAGCTATACACCATCAAGATGCGATTTGAGAAGCTTCATGATCATTTGTGAAACTGATCATGCAGCTTCTCTTGTTACAGGACTGTTATTGGTCGCGGGCGTTGCGCAAACCACGCCCACCGCGGCAATATGTACCGCGACATGTCAATGTGGCGGTACATAGTACTAAATGTAATTGCCTCAGGGGTGCCCAGAGCATGCGCTGCGGAGCACTGGGGCGTCGTGCAGAGCAGTAGGCCTAGCACAAGTTGCTCTTGCGCGCGATAAGCGAGAAAAAGCGCGACATAGGTATTGCTCTCTCTTTCGTCTTAGTATTGAGAGAAAGAGACAAACGCTCTCTCGCGGCGCGAGCTTTGTCGCGGACACACTTGCGCTAGGGACACAGGGGCGTGAGGCGCTCCCAGTTTTTCGTCTCAAAAAGCTAATCTAAGATGTTCATGTGTACAAAATAAATATGACATTAAAAAGTTTTCTTGGATATAAGAACATTTTCATGCTCAAGCTTAACCAGAATTCACATCTTTAGAAAAGAGTCTTATTGAACTCTCTTGCTACAGAAAACTTAAAATTAACATCGCTTGCTTTTAATTTGGTAGAATTTTGAATATCGGTCAAAAGTGAAAACCTATAAAAGCGCAAAAAGTAAGGTTATCTAGCTAGCGGGTCACCTGGCTGCCGAGTACAAATACGTTAAATATCTACTAGTACTCATACGACAGTTTTCAACACACATAAAATATTTTTACTCCAAGTGAAAATCATTAGATATCTACAGGTTAACGCCAAGATGGCCACCGCTTTGTGCGTCTGTCTGTGGCATCGTTACGTCCATAGGCTGTGGTGACTGCTTACCATCAGGCAGGGCGTAAGCATGTTTGCCACCTGTGTGGCAAAATCGTCACTTCCGAACGGATAGATAGAGTGTTTCTCTATAGTAGGTACCTAATTATATGGACAAGCATTTTTTGCTGCGACTCACTATATCGCGGAAAGGGTTCCTATTGAACCACACGGAGACAACGTACCGCCAGAGAAGTATCTTTTATGCACCGCACTGAGAACAATAGTAGATTGAAAGTAGATTTGGCACTTTTACTGCTAAGAAAATTCTACAAAGGCACGAGACAATAGCAGATGCGGTCCTATTCTAGATGCTTCGTTGTTTTTTGCAAGTCTGTAGCATTTATTGCTTGGTTTACTGTGAATATGCAAATTACAATATTTTTTCAAGTCGTCTTGATACATTTATGGGGTTCCCTTATAGTTTCGCCATTTCTGTCTGTCCACAGCTTATCTATCTCAAAAACGAATAGTACTAGAAAACTGAACTTTTGATAGTAATCACGCGGGCCAACTTGTAAAAAGAAATCTTTGAAAAGTAAGTACCTACCGTTAGGTATCTACATTACGCTGCGGACGCCGTCCAGTATGGACGCGTTATTTTTTGCTCCGCAAAATTAAATCTGAATTTGTGCTTAAAACAGTTCATTACATCCTTGTTATATATAATTGTAAAGCTAATAAAGTGTTATATAACATGACGATGTCATATTTGTGAAAACAAACTTTAATTTGTGTAAAAACAGTGAAATTCATTTGAAAAAGTCGTAACGGTCAGTGCGCGTCGGCGCCCGCCCGCTGAATCAGCGCACCGCTTAGCGCTTTCACCGCTTTACGCCGCTGCAAGCTTTAGACGGTTTGATATTATTTTATTTGGAATACAGTAAAAAAAAAAAATTTTTTTTTGTTGTAAAATGGCACCTACTGGTGATGGTGATTGCTGTGCGGGTTGTTTCAATGCTGTTAATGTGGAATTCATAAAATGCGCTTTATGTGATTTGAGTTTTGATCTTGCATGTGCAAATATAACCTATGAGAGATATTCCTTAATTAACAATGATCAGCAAAATAAATGGGAATGCCATTCTTGCCGCAGTAAGCATAGAAAGACCGATAACACTAGTATTACTGTTCCCGGGTGCATGGAGACCGCTTTACTTCCTGATCCAAATGATTGCTCGTATGTTACTGACAGGCGCAAAACTAAAAAACGCTTGCCGAATGATACTCATGAAGACGTTGAGTCTACTGATTTATTATCTCACTCGCCATCACAAACTGTAGATGCTCGACCCACCTCTCTGCAGAATACGTTTCCTCAAGACCTAATAACGGAGGTGAAACAACTTCGTGAATTCGTGAATGTTTTGGGCTGCAAATTGAATGAAATGATGTCTTTTATTGGATTATCACATGAGAAGGTAGATAATGTAAGCTCAAAGCTATCTGAAATCGATGAGAGAATACAGGACATGGAAGTTTCTTCTTTAAAAAATTCGTGCGGATGCAGTTGCCATACCAAATTACTACCTACTGAATTATCGCAGACTAAGACAAAACCACGTCGAAAGAGAGTAAAGTCAAACACAACCACTGAAATAAAAACTGCTGATAACATACCGCAAAATAAACATCAGCCCACTACGTTCTCAGCATTACCCCACGTTTTGAATAAACCAGATGCTATCTCGGCAAATCTACCTGTGTCTAATTCCAATGTAGGTGCTACAAACGATATCTTGACCTCGCCGCCTGCCCAAGCAATTTTATCAGACACTACCGATGAAAACAGCGTTGATGGAGATGAGGACGGTGGTGAGTGGACTGAGGTACGTAACAAAAAATCCCAACGTTATACTTCCCAGCGCTGCACAGCCGGTCCGGATGTTACAAACCTGAAAGCGGCAGAACCCCGAAAATATATCCACTTGTGGAACATGGCATCACTTGGTTCGGAAGTACGATATTACTTGGACAAGCTTTATCCTATGGCTAAATGTACAGTTGAAGACCTAAAACCTCGTGGCGATTACAAATCTTACAAGATTGGAGTACTGGAAGAATTCTTTGGAAATTGTCTATCTCGTGATATTTGGCCGAGTAATGCTAGAGTAAAGCCTTGGACTTCCTTTCGTGGCCCACCAATACGAACGCCAAATAGAAAAAATACCAGTTCCTAATGTTCTCAACCAACATCCACCTACTACTTTCAATTTAACATACCAGAATGTCAGAGGCCTAAAAACCAAGCTCAAACATTTGCAACAAAATATGCAGTTAATCATTAGTGATGTCGTAGCTGTGACAGAAACATTTCTCGATTCTTCTGTCAATGACGCGGAGCTATGTACAGGAGAGTGGACAGTATTCCGACGAGACCGCGCGGGGCGCGCCGGCGGCGGAGTCATGCTTCTCACGCGCTCTACTGTAGGTGCGCGCCGTCTCTCTGACTTGGAAACCCAGCACGGTGAAGATATGTGGCTTACACTCACATGTAATAGTATTCGTTTCTATATTTGTATAGTTTATATTCCACCAAAAGCTGCCGATAGTGTTTATATGGATTGGTTCACTAAATTAGAATCTTTCATATGTTCCCTAACTGGAACAGTAATTGTTTTAGGTGACTTAAATCTAAACAGTGCATCTGAAAATATCGTTACCTACTATAGCTATTTCTTAAGTGTGTGTGGTTTACTGGACAATAATAATGTTGTAAATATGCATGGAGGGAAATTGGATGTGGTGTTGCTATCAGAAAGGGTGCAAGGTGTAGTCGTTCGTGGAGATTTGGATAGTAGCTTAGTGCCGCATGTTGATATGTATCATCCGCCGCTTGATGTAACGGTACCTATCCATAGCTGCACAACGAGGCGTCAACAAAATCTGCTAGCTCCTGGAAATATCCAATCACATAAAGATTGGAACTTTGCAAAAGCCGATTATACCTTACTCTACCAGTTACTAGAAGAAGTCTGTTGGGATGACGTAACGAATAATCAGAATGTTGACGACGCAGTAGATATGTTTTACAAAATTATTTATAATATTTTCGAAACATGTGTACCTAAGAAAAACAGATCTAAAACATATCATAGGCAATATCCTACTTGGTTCACTGCTGACATTATTAAAAAATTAAAATATAAAGCTAAATTACACAAATTATGGAAGTCTAAAAACTGCCCAGATTACTATAAAAAATTCAGTGAATTGCGAACACAACTCAAACATGACTTAAAACAGGCCTATAACTCTTATATTGCTGAAGTCGAATATAAAATTAAAGATAACCCAAAAGCCTTTTGGCAGCATGTCAACAATCTTAGATCGACTGGAGGGTTTCAAGCGAGTGTCACCTATCAAGAAAAAGTATATGAAGGTTGTGAGTCAGCTACCGCCTTCGCCAACTATTTCTCTAGTGTGTTTCATCCAAACAAGCCCAAATTAGATCCGAATCAAATGGAAAATGACAATGTTTCTAGTAGCGATTCTAATTATATACACATTACAGAAATAAGAGATGAAGATGTAATAAAAGCAATAGACAAATTAAAACCAAGAAGTGCTATAGGTCCAGACTGTATTCCCCCATACGTTATAAAAGGATGCAAAAACCTATTAATAAAACCGTTAATTCACATTTTTAACATTTGTCTTAAAAGCGGTAAATATCCCACGCAGTGGAAAATGTCACGTGTTACACCAATACCAAAGGCAAAAGACATTACCATGGTAGATAATTATAGACCGGTAGCAGTATTATCCTCTTTATCAAAAGTCTTTGAATCAATTCTTTACAGTAATATATATCCCCAAATCAAACCCTATCTATCCGACGCACAACATGGTTTTACATATGGACGATCTGTAGACACAAACCTTTTAATTCTTACGGATACTATTTCAGGTCTTATGGATACAGGCACACAAACAGACGTCATATACTTAGATTTTAGAAAAGCCTTTGATAAAGTAGACAATGACATCCTACTGACTAAACTAATTGATATAGGATTTAGTCCTACATTAATAAATTTGTTTGCAGATTATTTACGTGAACGACAACAATTTGTCAAACATGGTCCTTATATGTCTGCCCCCTATCATACCAGGTCAGGAGTAAGCCAAGGCTCTATTCTTGGACCATTATTGTTCAACTTGATGATTAACGATCTAAACAAAGTAGTAAAACACAGCAAGTGTTTACTTTATGCTGATGACCTTAAAGTTTTTCGACCCATCAAAGAATTAAAAGACTGTGATTTGCTACAGGAAGACCTCAACGCTTTAGTTCAATGGAGTTTGGACAATAAAATGAATTTTAACATCACAAAATGCTCCGCAATGACGTTTACTCGCTCTTTAAAACCCATAAATCGGGATTATTATCTGGATAAAGAACTCATTACGAGGGTCCATTCAGTAAAAGACCTAGGTGTCACTTTTGATGCTGCTTTATCCTTCAATGATCATATTAGATCTATTGCAGTTGACTGCTATCGCCGTTTAGGATTCGTCATACGTAACTGCAGAGTTTTTAATAATCCTACCGCAATCAAAATCTTGTACCTAGCTTTGGTGCGAAGTAAAATTGAATGTGCATGTATGGTATGGGACCCAGCTGAAAGCAAGTACATTCTGTTATTAGAAAAGATCCAAAAAGCTTTTTTACGATTCCTATTTAAAAAAGTATATGGCTATTACCCTTTCTTATATCCTACCAAATACTTGTTAGGGATGCTAAGATTTAATTCGCTTGAGACTAGACGCATTCAGCAGTCAATTCAACTGGCTTGTCGTCTTATGCGCGGCGAATCTAACAGTCCGGAGTTGGTATCGAAGGCGTGTAGGCTCTACGTCCCGGACCGCTACCTGCGCGCTCGCCGCCACCACCTGCTGGCGCCGCCCGCCGCGCGCACGCTCGCGCATCGCCGCTCCCCGATACCGCTCGCGCTATCGAGACTCCAGGCCCTACTGACAGCAACACCAAGTCTTGATGTTTTCGCCGATTCATGGGGCGAAATTATGCGAAAGACCCTAAGTTTCTCAGAAACCTGTACAAATTAAGTATATTTTATTACCTTAATGTACCTACAATATTAGGCTATGCTTGTACTTATTCTTATTTTTATATGTTTAATATTGTTTACATAATTTAGGCTTAAGCTGTAATGTAAACATTATTCCTAAATAAATAAATAAATAAATGTATAGCGGGTGGTAAAATTTTAGTTTACCTATCTGAAGGGTACCTGTCTGAAGAACGTTTTTGGAATAAATGTTCCGTTTTCGATATATTTTGCTTCAAATTGGATTTTTTGTCAGAAACACGTAACGGTTACTACGGAACCCTAGACTTCAAATGGCACGACACGTCTTGGTCGTGCCGCTGCAAGCGGCACGTGGCTATTTGTTTAGGTACCTGGAAAGGGTATGGTTACCCTTTTCAAACAAACAGGGAAAACCAGACGAAAGGAAATAACAGGCGAAGATTTGCATACTAATTTTGAATCGTGTGCAATGTTGAAACTAAATATTTTAAACAAAATCTGACAAACCACAAGCGCACAATGACGTCAATAGTTTGTTGGCTTTGATAGCGTAATATCGTAAATATGATTAAACTACGTATGTATGGAGCGCGCTCGGTAAAAACTTATACTTATTTCACTATCAAGCGAACCCGCAAGTGTTTTACTTATATTATCATGCTTCGGTATTTTCATACATAGTTATTGTTTAGATCTGTTTGTCGACTACGCAATCGCGTAGATATCTATGAATTTTATTATGAGCATAAAGATAAATAATAGTACTTCTATGGTACTTAATAAGGATATTTTAAAATATTAAAAATTTGCGCATCTAATAAATTCCCCTAGGTTTATTCGTTCGCATTTCTGGATTGCCTCAGAACTTAGGGTGCTTGGAAACGGGCATAGCTACCTACTACCTGGATATCCAAACCAGAGGCTCAGAATCATGCCTTTTACGGTATTATATAAGTCCGGTGCATATCTGCAATCTGTGAGAGCCATGGAGAAAAGACGTGCAAAGGTCGTATAAGACATTTGGACCCTGAGCTTGATTGACAGACAGAGCACTTGGTGTGATCGACAATGATGGATCGCTTTTGATACGCCTTTGTAAGTATAACCTTGGGGTCTTCAAATCAAGAGTGAATAGGAATCTTCTTGGCACGCATGCTACAATTTCAACCACATCGTCGCTTCTCATCAGGTGAGTTGAGGTCAAATGCAAGCCTATTGCCGATAAAAAAGATAAATATTTAATGACAAACGATCGAGGATTGCAACCGGGTAAGGGTTTCATGGATTCGCAACGTTGTGTTCCGTGGTTGGGTAACGGTAGGTATAGCGGATGTCTCAATCACTACAATTCGCGTTATTTATATGCAACAGCCAAGGTCCGCCAAACTTTATATGGCTATAGATACTTACAATATTTTTATTCATTTTTATTTGTCACACGGAGACAATATAACGCCGGTGGATTATTTACTTATATTTCTTTGTACACGATAGGTATTGGAAAATATTAGGTTTAGTACCTATTGCAGATTTTGTTCATTTATGCGTAGAGCCTGCAGTTACCTAGTATGAAGAATACACCTACATTTCAACTTTTAAACATCAAATTTGTTAAGTAACATATATATTAGTATATTTACGCATTCATCATCATTCGAGCAGTCAGGAACGGCTTCTGCCAGGGTCTGCTTTCTTCTTGGGCTCTCGCACCCAACTATCACTCCTCTCATGTCATTGGGTCACGAGGGCTTATCCCTGTCTATTTATGCAATATCAAACAATTAAAACATATAAATTAAAACTATAAAATAAAACTATAAATTAAAACTATAAATGAAAGATAATTTATAACTATTTTAATAAAAAAAAAACAGTTTTATCTACTTACTCATTGAATGATAAAACCTGCTTTGATATATCTTAATTTGTGTTAACAAAAATTAATAATTTTTTTCTGCTTGAAGCAATAACGAAGTAACTACCTACCTACTAACAACCTAAAAAAAAAACTAAATTAAAAATACATATAAATAAACCGTGCACTATTTACAACATAATTGTCCTATACAGCTGCTGGTGGCAACTGAGGCATGTCTTCTGGCGCAGTTCAACCTCAAGCCTCCCGATTTTCTGCTTGAGGAACTGCGCCTTGAGCACAAGTTTAATTTCTCGCTCCTTCCTCCTGTTCCGGCTTGCATTAGCTGCCTTATTATTCTTGTCCCGCTGCCGTCTATGGGCCTCAACCTCCTTGCGAGTGGAACTCACTACGCGGCACATTCGCGGATTGCGTGCAACCACGTCGCCTCCATTCCGCGCCCGGACCGCAGCCATCGCGGTTTCTTCGAATATTTTATATTCCGGGTCGTTGTCAGCTTTGTATTGCTCCGGCGACTCCGGTGGCGTAGCTGGCTGCGGCTGTAGTAATGGTGATACCGGTTGGGGCAGGATTAGGTACGGCATATAAGGAGCCACTCTATGACCCGACAATGACGACCCGGCACTGGAATTCAACCGCGGTGAGGCCATCGGCGACGGAGGATGGAACGGACCTTGCTGCATGTGCTGCGGCAGCCCGTACGGTGGCGTATCCGGCTACGGCTGTGGTAAATATGGAAACGGCGGGTACAGCATAGGATACGGCATATACCGACCCAAACTATGACCCGACAATGAAGATACCGACCACGGTAAGGCCATCGGTAACGGAGGACGGAGCGGGGCTTGCGGCGTAAATATCGGCAGACCGTGCGGATACCAAGCATAGTTGGATAAATGCGCTGGCATCACGGTTTCGTATTTCTTCGTAAGGTCTGATGGCCATTCCATTTTTGATTGGGATGTGGAGATGACTCGTACGAGAAAAAGCTGCACTGAGGTCCACTCGACATGTAAAACAGGAATGGATTTCCCGGTCCGCAGGGTGGTTTATGGGACTGGCAGTGGGCGGGGCTAAGAAGGGACGTGGAGTTGTGACGTAGAAAGGGTTGTTTGTATTGTTAAAGGGCCCATGTACAGGACAATGGTGCGCAAAGTGTAAAAAAAAAATGCAAAGTGAGTCATTGCGGAAGTGTTAATTTAAAGTATCGTAACTTAAAACTCTATTTAAATTGCAACGATTTGCTTTAATAGGAGATCATTTTAGGGCATTTATGTTTGAATACGATTTTGGTCATGTGGCAATCGTGTTTTTATTAATCATTCACCCAAAAGCGACCGTCTTCGCCGAATGAAATTTTGTATGAATAAAGAAATGAACATCAACGAATAATTTTAAATTGGCTACCTAGATTGTGTGATCTAACTCCATTTTTTGCAGATATGTCAATTCACTTTTCAACACCGATAATCCAGAGACGATCGAACACAACGTTTGGTGAATTATTAACAAAAAAATACATCTTGTCTTGGTTGTGCTCTCATGTACGAGGGCCCGGACTCCGCTTTGACCATGATTCAGGATTTGGCAGATCAGAATAATTACAGTGGAGCGACTGCCATCTGACCACCGTGACCCTTCCAGGAAGACCTGACCAGATGGGATTCATGGTTACACATTCAGTCACCTGAATGAGCAGGCGACTTTTATCCGACTTTTATCTCACCGTAACAACATCGGTTAGCATTTAACTGTACTCACATAACACAAAAAAGAGTCATTAGCACAAGGCCGCAGTGGGATCAGATCATAGTACCTTTCGCTTATAAGTCGGATACTTTAATCACTAGTTCACTGAAGCTCCTGGGAGTTATTAGCTAAATACGGCTGCAATTGTTACGAGAAGTGTAAGAAAATAGGATATCGAGGTTGGGTCGTCTCTGCGCCAGTCAAGACATCCACAATAAACAATTAAACAACTAATCGCATTGAGTTTTACAGACGAATGTTTGCCAACATAACCTTTCAACCATTGTGTTCGTTTTTCAAACTGTGTTATTTTTCCACTTACACGCTAACCCCTTTTCAGGTAACTAAACAAAAATAACACGGCAAAACATTCCAGAGACAGGCATTAATTTTTGCTAATGTCTCATGCTTTTGCAGGCTCTACGCATAAATGAACAAAATCTGCAATAGGTACTAAACCTGATATTTTTCAATACCTATCGTGTACAAAGAAATATAAGTAAATAATCCACCGGCGTTATATAGTCTCCGTGTGACAAATTAAAATGAATAAAAATATAGAATATGTATCTATAGCCATATGAATCTTGGCGAACCTTGGCTGTTGCATATAAATAACGCGAATTGCAGTGATTGAGACATCCGCCATACCTACCGTTACCCAACCACGGAACACAACGTTGCGAATCCCTGAAACCGTTACCCGGTCGCAATCCTCGATCGTTTGTCATTAAATATTTTTCTTTTTTATCGTCAACAGGCTTGCATTTGACCTCAACTCACCTGATGAGAAGCGACGATGTGATTGAAATTGTAGCATGCGTGCCTAGAAGATACCTATTCACTCTTGATTTGAAGATCCCAAGGTTTTATTTACAAAGGCGTATCAAAAGCGATCCATCATTGTCGATCACACCAAGTGCTCTGTCTGTCAATCAAGCCCAGGGTCCAAATGTCTTATACGACCTTTGCATTTCTTTTCTCCATGGCTCTTACAGATTGCAAATATGCACCGGACTTATATAATACCGTAAAAGGCATGTTTCTGAGCCTCTGGTTTGGATATCCAGGTAGTAGGTAGCTATGCCCGTTTCCAAACACCCTAAGTTGTGAGGCAATCCAGAAATGCGAACAAATAAACCTAGGGGAATTTATTAGACGCGAAAATTTTTAAAATTTTAAGATATCCTTATTCAGTATCATAGAAGAAGTACTATTATTTATCTTTAAGCTCATAATAACATTCATAGAAATCTACGCGATTGAGTAGTCGACGAACAGATCTAAACAATAACTATGTATGAAAATACCTAAGCATGATAATATAAGTAAAACACTTGCGGGTTCGCTTGCGAGCGCTCTTCAAACAAACGTAGTTTGATCATATTTACAATATTACGCTATCAAAGCCAACAAACTATTGTAGATGTCATTGTGCGCTTATGGTTTGTCAGATTTTGCTTAAAATATTTAGTTTCAACATTGCACACGATTAAATATTTGTATGCAAATCTTCGCCTATTATTTCCTTTCGTCTGGTTTTCCTGTTTGTTTAAAAAGTCTTAACCAAACCCTTTCCTACCTAGACAAATTACCACGTGCCGCTTGAAGCGGCATGCCCAAGACGTGTCGTGCCATTTAAAGTCTAATGTTCCGTAGTAACCGTTACGTGTGTCTAACAAAAAATCCACTTTGAAGCAAAAAATATCGAAAACGGAACACTTATTCCAAAAACGTTATTCAGATAGGTACCCTAAACGAATTCAAAGGATCTATCCAATGCTACAATGGATAAAGTGCGAACTAAAATTTTACCACCCGCTTTACATGTAGGTACCCAAAGGTAGGTACTTACTTTAAAAGATTTCTTTTTACAAGTTAGTCCTCGTGATTAATGTCAAAAGGTCAGTTTTCTAGTACTATTCGTTTTTGAGATAGATAAGCTGCGGACAGACAGACATGGCGAAACTATAAGGGAACCCTAAAAATTTATCAAGACGACTTGTAAAAATATTGTAATTTGCATATTCACAGTAAACCAGGCAATAAATGCTACAGACTTGCAATAAACAACGTAGCATCTAGAATAGGACCGGTTCGGCTATTGTCTCGTGCCTTTGTAGAATCTACTTAGCAGTAAACGTGCAAAATTTGCTTTCAATCTACTATTGTTCTCAGTGCGGTGCATAAAAGATACTTCTCTGGCGGTACGTTGTCTCCGTGTGGTTCAATAGGAACCCTTTCCGCGTTATCAGTGCGTCACAGCAAAAAATGCTTAGCTATATAATTACCTACTATAGATAAACACTTGGTCTATCCGTTCGGAAGTTACGATTTTGCCACACAGGTGGCAAACAAGCTTACGCCCTGCCTGCCTAAAGACGTAACGATGCCACAGACACAAAGCGGTGGCCATCTTGGCGTTTACCTGTAGATATCTAATGATTTTGGCTTGGAGTAAAAATATTTTATGTGTGTTGAAAACTGTCGTATAAGCACTAGTAAGGTATGAGATCGAATTAAAGATCAAAAATGTAAACAAATGGGTTGCTACTATAAAAAAAATGACCCAAATGGTGGATTATTTAAAATCATTGAAATATCGATTAAAATTATTACATTCAAAATAGAATCTTATGAATATTTTACGGAATTAGGTAGGGGACTATTTTTTTTTGTTACATATTTGTGCTGTTTCAATAAAATATGGGTAGTTTGCCACTGGTAATGGTAATAAATTCTAAACCTTTGGTTCGCTGTTACAGTATATTATTGCAAATGCTTGGAAAGTAAGAGATTGACCGACGCCGAGACATATTTAATTACTTTCTCAAATAATAATACATATAACAATATAAGATTCAAAATGGCGGCCACTTCTTTCTAATATTGGACTTTTCTAACTAGTGTTCTTGGTAGTAATAAAGTATTACGTTTTTAATCAATTGAATAAATGGGGATTAATGTATTTGTTTCGCTTTCGTAAGTTTACCAGCCATTGTAAAGCACACTGAAAAGTGTGCATGATGCATAACCATTTGGTTATGCAAACCAAAGGTTTTGTCTCTTTGATATTGACAGTTGCGTGTTTACTCCCTTTCTCTTTAAAATCCCTATCAATTCAGAAAATTTGAATTTTGAATTTGTCAAAGACATTTAGGTATTCAGCCTACATTTCGCCGTGTCCCGGCAACAGACAAAAATTAAAAAAAAAAAAGTGTGTATATAAAAAAAAGTCTAGTGTCAATTAAATTTCCGGCCCCATTACGTTGTGTTTAAATTTTGAAAGACGCCATAGTAAATGTGTAAATTTTTTTAAATTTATAGGCTGGCGTGAAAAAACTGTATCCTTAAACGACTGTTTTCTAAAATGTTATTGGAACATGACGCTATGATGCCAATATGCCATTTTAATAAAGTTTTAACATTAGTTTGCTATAGGACTTTTCCCTAATACAGCTTACTATGACTTATAGATATCTTTGTAACCTTAACATTTTGTTAGCTTATATCATATCCGTTTAGTAATATATGTTGCACTTTGTAAATCCTCCTTCACCCAGGGTCCTATCGACCTCTCAATCATACGGACCTAATCACGAGTGCACTTACTTGCCACCTACTTGTGGCTCTTTGGACGCGGAAATATGAACAGAACTATGAACATGAACTATGAACGTTGAACTACAAATATGAACACCTTTGGAATGCTAATTCTAATTCTAAATGGAGTTGGTGCTATTTACAGTGTTCATACTGACAGACAGACGACATTCTTTTTACTTATTTGTTCCGAGCTTAGGGGGCGACGCAGGTAGGCCGGCTGGTGCGTGCGGGTGTGAGCGCCGGCGGGCTGGCTGGGGCTGGGCACGCGTCGCACATGATTCGCTTAGGCGGCTATGTGCGTGGCGTGTATCGGTGCCCGGTGTCTCGCTAGAGTAAGCCCTCGTACGCGCTGATCGGTCTGTATGCGTCGCCCCTACCTGGATGAGCTCGCTTAACTTTCTCTTTGTTTTCCGTTAGATTTTTGACTTTTGAAAAGAGATTAATTAACGTAATCCTAATTCAATAAATACTTTTCATTTTCTAATCTATGAAAACCATTATCTTATCATTTTTTAAATCTCTATTGAGTAGAGTTGGGACCGCATTATTCAAATTATCTTTCCGACAATGTTTTAAAATGCTCTTTAATAGCAATTATGTAATTTTTTCCTTTTGGCTTTAATTGTATCTGCAATGGTGAGGACACAATTTAGTGTAATATGCCTATTTCGTTTTAAGAGTAGTTTTGTTTGTGTTGCATTTTCTATGTTATTGTGTTGATTTTTCTTCATGATTATTATATTGTATGTGTATTTTGTTAAAGATTATTCTTACTGTGTTCGTAGCATATCATGTATAATAAATGCTTCTCTTGTTGGTCTTTCCTTAACCGTTTTACTTAAGGTAAATTATTAGATGTTACTGGCGGAATAAGTATTTGATATTTATATTTTATGCAGATTAAAGGCCGAAAATCGGTCCAAGTCGACACGAAAAAATGCGAAAGCGGGACCAGGCAGAAGCCGGGATTAACCGCTTGGATGATGACGATAGATTAAAGGTCGCAGTTGGTCAAGGCAAGCCAAAGTGCCCTTCAATATTTTGAGCAATTTTTTAATATGAATGCTTACGATTAGGACTGTGAAATGTAGGTCCTAAGTGTTTTAAAAAAAATACCGAGAGGATCCGTATTAAAAATTACAAATGTTAGTACTACAGTAAAAAATGGATTGAATGTATATTTTAATTTACTACAATCTTTAAGGTAAATAAAATATCAAATATAACTAAAATAACCATTTTTATTTATTTATCTAAACAGAGAATGACTATTATTTATTCAATATCTTCAGTCTTCAATCTATTCCGCTTCAAAATACCTGATAATATCTATTTATATGCCGACAATGATCGTTCCACATCAAATTTCAACTTTGAGGAACAGAGACAAAAAGTGGAGTCTATTTACTGGACATCTTGTAAAACTTTTTCCAAAAACAACAATGCACCTAACAACATAGAATCAAAAGAAGCCGCTTGCCTTATTTCACCTAGCTTCTATGAGGTTACAAAGTACCTATTGCTTAATTTATATTACTTAGAAATGGGGCACGAAGGGTTTTGCATCATTTACATCCGGATTGATTCGTTTATAGATACAGTCTTGTTTTTTTGTCTTAATTGAAATATGCTTAGACAATTCACACAGCACCTTATCTAGCCCCAAGCAAAGCTTGCGTTATGGGTGCAGGCACAGTCTTACTATAAAATGTTACATGTTCCTAATTATCTTATTACTATAAATTTTATAGGCGTGCCAAACAATCAGTTTAAGTATTACTTTATTTTGATGCATTTGCTTTTTTACTTTTTCGTCGAGTTCGAGACGGGGAATTGCAAACAAAATAATGCCACGCGCGCCCTAAGCCCCGCCCCGCACCCGCGCTCGCCCCACCACTGCCCTTGGGATAAAACAGTCTGTGCCGTACCAGTGGAGTTATTCGTACCCGACATCCCGAGCGGACCACATATCTCAGTGCTTTAGCTTTTCAAGTGTTGTAAGTTAAATTTTTTTTAATGTATCCGTGTAAGCAGCAATACGCAAAGGTCGCAGGCGGAAGGACGCATAATTCTGTGAGTATTACAATGTTTATATTTGGATTTTATTTTCTAAGTAGCTATCTAATATATAATACTTAATATGTAAGTTTGATTTCCCTTGACGTAGATGACATTAATAATGATAATTATTACTCTCTAGTCTAGAACCTTAATTCGTAATTGATTAAATATTTATATCGGTTAACATATAGAAAACCAAACCAAATTTTATAGTTTGCTTTAACCTGGAAATTCTGTACTAATAATATTTTAAAACAAGTCAATGTATATTGTTAGAAACCACCGAACCGATTTTGAAAATTCCTCTGGACTCGACTCTGGGTTAATCCTATTTTTCACTGTCTAATCTAGAGCCGCGAATCATTATATTTTAAAATAATTATAAAATGTAGGGAACGAATACTATACAATATTTACAATATCTAAAACGAAAGGGGCTTTTGATACATATCAAGCGGCTATAAGAATCACGTAACTGTATTGAGTCTGGAGTGTGATAGGAGTGACATACTTAACTGAAAAGCAGTCCAATTTATTCCATCCCAAAGTCGCATTGCACGACACCAATCGAGACATATGTGGGATTTAAAGTAATTTGAAAATATTCTTAAATTATGGCTATTTCCGTTAGGCTAACTTGTATTTAACACATCTAAACCTGTAAACCAATGTTAATTTACGTAGATGATCACAACATAACTTACCTACTAATGCAATTTAATTATTAAAAGTTTTAACTCGTGGTAATTTGTAAAATTTTGGATTCCTATTGATAACAACAACTTGGGCTCTGATATTTCCGAGGCTACCTGGAATTGTTTCAAGTCCCTTATCGCTTTCGGGCCGCAAACAGGTAAAAAGTGCATCCCACCCCTATCGACCGCGTGTGACTTTCTACCCGAACTAATATCTCCGACCTCAGTCGAACTCAGTGCGGAGTAGTGCGGACACATTTCCCAAGTTTGCCTTGCCACAAAGGAAATCGTGATCCAGTGACTGAGAAGTAGTAAAAAATTTAAATATGAATCCGTATTGTAGTTTCCAGTAAAATAATTTTGTAAGTATTACTGTTTCCATTAATATTATGAGTGTAAAGTAAACGGTTAAATAACTCAATTTCTGGATGGTATAAGATACCTATCTTAGACCGAATTCATTTATAATACTCCAAAATAATTCAAAAGTCATGACTACATGTCAATGTTTTTAAGGATTAACGTGTGTGTGTATGTTATAAACAACGGTACAATTTAACCAAAATAAAGATGTGTCGTTTCTTGTTCTTCAACCGTTAACCTGTAACCATCCATTGCTGCAGGTGCCCACTGTGCTGCCGATGACCGGGGCCCCGCCTGCCGCCATGGCTAACCCAATGCCAGAGCCCGCCCAGTTGTCCGTCAATTGTAGATTTGGACCGGTAAGCTTTTCAATTCCCATCGAAGCATTGGAAGCGGGCATAAAACAATGTTTTGCAGTGTTTTGTTTTGTGTGTGTGTGTTGCAGTATTTTGTTTTTAGTACTATGCTTCATTCATCATTATCAAGCCCACACGTTCTGAAGATTTCAGAGCGCATGCGTTCTCAAAAGTAGATGAATTTATCGTAATGTATCATAATTAACGATATAATAATTAATCGTATGATATTTGGATCCTCATCATCTTAGTCAGCACTTATATTTTATACTCCTCAGTAACAAATGCACAGATAGACCTCCTGATGGTAAGCGGTGGTTGACGCTCTCAAACATACTAATAATGCACTTAGGGTTCATGTAGGTATTGAAAATGAAAGTCAGAAGGTTGAGGACTAATACGAAATGCCTCATGCTTGTAATTATTGCGCTGGCTGCCTTAAACTGCACTGCATGGCAATTCATGCCGAGCCTATCATAATGTCCGGTTTTTGTACCTCTGGCTGGTTTTCAGACATAGGACTGTATGGTCATCCAACTCCTTTCTTTCCTAAGAATAGGAAGAGGTTTGGGACAGAATATGCTAACAGTGGCTTTCTTTTTTGCAGCCGGTACATTGTAGAGCTTGGTACGTGACACCCAGCGTCAATTTTGGGGCTACAAGTCGCGACCCGCGATTGACAAGGTACGCCCGTGCGCCAGCTGGCGCCCCCGCGTCGCCCTCGCCCTCCCAAATCGCGTCCTCGGCCGCACCAATCGCCCCCAACGTGCATGACATCCAGCCCTTGGGGAGAGACACCAAGAGGAGGAAAGTTATCACTATAGATGTGAACCCAAGCGCGGCCATCGTAAGATCGGGTATACAAGGCAAACCAGCTTTCCCTAGGCCGCAACGGTCTACCTACACGCCCATTACTCCCAGTCCGGAGAGCTATCAAGGTGAGATTTTAGGTCTATTTTCTTCTAAAATCACAATTATTGCAGTACACTTAACTGAGATTCTACATTACTAGTTAATAAATTCGTAATAAAAAATTACTTACTTATTATCCTTATTACGTATTCTTTGACTATTAATTTAATTTCATCAATCCTTTCATCCGTCAGCTCAACAAATGCTAGCAAGAAGTATGCCATTTAGCATGCCGACTCCCGCATCAGCGTTCAACGTCGAAAAACCCCATTTCTCCAGATGTCCGGTCGACAAGATGCCTTCTGAAAAAGAGCCAGCCATTGGCAATATCAATGTGGCAGATTTATTTGCCAAACTGGTTGCCAATGGCATTGTAAAACAAGTTGAAGGCAAGACCGTAGTGCCCAGTTTGGATTTGCTTAAGCCAGAGACGCTTAGAGTGTAAGTATTTTATTGTTTTTGTATAAATAATATAGTTTCTTACAGATCAAAAGTTATCTAAAATTAAAGGAGAACTGTGGTGACTTAGGACTCTTTCTTGCTTGTATTAAACCACTATCGAACATAAGTTTTTTTCCGTTCGTTTGTATAATATATGACACCTATAATCATCTCCTCTTCTCCCGAATAGGAAACAGCCAGCCTTGGTAGCGCAACTCTACGCCGGTAGGCAATGTAGTTGTGCAATGTACTTTTTCCTCCTTCCTTTGCTTCCTTATTATGTACTTATTCTGTTATTCTTAAGTTTTTTGAATGTGTTACTGGACCAAATAAAGAAACGTCTATATCCATACGTTAGATAAGTGTATCCGTCTATGGCATCATCGTACATCGTAGTAATCCACCAGGTGTCTCTTGGAAATATGTGCCTAATTATATTAAATTTCACTACCCAAGAACGTACTCAGTACGAAACAACTACTAACGCCTAATTCCTTACATAGGTATCGTTGATCAAACAGCTGGAGAAAAAAGAGTATCTCGACGATGACGATACTAGCGACGAAACCGCGTTGTCTGACGTGAAGTTGGTCGAACCCAAGTCAGAGCCTTTGCCGCCTCCTATCCAGGTAAACTTCTTCAAAATTATAGGTTGATTATATTTATTTCATATTCGTTTGTCCATGAACAGTCAATGCTCACTGCCGCCTACAAACATCAGCACCAAAGGCTCCACCAAAGTCATGAGTTTGTTGAAAGCTGCGTGGTCTAATGGAAGTGTGTTTGCGAGATCGATAAGTTAATTAACGTACCCAGAGTCAGAGAACTGGATTTTTATTTCGTACTTTTAGGCTAGTTGATTTTCAGCACCGCAAGGAGCTCGTTCGGTTTTTTACACCACTGAGCTATGGACGTTTGCTATACTATCTGCTGCCGAACCGTATAAACCTTTTTTACCCCTAACTTAAAGAACTCCTTGTACTCTCTAGGGAGGTCTTTAGTGTGTGGGGAGAAAATCTTTAAGAATAGCATAGCTAAAATAGTCTGATTAGTCTCGGGAGCCGATATACTGTATACTTGTAAACGGATTTATGTTACAGTATAATAGACGCAGTATTGCGAAGTCTTGTGATTTTCTATTATTCCACATATTTTACGCCCCAGTACCTACGAACTAAGAATTGTCTGTCATTAATTTCTAATCCATTTCTCCCACAGAACTACGGCGACAACCTAGACGGTGGTGACACGGATGACCTGAAGGCCGAACCAGTCGTGGATGTCATCGTGATTGACGACGACACCGATGATGAGAGTCTGCCTAGCGCACGGCCAAGGATGAAAAGGTGGTGGTAGACTTCCCCAATGCGAAGCTCAAGAATGAGGAGGTTATTCCGGGTAAGATTATTTGATAGATTGATTTCCTCTTTTTAAAACTACTCAGCTGAACGAGCTGATAGCCCATCTGATAATAAGCAGTTACCGAAGCCCATGGGCGCTTGCAAAACAGAATTATCAGTAGTGAGCTGGCGACCGAGCAAAAACCTTCTCAAAAATCCTTCTCGAAGTTCTTCAAGAAGTGAAGAACAACATATTCTGCTTAATTAGTTAGGATGTTAGATTATCTTTTATGTCGATGTTAAACGTGCGGGTTCATAAGTGTTGATGATAAGATTCTGGTTCGTATAATCGCTCTTTTCGTAGGTAAATCTTAAATTCATACCTTCTTCGTTTCGACTAACATAAACTTGTTTTCACAGAAGCCGATCAGTGAGTCATCCAGCCGATCATTGGTTTACGCTGTGACCATAGACAGTACCCACACCAGGGTGCTGTTAATTATCGATGGGAACGTCAAAATAGAAGATTTCAGAACGAAGGCCACTCTTTTACCTGGTGGCAATTGAATAAATATTTTTTGTGTTTACATCACGTTTTTGTCTCACTCACCACCACCATCCAAGAAAACCTTACAAAATATCTGTCTCGAAGACGAGCGTCTTCCATTAGGCCAAGAGCCAGAACTAGAATACTAGCTGAAACCTAGCTTATGAGCTTACTTTGCTATGAGCTTATCAGCTTTGACTAAATTCAGTAGCCTAAATTCTGAAGCAAAAGGCGTTAGAGCAAATTAAATAATAGAATAGAAAATATTTATTAAGCACTCCATACATACACGTACGACTCCTAATAACACGAAAATAAACTTATTGGATACTGACAAAATAGAAATTTAGATCGACATATATTATTTTTAATTAATAATTACTAACTAAAGCCGCATGTGTATGCTGCAGTAACGCAAAAAGGTCATGGCTCGGCACAGTGTTGCTTGGGAGAGCGACACACGGGTACACGGTAAAACAACGATCCTGATGGAAAGTGGTCACCGCCGCCTATGGACATCAGCAATACCAGAGGAGTCACCAGTAAATAAAGGCCCGCCTCTGAAGAGACCTCTAACATACCTCTTGAACGATCCCATGTCATAGTCCAAAGGAAACACTGTGGCTGGGAGTAATGGCTGTGGCTGGGTGTGGGGTAATGAGGTGCAACTACCCAATTATTAGCATAGAGTGTAGGATCTCTCTTGACTTATTATATTACTTATGGTTATGAGGACTCCTGTTCAGCATGTTGAAAACTTTTCTTTTTTATAGTATAATATCGTTTTTAAGGGCATCTTTATATTTGGCCCTTCAGGCTCTGATTGTTCATCATTCTTCCCTGGAAAATAAGTTAATTGTGTAAGACCAGACTACGTTGTAACTACGTTCTACTAATGTTTTGATTCAAATAGATTTCGGGAAATGATTTCTCGTTTTCTAGACATCCAATTGATAAAAGTAATTATGGTTTCTGGATAAAAACAGGGGCATTGGGGTATGTGTCTGGACTCTTACCTTCGTAACTTCTTGTTTTCATATTATTATGGATCCGGACGGGCCCCAATGCCACAATTTTATTTATTAATTTGCAAACAGAATATAATACTAAACTTTCGAATTATATTTTTCTCTAAGAAAATTTTAAACGCTGTGATTCACTAGGGTTGCGGGGCACGAATAATTCCACTAACTACTACTCTTCGTCGTCTCGGGGATACCGCTATTGGGCTATGCCCACGGGCGGTGATATGGGTACGCGGACCGTTACAACGGTCCGATCATTTGTTTTGGCTCCCCCGGCATTTCACGCACAGGGGGAGCAGGCATCGGCTTGTGGTGGTGTGGTGCCGGTGGTGCCATTTCATGACAGTCCGGTCTGTGGGGTTTGCGCCCTCCGCTAGGTCTTCTTTGCCGCCCTCGGCGCGGTACCAGCCTGCCGAGTGGGACCCCGTTCGGGGAGGCCCGGCAAACGACCAGCGAGCAGGCGGCATCCTGCAGCGAGGGGTGCGAGGCGTCAGACCGGTACCGCTACCGGTGAAACTTTCCCGAGCCCCAACGGCAGCGGCAGTCGTCAGTGGAGTCATAACTCCACTGGTTTGAGGCAGGCTGTTTTATCCCGAATGCAGTGCGCGGGGCGTGGCTAAGGGCGCGCTTGGCATTGTTATCTTATCAGCGATTGTCCGTAACGATTAGACCCTAAACGAATAAGTAAAATTGCAAATCCATCAAAATAAAATATTAGTTACATGGATTTCTTGTAAACCCGTATAAAATTTATACATTCAAGAAACTTTAGGAACATGTATTTTTAGGATAAGACGATGTTTTTATAAAGGAATCAATGTGTTTTGGTATTTGTTTGACATCACTCTAGCTTTTACATAGGGGAAGGAAGGGCAAGATGAATATAGCGGGCAACACGAATCATTCTCGTAGGATCTTTCTACTTGTTCCGTACACGAAGGTACCGGCGTGGCAGGACGCGCGGGGCGGGCCGACTTCACAAGCCAATGCGAACTCGGCTGTCGTGGGGAGAGCGTGCGTTTTAGTGACGAGAAACAGAATTGACGCAAGAAAATAAAATATTTTGTCACGATAAGTTTTAACATTTTCGGTTATATAATTCGTATATATTGATGATAAAGGTTGCTTCTGTTGCCTTATCTTATGTAAATTAAGCTGTAATGAAGCATCTTTCATCACCGAAACAAATTAATTTTTAGGATATTTTTTTTATCTATCAAATGCCAAGCGGGCAAGACGAATATGACCATATTCACTAATAGAAACTAATAGAAAACAATCGGCTCTCACTGGTTCTGACCTCGGCCGTGATTATTACTGCACACTTTGCAAAGAAAAATATATCTATCCCCCTGAGGATTCCTATCGCGATATGCTATTCATCGCTATATTCATATCGCGATCGCTATATGAGGATCCCGACCTGAGGATTGGATACAGTGCTCCGAGTGCAAAGAGGGTCCGAGGGTCTGGAACATACTTTTGTGACGATTGTCAAGACTAGTAATGATTATTATATGCCCGAACCATCTTACCCTATATGGAGGGGCAAGATGGCTCAAAACAATTATTTTACATGATGATCTCATGCTCAGGTTTTGATTTCTATTTCAAGCATTTGTAAAATTATTTTGATAGTCTATAGTAATGTTAATTATTATAAAAATAAAAGTTTCGTTAATGTCTGTAACATGATTGTTTTTCTTACGATTCTTGTTAGATGAACCAAGTTGCCCTCCCCTCCCCTAAGTATCTTCCTAAATTTTATAAATATGTAGTATTTTAAAATTATACAATGTTTTAATTAATAATCGTCTCTTTCATTACAAAATGTATGCGCACTGATAAAGTTCTTAGTAAGAAAAAGCAATCGTTTAATTTTAGGGGTTAGACTTTCCGCTATAAATATTGGCAACTTCGGCCCACTTAATCCAATGTGCTCCGTATTATATTTGTTGTATTTATGTTCCTTGTTAAATTTTTTGATTAATGTCATAACTTCCTACTTTATATGTACCGAACTCAGCTCCGCGAATATTATATGCTTATCAGGTACATTTTCAGAACTAGATCTTTTTACAAAAAGGAAGACATCTTTGATATCACCTGGTTGCAGTGAAACATTCAATATTTCACCAGATTTTGAAATCATATTTATTAAGTCTGCCTTACATTCACCATCCTTTTTCGGCACATTTCTTATTTCAAGAGTACATGAAGAACGGCTTTTCTGTTCCAAATGGTCGATTCTATCCTCTAACTTTTGAATGTATTTACAGTTATTAGATTGTGACAATTTTACGACAACTTCTTCGTATTTTGCAGTAATAAACTCAATTGTCTCCTGCAACTTAGTATTTTGGCTTTTTAAGTGCTCCATACTGGTCCGAAGAAAGTCAAAATTATTTGTTTGGTTGATCTTTAGCTCTATTACAATCTCTAATAACTGATCCTTGAAGCAATCACCCGTTTCCAAGACCTGACTTGTCTGAACGCCGGAGCCGCCGTCCGCGTCTGTAGTAGATTTTTTCGCACGAACCGACACTCTCGATACAAATGCACAGCCGCTGTCGTCGTGGATAGATGTACATGTAGCTTTAGTTTTTTCCACGGGCATACTAGGTGGGGTACTCTTCAAAGGCATCATGTTTTAAGCCAATTTAAAGTACTAGGCGTCTCAGGCGAACCACCAGTGACAAACGCCATCAGGCGGGCCGCCACGCATTCGGGCCGACACGCAACCGGGCCGCCACGCAACTGGACCTGCACACAACGAAATACTAGACAGACTAGGTGCAACACGGGCTGGGAGTCACTCTGGTCTGTGCTACTCTAATCGTCAAACTATGAGACTATTCATTATATATCCTGTATCACGTCTGCCATAGCACGATACAGGTAAGATGTCACACAAGGGTAAATGGCACAGACTCGAAATGCCACACAATATTAATGCCTTCGAACATTACCATAACATATAATCTAAAAAACAATAAAAACATTACAATGAAATACTTACATTTTATAATAAGTGGCCCATTGCCTCCATTAAATTTCAATGTGAGCCAAATGCCAATCAAATCAACGTGAGCTAATCCGCTTAACACTTTTACTAACTCTTACAAACCCAAAAAAACACTTATTTAGATTTATTAAGTTTATTTTTCTTAGACTTGATTTTCCGAATATCTGTGGACAACCATTTCTGGAAATCAGCTGCTGCCTTTTGATTCTCGTTACGGCTCGTTCTTTCTTCTCAAGTCTCGCGATTTAGCGGAGTGAGGAGAGTGAGGAAGCGGGGGCTGATGCGCGGGCGTACTGTGCCAATCTCTATTATGGACAGGCTGCAACAAAGAATAACATTATTAGCTTATTCTGCCCCTAAACGCTTAGAAAAGAAAAAAAGAAAGTCGTTGGGACCAGGTGCCTGTTACTGTAAGAGGCACAAAAAACCAGACAAGATGAATGGCTCGGAAGGAATTTCCTGAAAGTACAGTGTCTGGTAGCTAGCACAATAATTACAATCATATCATACCGACTGGCATATCGACTTACTCCTCACAGTGACTTGACAGCGTATTGTCTTCGCTCAAATGCACTTTAAGCTTCCTGTTTGATATCTCCATTTCATTCAGTTATATTATCTAACTGAGCCGGAGGGCTTGGTGAACTTGGAACATCAGGGTGTCGTACTGGCTCTTGTCTATTTTATAGTCGGTGAATAGCTCGCTGGTCCAAAACAATTATAATGGATATAATTATAGTCTTCATATTGTGCTCGGTGTCGAATTCGTCCTCGGATCTATCGTTTGCCTCTTGGCAGACCCTCCAATTGACAGAAATTTGTGGAGACAAGCGATCGTCTTCGTCAACGTCCATCTTTGGAGGTACTTTCTTGCTCTTGATGGCTCTCCCCAATGATGATGACCGCTTTATTGAGTCCCGCTCGCGTCTATTCTGTCTGATGGCCAAACCCACCACCAACTCATGCTCCTGCCTACCTCTCGGTATACGGAGCGAATCACGGGAGGTGCGCGCCCTACTTGCCGGAGGCTCTTTCAGGACGCGCACTTTCTTCACTCCCTACAAATTCTTCCTACCAACTCGTCGCATCCGTTCTAGCTGACTATTGGTCTTCCAGTTCTAGTTGACGCCTTCTCTTATGCCACTCGTGTGCGAACATACTAAACAACGAAAAGTTCTCCTTACTCGCTACCAAGTCTTGGTGACCGATCGGGCCGACTCTCGGTATCGTGAGTTTCTCGAACATGGATTCTCTCAAGTCTTCGTACAGGCCGCAATCCCAAAGGATGTGATCTCTGGTTTCGTCTGAATCTCCGCAGTAGCATCTGGGCGTATCGCTGAGAGCGAGCTTGTGCAGACGACTCCTAAAACAGCCGTGACCGGTTAGCATCTGAGACACCTGGTGATCCGGCTCAATCCACCCACTCGTGAGCCGCTCTGCGACCGACGGGAAGAAGCTAAACAACTCCCGCTCGTCCGCCGCAGTCGCCCACCGCTCCTGCCACTGGGAAACGACCTCCCCACTCACCCGCTCCTTTAATTGCGCGCGCTCCTTACCCGCACGACCCACCCCTTCTTCCCCGACGCGTCCCGCTCGAAGGACTTCCAGGTCAGCTGGCAACACTCCCGCTAGCACCGGCAGCGCTGCCGAGCTCGTAGACCTGTAAGCCTTCGTCAATAATACCAGTGCCTGCCTTTGTGACCTTATGAGCACGCTACGCACTACATAAAAAGACGAGCGACGATACCAGACTGCCGCAGCGTAAGTCAACGTGCTGACATATGTCCCCACGTAGAGGACACGGAGCGCGCGAAATCGAACTCCCCAGGAAGATGCCGAGATCCTCGACATCTTGCCGAAGCAGTTTGCCGCTCGTTCCCCAATCGATAAAGCGTGCGGCGAGAAAGATCGCGCCTCGTCGATCACGACACCCAGTACTTTGGCCTGCTGGACAGCCGGAATGGTGACACCGTTCATCTTGATGATGGGAGCGCGCTTGAACTTGCCTTTTACTGTCATCGTTTGTGACTTGGCCGTGGAGAAAGAAAGCCGATTTCGAACGCCCCAATCCGAGACCGCGTCCAACAGTGTGTTGGACATCTGTTCGAGCGTGGCTCGCGACGACGCTACCACTACCGCCGTCACGTCATCCGCATATGCCTTTATGAATACTCCTTGGGGCGCCGGGAGTCTTAGGACGTCGTCGAGTAGTAGGTTCCATAAAGTAGGCCCGAGTACGGATCCCTGGGGGCATCCCATAGTGGATGCTTTCCACAAAACCTGGCTGCCTACGAAGAGACCAACGCGTCTGTTGCTAAAATAGCTGACTAATATCCGGTAAATATTGGGCTTACACCCAAACTGTTTGGCTTTCACCAAAATCATAGGCCACCAGGCGTTGTCGAACGCACCCGAGATGTCCAGGAATATAAGCTGTACATACTTCTCGTCGGTATTTGAGACATGCGACAGAACCTCGTTCAATGCTGTTACTGTAGATCGACCGCGAGTGAAGCCATGCTGGGAATCGGAAATGCCACGGTGCAGGTAAGGAGCGCACGCCAAAATAAAACGTTCCAATATCTTACCCATGATGGGCAGCAGCGTAATCGGCCGATAAGCCTTCGGGTCCGAGAGGGGTTTGCCGTTTCCCTTTGGCAGTACCACGAGAATACCCGTCTTCCAAATATCTGGAAAAACACCTTTACTAACACACTTACAAAACATCGCGTACATTTCGTTAGAAGAAACCTTCCACGCGTATTTAATTATCTTAGCGGAGATGCCATCTATGCCCGAGGCAGTATTCGGTAACGTCTTAATAATGTTCTCGAGGTCCCTACGACTAGCCGGATCGCCGTCGTCGCCTGAAGGGCAACACGAGGCCGCGTAACGCACCTGTCTATGGTAGACCGAGTCGGATGCGGAGTCATCGTCCGGGCACAACGCATTCAAGAGCGACGACATGGATTCCCCGATCTGTGCTGTACAGCCTTCCGCCAACTTCAATCCATACATAACGTTGCGTGGGGAACGAACTCTACCGCTAGCGGCTCGGTACGCCATTCCCCACGGATCCTGGTTTCCGGTTTCAGCGGTAGCGCGAAAGAAGTCAGTCTCTGCTTTCTGCATTTCCCTCTTGTAGGCTGTTCTAGCCACGCGTAGGTCCTCACGCAGTGTCTCTTCGTCAGACGCGCCACGTTTCCGTGAAAGTTGCCATGATCTCCTGGCTTGATAGACTCGTCGGCGTAGGCGATCTAGCTCCGGGTTCCACCATTCGTAGCCGCTGTCATCCTTCTCCTTACGTAGTCCGAGGCATTTGCCTGCCGTGTCGGAAAGGATGTCCACGTATTGCTTGCATAGCTCGTTCGCGGGCTGTCGGAGATTAAGATTACCCATGCGCGCCTGTAGAGTCGCACAGAAATAATCCCAATTCACTCCACGTGTTCTAAACTTCAAGTCCGGATATTCTCGCTGAGAGATGTTGTCCGCTACAATGCACCTATCCAGAAGTAGCTCAAACGTGATAAGTTGGTGGTCACTTACACTAACGCTATCATGCACTTTCCACTCTTGAATTGCGACGCTACGAGACGAGAGGGTGAGATCGACGTTGGACGAACCGTTCGGGCCGCTGAAGGTTGGAGGCTCGCCGTCTTGATTGTGAATCGATAGGTTCCTGCTCAGTATAAAGCCTTCCATTTGACTTTTACGGTACTCCGTGTCCGGCCCCCTGCCTGTGTATTGTCGGCTTTCGCAAAACCAGAGCGGAGAATGAGCATTGCTGTCCACGCCGATTAGAACGGGTTTTCCTGCCAACTGATCTAACACGAAATTAAGATGCTCGATGTGACGTGCAATGTCGTGACTGTACTGAAAGTACGCTGAGATAACATGTAGAGAGTGACCGGGGGATACTACATGGGTGACAAGACAATGCTCATTACTCAAATGCGATAGTACCGTGACAGCTAAGTCCCTATTGACCACCAACATCCCCGCTTTAGGCGAATCGCCGCACTGTAAGAACGCCGTGTTAGTGACCGAGCTGTATTGTTCTTGTACAAGTGTAAGATCTAGCTTCAGGTCTCGCGCTATAACACTCGTTTCGACAGTCGCGTCCGCCGATCCCTGGAGATTCAACTGACCGACCAATAGTTTGCGGGGCAGCCTATCCATACTGCGTCATATTAGCTGCCTGCTGTTCGGCGTGCATACGCGCAGGGCAGTTCAAGGCGGCTGTTTGGTGCGAGAGCGCATCCCTCCGTTTAAACCGCTTGCACGTCGCGCAGCAGGTGATCGCCGCGGTACACTCGGCCTTCTTGTGGCCCTCCTCGCCGCACGCTCCGCATACCATCGACGTAGCACGGCAGAACTTCTCCGGGTGACCATATTGCTGGCACTTAGTGCAGCACGTCACGCGCACAAAGTCGCATACCTCCGCCTCGTCCCAGCCGATGTATACTCTGCCGAGTTCCACTAGCTTCTTTCGCAACTCGGGAGTGCACTCCAACACAACTGTGACACGCTGTCCGCCCCGACCGTTCTTTTTAAATGCGTATTTACACGCCGCCCTAAATCTGTCCTCGGGCCACTCCTTGTCCTCCGCCAGGCTGATAGAGAACAGGTCTGACAATACCGTCGCAGGGGCAGGGTCCGACCGCAGGTTTCTCAGGGCCACCAAGGGTCGTCTCCCTTTGGCTTCTGACACCTTCAGTGTAGGTGGCGCCAGAGTAACCAGCCTTCTGGCCGCCTCGACGCTCGCCGTCTGCACCGCAATTCCGGAGTTTCCTATGCGCCTAATGTGCTGCACCTGGATGCCGGACTTTCCCGGGTTCACCGCCTTCTGAAGTTCGGCCTTTGTCTCGTCCGACGACTTTATCGTGTCAAGGGCCGGGTATATAAGGACCGACTGGGTAGGAGCGCATCTAAGAATAACCTCTGCTTGGCCCGGTGGTCGACGCAGTACCCCAGCGTAGCTCTTTGCAACAGGCACGTTAGCAGGCAGTACCGTCGGTGTTTGGGCTGTCCTAGGCGTATTTGCCGCCTTGAGCTCCGCCTGAGCGCACTTCAGCCGCAGCTTGGTGTTCGAGTGCTCTGCCTCAGCTAGTTGTAGCTCCAATGCCGCCACGACGGCCAGGACGCCTTGGCTGCTTTCGTGTACTGCATCTCTTTCCGCACTGTTAAGTTTGTACTTACTTGGGCCGGCCATGGTATTCGTTACCTGCATGATGTCTTTCAGACGGCCCTGTACCTCCTCCAGCAGCTCTGCCTTTGACATGGCCGCCAACCCAGTCGGTTTAGCCGGTGTAACCGGCTCCTCCTCCTCCTCAGGAACGATCGGGGCAGACGACGCCAGCACTTCCTCGACCTCAGCACCAATGTCGCCGACGGGGATTTGGCCCTGAGCCCTGGTGATGCGCCGCATGGTCCTTCGCTCGTTCTCCTCCTCTGGGGACGAGCGCAGTCTTTTGGTAGGCGCCGTGGCCGATTGCTCGACCTCCATTACCTCCTCGTCTAGCCCTAGGTCCGCCTTTTCCCGCGCCACTGCATCCTCCTGCTCCTGCAGAAGAGCGCGCTGATCTTTAAGCAGCGCCTCCCTCTGTAAGAGGGCAAGCGCTGCAGGCGAGGGAGGTTTGGCGGCTTTGCTGTACCCAGAGGGCGGCGTCCGCTGGAGCGACATCCTGGGCCCGAAATTACCGTCCTCCCCCCCGTCGGATTCCGACACACGTCACAAAATGTGACGAACAATAAATAAGACAACACACAATGACACAAAGTATAAAAATAAAGATAAAATATGACTTGAAAAGTAAATAAATAAACAGTAACAAAATAACAGTACAGTGACCGCGCACACCGATGCGCGCACCAGCGCACCGCTTACTAACTGTTACGTTTACAATTGCAACACGGAGCGACCGAAGCCGTCCGCGTAGCACGCGAGACTAATGCTAATATACAAAATTAAAGAAAACGGTTTCAAAAACTAAAAGCGAATACTCCAAGTCAATGAAACCCCTCTCACAAAAACAATTTACTGAAATTCCTGAATTTCAGGAAATTTTCAAAGTTTTACAAAATCGGTTTAGCGGACCGCCAATGTCACAAAGTGACACTGACAGGTGCGCAAACCAACAAATATACACCAAAAAAATTTTGCCGGTGTTGCCAGCCGGAAAAAATAAAATAGAAATAAAAACTTTGAAAATTCCGAAAAACCGAAAAATCTAAAATAAGCCTGCCACTTAGCGAGGCCAAAAAATATACACACAATTTAAAAATATAAAAGTCACCTGTCAATGTCAACCGCGTGACACTGACAACGCCAATCTGACAGCTGTCGGGGAGACAGCTGCCAAAACGACACTGACACTGACACAAGACGTCAAATCGACAGACAGGGACGGCGCTAAAATAGGGACAAAATATAGGTGGGCGTTACCTCTTATGGGATTTCTCCAAGAGGAAACGAGAGCCACCGATAAAAATATGCGTAACAAACTTACGTAGGTCACGGAATCGGCTTAATGGCCGACAAGTCAAATGGGCACTCACCCAAGCTGGAGCAGGATTTGAAAATCACACAAAACTCACGTAATTTGGTAGCTTAATACTGATTCTCAAATAAAATATTAAAAACTCAGAACAGCTTCACACACGTCCGCACGCGACGGAGGTCGAAACCGAAGTGTTCTATCAGTCTGTCTGATGGCCAGTCTAGATGCTGCGAATAATGCACGGTGAGTTCTGGCGGGAATCGGGTATCGCAACCGCTGCATTGCATACCGGCATAGAGTTTCGCTATTAAGGTTGTCTGTTTCCTATTCGGGGGAAGAAGGCATTAGTGAAGGTGTCATAAATAAGTGTCATATGTTATACAGCTGAAAGAAAAAAGACTTGTGTTCGCCAGTGGTTTCATAGAAGCAAGAAAGAGTCCATACTCGCCATTCTCCTCCTCCTCCGCTTTCGAACGATACCATACAAACAAAACCATTTATTCAAAAACAATAAAACCATGCACTATCAGCGTCTTCGACTTTAGCAAATCTGCTCTATGCACAATGGTCTTATCTTCAACCGGTTTCTCAACTTTTTCCTTCACAACTAGTTTGGCAAATAAATCTGCCACATTGATATTGTCCAGGTTTGGCAATATCAATGTGGCAATGTCAACCATTATTTAAATCTATGTACATTAATTGAATACTAATCGATGCTCTTACGGTGAGGGAAAACATCGTGACGAAACCTGCACATTTAGGCGACTGTATGTGTAACCATGAGCCAAACTGATCAGGTTCGCTTGGTCAGATGGCATTCGTTCCACTATAATTACCTGATCTGCCAAATTAAGTCATCTCATCTTTCAGGAGCAGCCATGATTACGCGTGACCGGGATAACTTTTCGTTAAATATCCGTTTTGGACTTCCAGCATCATGGTATCCCGTTATTTGTTCCCATAGTACAGCTTCCTACTTATCCTACTACAGCTTCCTATATCAGAGTAAATAAAATTATAATTGATGTCCACTAGAGCCAGGAGTACAACGCTGAAAGCTTTTATTATAATTAAAATATTCAGAACCCGATTTTTGAGGTCATCTTATAACTATATGCTTACCGTCCATTACCCCGATGCATCGTCGAAATTTAAAGTGGAGCATAAAGTCATCTTCTATGTTGAGCCACTCTTCAGATGATGACGGCAATTAAAAATAAAAATACATGGAAATTAATAATTATAAATACATTCGGTATTTGTTAATTTTTCAGGCCCATGAAACTAACAGAAGATCAAGAGGAAAGTCCGTTCCAGCTGTCACAATGTTTAATCCGCAGACGTAAAGATCCTCCATAAGTCAGATCACCTGAAATAATTTTAAATAGAACACTAAATACACTTAAAATGGAACAAAACAAACAATTAGAACGGAACAAAACTCCCAACAGACAGAGGACGAATACGACTTGTATGATAAAATATTTGCCAAAAGACTTAGAATACTACCAGAAGAAGAAAAACTGAATTTCATGTACGACATAGATATAATGTTTATTCGTAGATTTGCACAAAAGCCAATTACAATAACAACAGCACCATCTACATCAAAAGATTTACAGCTACTGCAACATCAACATTGAATTCAACCACCATCTACATCAAGAGATCCACATCCATTATAATTTAAACAAAAGCCAATCATTATTAAAACTTAAAAAAATTGTGAACAGCAAAAATCAATATCCATAATAAGCGATGAAATCCTGTACCTACCCATACCACCATCGGAAGATGCTACACAGTTAAGATCAGTCAGTTTAATTATTCTCCTCTTAATAATTTATTTATTTATTTATTTTACAGTTTTACAGCAATCACATTTGGTTACAATAAAGAATATATATAAGTAGTACTGCCAATTACAAAACTGAAACTTACAAAAGGAATTAATGAAGCTAAGAGTACCATATAGTTAGTACCACGTAGTAGGACCACGATAAGTCCGTATTGACTGACAGTAGTAAAAATTATAAAATGTGGGTATGGCAATAATCTGGGGATAATCAATCCTTGTCTGGGTACCGATTCTGGTGTGCAATGCAGTTGTTATTGTGTTGCAATGTTACTGTGATGTTACTATAACTACGTTGAGGTATCGAGTCAGTCACAATAACATCGCAGCATAATCACAGCATCATCACAGCATCATCCCAGTTAAATTGCAGTTAAATCGTTAGTTGCATTCTTTCTCTCTATGGTTCAAAATCATGCAACCATGCAAAGAGTTTCTCCATTTTAACCACAAATATATTTTTAACATATTAATTATTTGTGATTCTTAAGGCAGGTTTTCACTGCGGATCCTTACATTTTATAAAATAACGTCGCTTTGCGCATCTATCTGTCTGTATCCGCTAACTCGTAAATCACGTCATGGATTTTAATGCGGTATTTACTATGATTTAGATAATTTATTCTGGAAGGTTTATATGTCATCATCATCATCTTGGCAATATAGTCCCGGTTGTGCTTTCGCACATGTGAGCCCGGGGTCAGCCTTGGGCCAGAATATGGCGAAACAGGTAATTACACTGGAGCGACATCTAACCTCCATGACTTTCTTTATAGGGGAACCTCAAAATATTATTTTCGCGGGTTTCGGCAGGCACGGGATAAAGCAGAAACTAGATTAAGCAGAATCGTATTTACGGCAGAAGTGTAGATGAGCAAAAAACTTGATTGGATCATGGTTTGTCAGTCAGTCGTCTGAATATGCTGGTTTTTCCCTTACAGTAAGAGCAGGGCAAGCGGACTTTCTTCGGGGCTAAAGTCTTTAACCGGGTCCGCTGTCGACCCGGTAAACCAAACCCATTTAACGTAACCATATTAATATTCTGAGGCCTAATACAGAAGGCGATCCTCCTGCGCGTCGTCCTATCCTAGTATGGTCTTATTTCATTGCTTGTAAAATTAACTCGATATTGTGGCTTTCTACATACGGCGACTACCGTCTACACAACCCGTTCACAAGAATGGAAAAGTCTACTGCTATAAATACATATAGGTAATGCTAGTCCCTTGGTGTTGCTATGTGGTATCCCGCAGAGTAGAATTCAGAGTCTCCGTAGGCTGGGAAATGGGCAGCACGTTTTCCATTTCTATATTGTCCAGATAAAACCGCATGAAAATCCATTTAGGAGTTTTTGAGTTTATCGCGAACAAGCAGACAGGGACTTTTGTTTTATGATATGTAGTGATGTTGAAACAGATTACAGTGGAAACCTGGCTTTATCAAATAAATCATACGAAAGAGGTCAAGTGACGGAAAAATTGACAATAAATCTATGGTTGGCTGTCATTGTAACCAATCAAACAATATTGTATTGTTCTCAAATAATTGATATATTTAATGTATTTATTCTAATGTAACTGATTACATGTGTAAAAAGTACACATCCATCACAATAATACATAATTCCCAGTGCGCCTTTAGACAAAGCTCTAAGGAAATGGTAACGTACCCTGTTTCATCAATAAAGCTCGTCATCTTGGCATTAATGTCCCGGTTGTGCTCTCGCGCACGAGGGCCCGGGGTCCGCCGTGACCATGATCCAGGATTTGGCAGATCATATAATTACAGTGGAACAATTGCCATCTGACCTCCGTAACCCTGCTAAAAGAGGAACTCGGCCAGATTGGATCATGGTTGCACATTCAGTCGCCTGAAAGCGCAGGTTTCATCGCGATGATTTTCATCACCGTAAGGTTATCGATTAGTATTCAAATAATGTGCATTACTCAAAAAGAGTCATTGGTACATGGCCGCAGTGGGATTTGAACCCTCGGTACCTTGCGCTTACGATTCCGATACCTTAACCACTAGGCCACCGCTTCTAGGTTGTGCATTTTATTTTATAGGCTTAAATTGTCCAAGTCAGACAACACCAAATAAGTTGGATCTTTCCATAAAAATACTATCCTTTCTATTCTAAACCTACTATTCAACGGAGAAGGATTGAAGCTTCAATAGAAGCGCTGTGTGCCAGACCCGGTTGAAGATATATGTAATGCTAAGCTGACCGCTAAGGCTATCCCCATGCTTTCAATGGCTGCTGCCCATTTGTGGGTCAGATATACTAACAGATCACCAGAAAATAGGCCCGATGGAGGCATTACTGGTGATCGCTGATGAGCTGATGCTCTAGGTGACCTAGGAGTTGTTAATTAATAATGAATTTCATTATTTTGGAGGTCACCGACCAGCGTGAAGAATTGCCAGCTTAAAGTGGGCAGGGCAAAAATAGCCGACAGAAGATGAAACAAGAACAAATGACCTATAGGACAGTAAAGTTCTTGAGTGACGACCACGTACCGGAAGACGCATCGTGTTAACTAATCATAACAATTACAAATACGAGTATGTACCACTTCCCGCTATCTATTTACAATGTTTATTTTTATTAGACTAGCCAGGCACTTGACGGCCATCTCACAGGTAGCGTGTTCCATTCCTTAGCCATACGCATTATAAAGGTTGAACAAACGCGTCTCGGGCGGATAGCTAGAAGATCCACGACAAAAGATGATGCGTTCGTCTGAATCGCATTTCCCGATGACGGAAAGGGGCCAGCGGAACGAGACTATTACCGACCGACTGTGCAGACCGACAGACCTGCAACCCAATGCCGATGTTCGATGCTTCAATTGCGGATCACAAATTATCTTCTTTGCACATTTTTCCACCGAATCCAAAGTCTGTTGGTATTTGGTTGATCCATTAGCGTAGAATATTTATTTTATATCTAAGTATATCGTAAAATAGAGCGTCGGTGGCCGGGCGGCTGAGTATTCGACTCGTAAGCGAGAGGTACCGGGTTCGAATCCCGCTGCGGCCATGTACCAATGACTCTTTTCTGAGTTATGTATATTAGTTGAATTCTTACCGATGCTCTTAGGGTGAGGGAAAACATCGTGATGAAACCTGCAAATTCAGGCAAATGAATTTGTAACCATGATCCAATCTGGTCAGGTTCCCCTCATAGCAGGGTCACGGAGGTCAGATGGTAGTCGCTCCATTGCAATTACCTGATCGCAAAATCCTGGATCATGTTCAAGGCGGACCCCAGGCCCTCGTCCTCGAGAGCACAACCGGGACATTCACGCTAAGATGTTTTCTTTTTTATATCGTAAAACTATGCTCCACAGTTCTGTATTACATTTTCAGAACTACATTTTTGTTATAGCTATTTTTATATTGAAGCTAACCATACAGCTGCAACTGATAAGACAACGTCTCCAACGCCCAGATCCGATTCCCAAGGGTCAACACATGGTATGTAATAAAATTATTTAATACTGATGTTTATTGTTCGTCAATCTAACTAAAATAAACGACAGCAGTAAGAGTACTTGTCCTCTATATACTTACTAACCGCAATCTTTTCACGCATTTGTCTGTCACACACATGTTGTGTCAGCTTTTCTTTTGTCAACCAATTAGAAAGTTCTTGGTGGGATTGTCCCGGTTGTGTGTTCGCGCACGAGAGCCCAGGGTCTGTCTTGCCCATAATCCAGGATTTGGAAATTTAATCTATCTGAAGGAAAACGACGACTGGTAATGACATCCTGAATGACATTTGCAAATATGGTAATTTTAGGCTGAGGAAGGGAATGACAATTCCCTTTTTTCCCAGAGCATTTTTTTGACAAGTTTTTAGTTAGTCGTAGCGTGATTTCCATCCTCGTTTTCCCCAATTCCTGAATTGTGCCGCTATCGTAATTTCCATTTGCATTTTTCTTAATTGAAGTATTTTTACTTCTCTATAAATTTTCGCAGATTACCCCAGTTGAAATTACCGGGAGGACTTAAACCTGTACATGGACCTCGACTTTATTTTGGTCCTTGCGCCGTATTATTGAACTGTTCGAATTGAATTAGTATGCGATTTAGCTACCTGTTTCTTTCAACCTTGTTGTAAATTACGACGAGTGTGAAAGAGATAAGTAGCTAATTCGCATACGAATCTAGTCCAAACGGTAAAAAATGCGGGTCTTGATCCTTGTTTTGGTCCTGGTCCTTGTTCTGGACTTGGTCCTTGTTCTGGTCCTGTTCCTTGATCTTGTCCTTGCACCGTATATTTGAACCTTTCGAATTGAACTCGTGTGAGAATTAGCTACCTGTCTCTTTCAAACTTGTAGTAAATTGCAACGAGTGTGAAAGTGATAGGTAGCAAATTCGCATACGAATCTAGTCAGAAAGGTTTAAAAATGCGGCTCCTGGATCTGAGCCTGGAGCTGGACCTGGACCTGGACTTTGTTCTGGTTCTGGTCCTTGATCTTGTTCTTGCGCCGTATATTTGAACCGTTCGAATTGAATTCCTATATCTTTCACACTTGTGATAAATTGCAACAAGTATGAAAAACATAGGTGGCTAATTCCCATACAAATGTAATCAGAACGGGTTAAAAATGCGGCTCCTGGATCTGCGCCTGGACCTGGACCTAGTCCTTGTTCTGGTCCTGGTCCTTGATTTTGTCCTTGAACCGTATATTTGAACCTATCGAATTGAATTCGTATGCAAATTAGCTACCTGTCTCTTTCAAACTTGTGGAAAATTGCACTGAGTGTGAAAGAGATAGACAGCTAATTTGCATATGAATGTAATCAGAACGGTTCAAAAATGCGGCTCCTGGACCTGCGCCTGGACCTGGACCTAGTCCTTGTTCTGGTCCTGGTCCTTGATCTTTTCTTGCACCGTATATTTGAACCTTTCGAATTGAACTCGTGGACGAATTAGCTACCTGTCTCTTTCAAACTTGTAGTAAATTGCAACGAGTATGAAAGAGATAGGTAGCAAATTCGCATACGAATCTAGACGGTAAGGTTTAAAAATGCGACTCCTGGATCTGCGCCTGGAGCTGGACCTGGACCTGGACTTTTTTCTGGTCCTGGTCCTTGATCTTGTCCTTGCGCCGCATATTTGAACCGTTCGAATTGAATTTGTATGCAAATTAGCTACCTATATCTTTCACACTTATGACAAACTGCAACGAGTGTGAAAAACATAGGTAGCTACTTCGCATACGACTGTAATCAGAACGGGTTAAAAATGCGGCTCCTGGATCTGCGCCTGGACCTAAACCTGGACTTTATTCTTTTCCTGTCGCCGTATTTTTGAACTGTTTGAATTAAATTCGGATGCGAATTAGCTACCTATCTCTTACACACTTGTGGCTCCAATTGCGACGAGTGTGAAAAATATAGGTAGCTAATTCACATACAAATGTAATAAAAACGGTTCAAAAATACGACCTAGACCAGCGTCCTTATTCTGGTCCACGTTTCTGGTAATTACAACTGGGGAAATCTGCTGAAGAAAAATTTGTAGAGAATAGAAATTCATTGTTGTAAAAGTCATGAACGGGGAAAAATGCGATTGGAAATTACGCTACTGGCAAAATTAAGGAATGCGGAAAAACTGGAATAGAAATTACGCTACTGGTAAAGCATTGAAAAAAGGGGCACTGGGAAAATAATGGGAATGGAACAAATGTCAATAAGATATCACACTCCCCCCGCTGGGCTAATCTGAATATTGCCTGGAGAACACCAAAAATATTCTGGGGTAATCTTGAAGATTTCACAGAAAATTTCACCAACCGACTAGTCAATGGTTGCGGTTAGACAATGTTAAATACTAATGGTACGTGATTACCTTCCAAGTGTTTTAATGAACACCCAAATAATTTTCATTACCTTTATTAATGTTATAAATTGATGCAATAAAGAGATTACATACATACATACATACATACCTTTCACAACGCGGTGCATGTGCGGAGTTACGCGGCTCGATCGAGAACGTAATGAATACATCCGTGGCAGCCTTGGCGTGAGGGATATCGCAGACAAGATCAAGGAGGCTCGTCTACGCTGGTTTGGTCATGTGTTGCGTAAGCCTTAGAGATAAGTGGGAAATAGGTACCTGAACCTGTTGGTATCAGGAAAGTGGACCCGTGGGCGACCCAAGAAACGATGAATTGATATCGCTGACTCGGATGCAAGAGTAGTCGACGCGAGTATGCCGAAGACTGGGCGAAGTGGAGAAGAATGGGTAGGAAAGCGGACCTTGGCAGAGGCCGGGATAAGCTCTAGAACGATGATGATGACCTTCCAAAACATGAATTACCAAAGAGCAATGGCAAGGTTTTATCCAAGTGTATTTAAGGCGTCTAACAATGTGACATATACAAAAACTAATAATTTAATTAACATGTTTTTTTCACGAAAATGGTTTTTCATATCAAAGCCGGAATTAAATTGTTAATTAAAAAAGCTTTCAATTGATAAAAAAATTTATAAATTGGCTAGTGTTGTCATTTAAGAAAAAAATGCTGTGTGCGTTATATTTTAATCAATTCGATTGTACTTTTAAGGAAAATATAAAATACAAATAAGTAAGGATTCCAATGCAGCAAGATGTAAATATATCTTAAAATAATATAATACTACTTCATTTTGACAGAACGTCAGATTGCAAAATGATTTATTTAAAAAAGTAATAGGCCGTTAGCAGAAACCATAAAATACAATGGCAACACTGACAAACTTAAAAAAAGCGAATATGTCAAACATTTTGACAGTAGCTTGTTTTGTTTGACTAGCCTACTTCGTTACTTTGTTATTTTCTCGATTTTGGATTTTTTTTCATTTTTGACCCTCGCTTACTCCTGGACCTGAATATGTGCCTCCTGCGACGACTTGTATTTTTGTAACGGACTTCTATTGCTCGAACATGGAATCCCATAACCGGCGTACACGCATCTTGTGCGTGAATTGCAACATCTGTGTAAACACTCTTCGCCGACATCGGATCTTGGACCAAAACATAAGACTTTGCACTTTACTGTGCAACTGGGTTTACCCACAAATCGTAAGTTACTTAGATACTTATTTATTTGGAACACCTTAAAACTAACCTAAGATTGCACTTTGATTATTAATATGACAAAAATATGTGTTTACTTATTGTAAAGAACTAGAGTTGTTGGTCAGAGTGTATTTGTTTATTCTCTACACTGTAACTATATAGAAAAACAATAATAAATCTATTAAACCAACGAAAGTACCTTTTTAGTGCCATAATAACCTTAAAATACAAAAATATACGTAATGTTTTTTTGTGGCTTTCATTAAACAAAATTCTTATTGATTATGATTATGCACTGCAACTGCTATCATTTAAGCATTTTTTCAATCTAAGACGCTTTATATAGTTTGCAGGTAAAACAATGTATGGGACCTTGCCATTGTTCTTTGAAAACAAATAAATATTATATAGCTATGAATCACATAATATAGGTTGTTCCTAGATAATTCTGAAAGTTATTAATCTCGAATTTAATAAGTTAGCTGACCGAAAAACAATGATTACCGTAATGATTACAGTGAATCAGCTTAAAACCACTTTTATCACGCTAAAAACACTACTCGAGAACGTATATTCTTTTACTGCTTTCATCCCATGTCTCGCCTTGAGACGTATAGCGGATGGGATGACTGACGGCGGCATGGCGGCAACCGACGCTCTGAGGCTATTCATAATTTAAATAATTACACTTTAATAAACATGTGTTGACTGTATCCTATTTATTGCAGTTTATTTACAAATTATGAAGAAAATACGTCTTTTTAACATCTACTACAATATAAAAAGTAGCTCTTTATCGTAATGCAGCTCGAACTTTAGTACCTCGCCGTCCTATACGTCGTCGCCCACGGCAGCAAGCAACGAGTGTAACATGTAAGATTGCAAATAACTTTATTATAATTTTTAATAAAATTATGTCTAAAACATACGGTAATCAGTATAGTATCATTAAAGTCCTGCATAGTAGGTACCATCTAGTTAAATAACATGCAAATAAGCGTCGCAAAACTAGTACGGCGCGGGCGCACCGGTGAACAACACTAGCCGTTCTCCCTAATACTGGTGTGCAAGAGGTCATCTATCTATACATAGTACTAGTGGGCCCGGCGCAACTCCATTCGCGTGGCGTCCTATCAACCTTACTCTACACTTACCCTACCCTACACCTACCCTACGCCTACCGTACGCCTACCCTACACCTATCTTACGTCTACCATACATCTGCACCTACCACATGCGCTTATTACATTTGACTAAATTGAGTAACTAAATTCAGAAGCATCACTTATATTATGTTACGTGTCGCTCCGCTTTTCACAAGCCGTGATATGAAAATTGACCTTATGTAATGAGCAATACATTTCACTTTGTATTGCTCTCACGCTTTTTGCTTCTGAATTTAGTCAAATATAATCAGCGCATAACACCTACCCTATACCTACCCTACACCTATCCCACACCTACCCTACCCTTTTTTGTGCAGACAATTAGAAAACCAACAAAAACAAGAATAAATTTCTGTTGGTTTTTGATACGTTGGGATATATTATTGCAATTTTCCTATATAGGAATATCTATTTATTTTGAAGATATTCTTAGGAAATATAAAATAGACCTAATTTCATGGAAAAAAAATCCAGTTTAATTTGCTCTCACGCTTTTTGCTTTTGAACTTTGTATTGTATTTAGTCAAATGTAGTAATTGCATTAGTCTTAATATTTTATATTATAGTCATATTATTATTATTACAGATACCACAAGAAACAAATGAAAGAAGCCCAATAACATTTTTCAAGACACATTAAAGTTCTTCGATTCTGGAACGGAAATCGTCTCAGTCTCATGTCAAACGTGTGATTGTTATTCAAATGACAGATGTTGAGTTGCAACTTTCATGAGTTCGAACTTTTCCACAATTAGTTTTCTGGTACTTTAGCTGCATTATATATATTCTTTATTGTACATAAAACAATGTTACATCGTTAGAACTTAAACATAGTTTACAGAGGCGAGCTTATCTCTGCAAGATATCTCTTCCAGCCAACCTGAAAGGTGTGGAAGTGATATCAAGGGTACTTCAGCATGTACTTTTAGATAAAGTTAAAACAAAAGCTATTAACCTAAATTAAATCCTATAATATTAACAGACATGTACATAAATAATAATAATACTATATATAACATAAATAATGTATGTAAACTCTTTATTGCAACAACATAGTACATTTCAAAAGGAAACACTTACAAAGCAAAGGCGAACTTATCCCACAACGGGATCTCTTCCAGCTAACCTTAGACAAGCCGACAGGAGCTTTAGCGATACTATAACATATATATATTCGCAAACACACACAGACACGCACACACGCACACACTCACTCACTCACTCACTCACTCACGCACGCACGCACGCACGCACGCACGCACGCACGCACGCACGCACGCACGCACGCACGCACGCACGCACGCACGCACGCACGCACGCACGCACGCACGCACGCACGCACGCACGCACGCACGCACGCACGCACGCACACACACACACACACACACACACACACGTACACAATGTGCGCACATACGCACATAACAATATGATTTTGATTGTAAGTTTTGTATTTAATTTAAGCTTTGTTTTGGTCACGAATGTTATCTAGTGAAATTTAATTATGTAAAAGAGCGAGATTCTCCTGATACAAGTATTTATATACTTAATAGGAGATCTCCACCTAAATTAGATGTGTAAATTTAAAATCGAAATAAATCATTTATTATTTATTATTATTTTATTATTATTAAGAAAGAGCTGTCAACGTATACTTGTAAAAAATATCTCAAAGCACCTGTTCCGTGTATATACCTATCATAGCTGTGTAGATAAGAAGTGTTCCCTTACTCTCTTCCTAAAAATGGGGTATGTGGGGCTTTCTTGGATAGCCTTGGGAAGTCCGTTCCATAGCTGCACAGCACGCACAGAAAAGGAGTTGTGGAAAAATTTTGTATTTGTTCTAGGAAACTCAAACATTCTAGTTATACAGGGGCGCCTAGAACGAGTGTCAGGGGGAACATGTTGGAAACGTGAGCGGAGATAGTCGGGAGCAGAGGGATCCTGGAGGATTTTGTACAGAAAGGAAGGGATATGCATATCACGCCGCCGCCGGATGGGAAGCCACTTCAACTGAGCACGATACTCGGAAACATGATCGTATTTGCGAAGACCGTAAATAAAACGTATCGCAAAATTTTGCAAACGTTCGAGTCTGCTAAGTAACTCCTCAGTGATATCTAGGTAGCATACGTCAGCATAGTCAAGTATTGGGAGGAGTAACGCTTGAGCAAGCAAAATTTTAGTTTTGTGGGGCAAAAAGTTTTGGAGAAGCTTTAAGGAGTGAAAAGAGTAGTGCATGCGTCTGCTCACCTCACCAACCTGCGCCGACCATGACAAGTCACAGTCCATAATCAGACCCAAGTTTTTGGCTTTATTTGTGTATGGAATACACTCCCCATCATAGAAAACCTTGGGTACACCATCTAACCGGAGCCTACCCCTGAGCCTTCCGCTACCAATAATCAAGACCTGTGATTTACCAGGATTCACCAGCAGAAAAAGGCCAAAAGGCCTGGCCCAGTCGTGTATGGCGGCAAGGTCATAATTTAGTGCATCAACTGGGAGTGATACATCCGACACAGTGAAATGTCTGTAGACCTGTAAGTCATCTGCATACAGGTGGAAGGGAGAGGAAATAGCATGGGAAATATTGTTAATAAACACAGAAAAGAGCAATGGTGAAAGTATTCCGCCCTGCGGTACACCAGCAGATACTCCCAACCAGTCCGATGAAGAATCATCTAACCTCACGCTTTGCAGGCGACCGTGCAAATAGGATCCAAACCACTCAACCACAGGGGGAGATAGGCCAAGGGAGTGAAGGACACCAAGCAATACATCGTAATCAACCGAGTTGAATGCATTGCTGAAGTCAAGTAGCGTCATGATAGTGAGTTTAGTATTGTCCATCGCATAGCAAATATCTTCCGTGACGTTCAGCAATGCACCCACCGTGCTATGAGATGGACGAAAGCCAGATTAGAATGGACATAGATGGTTATTGGTTGAGATATATGAGTAGAGCTGCTGATGCACAATACTCTCCAGGGCTTTAGAAAGGACCGGAAGAATGGATATAGGACGGTACTGGGAAAGGGAGGTAGGACTGGCCGTTTTAGGTAGTGGGATGATAAACGCCTTCTTCCAAGTTGACGGAAATATTCAAATTCATATTAATTTATTTGCTGTCCAATGGTACATAAGGTCTTAATAATTAACAAGATTCACATTAGACACCTTTGGAAGGCACTGCAAATTTAAATTGCTGTCACAATTGTTACATGTCATACAAACTAATGATTTAAACATTATAAAATTGTCCTATAAGTTAAGTTTAACCATATTCTTTGCAAGTAAATATAATAGGTAGGTACATATGTATAATAAGTATGTATTAAAAAAAAAAAAAAAAAAAGTATTTAAGTAGTATATCAGTTATCTAGCACCCATAGTACAAGCTTTGCTTAGTTTGGGGCTAGATGGCGCTGTGTGAATTTGTCCACGAATATTTATTTTTATTTATTTTTATTTATATAATGGGCAGGTAATTTTATGGTCAAACTATAAGCTAATAAATGTTAAAACGTCATACAATAATTCAACAATTATAAAAAATCTAATCAATGTCAGCATATTCACACAATATTTGGAATGTCAGATCTATTAAACACTAAATTATATCTACGTTGATCTACGGGATTATCTATTATTTAGGAAGTCGTCAATTTTGTAGTTCTCTTTTACATTTCTCAATTAAATATTGTTTAAGCTTTTTTGCGAATATGTGTAGTTTCGATTCGGGTTTTATCGTTTCCGGAATGTTGTTATATATTTGTATGGCAGAACAATACGGACCCTTCCTATATATTTGTAAGTTGAAAGTAGGTAAAATAATATTAGTTCTCGGTCTTAATGTCCTTTTTAAGACACTGCTGTTAAATGTAAATAAATGCAGGTTATTCTTGACAAACATTGCTGTTTCTAAGATATACAAACACGGAAGAGTCAATAATTGTTTCTTAATAAAATAAGGCCTACAGCTATCTCCGTCTTTTATGTTGAAAAGTATGCGAATGCATTTTTTTTGCATGACAAATTTTTCCTGAGCGGTAGCGCCTCTGCCCCATAGTGTTAGTCCGTATCGCAACCATGACACTGCGAACGCGTGATACGCCGATAGTGCCGTTTCTAAACTAAACTAGTGTTACGTTTTAAAATACTAAGTGCATATACAAATTTTGCTAGTCTAGACTTTGTTTGTGCTATATGTGTTTTCCAGTTAAGTTGACTGTCCAGGTGTAATCTTAGCAGGGTGGCTTGGTTAACCTCTTCAATCTTCTTATTATTAAAAGTGATATTCAGTGGCAATGGTCTTCTTTGGTGTGGGTGGAATTGGATTAATTTGGTTTTATCGAAATTTATTTCTAGTTTTTGTGCATCGATCCAGGCATTTATTAAATTAAGTGTGTCATATATATTTTTATTATAGTCGTCGTGTTGTGTGAAACCGAATAAAAGTGATATGTCATCCGCAAAAAGTAAATTTGGAGTATCAAGAATTTTCGGTAAGTCGTTAATATAAATCAGGAATAAAATTCATCCTAGGATACTTTCTTGGGGAATGGATCCCTTCAATTCTCGAAAATCGGATCGTATTATTTAGATTTTGCGGGTGGATTCATCATAATGTCCGAGTTGGACGCACTGCGTCCGTGACTGGAGATACGATTTAAACCATTCATGCACAATGCCACGGATACCTACATTATATAACTTTTGCAGTAAAATGTTGTAACATACCTTATCATAGGCCTTACTTAGGTCTAGTAGTAGGCCTACGGCGTTATACGATTTGTCAATATTTTCGAGAATCCCTTGTATATAGGTATAAACGGCAAGACTTGTGGAGCGATTTTTTCTAAACCCGAATGGATTTTTCTGAAAAATACCGTTTTTTTCAAAAAATTTGTATAGGCGATTGTACATTACTTTTTCAAATACTTTTGAAATTGACGAAAGTAGGGCTATTGGGCGATAGTTACCTACATCGAATTTTTCACCTTTTTTGTACAAAGGTTTAATTAGTGATATCTTTAGCATATTTGGGAATAGGCCTAATTCGAATGACTGGTTTACAAGTCTTGTTAGTGGCTGTGTAAGTTCGGGTGCGCACGCTCTTAATATACATGTAGGTATGTCGTCGATACCAATACTTCGCTTGTTTTTTAGATGTCGTATAGTATTATATATTTCGCGCGCATCTACCGGTCTTAGATACATGGACGACATGAGGGTTTGCGGCGCCGGCGCCGGTGCCGCCGCCGCCGTCGCACCCACGGGCGCTCGCGCATCGCTGTGCGTAGATGGTTTAAAAACATTCAAAAATTGCTCATTAAACGTATTCGCAATGACAGAGGGTGAGCTTATGGCTCAGTTGTTAACTTTAATGCACATATTTCTGCGATTACCGTTTTTATTAGGCTTTGTGACCTCGTTTATTATCTGCCACATACACTTCATTTTGTTGTTTGACGATGATATTTTTTTAATATAGTTTAGTCGTTTCGATTTAACCACGCATTTTTTCAATAGTTTTTCGTATAATTTATAGTGTTTTTTAAATACATAGTCATTGGGAATTTGATTTGATAATATTTTTAACTGTCTTTTATGCTTGCAAGATTTCTTTAGACCTTTAGTTAACCAAGTTACCTTTTTGTTATTGTTTATTTTTATGTATTTTATTGGAATTGCTCTATTTAAAATGTCCTGTAGTGTATTATTGAATATTTCGTAATTTTGGTTAATGTCATTGTCGTAAGTTAAAATTTTATCCCAGTCGATGTCACGTAATAGAATTTTAAAGGAATCCATGTTTAATTTATTGTATATTCTTTTTCGTGTCGTCCATATTTTATCATTGGTGTGTTTAATGTCAGAGTGACCAGTAAATGTATAAACTAAGCTGTTATGGTCGGATAAGCCGAAGTCCGTATTTAATATGTCAAATTTATTGTTGTTAGTGATAATAAGATCTATGCAGGAGGTTGTTTTGGAAGTTACCCTAGACGGATCCGTTACAATATTTTTAAGGTTATACATTAAAATAGTATCCAATGACCGCCTAGATATTTTTGTTTTTTATTTGTGTCTATGTTAAAGTCTCCGCCGATTACAATGTGTTTCTTTTCTTTATATTTGATTTTTTGCAATAAATTATTAAGACAATCGTAGAATTCTTCTATGTTACGGTTCGCTCTATATACACAAATTAGTATTAAATTGCATTTAACAATTTCGACACAGCAACATTCCACGATAAATTCACGAGTTAGTTCTTTAATATCTTCGCGCTCAACAAAATCTACATCATTACGTAAAAGTATAGCAACGCCTCCGTGTTCTCTCACTCGTCGACTATATGAGCTCGCTAGTTTGTAGTTTTCAAGTACAATTGAGTTATTACAATCTGCTGGAATCCAGGTTTCCGATAAACAAACTGCTTCATAGTTATGATCTTGTAAAAAGCTTTCAAGCATGTATACCTTGTTATTGAGACATTGAATATTCTGGAACATTATATGTAATGTACTTAACTTATTTTTATGCGCGACGAAATGTCTCCTGATGCTGGGAGTCTTGGGAGACTTGGGAGATGACTTGTGTGCTCATTGTGTTGTGATGCTTGTCATTATTTAGCACTGGCGGATGTTCTTTTCCGTTTATAAATATTTTGTTTCCTCTTATTATTGCATGTTTTCCTTCTTGCTTAGCATCCCATAATACTTGCCTAAATTTCTTTTTCTGTTCTAAATCCGTTTTATTTAGGTACTGGGAAATATAGAACCCTGTATTTTTAAAATTGTAACTGTTGCTTAGCACATATTTTGTCATTCTTTGACTTAACAATTCAATTACAATTGGGCGCTTGTTGCCTCTTTTTCCTAGACGCTTTACGTTCTCAATAAACGGATTTAAATCTACCCCCATCATGTCATCAAAAAGATTTCATATTTTCTGTAGTAAGATTTGTTCTGATTCAATGGAATTTTCTCTCAAACCATATAGTACAATTCTTCGGGTTGTATTTATGTCTTGTCCATTAGTGTTTGTGTCGTCTATCCTATTTGTTAACTCTTCAATTTCCCGGTGTAGTTTTTTATTTTCGGCTTCTAAACATTGTATTTTATTATTTATTGCAACAACCTTCTCCTCTAACTGGTTTTGTTCTTTTTTTAATTTGTTTGTGTGTTCTAGCATCTCGACTTTTAAATTATTTTTTGCGGAGTGGAATGAACAATTTAGTTTTTCGACAATGTAATTATTATTTTGTTGTAACTTGGAATCTAACAGTTTGCTAATTTGGTCAAGGGTTATCATTGGCTGTGCGTAGCTTTGTGTCCTTGGTTTCATGTCAGGATTTATTATAATTGACTTAATTGAATTGATAGTGTCACCTTGTACGTTGTTATCATTAAGTATCATGTCATCAACGGACATGTTGGGATCGGCGGTAGTATCAAGTGCAAGTGTTGATGGGATACGCATATCGTGTTGAGAGCGTACTGGCGTTCCATCCCTTTTAGGTCCTCTACTTGACAATTTGAAGCAGTCAGGGCATGTCCATGAACGAAGGAATTCGTTTCGTTTTGCCATAAATTGTGCAGAGGTGATATTGAGGCATAGATAGTGATACACCGCTTTACATAGGCAGCAGGTTAGTAGCTCGCCATAAACGTTAGTCCGCTTGCATGAAAGACACTTCATTTCGTCTTTAGTTGTGACTACTTGCCCTTTTTCGTTCATATTGCAGCAATAGTGTTTCACACAGAAGAGTAGGTGTCGGGTGTCGGGTGTCTTTTTCTTTATCACTTTACTTCAATGCTCTCACCAACACTTTCACTAACTATTTATAATTGATTTTAAACTAATTTAGCACCAATTTGATATATTTGTACATTTAAACTATATTATAACAAACATTTAAATAGGCGCTTTATATTTTACGTGTTGACACGGGCGTTGCAAACTACCCCCCCAACACAGTACATTACATTACTTACAACCCTCACAATACATTCACCGACATAGAAAAGTTAAAAATGTGTGTAATGATAGGTGAATCATATTCTAGGATTGGCAAAAGCATGTCTAGGCTTAAATCATCACTACCCACACAGCCTTTGTGGAGATGGAAAGGATACTCTTTCTAACGTTCTCGTCCGAGGCAGGTTGGTAAGTAAATGGTGGACAATCGGGACAGGGAAGTTTGGATAAGTAAGAGAGGGAAGAGTATTTAGTTAGGTTATCTAGAACAACAGGAGGAGTGGAAAAGTGTTTATTTATACAATTTAAGTCCATGGTTGCCTTAGAAGCATTTATGTGTTTCCTGATACCAAGCGTTTTCAAAAATTTTCAGGTATGAGCTTGCGATAGGTTTTCCAAAGAAGAATGAATGTATCGGCGCTTTGAGTCCTTACACATCCTGTTGCAGATATTGCGCAGTTTTTTATAAGCAGCGAGATTTATCTCAGACGATTCGCTGTTGTACCGTGCTTTGGTCCGGTTCCTCCCCGCCATCGCTGCCCTAATGTCCTGTGTCAGCCAAGGGGCAGGAGCATGCTTCACAGGGACTGGCCTTACAGGTGCATGACTGTCGAAAAGCCCGATAAAAGTGGACGTAAATGCGTCCACTTTGTCATCAATGTTGTCCGCGGTCAAAACAGGAGACTAGTCGATTTTTATAGCATCCTCTCTCAAGCGAACAAGGTCGATGCTTCTGACATTACGCCGAAAAATTACCCTGCTCCTAATTTTGGGGGGACGAATTTTGTAACCCAGGTAAACTAGGTCATGGTGTGAAAATGGGGCTCCCATTTGCCCATGTGTGATGACAGATTTAGGCTTTGAGACAATCATAACATCTAGCAAAGAAGGCCTACTGTTAGGTAAATAATGAGTAGCGGCTAGCGGCATTATTTGCAAGTTGAGCGAGGAAGTAAGCGCTGCAAGTTTACGGGTTCTAGAGTCATCCTTAAGAATGCAGGTGTTGAGATCGCCCATAATTAATATATGGTCATAAAGAGTGCAAAATTCTCAAGATATGATTCAAAAGCACTAAAATAGTCAACTTTATCATTTGGGCTGTAAACAACGCCAAGTAAAATTTTTCGGTGGTGAAGAACAACTTCCAGAAATATGTGTTCGAGCGCACCAGTATACTGCGCAGGAGAGGCACTAATTACCGAGGCAGAAATGTCACTGCGCAGGTAAATACCAACTCCGCCGCCTCGTACTCCCACACGGTCATTACGGAAAAGGCGATAACCCGGCAAAGCACACATAGTCGACGGCATAGAGGGCTTGAGCCAGGTTTCTGAGACAAGAATTCCATCGGCAACCTCAGAGGAAAAAGAAGCAAGAAGATCAGCATGATGTGCCTGAATACTTTGAGCGTTGATAATGCACCAAGGAAAGGAACCGTGAACAGTCTTCGAAAACCAATTTTAGCTTATCCTCAGGCGGCTGTGAGTCTGTAAGAGTAGAACAATCACTAATAGCGCTTTCAAAATCATCAGAAGAGGAGCAAGAAAAATAACTATCATCTAACATAAATATAGTATTATAATAATAAACACCTAATATATAACTTGCTTAAAATATACTTAATAAATACTTATACGAATTTAAAAAATGTCTTTTATACCTCACCAGCACAAATTGAGAGGAAGAGATATCAACAAACATTATTACCATTTTTACCATCAATCAGAACAAAAATTTGAGGGATAAACATATACTAGGCATCAACTAATACACATAATCAATTATTAATGTAACAAACTCGAGAGTCAGTTACAATATACAATAAAATGTTGTCAACAATATTAGAATGTATACTATTAATACTAGTAGCCACGCCAAAAAAAAAAAAAAATGATCTTGTCAGTTGTCACTTCGGTCGGTGTGTCAGTGTCACATCATTACAACCTCAAATTCAAAACAGAAGATAAACAAAGTTAGATACAAATATAAATTTAAACTATGTTAAAATAAGTAAAATAAAAGTGGGTACCTATTGTGATAAACGGCAGGGGATGCCAAGTTGCAGCAAGAGTGAAATCTATGCAACTATTTATGCGTTGATTGGTGCAATTGGAGCCGGGATGGAATTAAGCTCCGACATGGATTCAATCCTATGTTTCGTACCATCAGCCGCCTTTATATGTATCCAGCCGCTTTGCGTCCAACTGTTAGACATGCCAAATTTCTCCCTCGCCGCCATGAAGACGTCGTGCCGAGATTTCGTAAGAAACTCTGAAAGCGTAACGCCGGAGCCCTTGAGCACCTTCTTACCAAACCAGATACTATCCCGAGCTGCAGAGTCCGCAAATTTTACCAGGATCGGTCTCGGTTTTCCTTTTCGATCAGTTTTTGTGTTACCCATCCTATGACTCGTCCGAATATAATTGTGCGTGGCGTTCATCGACAGTTTCGAATTGAGGACATTGACAACACACTTGGCAGTGTCTTTCTTCTTCTCTTCGGGTATGCCATGGATGAGCAGCATGTTTCGCCTCAACTGCATCTCCAAACGATCCTGACCCCTGACAAGTGCTTGTTGACCTTTCGTTAGTGAATCGACTTGAGTTTGCAGAAGATTGAGAGTCTTGCTGACAAATGTTTTTAGTGTCTGGAGCTCCACGTTTACAGCTGCAATAGTACCAGGTGGCCTCCGCCCAGTCTGATTCAGCTCCGCCTCGAATTCCGCTATTTTGGCAGTAACAAATTCCCTTGTAGCAGCCATGCAATCGATCACCTGTGCATGGTCCATTATGTGTTCCAGAAACAGGATATGTAAAAGGAGATACTGCAGGCAGGTAACACTTTGAACACTTAAGCTATTTTCATTAAACTTGTGCACTAAATAGTATACTAAATATTTTTAAAATTTAATTAATTAGAGAGCTAGGAAGAATCAATGTTTACTCTGCGACTACCCGCAAATTGAAAATTGTTTATAGGTAGGCAAAACAAACACAACACTCCAATACGCAGGCGAATACGTCCACAGTTAAATTCGTGGGGCTGCCACCAACGACTACCCAAATAAATATAGTAGCTATGTATCTATAAACTTGGAACTTTCTATATGTATGTACTTTGGTACTTTACACATAAATATTAATAGGACAATAATTTTAGGGATCAAGTTGCACCAACTTCCTATGTTACCGTACTAGGTAGGTACCTATCTAACAAACGATTAAAACAGGAGTAGGTAACCTGTTTACTTATACCTTACTATATTATGATATATTCAACCGTGTAAAGTTTACTATGAACAAGACTTATGTTCCGACAAGATGCGTTCTCTTCTTTGTTATCAGCCCGGGTCAACGACCGCGGCTTTGCGATCTGTTGGATACCTACGAGTGCAACACGAATCGTGCAGGTAATCACTCACCGGTAGTAATAGCAATCAATTATTTAGGGATCAATTAAGAATGAATGCGTTTAATAGGTACGTAGGTGTAGAAAGATAGTCGCAATCTGTTTAAAAATTTTACAAGTTCTTAACAAATTTACCTATTCAAAATATTTTACAGTACATCGATAGGCCTAACTAAATATGTGCGTGAAGGTTAATAAACATAACAAAAAAAAACAATACTTGCCTGTTTTTTAGTCCTTTAATTTCGGCCGAACAAAGGAGACCGTTACGACTTTAGTGTTGTTATAATAACTTATTTGCCACGAACACTGGCACCACAGAAATCGTAACACTTGTTTTTTATGATAAACTATCACAAATTAAATACTACTTGATACTTATTAACAATAATATCTATTTTTAAATAAATTAATTGACGAGTAATACAATTTCACGTCTTAACTCGGGTATTTCCAACTACTCTCTATAAAACCCCCTACCCTGTATACCCTATAATCCCCCTACCCTGTATAAAATATAATTTTCATAAATTATATAAATTAAATTTCAAGAATGACTATACAATGTGAAAACATTTGCCGCATCTTAATTATTTATTTTTAATTGACCCGAATGTCATTCCAAGCACTTTTATCTGTAACGTAGTCATTTACGTTGTAATATGCTTTTTTACATAAAGTTGTCTTTACAATTTATTTCAGTGACTTTAAACTTTAGGTTAGACATAGGTAGGTAGATATACAGGGTGTCCCGTAAGGTTACGATAAGTTGGGATAGGGTGATCAAGGAAGTCACTAGGGTCACCAAAAATATATAAAAAAAAATTATATCTAACTCCATACTCCGAAAACTCCAAAAACTCTATTAACAATGTATTGTCCTTAAAACCGGTTTCGTCAAACTCGCTCGTCTCTTGATTTTGGGGTGCATTTCTCGGAATTTATTTTTAGCTGTCGTATTATGAATTACCTAAATAAGTGTTAATACTATTTTAGAATGGTGATAAAATAAGCTAACTTTTGAAGAAACTTGCCAGAGTTGCATAGTACATTTTTTTTCAGAACACGCTGATCAAGTTGAGTGAAATGGTAATTGTTAAGTCCTTGGCTAGGGAAAAACATGATTTTCTTTATAATCTTGGTCAGATATGTATTGCTTTTTTATTTCAGATTGTAGAAAGGTTATTTACGTTTACATAACAGTTTTTTATTTTTTACTAAAGCAATATTTGTAGTCACAGTTAATGAAATAGGCATAATTTTAAAAATATCCAAAAGTGATTTTTTTTTTAATTTTTCTGGTGACCCTATTGACTTCCTCGATCACCCTATCTCAACTTATCGTAACCTTACGGGACACCCTGTATATCTAAAAAATACAGGGTTAACATAATTATATTATTTTTCTGACATTTTCATTGACATTTATTTTATTCTGTTTATGTTTGACTAAATCCAATACAATTATAATATTAATATTCACCTGACACAATCATTTTCTTTTCTCTATTTCCTTTTCTTTTTTCTAGGCCTGAGAGGTTAGGAATGTGGTCCGGTACATAAGTCATTATTGTATTGTTAACTCTTCGTTGAGGCCAATACATCCATACATTAAATTACACATTACACTAAACACGTATTTACACTCCACACGTTGTATTTATCTATTTAAAACGTCTTCGTCCGTGCCTCACTCAGCAGGTCTCACTGAAAACCAGCGCCCTGGTCTCCGCCAGGGCATGAAGCTGAGTGAGGTCCCTTTTACACACCACACCACATCCACGTACAACGGCTCTGTTCTTCAATTTTCTTCTATCTTTTGTTTGTCTAGTTGTTGTTTCCACATGTCATGTTGTTTGTTATTAATAATTTTATTTGTGAATTTTTTTATTTTTTTTATGTTACTTATTCTTAATACATTTTTTTTAATTTTTTGTTTTACGGTTCTGGAGTCGAGCTACTGACCTCAAAAAATACCTATTTGGCGGTCAGTGATTCTACCCCTTTGAGCCATTTGTAATGTGTTTGTTGTGTTATTGTGTGTAAATAAATGTTTTCTATTCTATTCTATTCTATTCTATTCTACATACCTATATTATATAATATAGTGTTCCGGCTCTGCCTGGCATTGTCGAGCACGGTTCGGTCGTGGTTGGCGAGGAATGCGTTTATCTACGGCCATAGGGCGCGGTCAGCGTGTCACTGTGTGTTTCTTACTTTCCTGCCCCCTCCTTTTTGACGATTGAAAGAGATATTTAATGTCCTAATCAATAAAGAAATTTTGAATTTTGAATTGATTTTTTTAATTTTGGGAGTGTCGTATGACACTTGCGTGTATTGGTAGGTACGAGTAGCATTAGTAGATATTTAACGTATTTGTACTCGGCAGCCAGGTGACGCACTAGCTCGTTTGAATTCTCTTTTGCACTTGTATAGGTAGGTTTTCATTTTTGACAGCAAACTTTTTGATGTCATATATATTGTGTAAATATGAATATCTAAGTTCCGTTTTTTGAGATGGGAAAATAAGAGCGCCTTGCGGTGCCCCTGCTTACTCTGCACGGCGCCCCAGTACTTCGCGGCGCACACTTTGGGCACCCCTGAGATAAGTACCTACAGCACTATGTGCCGCGGCTGCGTATCGCCGCGGTGGGCGCGGCTTGCGCAGCGCCCGCGACCAATGATGCTCTGGTAACAGGCTCCTTGGTATTTACTCGACTCTTTACTTTGCTTACCTAGGTATATCATAGTTTTCCGTTTGCATACAGGTTAAAACGAATAACAAGATTAAATATATTAATAAATGAACAGTTTTAAAAATGGGAGATAAGTAGTAAGTTTTATAGAGAATTACGCAATTTCTCGCACCGCATCTCGATAGCGCATGGCTAACTGTGGCTGGTCAATCCAAGAATCCACAAACACAAATACAAAACGTGAACCGTTTTGCTATTTTGAGTATTTTGTAGCAAAAGCAAGCAAAAGTAATCCAGGCAAATTTTTTAACGTCATCTATATTGTGTAGTACATATGAATATCTAAGTTTAGTTTTTTTAAATGGGAAAATAAGAGCGCCTTGCGGTGCCCCTGCATACTCTGCAAGGCGCCCTAGTACTCCGCGGCGCAAACTTGGGGTACCCCTGAGATAAGTACCACTATATGCCGCCATATTGACATGTCGCGGCTGCGTACCGCCGCGGTGGGCGCGGTATGCGCAGCGCCCGCGACCAACGATGGTCCGGTAACAGGCTCGTTGTTCTTTACTCTGCTCTTTACTTTGCTTACCTAGGTGTATCATAGTTTTCCGTTTGCATACAAGTAAAAACGAATAACGAGATTAAATAGATTATAAATAAATTGTATTATAAATGGGAGATAAGTAGTAAGTTTCATAAAGAATCACGCAATTTCTCGCACCGCATCTCGATGGCGCATGGCTTACTGTGGCTGGTCAACCCAAGAATCAACAACCACAAATACAAAACGTGAACCGAAAATCCTTCCGAGAAACATGAGCATAACCAACTATGAGTCGAAAACAAGCATTGCAAGATTGTGGTATCAAGTAAATGAATAATCGTAATAGCACGAAAATATGTCGTGCCTGAAAATCAGTTAACGAAATACTAAGTAAAGCTAGCAAACACAATAAATAGTCTATCAAAATTGCAACAGTAATGTGTAAATTTATATGAATTAACTCTGTAAATGAACCGCATAGATATTCGGAAACAATCCACAAATTAATACAATTTAATTCACGTAAAAAAAAATCAATTTTCAAAATCCGCATCAACGAAATACTTAAAAGACAAAATCCTTGTAAGAAAGGTAAGTAAAGTGTCATCATCATCTTGGCGTTAATGTCCCGTTTGTGCTCTCGCGCATGAGGTTCCGGGGTCCACCTTGACCATGATCCAGGATTTGCCTATTTACAGTGGAGCGACTGCCATCTGACCTCCATGACCCTGCTACCAGGGGAACCTGATTAGATTGGATCATGGTTACACATCCAGTCGAATGCCTGGTTTCATCACGATGTTTTCCCTTACCGTAAGAGCATCGGTTAGTGTTCAACTAATGTACATAACTCAGAAAACAGTCATTGGTACATGGCCGGAGCGGGATTCGAACTCTGGCTTACGAGTCGTATACTCCAACCGCTCGGCCACCGACGCTCTAAGGTAAGGTAAGGTAATTAAAGTGTAAGTCACACAAATCGAAATAATTTAATCTTAATCTATTAATTTTATTTTATTGAAATTTAATTCTAATTTAAATTTCATCGAAGAAATTAAACAAAGTATAAAGTAAACATGTAACTTAGCTTGACAGCACTCGAAACGGCAACGAGTTCTTCTTGTTGCGAAATCACCTAACGTTATCCTCATCTAAATAATAGGGACCAGAGACCTTTAGGTTTCGGAAAGCCTACCTCTTCCTGAGGAACCTGATACTCACCATTCAACCTTGCATCTCCGGCCGTGAGCGCGTGGCTGGACCACAGCCTGCCCACGTGCCCCCAGCGAAATCCTTCCTCTCTTTTCACTTCCAAACTTCAGACTCTTTTTCTTTATCTAGACATCAATCAATTTCAAATTTATGACAGCCGTATATTTCGTGGCCAGCAAGTGGGAATAAAATCTTTGCCATCATGGCATCGATCTATGGTTCGTTACTGCTTGGCCTTTTTAAAACAATTTGTAAACAATACGTATAAATATACGTATAGATATTATAAAATTATATAAAAAATATCGGCCAAAAGGAAATAAATTAACAAAACAAAAAGGTATATCATAAAATACATAAATCGTAGACCATTTAGAATAATGGTCGCATCCAAACAAACATAGTATCCTCTCTATTTCAGAACATAATCATGAATTGGAGAGCCATTAAAGCCTGAAGGGCCAAACCCAAGGAAATAAAACTAAGAATTACACTAAAATTGAAAATAAATGTTCAACAGCCTGAACAGTTGTTTGGAAAGATATCCTAATAACTGCATGTACACATATAACCATTCATCAGTGCAAGACCCTACAATGAATTTCATTTCATTATGATTTCAGACTACCACAACCACAGCCGCCGCCATCATTGTCGTCGTGGACTACGCTCCAAGACACGCAAGAGCAACTTGAAATGCTAAATTATGTAGATGAATATCTGGCGAGACCGCCACCCGTTATAGAATGCAAAAGTTGTGACGACGATTCAAAATTTGGTTATTAGAAGCTTATAATATCCAAAATTTATTGACTTTCTAGTTGTATTGCGGTTTCGCCAATATTCATCGGGGTAGCATTCACTATTCCAGCGAGCAGCGCGACAACCACCGATGGCAATCCCGCTGTCTTGTAGCATTTTTAGGCTAAAATAATATAATATAAATAATCTACACACATACACCCATGTCACATCTATATGTATACATTAAATTATGTTTTGTAAATAAATTCTTGTTTTAAGTTTTTTTATACTACTTACATTATACACTTTTAACTATCTTTTCTATTCTATTTAAAAATAATATAACTTTTACCCAATTTTTTGTCTACTTCCATTTTAGAGCAATGGTAGATATGTGTAGAAATAAAAAAAATGTGTTTCCTTCCAGCCACAGTGTTGCCTTTGGACTATGACATGGGATCGTTCAAGAGGTATATTAGAGATCTCTTCAGAGGCGGGCAACGCATTGGTGACTCCCCTGGTGTTGCTGATGTCCATAGGCGGCGGTGACCACTTTCCATCAGGTGGCCCGCATGCCTGTTTGTCTGCCGGATAACATAAAAAAAAAAAAAATGTATAGTTTGATATACCTACTACTCCGGAATTTATCATATTTAATAATTTTACCGCTACCATCTATGTGGCCTCCTACGTGGAGGTACCTAACTAGAAAAACTTTGATAGTTTGTCAAGACAGAAATTTTAGATCCTTATAGTTAGTGGCACAAGAAAAGGATTCAAATTTTGTTGCGGGTCTGGGAGTTATATGTATAAGTATATATTGAAAAGTATAAAGGGAGTTTCCTTCTGTGACAATACAATTCTCCCCACCGGACACCACATAGCTGAGTCCTTCTTCATCATCTCAACCGTATCTGAATCAGCACTTCTTTTTTTATGCTAGTGACAAATGGATATCCGACCGAATAGATAGCGGACCTGATGGTAAATGGAAGCTGTTGCCCATAAACATACTATTGATGCACTTAGGGTTCATATATCAAAAATGCAGATCCAAATTTACGTTGTCAAGTCACTGTGAGGAGTAAGTCGAAATAATTGTAATGATTGCGCTTACACTGCACTACCGGGCAATTCCTACTGCGCCATTATTCTTTTACGATTTTTGTACCTCTTGCAGGCATCTGTTCCCTGCCACCATAAGGTCATCCAGTTCCTTCCTTTTCTAATGTTTTTTTTATACCACTAAGGTGGCAAACAAGATTACGGCCTGCCTGATGGTAAGCAGTCACCGTAGCCTATGGACGTTTGCAATACCAGGGGCATCACCCACGAGTTGCCGACCCCTTAAAAACTTTGTTACCCTTTCTTGAAGAACTTTTGTAGGTACTCTCCAGGGAAAATCTTTCCAGGTAGTTCATTCTACAACCTTAGTGTACGTTGGAAAAAGTTCCTTTGGAACCGCACAGTTCGTGACCAATTTGGTTAGATAGAATGTAGCTGTAGGCATCATGTCAAACAGTTCGTCAGAACAAACACCGTTGTACAAGCGGTAGAACACACAAGGAGAGGCGAAATTCTTCCGCTGATTTAGCGGCTCAGTACCACTTGTGAGCATAGTATTATCATAGTTTAGGGGTCGAAGAAGCTAATTGTGGTATTCTTTGTTGCAGCCGCTCCATAACAGTGATTGGTACGCGCCAGCCGGCGCCAATTCGGCGACAGTAAGTCGTGACCCGTGGTTGGCACGGTACGCCTGCGCACCAGCCCCCGAACACTCATCACCCTCACTCACCCATTCCCATTCCTAGAAGAGTTTGACCACAGATGTCCGGGAAAACAAGGCTAAGAAAAATAAACTAGATAAGTAAGTATTTCTTTGGGTTTTGTTAGGTTTTGTGAGGGTGTTAAGCGGATTGGCTCACATTGGGATTCAATGGAGGCAATGGCCACTTGTTATAAAGATGTAAATTAACACACTTTACCACTTACTTTACATAGCGCTTACTTTGTTCATCACCTTCCAGAACATCTAACATATTGTTTATAGATTAGGAATTACAACACAGATTATCTAACATTCTCAATTTACTCCAGGTTGTTAGGCAGTTAAGACGTGGATGTATCGGGGGCCACTGCTTCTGCTTCTCCTAAGATGGAGATTGACGAAGACGAACTTCATCTGAGGGTCTGCCAAGAGACCAACTAAAGAGCAGAATTCGACGCCGAAGCCAACAAGAAGACATTATCATACATAATGTCTCAGGCCAGCGAGCTCTTCGCCGACGGCAAAATCAACAAGAGCCAAAACGAAGCTCTAATTTTCCAAGTTCGCCAAGGCCCCCATCTCATCGAAAAAATAAAACCTAATGAGATGGAGATGTTGAATATTAAAGCGCAATCGAGCGAGGAGAAATCGAGGCATACCGTGGGTATGGAAGGCAGACCGGTTTTCTCAAGCCCGGAGAGTTCTCAAGGTGAGATAATTGGTCTATTTTCTGTAAACTTATTACAATTGTGATCAATTGTAATAAGTTATATATGAGATATAGTATAACATGACATTCTTCAAAAGGCACGTTTAGAGGTACCCCATTCGCTCCTCTTAAGTTGCAGATGTCCTGGACGACGGTTGTCGCTTTCCATCAGGTGAACCGTCCGTCTGTGTGTCCCTGGGCAACAAAAAAAAAAGATACTGAAATTCTACATTACTAGTACTAAATGCATGTGTCATTATACCAGTAATGTAGAATCTTAGTACATATATGCCACCTATTTTTCATGAAGTAGCTTGTTCGTCACAAAAACATGCTTATACGTAAAACTTGATTCTTATTGAAGGTTCTTTGACTAACATTTTCCTCACATTTCTTATCAATTATCTTCATACCTCAGCAATGCTGCCCAGCACAGAGACTCCTACATCAGCGTACAGCGTGGCCAAGGACTCCAGGAAATTTAAATACCAGGCTTGGATATATCCGTCGGAAGAGCAGCCAGCCATAACATTGTCACCTAATCTTGGCAAAATCAATGTGACTGATTTATTTGCCAAGCTGGTTGCCAATGGCATAGTGCAGATGCCAGAGCAACAGAAAAAGGAAGGACCGAAAGATGTGAAGGACCCGGTTGGATACCAGACCGGAGACCATCAAGTAGATTTGCTCAGACCAGAGACGCTTAGGGCGTAAGTATTTTATTTTCTTTGTTCGAAGGATTTAATAATCCTTGTACGAAAACAGTGGCGTTTAAAGACTATAAAATTTTCTTTGTTTGTATGAAACGACTGGCGAAAACTAGTCTTTTTAATATACTACTCGCCCATAACATCTAAGATTCATGCAAGTGCATGACGCAATTACGAGCATGAAGTTGTTTACATCCTAAGTAGGTTGTAGACAACCTCATGCTCGTAATTTCGTAATATAATATATGACACTAATTACACCTTTACTCCTCTTTCCCCGAACAGGAAACAGCCGCCCTTGGTATCGCAACTATACGCTGGTATGCAATGCAGCAGTTGCGATACCCGATTCCCACCGGGACACACCGTACGGGACTGGCACTTCAGACAGAAAAGACGCTAGCGAGACTCGAAAAAGCGGGCTTATTCAAGACCCTGGTACTATGGTGTGTCCGACTGGAAGGAGTATAAGGAACTGTAGGATGCTGAGGACAAAGGTTTGTGGACCCTTCTTACATAAAAATGTTGTTTGTTTTAACCACCGAGGAGGCTAAATTTCTGATACATATTTAAAACTTTATTTTGGACTTAAAGCACCGAATCAACAAATTAAGAACTTTTTTATAGATAAAAGGCCTAAAAATCAATACAAATAGTATTGAGTATATTTATTTTTAAATATGTATAGTATGTATTATAATGTAGTTACGCATAGTAATCACCACTCTTGCACTAGTTGAGGGTATTTCTTTAGAAACAAACACCAAATAATTTTAAAAGCAGAATTTTAAAGGTAGATTTCACTTGGTACTCACCTGCACACGCGCAGCCATCTTGTCTTCATTCTCATTTAAGTTGTTCGCCACTCAACACGTTACAAAATTATATTTAAATAGGCGGGTTTTTTACGTACTATCTATCAGCAATGGTGATGCCTACCCAGTTTCAAAATATTGTTGCTCGCAAGTGGCGATCTTAGCAGACCCCGCCCTTTTTTTTGGGTGACCAATAAGAGACGAAAATATTTTTGTTTTTATGAGTTTTTATGAGTTTGGGTCCATCAGGTACTGAATAGCAGAGACATTTGCTAGCCAGTTGCAATTTGCACTTCTTGCGTAAAAATCGTGTCATTGAGTGATCCTGGTAAAAATGTTCAGAAACCTAAATAATATGGAGCGCAATGAAATAAATTTCTTGCGAAATTCAGGAAATAATATCTCGCAAATAGCGGTAACACTACACATGTCGGTAAGTTAAGCTTTTATAACATTATCTTAAAACAAGGTTTTATCATTTGTAATGGTAATTACAAAAAAATGACATGCTCACAACGGGCAGTTACTTTTTATACCTAACATGTGTTGCGCCTTGCCAAAAGACAAAAACTGTTTGAGGTTAAGATTAAGAGTGTAGATTATCATTAAAACACTTAATTTTTTATTAAATAAATGTCAAGTGATTATTTTATATGTCTGCGAATTTAAAAAGCCCTACATAGAAAATTATTATTTCATGGGTGAATGTATAGTTCCATTGTTTCATGTCATTTGTTTACGAATCGTAGAATTATCTTGTGTTGAGCTTGATAACTACGTCATTATTTGTGTGTATAGGCCTCCTCAGGCAGACTTTGATATTTTTGAAAATATCATGGAAGAAGCCTTGATGAAGGTATTTAATAGCAACAAAAAGCTTATTGTATGCGGAGATTTAAATATAAATCTATTGAATGATTCAACTGGATCTGCTAAAATAATAAATTTATTTAAATCCTTTAATATGAGTAGTCTTTTTCAAGAAGCTACCAGAATTACTTCTACTTCATCCACTTGCATAGACAACATATTTTGCAATTGTACTGTGGATGAGAAGCTAATAGTAAATTGCCTACCTTCTGATCACACTGGTCAAATTGCAATCATAAACGATAATATAAACACATTATCACGTGAAATCACATGTAGACCAGTAACTAAAAAGAAAATGGAAAATTTCAAAACGAATTTAATTAAAAAGCTTGACATAATAAATTTTAATGATAATGATTCTGACTTGACATATAAATTATTCTTTGAAACCGTTGAAAATAAATATAACAATAACTTTAGTCAAAAGAAAGTAAAATCAGGGAACAAATTAAGATTTTGTGAATGGGCAACCTCTGGTATACGTTTAAGTAGAAATACACTATATGACCTTTATACACAAAAATCTTATAATTCCACTGATACTTTTATTCAGCATCTTAGAATATATTCCAAAACGTTTAAAAAAGTATGTAAATCTATGCACTTAAAATCTAAGCTAGAGAATGCCTCAAACAAAATAAAAACTACATGGGATATAATAAATAAGGAATGTAACAACATTAAACAGAGGGATAGAAATTATGAAATTAAATATAATGATACGAAGGTAACAAATGATTCAAAAGTAGCACAGATATTTGAGGAATTCTTTACTAAAATTCCTCTAACGATAACAAGCACGTTGGCTTCATCTGCTGAATCAGCTAGGTTATTACTTGAAAGTAATGTAAAAAGTTGCGAAACTGCTTTTAATTTTGAATACATAGATGCTAAAACGGTACTTAAAACTTTTAAATCACTGAATGTAAAAAAGACTGAAGACGCATGGGGTATGTCAGTTAAAGTGGTTGGGTCCTTCATCCACCTTATTGCTGATCATTTAGCGTTAATTTTTAATAAATGTATTGACGAGGGATCATTTCCTGATCTTATGAAACTAAGTAGAGTAACGCCACTCTATAAAGGTGGTGACAGTCAATGCCCTACAAATTTTAGACCAATTTCAATACTTCCAGTGTTTAATAAAATTTTTGAAAAAGTCATGCGTGATCAATTATTGTCTCACTTTATTAGTACGAGGCAGTTCCACAGCAAACAATTCGGATTCACCAGGGGAAAGTCAACGATTGATGCAGGATCTATATTTGTTAAGCATATATTTGACTCCTGGGAGAAATCCGAGGATGCTATTGGCATATTTTGCGACCTATCAAAGGCGTTCGACTGTGTTGAACACTCCACGTTGTTGATGAAGCTAAGTCACTACGGCGTTAAAAATAAATAATTGGCAATGCTAAATTCTTACTTGCAGAATAGAATTCAGAAAGTAGATGTTAAAGGTACTATGTCAAATGGAACATTTGTTAAAATAGGTGTACCTCAAGGGTCGATCTTAGGACCGTTTTTATTTTTAATTTATATTAATGACCATATATGGTAGAAAAATTTACCAATATTGTACTATTTGCTGACGATACGTCCCTCATATTCAATGTGAAACGTAGAATTAATGATTTTGGACATGTAAATGACACTTTGGACATGATATTGAATTGGTTTGCAGTAAACAACCTTCTTTTAAATGCAAGTAAGACAAAATGTATTAGATTTTCACCGCCTAACGTAATTAAAAATGAATTAAACCTATCCCTAAATAACAAAAAGCTAGATTTAGTCAACGAGACGGTATTCTTGGGTATAAAAGTTGACTGCAAGCTACAATGGGGCCCACACATAGATAAATTAACCGGCAAACTCAGCTCTGCGATTTATGCAATAAGAAAAATACAAAATCTAACGGACATTACAACAGCTCGTCTGGTATATTATAGCTATTTCCACAGCATAATGTCTTACGGCATTCTGTTGTGGGGTAGAGCAGCTGATATAAACAAAATTTTTGTTTTACAAAAGCGAGCAGTTCGATCTATATATAGATTAGGTCCTATGACATCTTTAAGAGAAATCTTTAAAGAGATAGGTATTTTGACTCTTCCTGGGCAGTATATTTATGAAAATTTAATGTATGTTCGTAAACACATTGCATCATTGACAAAGGCGAAGGATACTCATAACCGAGATACAAGAAATAAAAACAAACTGCTAATTCCCAGAACTAGATTAACAAAAGTAAATACATCTTTTGTGGGGCATAGTATTAGATTTTATAATAAAATACCGGAATACGTGTTGGATATGACTGACAATGCATTTGTGGGATATATAAAACAGTCACTGATTGGAAAAGCATATTATAGTATACAGGATTATCTTGAGGATAAAAAACCTTGGGAAAAGTAATTGTTTTATGATTTTGTTTGATAATTGACTTTATTAATTTTATTTGACACTTTAATTTTATTTGATATGCTATTTTAATTTTGATTAATGTGATATTTTATTTTAGTGACGTGACATTTTTATTAAGATAATTTAATTATATTATATTGCATTTGTTGTATTTTGATGGTCTATAATGCGAATTTTTAAGAAACTGATTTGCCAAATTTTGTAATTTGTTTATTGGAAATATTCAGTTTCTATAATCACATAATGACATTATACTGGTATTTTAAATTTTATATTAAGTAAGTCACATATTAATGACTATACACATGGTAGCCATACCATCCATTGTCCTGGATACCATTTTGTATTTTGTGATGTGTATTTAATTTCAATTAATTATTATTGATAATTGATTATGTTGTTTATTACTGACTTTCAATAAGTGTATTCTGAAAATATTCATATTGAATAAAAATTATTTGAATTGAATTGAATAAGAAAGTCTTAGGTCAAATTACAATTATAATAATCTACACTACAACAAAAAAATATTTCATTAGGAATTTCTGCAGTGAGAATTTCGAAAGTAGACAAACAAAACTCTGTTATTCTTTTCAATACTTTAATGAATAGTATAAAAATTTTTTGTTCATCCAGAGTTTTGAGAAATAGAAACAACACGTGTTCAGCCGACATAGAGTCATTACAATGATTAGTTTTTTTAAAGTTTGCCTTTTTTTTTAGAGAAACACTGTCCGTCTGTGGCTCAGGCGGTACGACGAAGAAGGGCATTTGAACGACAAGCCGAGAGCGCATCCTCCCAGGGTGATTACGCAAGAGCGGTTGGAGACAATGGTGGGTACCTATGAGCAGTACGCATTCACTCCAACCCGAGTCTTTGCGGAGCGGTATGACTGCTCTCTGCAGGCTGTGCGAGATGCCCTTCGGCATTTATGGCGTGTGAATAAAACAAGATACGACCCGAAAAATGTTATTCTAAATAACGAGTCAGGGCGTATATGTGTGAATATATGGGCTTGGATGAGCTCAGCTGGCCCTGGAGAGCTTGCCTACATCCCAGGGAGGGCCAATGGTAGTAATTACAGAGACGTGCTGCAAGATGTGATGTTGCCCACAGTGAGAGTGGTGTATCCGGTGGAAGAAGTGCCAGAAATTGTTTTCGTGCAAGACAATTGTCCGATACACCGCTCTCACGTGATTCGACATTGGATCTCGCAGCAAGGAAACATCCGGTCTGTACCATGGCCCTCCCGTTCTCCGGACTTAAATCCAATTGAAAACCTGTGGGCTATTCTGGTTCAGAGGTGGGACAATCGAGCCGAAAGAACGAAGGAAGCTCTCGTCACACACGTAGACCAGGTTTGGGATTCATTTCGCGGTTCGAATCTCTGCGAGACCCTGGTTAATCCCATGCAAAGCAGGTGCGACGCCGTTATAGACGCAGGCGGAGTATTACACAGATATTAAAGCCTATTGTTAATATTTTATAAATATTAATCATAGGTATTTTATATTTGGTTAATGTTTCATATTTTAAGATAAGTTTATATTAATTTTGTTTAAGTATTGATATTTTTGTGTATATGCTAAGTAGTTCCGAATTCGAATATTTGTTGTAATTGCATTCCTTTTTATTATTTACTACTAACCTGTACTACTACTACTATTATAAGTAAAATACTAACATTTTGTAAAACCCTAAAATTTCTTGCCTACTTTACTTACTTAATTAATAAGATAAAATAAATACCACAACAAGTTATTTTCCATAGTTTTCTTTACAAAAGGTCTGAACTTAATCGTTTCCTCCTTATTAGCTTCATATAATTCAATAAACTTTACTGAATAGCTAAATAACAAACGTAGTTCCAATGTTTAGACAAAAGAACCTCTATACAAATAAGCAAAGTGTGCACCTATAAATCTTATATTTTTATGAGACACAAACATAAACATTAGATCAAATTTTGTTCATAGTTCATTGATTGACCGGTGCCTTTGTAATCAAAATCTTTGAAGAATGTCTTAGCCATGGCTTTTTTAATTCGCTCTCATTCATTTTCGGGACGCAGTTCGAGCTGAACCATTCATACATGGATATACTGAGGGGGTCAGTATTATTTCTATCTATAGTTTTTCAAAAAAAAGTGTATTTAGGGTTCATACTAATGAGCAGCTTTTTTGTTGCAGCATCGCTAAAAGGCTAGGCCAATGTTTTGGCCGGAGGCCGGACTAGCCGCCTCAGACATCTCCGCCGATCGAGTTAGAACATTGTGGCTGGAGGCCGGAGGAGACGGCTCCGATTCCAGCTCAAACCTCTCTGCCGTTCGATGAAGATTCCAATTCAGAATCTTCATATGTGACGGCGATGTCATCGTGGTCATCGGAGGATTTTGAATCTTTTGCGAAAAAATTTAAACTAATTATGGATGCAATGGAAGAAGAACACCATCGTAAGCGAGTACGTCAGGTCATCGAGTCCTCGTCCTTATCATTCACGTCGCGAGAAACCACGCCCGCTCCGAATAACCAGCAAGGTAATTGTTATTTTATCCGCCCCATTTGACAAGTGTTTATCTGGTGACCTACTTTACAATTAATGCAATCTGAACAGTTTTTGGGACTGTCTCGCCGCATTTCACAAGTAAGCTATAAGGTACCTGTACCTTATGTCTAACATGCAATCTGAACAGAGTCTGGGACTGTTGGAAGCATACAATAAAGGTTTGCGTTGTATCCTATGGGGATACAATCTTACTTTTATAACGTATTGTATACGTAAGAAATGAGATAAGCGTTCTGAACAGTTTATGGGACTGTTTCCTTTTTTTCCTCATTGCGGGTAACTCGCAAAATAATATAGTGCACCCTGAACGGTTTATGGGACCGCTTCGAAGCACGTGTAAAATGTCTACCTACATTGTAGATGTTTTTTAAATACATATTGAAAGCATATCAACGTCGTTCCAGACGGAGCACCATCGGTATCCCAAGATGTTGAAGGTGGTGGACCTTCAACAGATCGCCTTGGCTGACATCATGGAAGTCGGCACCTCTTTGGCTGCGACCGCCGCCGCTGTACAAACCATACTGCCGCAAACCGACGCCGAACTTCCAGCGGAAGAAAAATTTGAGGACGCTGTTCTCCAAATATTTTGGGACGACACGACTTCAACCATTGAATATGATAGCGAAATTCATACAGAACTCGCTAACAGGTTCAAGCATCTAGCAACTGAGGGACTAACCAAAGAAACCCGCAAAGATTTGTGCCAGAAATACCTCGTGCGCGTATCGGCGCCCCTAAATTGAACGTCGAAATCAAAGCTGCCATGAATGAAAATCTCATCAAATGCGACAAAGCAATTGAGGCACAACAAAAGCAACTTGCTTCGGCAATATCTTGTGTAGCTCAGTCGCTACTGACCAACTGAAGTCCAAAGACACAAATCAAGACATTTTAAAGAAGTCCATGGATGCGGGACGCCTTCTCGCTTATTTGCAATATGCAGAGTCGGTCACAAGGCGAAATTTTGCTAAATATGCTCTTAGAAAAGAAATGAAGGAACAAATGAATAACACAAAAATAGATAAATTACTATTCGGCAAGATCTTCTCCGATAGTATTAAAACTGTTAAGCCGTGACTAAAACTGGCACCGACTTAATAGTAGACTCAAAAACGCGGGCGCGGGTGCGGGCGCCGCGAGCCCGCAGCGCCGTGCGGTCAGCGCGAGACCTCGTCGAGGCCGACACCGTATCCGCAGAGAGCCACGCGCCATCGCTAGACCCGGTAAAGTTCGCTGGTCAACTTTAATTTTTTCGTAAACAATTGGCTCTTATTACTAAGGATTGCAATGTATTGTCCTGGATAAGTGGGTATAAAATACAATTTACCCAACCAGTTATATAAACATGTCCTAGGCGGACAACCTAAGCCTTCACTTTCTAAAATAGCTCATTACGAGAATGCCATTCGGAACCTATTGTCAAATGGTGCTATATCTGAATGTGAACCTTGCGAGCATCATTTTTTGACAAAAATCGTTCTGCGTCCTAAACTAAATGGCAAAATGAGACTTATACTTAATCTTAAAAACCTTAAAAAATTCATAAAAACTAGTCACTTGAAATTAGAAGACTTACGGACAGCAATTAAACTCATAAACAAAGATTGCTTTATGGCTACACTGTGGATATAAAAGATGCATATTTTCTCATTAAAATTCATCCAGAATCCCGAAATTTCTTGAGGTTCAAATGGGGACACCAAATTTATGAGTTTAATGTCTTGCCATTTGGTTTGAACACAGTACCTTATATTTTCACAAAATTGCTTAATCCGGTGGTAAAACTACTCAGAGCCTCTGGCTATGTCTCTACGATATACCTGGACGATATTATAGATCTCTAATACAGATTGTATTGATAACATAAATGTTACTAAAAAATTACTAACCCAGAGAGGTTTTAAAATCAATGAAGAGAAAAGTAATCTTTCCCCTAGCATGTCTGTTAAATTCCTCGGATACATAATCAAATCTCATACGATGCAGGTAACTCTGCCTGATGAAAAACGAAATGTTATAAAATCCGAACTTAAAAAGTACAATAAACTTAAATGCTATCGCATTCGTAAATTTGCTCAATTAGTAGGGTTGTTAGTATCTAGTGCCCTGCAGTCTGTCGGGCTACTCTATACTAAACAATTCGATCGTCATCAATTTCTTAATTTACTCAATCACGACGATTACGACAGACTCATGGACATTCCTAGCTCATTATTACTTGATACTAAATGGTGGTTGAACGCAATAGATCACTCTTATCATAGGATTTGAGATGATCGATACACCATACACATATACTCTGACGCCTCAACGACGAAGTGGGGCGCGGTGTGCGGCGTGAAGTCCGCCAGTGGCCAATGGTCTCGAGACGAGGCAATAAAGCACATCAATTGTTTAGAATTGCTGGCTGCATTTATCGCAATTAAACTATTTGCCAAACATTTACAGAATTGCTAAATACTGATAAAAATCGATAATACCACGGCTATAGTTTATATTAATAGAATGGGCGGCGTGCAATTTCCACATTTATCCCAAATTGCAAGGGATATCTGGCAGTGGTGTGAATCTCGAAGAATACTTATTTTCGCATCATATGTCGAGTCTTGCGAGAACATCGCTGATGAAGACTCGAGACAAGTACACCCAGATATCGAATGGGAATTGGCCGACTCCGTGTTCCAAATGTTAACATCTAAATTTGGCACCCCTGGAATTGATTTGTTCGCAAGCACAATAAACCGGAAATGCAGTAAATATATTTCATGGCACAGAGACCCTGATGCTTACGCAATCAATGTCTTCACCATTGATTGGCACGATTTTTTTTACGCATTTCCGTCCTGCTCCATTATCCTAAAAGTTAAAAAAAAAATTAAAACTGATAATGCCATTTCAATCGTGGTACCCAGTATTCACGAATTTACTAGTTTCAGAAATTATAACATTTAAGCCTAGTCAATACACTATAATATCTCATTCCAGCCGGCGGAGCATTTACTTCAGCCGTACCCTGGTGACAGGCATATTGTCCGCTAGGGTTTGAAAAAAAGTGCAGCCTTCTTTTATAACTATTATGCTGGCATGTATTTCATCTAAGGAGGAGTTTTCCAGTAGGTATTGTCGATTGGTTTCAAAAAGTTTCAATAGATGGCGCTCCTACAATTTTGGTAACCTTTTTATAATCTGTATGATGGTGGCAGTGATTTCATGCAGCCAACTAATACTAAACTTAAAAATATTTTTTTTATTAATATAAACATAACTGTTAAAGGTTGAACGAAGTGTAAAAAGAAATATTTATAGAAGTTGGCACTATGTTCCATTATTATTATTATAACCTCTAAAATGGTTGAAAACTATTGACAAATACAATATAATCCAATACAACGTACCCAGTGTTTACATCCTGTTTGCTCAAAACCTATTTCAAGCGATTATCAATTACCAAAATTGTCGGGGCGCCATCTAGTACTCACTAGATGGCGCCCCGCCATCGGCGGTGGCGGTTAGGAATGCTTTAGATACCTATTGGAAAACTGCTCATTCATTCAAGCAGTACGAAGTTTACTGGAAGTAATGCTATGCGTTCTGTAACCAAAACAAATTAATTGTATATGTATTATTTGTTACGATGATCCTTCAATTTTTAACCGAATTATATAACAATGGTAGCCAATACGGGTCTCTAAACAGTTGCAGAGCCGCATTGTCTCTCATCTTGGGACCAATCATTTCTGAAGACGCATTATTAACAAGATTTTTTAAAGGCGTGTTCGGTAGGGTGTCCCGAGAATTTTTTTCTTGGATTTTCTTAACGCAAGACTTCTTAAAATTTGCGTAATTTATAGCAGATTACCATAATAATAAAAATAATTAAACAAAATTTGATCTTCAGGGTTCTACCAATCTTTGAAGTTCTGAAAAATTATGATATTTCGCTACTCCAGATTTCAGCTTTATATTATATCTCTTTCTTGTTTTTCTTAACACAAGACCTGTCAAAAGTGGCGTAATTAATTGTAGATTACTCAAATAAATCTAAAAACCAAATAAAACTATACCTTAAGGGTTCTACAGATCGGCAAAGTTTTGAAAAATTTACAAATTTAAGGTAATATTTCGCTATCCTATTTTAAACGTAAATATGAAAAATATTTAGTTATTATTTTATTAAGTTGTAATACAAACACGATATTTAGATTTTTATGCAACAATATGTTATTGGCAACCTCGAATTAGCAGATTGGGACTTGCAAATTCAAAGTCGCAGGTAACTTGGTACGTTTCTTTACGAGGACTTTGTGGCTTTTGGACTTTACTCGCTAATGTTTTTTCGAATTCAAAGTACTACTTTTACACTGTTGTTGCGATACACTGTAAAAGTAGATTTTGTGACTTTATTTGAATAATAAGTTCGAGACGTCGTGAGGCACTTCCGTTATATTGAGAACATACTTAGAATTTGACGATCGGTAGCGCTATTTTATTAGTCAAGAACGACTTGAAATGGAAGTGCCGATAATAGAAAGAATATATCCAATTCAGTAATACTTATATGGGACTGTTTTAGAAAATATCAACAATATTTGAACCAAAAGCTTCCATTCTAATCTATACTAATATAATAAAGAGAAAAGGTTTGATTGTTTATTTTGTATTGATACGCTCAACAATTACTACTTACTACTATTTAAAAATTCTTTCAATTATAGAAAGCTGCATTATCAGGGAGTTACATAGGCTATAGTTCTTCCCGAGATTCAATGTGGTTGCCACGGGAACGGGTCCGGAACGTTCTAATCTAATTTTGCGCAGACGAAGATGCGGGCAAAAAAGCTAGTCGAAAGTATGGCCAAATTATCTAATTCCTGAAATCATTTGACCACGAAAAGTGGATGGATTCCTACCTCAATTTGAAAAGATACCGCAAAAGCTAAAGAAATTATGTCTATTTTCAAAAACGAATGACGTAACGAGTGTAGTTAGAGTTATCTAATAAGCTCTTAGACTTCTTCTTAAGTGTACTTCATATGAATCTTGTTTGTATTTGAGCTTGAAACCTAAGGAAGTTCTCATCAATGAGAGAAGTTTAATGTTAGGAAAATGGTAATGAGTAGTATTGATTAAAAATAAAGGACTAGATTGATAAAAAGACAGCATAGGAAAATTGAAGCCTTTTAAAAAACCGATTCTGTTTCTGCAAATTGTGATTAGTGCTTGAATCTTTCTCAGAAGTATGTTCCAAAGGCATCCCCGACATAAACGACCTCGAGAGAGACACCACTGACTTCAACAGCGAATAGAAAAACATTAAGCAAAGCCAACTAACAAAGTAGCTAAGCTCTGTGACAGATAATGTTTATCGATGCGATATGCTGCTGCTGTTTTGCCTGACATCCTCTCGGTTTCTACTAAAGATTTAACTTAATAATAGTAAAAGCTAGAAAAGCTGAAAAAAGCACTAAAATCTGAATAAAAACTTTTAAAATTAACTTATCTGTTGAAGATTACACATAAATTATTGTGTGACAGGGAAATCCGCAACGCCGGTTATTCACTGCACCGCCGATTCTTCAGCATCTTTCTAATGTCGACTTTTAAATCATGGCAAAAGATAAAAGCTTGGAAATTGTTGACTATCCTTGTTATACACAATCTGTGGTAACAAAGGCCTCTCATAGTGTTACTGTGTTACTAACGCTAATGCTTGAGATGGCTTCATTGGAATATGCAATCACGGACAAAATCCATAATTTTTGACTCAATAACAAGCAAACTAAAATAAAAAATGTTCTATTGATTATATGCTCTATTTTGATTATTCTGTTTTTTTATGCTATATTTCTTTAATTTTTCTATTTTAGTATAAAATAAGCTTGAATTTGTATTATTTTAAGCCAGCGGAAAAATTCTGTAAAAATTTAAAATTCCCAAATTTTCAACGTTCGGTAGAGCCCTTAAGATTACACATAACTCAAATATTTTTACATTTTTCATAATCTGTGTTAAATTACGCAAATTTTGATACCTCTTGCGATTGTGTAGCTTGAAATATTTTTTTTCTCATACATGGACGGGACACCCTAGTGTTCAGACTTCGGCCTTCGGCTTCGAAATATGACACTTCGTGGGATACCAATTGAGTTTTAAATCACCTAAGCACATGGTACCCCAATGAAAATGTATCCCTTGAAAAGTTGTCTAAGAAGAGTACTACTCTACTAGCTTTGGTCACAGCCCATAGAGTCCAAACCCTGTCTAAAATTAAAATACAAAATATTGAGATGGCCAGCCGATCACAATTAGTCATTAAAATTCCGGATCTAATAAAACTTCGCGATTAGGCTGCTCCCAACCAGTTCTTCACTTACCATTCTTCGAAAATAAACCTACAATATGCCTTGCTAAAACATTGATATGCTACATCAATAAAATATCACAATTAAGAAAATCAGATGCACTGTTCATTAGCTTCAGACCGCATTCAGAAATTTCATCACAGTTAACTCTTAAAGATAGTGGTATCGACAAAGAGATTGGAATGCGACCTTCATAGGTATAGAAGAGTCGCCCTGAAGGGTAAAATGCAAGTTACCCGTCAGTTTGACAATCATTTTACTTGTCAGACGCAATTGTAAACAAACAATTTCAATTTATTTATTGGTAAAATATTTTTATATTTTGTGTTATAGGCTTTGTTATTTTATTAAATTAGTGAAGTGCTTCGGACCACTACCATTTATGTATATTAAAACTCGTTGATTATCGATTGTAGAATGTGTATAGCATGTGAAATAAATGCGTGTTAAAGATTCTTGTTTTATGAGCTTTTTCGAAATATCTCAAAGTATTAGTAATTTTCTGACTGAATTAATACGCCGAGCTCAGTAATATATACTGTAGAAACAATGATAATTCATAATTACCTACTTAATTCCTAAAAATATATAAAGTTATTGCTTGTTCGAACGTGCGATAGTGGTGTGTTCGCTGCTTTTTCCCAATGTCAATGTAAACAAAAAATACCTATTGATCACGAGGAGTGGAAAAATTAGGAAAGTCCTTTGCTCAACAGTGGAATAATGTAGGCTTTTATGAATACTTGAGCTTTAAAATACGTAAGTTCACTTAATTTTTATTATTTTAGATTATTTATCATTGTTTGTGAACGCAGAAAAATGCCGAAGTGTGCAATATTATTATGCCCAAACAACAGTAACTCAGCGAATAAACAATACAAGTGCGGTGTTTCTTACCACCATGGGCAATATAATTATAATCATGACCTTCATTGTAGGTACTTCCTAATACTTCAGACCATATGAATTATACTGTTGATGCTGTTCCACCAAAACACAGAAAGGTTTGTCCGGTATTATTCTTCTCATTATCAGCACTATGGTATAGTAACACTGCTTGCTACATTGAGCTTAAAGTAAAAATGCAAATGTTTAATTGATGTTATATTGATAAGTTTGGTTTTAAGAATGATATAAAATACATATAATACCTTAGATCTAATTCACATGGAACACATTTGAATTATCACCTAGCCAGTGCTATGTGTGCCCATAGACGCAAGCTAATAGCTTGCGTCCTACTTGCTCCGACCTATCTAAACCTACACGCCTATATCCTACTTGCTCTAACCTACTTAACCGACTAGAGCCTCAGTTACCCTACAGGAGCAGCAGGCCAACCCGAACGCCTACCTAACTTAGAGCCCGTCCAAACATACGGCCTCCGACACCTACCTGTCCTAGAACCCGTCCTTACCTAAGACCTCCATGAGCACACACGCTACATCTACCCCCGCCCCAAATAAAGAAATTAAGTAGTAATTTCTTAAAAAAAATTTAGTCTATTCTTAATCCCCTCGAATACAATGATTAAATCCTAATATCACAGTGTTCAATAATAGTCCAGCGGGTCCAGCGAGTATATAATACAAAATTGTAAGCAATTCAAAGTTGTATGCGGCCGGTCATCGCTATTGGTATTTTTGACATTCTGGTTTATTGGTTATTCTGTCTTTGCCAACGTTCGAGAACAAAACGCCAGCAAAATGAGGACACAGGATCGGCCTCTATGAAGATCTCAGGGGCTTAGTCCAGCAGTAGGCGTCTTTTGATATAATGCTGATGATGAATTGGTAATACTTCAAGTGATGGATCCTTTACTTTTTCTGTCTTAATTTTTAAGTAATAAGGGTGTACTTAAATGTTAAGGTAAAACGTGTATGTCCATTTATTGTATACGAGTAATGTCATCGTGGTCGCACTCGGCATAATGCCATGGCTAATGCCGTGACGTTGGTTTTCGTTGCGAAATGACATACATTCGTACCTAATGTTAAAACATTTTATTTTTACATTACAACATAATGTAATGTAAAAAAGCTGTGCTATAATGGCTACATAAGCTGATGATGTCTTAGGAATATTATTGTTAAGTATATCGATATCGATAAAATTGCTTAATATAACATATCGAAACAATATATCGACAGAGTGAACATCCCTTTTAATTTGATGCTGACAAAAACTTAAGGAGATTTAATTATTTTTTGTCGCTGACCTTGCACGCATTTTTTGTATGAAAGAGCTGTCACAGCCCCCTCTATAGACTGACAAGTAGGTCGCTAGCATTCCAATCTCTTTGGGTATCGATGTCGCTATATTTTCTGCCCACAGCACTCGGCATGCGTCAACATCTCAGGCGCATAAACAAGGCATAAATATAGATTTAATTCGTAAAACTGCAGGCTAAAGTGGGACGTCGAATACCTTTAGTAAATTCTATCACAGAACAATCGCTAACATTGATAATACCTCCCTGGCTAAGGCTATAATATACCCTAATGAATAACTTATAATGTTAACAAACATAAGTACATCATTGGTTTTGTTAAATTTCGTGAAAATAATTGTTTAACTATATGATTTTTAAAATACAAATTCTTTTGATTGTAAAAATATTTGGGTTTAAGTAAAATTTCCAAAACCTACTCTAAATGTCTACATGTTGTCGAATAAATCTAAGTTACTAATCTCTAACACGAAACGCGAAGTATAATTAATGATTAAACGAACTTACTACTAGTGTTTGACTTTGTATGGATCTACCTAGATAAATATGTTATTAAATATTATTAGATTACTATACAGAGTGTCCCAAAACTCGACGTCAACCCGGAATCTGGTGAAAAGGCAAGACATGCTGGTCGGCAGAAAAATATTAAAACAAATCTAAGTTGCATGATTTTAAAATTATAGGCATTTAAAAAAAACCCAATATTGCACACCCTTTTTTTTTTTTTTTTATTAATAATAGGCTTGCATTTGACCTCAACTCACCCTGCGACAGACTTTTCTGGCCTGTTGCCACAAATCTTTACTTTTTCCCATTTTTTTTATGCTGTTAACCCTGAATAATGCTTCTCTAAAATGTAATCAAAATTTTGAAACCAGCTGCTTAAGCTTGCATAAAAATAGGACTTACCTCATAGAAAAAATTTCAAAATAAAAAATTTCCTAGGCTTAACTGAATGTATTGAAAAAAAAAAGTACTACGCGAGTTTGGCAAGTTATGTGAAAAGCTGACGCATTTAGTAAGGATTCCAGAATGGTATGATACTTGGTAAATTGTAGCTGCTATCGTTGACAAAAAACTGTTTTCCTTTAAAACCCAGTTTTTAACAAATTTTAATTACTGGTCAAAATGGCAAAACTAATTGCTTTTTACATAAGAGCCGATTCCAATGCACACACTGATTAAATTCAACTCAATTGTACGTGTGCTTGACACGGATTTTTATTTCGGATTACTGACGAAGGAGAAAAGTGGGTCGTTCCAGAAGGTGTACGATGGCAGATCCTCAAGTAATGCTATTATGACATAGGCCATTTTGCGTTTGAGAAAACGTTAAACAAAGTCAAAGAGACTTATGCCCGTTTTCACCAACCAGTCCTTAAGAATCCCCTTACTAAGGCATCCTTATCGTAAGGTATCCCCTTAACCGTTCCTTATCTTAAATTCATTTTCACAAGCTTATGGAGCACTTCTCTAGGTGACACTTACCTAAGTGACATAAATAGTGATTTCAAAAACCGTATTTATGCCGGTAAAATTTTCTTGACATGATTTAACACACTATTTAATGAAAATATTACAAAATAATATTAATACACGCAACAACATAACTAAAATTAGTAATTCTGATATTAAAAATGTCGATTGTGTAAATTTACGGGGTGAAATCTATAACATGGCTGTATGAGCGTAGTACGTATTTGTAAAAAAAAGTTGATTTGACATTTCGTGATCATCTTTTCGCGCTGTTTACTTTGTATATCTATTGTATTTGCTTTCATTTTTATTTTATTTAATTCCTTACATTTACGAGTAATAATGGCAGAAAAAAGAAAGCGAGGTCAAAACGAAATAGAAATGGGAAGTAGTTACTAGGTAGCTACCTATTATCTGGATATTCTAAATATTGTTCTATTTTTCAAGCTAAAACATGACACTGCTAAGATAACCTAAAGCGGTTAAAAAAGTATTTTTCGTAATATTTCGTGAAAAAATCAGGTCTCTCACGGTATAAACGCCTCCGAGTGAAAAAATTGGGCATTTGTATCCTTTCAACAGCCTCAATACTGTCAATAGCGTTCAAATAATAAAAAAAATATTCCATTTCGCACAATTAAATATAAACTTTTCTTTGAAAAACGGTCACCTAAGTTTTAAGGGCCCGACATTTGGCCTCCTAAATTAAGGGGGTCACTTAAGACGTTAGGAAACCCTTAAACATTGGTGAAAACGAAATTTCTTTTAAGTGGCACTTAAAATACGTTAAGTGTGACTTAAAATTTAGGGATTGTTGGTGAAATCGGGCATTATTGGTTTAGTAAGATGAGGAGATTTATCAAGAAGTATGTAAATTCTTGCTTAGAATGTGCATACGCAAAATCTACTTCCAAACAAAAACCGCCTCTGCATCCTATTCTAAGGGATGATACGCCGTTCGGAACCCTACATATTGACCACGTTAGTCCTTTCATTAAGAGTTCGAGAGGTAATACTCACTTGCTAGTGATAATCGATGCCTATACGAAATTCATTGTATTAAAGCCAGTACGAAATACAAAAGCATCTGTGGCTGTGGAGAAGATGCACGAGTATTTTAGTATTTTTGGTATGCCATAAAGAGTAATTTCCAATAAGGGTACTTCTTTCACAAGTTCGAAGTTCACCAGTTTCATGGATAAAATGGGTATTCGGCACATACTCAATGCCGTGGCTACGCCTCGCGCCAACGGTCAAGTAGTAATACTTGACGCGTTGACTGCAAGTTGTATTGGCATAAATGAAAGAAAATGGGATACGTTCATGCCGGATGTGCAGCTTGATCGCAAGTATTGTTGTGACACCAGCCCAAGCATTCTTTGGAACAGCACTAACTGGAATCACGGAAGGAAAAATTAAATCATATTTAGACAATAGCAGTGTGACTAATCGCAGCTCAATAGAGCAAATAAGAGAGAAAATAAATGATCACATTGCCAAATATCAAGAAAAAGAGAAGACTTATGTTAGTGCTTACGACAGAAATACGTGTGTGCCAATTAAGTTTAGTGTTGGCGATTTAGTAAGTGTACAGAGAGAAAATGAAAAATGAAAATGAAAAAGTATTTATTGAATTAGGATTACGTTAATTAATCTCTTTTCAAAAGTTAAAATCTAACGGAAAACAAAGGGAAGTTAAGCGAGCTCATCCAGGTAGGGGGCGACGCATGCAGACCGATCAGCGCGTACGAGGGCTTACTCCGGCGAGACACCGGGCACCGATACGCGCCACGCACATAACCGCCTAGGCGAACCATGTGCGGCGCGCGCCCGGCCCCAGCCAGCCCGCTGGCGCTCACACCCGCACGCACCAGCCTGCCTACCCGTGTCGCCCCCTGAGCTCGGAACAAATAAGTAAAAAGAATGTCGTCTGTCTGTCAGTATGCCGCTTCAGTTAGGAAAATGACCATCTGTGGGAAAAAGAAACGGCAAGAAACCCACAGGTACATTTAATATGATTACATTGCATTGATACATTTGTCAATTTAATTTGAGTGAGCCTGTCTTGATTGGAATATGATGTGAACCTCTACAAATCGGTCAAGATAACTAAAAATAAAAATAAATTCAAAAACATAAAAAATGGCACAGCAAAAGCAGGCCAGTCCACCAAGGCAGCACCCGTTCACGAGCATGACGCAGGACCCAGCCATCGTCCAATTCAACCATATTTGAGGGAAGAGAACGACCCGAGCCCCACGCCACCACCAGGTAGACTTTTAAGTGAGCATGCGCTGCCAATGCCGTACACATTAAAAAAATATTTGTTATTCAATGACTATTACACATCAAATCATCCTCACCCAATCAACAAAATTGTAAATTTATAAATAACTTCCTATTTCGAAGAGCTAGTAGTACACCATACATTTTTGTCATATATTCATCAATTTTATAATAGTCTTTTTTCATTAAAGTTGTTTTCACCTTTTCTTTAAATTGTGATTCAGGCAAATTAATAATACATTCAGGAATATGATTATAAAATCTTATACAGTTACCCATGAAAGATGAATTTACTTTACTTAGTCTGAACAACGGTGTTACCAGTTTATTTTTGTTTCTTAAATTGACATTATGAATATCAGTATTTTTAGCAAATTGGGTAATATGCTTTCTAACATACATAATATTATCAAATATATATTGACTTGAGAAAGTCAATACATCAATTTCTTTAAACAATTCTTTGAGCGAATCACGTCGACGTAATCCATATATTGCTCTAACAGCTCGCTTTTGTAGTTTGAAAATGATGTCACTATCAGCACACTTGCCCTATAGTATGATGCCGTATGACATAATACTATGAGAATAACTATAATAAACTAATCTAGCTGTATTCACATCCGTTAGCCTCCTTATTCGCCACACGGCAAATGCAGCCGAACTTAACCTACTAGCCAATGATTCAATATGTGAGCCCCATTGAATTTTTGAATCTATATTAACGCCTAAGAAAGTAGTTTTCTCTACCAACTCAAGTTGCGTTTTATCTAATATAACATTACATTGATTACTTTGCACATTAGGGAGGCAAAAATGAACGCATTTTGTTTTTTAGAGTTTAAGACTAAGTTATTAATTGTAAACCAATTAAGCACATTCTGAAGAACACAGTTTACTTCATCTATATTAGTATCTTTTCTATTAATTTTAAATATCAGTGAAGTGTCGTCAGCAAACAAGACTATACCAGCAATATTCTGCACCATGTATGGAAGGTCATTTATATATACAAGAAAGATAAACAGCCCCAATATAGATCCTTGTGGCACTCCAAAGCTCACTTTCCCACCCGCAGATAACTCACCATTTACATTTACTTTTTGCACTCTACCTTCTAAGTATGATTTCATCATTTCAAGACTATCATGCGTAAAACCGTAATGTTTCAATTTTAGTAATAGTGTTGAATGATTTACACAATCAAATGCTTTAGACAAATCGCAAAAAACGCCTACTGCATTATGATGTTCTTCCCAAGCGCCAAAAATTTGTTGATTGAGGCTAATACCAGCTTCGGTAGTATTGCGGCCTCTTGTGAAGCCATATTGTTGTTGATGAAATAATTTTTTACTGTTAAAGTGCACAATCATTTGACTCAGCATGATTTTTTCAAAGATTTTACTGAAAACGGGCAGGATGGATACCGGTCTAAAATTATTCAAACAATTTTTACAACCTGATTTGAATAATGGCACCACTTTACTGATTTTCATGAGGTCGGGGAAAACACCTACTTCGACGCAAGCATTAAAAATGTAAACTAAATACGGTGCTAAAATATCAATAACAGTACTTATAACTCTAACTGACATTCCCCAAATATCTTCCGTATTTATCAACTTAATGCTTTTAAAAACTTTAATGATAGCTTTAGCGTCTACTTCGGAATAACAAAAGCCATTTTCACAGGCACCTATATTTTCTTTTAACAAGTTTTCTGCACTAATTGGGCACGAGTTTTACGAAATACCGTCTACTGGACAAAGTAAAAAATTAAAACCGAAATTTCAAGGTCTGTATCGTGTAACAGCTGAATTAGGAAATGATAGATATGAAATCGAAGACACTCCCATAACTCGTAAAGGTAATCGGCGTTATACATCTGTTATAGCGGTGGATAAGATGAAATCTTGGGCGAATTTTGATCGGTCGAATAACGAAAAACCTTCTAGTAGCGAGACAGAAAATAGTGGCGATGACTCAAATAGAGTGTCATAGTCATTCAAACAATACTGATAAAATAAGCTGATTTGTAGTTCAATAATTAGTGTCTTTCTGTTTGTCATTGTGATTATTTTCAGTTTGTGTGCAGATTGTCACAGACTATATGGTATTTATGGTTAAATGGTGGTTTCAAGATAGCTGAGGCTTATACCACTTGTAATTTTATGTGGTTTCTAGATAGACGAGGCTTGTACCACGTGTAGTTTAAGGTGGTTTCAAGATAGATGAGACTTGTACCATTTGTGGTTTCATGTGGTTTCGAAATAGATGAAGCTTGTACCACTTTTAGTGTAATTCGTTTCAAGATAGATAAGGCTTGCACCATTTGCGAAGCAGTAGTGAAAGAAGAAAAAAGAAAAATGGACGCCGAAATATCAGCACTTCGACCTTCTGAATGTGGCAGCAAGACTGTTCGACACAAACTTATGCTAACGATGATTGATGCTAAGGTTTGCACATATATTTCAGATGCAAAGTCAAATGCGTCATGCTACGTTTGTTTAGCGAAGCCATCTGAATTGAGCAATTTGAAGGCAATTGTAAAAACGAGGGACATCAGATTCCATGATGGATCTTGGAATTTTTTCTCTACATGCACGCATCAACATGATGGAATGTCTCCTGCATATTGCCTACAGACTGGATGTTAAAGTTTGGTCTTGTAAATTTAAGGAAGAAATGAATCTGCTTATCGATATCGTCAAGTAAGGTCACGGAACTACCAATGACGGCAACACTGCAAGAAGATTCTTTCCAGAATAAACTGCTGCCATCATTGGACTAGACGAAGAACTGATCCGCAGATTTGCAGTAATTTTACTGGCTATTACATCTGGTGAACATATTAGGGTTGAGAAATCAAAGAATATACGTACAAGACTGCTGAAAGATATGTGGCATTATATAATTGTCAACAGTACACAAAGTACTGCTTCATGGATCTGACATTATCAACCAGGAAGCTCGTAACAAAGACTTCAGGAGGACTCGAGAGCACCACTCTCGGCAGAAAAGCAGAGTGAATTCCAACGAGGATATTTTAAATTTTCTTCTTCTTTCATCTGATCCAATTATTTCATCAGTAAGACCTATGATGGATGCAAAATAAATAATATTTTTTTCGTAGAAACATTAACTCTGCTGGAGCTACTTGAATCTGATTCTTCTGACTTAGAGGTTGTAAATGTTTTAAAACTGTTGTAGTCATATATGTAAAGCCAAATTAGTCCAACGAAATTGCCACATAATCCAAAAAAAAATATATATGTACATTTAAAAAAAAAAGCGCACCTGAGTCCGTGATACCGAGTATGTCAAAAAGTCCAAAATAATTCAAGGATTAATCCCCTAGAAGGGAATTAGGGCCAATTGTGCGATAGCAGAGTTATTGTATTTTGTCTCCATACAAAGTTTTAAAGAAAATATTCTCAGACTTCCGTTTACGTACCCATTTCATAAAGAATATATTTTTAGGCATGTAATTACTTACCTCTAGCATTCCACGTGAAAAAAAATTACACTTTTAAAAAAATGATTTTATTGTCTATGAAACGCTGATTAGAGCCCAGTGTGCGCCGTCGCGGACCAGTCAAGAGCGTAGGCAAGACATGGACAGCAAACGCTGCGGGCGAGGCCTGGCTCTCGCGCCCCGCCTGTGCCCCGTAAATATAGTAGGTAAGTAGCTATGTATCTATAAACTGGGAAGTTTCTATATGTATATGTTTTTCTACTTTACACATAAATGGCAATTGGACAATAACTATAGGGATCAAGTTGCACCAACTTCCTATGTCACCGTAGTAGAAAGGTATCTGGAAAAAGATTAAAGCAGGGATAGGAAACCTGTTTACTTATTTATTAGGTTATATTCAACTGTGTGAAGTTTACAATGAACAAGATCTATGTTCCATCAAAATGCGTTCACTTCTTTGTTATCAGACCGGGTCAACGATCGCGGCTTTGCAATCTGTTGAATACCTACGAGTGTAACACGAATCGCGCAGGTATGATCTGTTTAAACTGACTTGTCTTCACGACTTGCCGTATCAAGCACGCTAGATGTCGAGAATTATACAAGAAACACATAAAATGTGAATTTCAACGAACACTGCTGCACATTCAATCCAATTAGGACAAGTCAGCATGGACAGATTATACACACTCACCGGTAGTAATAACAATCAATTGTTTTGGGATCAATTACGAATGAATACGTATAATAGGTACGTAGGTATAGAATAATAGCTGCAATCTGTTTCGAAAATTATGCAAGTCCTTTATAAAACTACCTATTCGAAATATTTTACAGTATGTCGATAGGCCTAACTAAATATGCGCGTGAAAGTTAATAAAAATAGAAAAACAAAACAACACTCGCCAGTTTCATAGTTCTCTGATTTCGGTCGAACAAAGGCGACCGTTAGGCACGACTTTAGTGTCGTTATAAACTTATTTGCAACGAACACTGGCACCATAGAAATCGTAAAATATGTTTCTTATGATAAACTATCACAAATTAATTAGTTGAAACTTATTAAAAATTATAACTTATTTTAAAATAAACATTTTTTTATATACCACTAAGGTGGCAAACAGGCTTGCAGGCTTGGCAGTGGCTGCGGTGACTGCTTGATAGTAAGCAGTCACCGCAGCCTATGGACATTTGCAATACCAGGGGCATCACCCACACGTTGCCGACTCCGTAAAAACCTTTTAAGCCCTTTCTTGAAGAACTCCATGTTGTACTCTCCAGGGAAAACCTCTCCAGGTAGTTCATTTCACAACCTTAGTGTGCATGGAAGAAAGTTCCTCTGGAACCGCACAGTTCGCGACCAATTTGACTCCAAGGTATGAAGATAAATGGCCCCCTGTCGATGGCGAGCGGTGCGATGATAGAATGACGAGTAATATAAAAATATCGACCAACAATAAAGTAAAAATATCGACCAACAAAGACTCCAGACTACAGACCAGACTCAAGGCTAATAATTGAGTAGTTGCACCTCATTAATGGGATCGTTGTTTTACCTAGCACCCTTCTGCTTTGCGAGTCTTGGCAGAATACCAGTGTGTCGCTCTCAAAAGAAACACTGTGCTGAGCCATGACCTTTTTGCGTTATTGCAGCATACACATGCAACTTTACCATCCTTTAATTTGCTCTAACGCCTTTTGCTCCGGAATTTAGGGTACTGAATTTAGCCAAAGCTGATAAGCTCATAGCAAAGTAAGCTCATAAGCTAGGTTTTAGCTTGTTTTCTAGCTCTGGATATTGCCTAATGGAAGACGATCGTCTTCTATACAGATGTTTTGTAAGTTGTCCTCGGATGGTGGTGGTGAGACAAAAGAGAGAGGTAGGGCATAGCGGGGTATCTCGTTCGAATTGGAGCCGCCCGACTGGGGAAGTACCTCCACCTTACAGAATATCGCAGCTAAATAATATTCTTTTAAATAGTATTGTGTTTCTGCCGGTGAGTAAGGTTTCCAGTGCTCCATGGGGTGGGGATTTGGGGAACCGTGGCTTTGGCAGTGGAGTGGCATTTGCTTTTTGCTGCCAGAGCAACGTGTTATAGAGGTGGGCAACGCATTAGCGATACTCTTGGTGTTGCTAATGTCTATAGGCAGTGGTGACCACTTTCCATCAGGTGGCCCGCTTGCCTGTTTGCCTACCGTATGCCAAAAAAAAAAAAAAAAAAAAAACGAAGAGGTATATATTTATTAATATTTATTCTAATGCCACCGAGATAGCAAAGTAGCCGACGTTATGAAAACGTTCTCTTTGGACGTTCCCGTCGATAGTTGACAGCACCGTAGTATTGGTATTGTCTATGGACACGGCATACACCAGTAGGTGTCATCGGCTAGATGTCTCGCTGATCGGCGTCTATGGAAACAAGTTTATTTTAGTCGAAACGAAGAAGGTATGAAAGTAAGACTTACGATAAAAGCGATTCAAACGAGCATATGCGTGGCTGCGAAGCTACCAGAATTATGCGAACTTATCATCAGCATGTATGAACTCGCACGTTTAACATCGACATAATAGATAATCGAAAATCCAAACTAATTAAGCAGAATATGTTGTTCTTCACTTCTTGAAGAACTTCAAGAAGGAGTTTTTGCTTGGTCGCCAGCACACTTATGATGTTTCTGTTTTGCATATGTCCATGGACTACCGTAACTGCTTACCATCAGGTGGGCTATCAACTCGTTCACTTGAGAAGATAGTATTAAAAGAGCAATCAATCTATCAACCAATCTTACCCGGAATAGCCGCCTCATTATTAATCTTCGCATTGGGGAAGTCTACCACCAATTCTCCTTGTCCGCACGCTAGGCAGGCGACTCGTCATCGGTATCGTCGTCAATCACGATGACTTCCACGACAGGCTCGGACTTCAGGACCACGTCATCATTGTCACCACCGTCTAGAAGGTTGTCGCCGTAGTTCTGTGGGAGAAACGGATTAGAAATGAGTGTCACAACATTTTTACTTCATGTGTATGTGCATGCATAAAATATGTGGCCTAATAGAAAATCAATAGACTTCGCAATAATGCGTCTATTATATTGTCACATCTATCCGTATACAAGTATACAGTCTATCGGCTCCTGAGACTATCTTGAAGAATTTTCTTCGGATCGATCTCCCTAGAGAGTTGTACTTAGAGAGTACAAGGAGTTCTTCAAGTTAGGGGTGAAAAAGGTTTATACGGTTTGGCAGCCGAAAGTATCGCAAACGTCCATAGCTCAGAGGTGTAAAAAACCGAACGAGCTCTTTGCGGTGCTGAAAGCCAACTAGCCTTAAAGTACGAAATGAAAATCCAATTCTCTGACTCTGGGTACGTTGATTAACTTACCGGTCTCGCAAACACACTTCCACTAGACCACGCAGCTTTCAATAAACTTATAACATTGGTGGCGCCTTTGATGTTGCTAATGCTCGTAGGCGTTAGTGACCACTGTTCATGTACAAACTAATATAAAAGAAACGTAATCAACCTATAATTCTCAAAAAGTTTACCTGGATAGGAGGCGTCAAAGGCTCTGACTTGGGTTCGACCAACTTTACCGCAGACAACGCGGTTTCGTCATCAGCGTCGTCAGCGTCGAGATACTCTTTCTTCTCCAGCAGTTTGATCAGCGACACCTGTGTAAGGAGTTAGGCGTTAGTAGTTGTTTCGTACTGAGTACGTTCTTGGGTAGTGAAGTTTAATATCATTAGGTACATATTTTCAAGAGATACATGGTGGATTACTACAATGTACGATGATGCATAGATGGAATGTATAGATGGATACGCATATCTAACGTATGGATATAGACGTTTCTTTATTTGATCCGATAACATAGGTATTCAAAAAACTTGAAATTAACAGAATAAGTACATAATAAGGAAGCAAAGGAAGGAGGTAAAAGTAAAACATCTGTAATTTGATAAAGTAGTTAAAAATGAAAATAATAACGAACAACAACCTTATAATCTTCCAAGCATACCGGATGGTAGTACGCCTCTTTAAACCGCACTGCGTTCATCAGGTGCCATTCCTCCTTGTCTTGATGAAAAAACTGTTGGAAGAGGTCACCACAGAGGGCACAGTGCGCGTCTCCCAGAGCGCCGGCGGCGGTCGATGGTGCTTCGGCGGGCGCGGCGGAGGCTTCGGTCTCCGGTTTGTTCATGTCGAACCAGCTCTTTTCTGTAGGAGTAAGGCGGGACGTCAATATTGGTAGAAAATTGGGCTATCTTTAGCTTTAAAAACATTATATCTAGATTTATTAAGTAGTACGTATTATTGAGTGTATGCCTATTATAAAGAGAAAATATTTGACTGATTGTCGGTATGTTTGTTTGTAATAGCTAAACTCAAAAATTATTTAACTTAAGCGAATTTAAAAATGATTCCAAGTATAGAAAGCTAAATTACTAGAGATCACTAGGAAAAGGCAATAATATAGGTAACCCAAGGTATCAAAATGTTCCTTGTTGCCGCATAATTTAAGAACGTCTGAAACTTATTATTTATTTGTTTTTTTGTAACTGTCAGGCCACGGTTTGTATAAAAGAAAAAAGGGTAGATAGGGGAAATTAAGGTTATTTGTAGAGTAGGTGTAGGGTAGGTTTAGTAAGTTGCGTCCAATTGAAATTTAAAATATGTATCGTAAATTTGTCTTCTTGGTGGTACAAAAAAAAATACAAAATTTATAAGTAAGAAGGGTCCACAAACCTTTCTCCTCAGCGTCCTCCTGTTCCTTAAATTGTTTCCAGTCCGACACACCGTAGTACCATGGCCTCGAATGCGCCCGCTTTTTCGAGTCCCGCTCGCGTCTATTCTGCCTAAAGTGCCAGTCTAGATGCTGCGTGTACTGCACGGTGCGTTCCGGCGGGAACCGGGTATCGCAACTGCTACATTGCCTACCGGCGTACAGTTGCGCTACCAAGGCTGGCTGTTTCCTGTTCGGGGGAAGAGGAGATTATTATGGGTGTATTTCCTACAATCGAAAGGAAGAAAACTTATGTTCGATAGTGGTTTAATACAAGCAAGAACAAGTCCTTAGTCACAACTGTTCTTCTTCTTTAATTTTAGAAAAACTTTTGAACGATAACAAACAAGACCATTTATACAAAAACAATAAAATACTTACACTCTAAGCGTCTCTGGCTTGAGCAAATCCACTCTGGGCACTACGGTCTTATCTTCAACTTCTTCTTTCACAATGCCATTGGCAACCAGTTTGGCAAATAAATCTGCCACATTGATTTTATCAATGGCTGACTTGTTCTCGGAAGACGTTTTAAGACATGGCGTCTTTTCGACCTGGCACCTGGAGAAGTGGGGTTTGGCGGCGCTGTACGGTGATGCGGGAGTCAGTATGCTAGATGGCATACAGTTTTCTAGCATTTGTAGACCTGAAGGATAAATAGGATTGATGTCATGAAATTGTTAGTCAAGTAATACGTAATAAGAATCATGTAAATTTAATTTTTATTACAAATAATCAACTTTATGAAAAATGTACATTATGTGATGCATTCATTTAGTACTAGTAATGTAGAATCTCAGTTAGGTGTCCTGCAATAATTGTGATTGTAGAAGAAAATAAACCCAAAATCTCACCTTGATAGCTCTCCGGGCTGGGAGTCATGGGCGTGTAGGTGGACCGTTGCGGCATAGGGAAAGCTGGCCTGTCTTGCATACCCGATCTTACGATAGCCGATTGGTTCACATCTGTAGTGAAGACTTTCCTCCTCTTGGTGACTCTCCCCAAGGGCTTGATGTCATGCACGTTGGGGGCAGTTGGTGCGGACGAGGACGCGATTTGGGAGGGCGAGGGCGACGCGGGGGCGCCAGGTGGCGCGCGGGCGTACCTTGTCAACCGCGGGTCGCGACTTGTAGCCCCAAAATTGGCGCTGGATGTTGCGTACCAACCTCTACAATAGACCGGCTGCAAAAAAAAGCCACTGTTAGCATATTCTGCTACAAACTCTTCCTTTTCTTAGGAAAGAAAGAAGTTGGATGATCATACAGTCCTATGTCTGCAAACCAGCCAGAGGTACAAAAACCGGACAAGATAGGCTTGGCACGAGTTGCCTCTGGCAGTTTCGTTTAAGGCAGCCAGCGCTATAATTACAAGCATGGGGCATTTCGTATTAGTCCTCAACCTGCTGACTTCCATTTTCAATACCTACATGAACCCTAAGTGCATAATTAATTAGTGTCAGCTACCGCTTACCATCAGGAGGTCTATCTGTTCATTTGTTACTGAGTAGTATAAAATATAAGTGCTGACTAAGATTATGAGGATCCAAATGTCATACGATTAATAATTATATCATTGATTATGATACATTATAATAAACTTATCCTGAGTACTAGTAAAGAACATTGTAATATGCTTGATTCCAATGCTTCGATGGGAATTAAAAAGCTTACCGGTCCAAATCGAGAATCGACGGACAACTGGGCGGGCTCTAGCATTGGGTTAGCCATGGCGGCAGGCGGGGCCCCGGTCATCGGCAGCACAGTGGACACCTGCAGCAATGGATGGTTACAGGTTAATGGTTGAAGAACAAGAAACGACACATATTTATTTTGGTTAAATTATACCGTTGTGAATAACGTACACACACACACGTTAATCCTTAAAAAACGTTGACATGTAGTCATATTTTGAAGTATTATTAATGAATTCGGTCTAAGATAGGTATCTAATACCATCCTGAATATTGTTATTTAACCGTTTATTACACACTCAAAATATTAATGGAAACAGTAATACTTACAGAATTATTATACTGGTAATTACAATATGAATTCATATTTAAACTTTTTCACTACTTCTCAATCACTGGATTACGATTTCCTTCGCACTATACGAAGCACTAGCTCAACTGAGGTCTGAGATATTAGTTCGGGCGGAAAGTCACACGCGGTCGTTAGGGGTGGGATGCACTTTGTACCTGTTTGCGGCCCGAAAGCGATAAGAGACTTGTAACAATTGCAGGTTGCCTCAATAAGTTAAAAATTTTAATAGTTAAATTGCATTGGTAAATTATGTTGTGATCATCTACGTGGAATTAACATTGGTTTACAGTTTCAGATGTCTTAAATACAACTAAGCCTAACGGAAATAGCCATAAATTAAGAATATTTTGAAATTACTTTTAAAGCCATAAATGTCGCGATTAGTGTCGTGCAACGCGACTTTGGGATTAAATAATTAGGACTGCTTTTCAGTTAAGTATGTCACTCCTATCACACTCCAGACTCAATACAGTTACGTGATTCTTATAGCCGCTTGATATGTATTAAAAGCCCCTTTCGTATTAGATACGGGTCTTTTAAGATACTGTAAATATTTTATGGTATTCTATTCCTACATTTTATAAGTATTTTAAAATATTATGATTTGTGGTTCTAGATTTGACAGTAAGAAATTATTAACCCAGAGTCGAGTCCAGAGGAATTTTCAAAATCGCTTCGGAAATTTCTTACAATATACAGACTTGTTTTAAAATATTATTAGTACAGAATTTCCAGGTTAAAGCAAACTATAAAATTTGGTTTGGTTTTCTATATGTTAACCGATATAAATATTTAAACAATTACAAATTAAGGTTATAGACTAGATATTAAGAAATATCATTATCAATGTCATTAGGTCATCTTCGTCAAGGAAAATCAAACTTACATAATAAGTTTAAATATAAGATAGCTACTTAGAAAATAAAATCTTAATATAAACAAAGTAATACTTACAGAATTATGCGTCCATCCGCCTGCGACCTTCGCGTATTGCTGCGTATACGGATACATTTTATAAAAATAAACTCACGAAACTTGCAAAAGCTAAATCGCTGAGAAATGTGGTCCGCTCGGGATGTCGGGGACGAATGACTCCGCTGGTACAGCACAGTCTGTTTTATCCCAAGGGCAGTGGTGGGGCGAGCGCGGGCGCGGGGCGGGGCTTAGGGCGCGCGTGGCATTATTTCGTTTGCAATTCCCCGTAACGATAAGACTCGACGAAAAAGTAAAATAGCAAATGCATCAAAATAAAGTAATACTTAAACTGATTGTTTGGCACGCCTATAAAATTTATAATAACGCCTAGATAATAAGGAACATGTAACATTTTATAATAAGACTGTGCCTGCACCCATAACGCAAGCTTCGCTTGGGGCTAGATAATGTGCTGTGTGAATTGTCTAAGCATATTTCAATTAGGACAAAAAAACAAAACTGTATTTATAAATGAATCAATCCGGATGTAAGTGATGCAAAACCCTTCGTGCCCCATTTCTAATTAATATAAATTAAGCAATAGGTAATTTGTAACCTTCTAGCAGCTAGGTGAAATAAGGCAAGCGGCTTCTTTTGATTCTATGTTGTTAGGTGCATTGTTGTTTTTGGAAAAAGTGTCACAAGATGTCCAGTAAATAGACTCCACTTTTTGACTCTGTTCCTCAAGTTGAAATTTGATGTGGAAAGTGAAATTTGATGTGGAACGATCATTGTCGGCATATAAATAGATATTATCAGGTATTTTGAAGCGGAATAGATTGAAGACTGAAGATATTGAATAAATATTAGTCATTCTCTGTTTAGATAAAGAAATAAAAATGGTTATTTTATTTATATTTGATATTATATTTACCTTAAAGGTCGTAGTAAATTAAAGTATACATTCAATCCATTTTTTACTGTAGTACCAACATTTGTAATTTTTAATACGGATCCTCTGGGTATTTTTTTTAAAACACTTAGTACGTACATTTCACAGTCCTAATCGTAAGCATTCAGATTTAAAAATTGCTCAAAATATTAAAGGGCACTTTGGCTTGCCTTGACCAACTGCGACCTTTAATCTATCGTCATCATCTAAGCGGTTAATCCCGGCTTCTGCCTGGACCCGCTTTCGCATTTTTTCGTGTCGACTTGGACCGATTTTCGGCCTTTAATCTGCATAAAATATAAATATCAAATACTTATTCTGCCAGTAACATCTAATAATTTACCTTAAGTAAAACGGTTAAGGAAAGACCAACAAGAGAAGCATTTATTATACATGATATGCTACGAACACAGTAAGAATAATCTTTAAAAAAATACACATACAATATAATAATCATGAAGAAAAATCAACACAATAACATAGAAAATGCAACACATACAAAACTACTCTTTAAACGAAATAGGTATATTACACTAAATCGTGTCCTCACCATTGCAGATACAATTAAAGCCAAAAGGAAAAGATTACATAATTGCTATTAAAGAGCATTTTAAAACATTGTCGGAAAGATAATTTGAATAATGCGGTCCCAACTCTACTCAATAGATATTTAAAAAATGATAAGATAATGGTTTTCATAGATTAGAAAATGAAAAGTATTTATTGAATTAGGATTACGTTAATTAATCTCTTTTCAAAAGTCAAAAATCTAACGGAAAACAAAGAGAAAGTTAAGCGAGCTCATCCAGGTAGGGGGCGACGCATGCAGACCGATCAGCGCGTACGAGGGCTTACTCTAGCGAGACACCGGGCACCGATACACGCCACGCACATAGCCGCCTAAGCGAATCATGTGCGGCGCGTGCCCAGCCCCAGCCAGCCCGCCGGTGCTCACACCCGCACGCACCAGCCGGCCTACCTGCGTCGCCCCCTAAGCTCGGAACAAATAAGTAAAAAGAATGTCGTCTGTCTGTCAGTATGAACACTGTAAATAGCACCAACTCCATTTAGAATTAGAATTAGCATTCCAAAGGTGTTCATATTTGTAGTTCAACATTCATAGTTCATGTTCATAGTTCTGTTCATATTTCCGCGCCCAAAGAGCCACTGGCAAGTAAGTGCACTCGTGATTAGGTCCGTATGATTGAGAGGTCGATAGGACCCTGGGTGGAGGAGGATTTACAAAGTGCCACATATATTACTAAACGGATATGATATAAGCTAACCAAATTTTAAGGTTACAAAGATATCTATAAGTCATAGTAAGCTGTATTAGGGAAAAGTCCTATAGCAAACTAATGTTAAAACTTTATTATATATATTAAACTATATTGTTCATATCATATTGGCATAATAGCGTCATGTTCCAATTACATTTTAGAAAACAGTCGTTTAAGGATACACTTTTTTCACGCCAGCCTATAAATTTTAAAAAATTTACATATTTACTATAGCGGCTATCAAAATTTAAACACAACGTAATGGGGCCGGAAATTTAATTGACACATTTATAAGTAGACTTTTTTTTTATATACACACTTTTATTTTTTAAATTTTTGTCGGTTGCCGGGACACGGCGAAATGTAGGCTGAATACCTAAATGTCTTTGACAAATTCAAAATTCAAATTTTCTGAATTGATAGGGGTTTTAAAGAGAAAGGGAGTAAACACGCAACTGTCAATATCAAAGAGACTATCCAGGAGTACAAAACCTTTGGTTTGCATAACCAAATGGTTATGCATCATTCAGTGTGCTTTACAATGGCTGGTAAACTTACGAGAGCTAAACAAATCCATTAATCCTCATTTATTCAATTGATTGAAAACGTAATACTTTATTACTACCAAGAACACTAGTTAAAAAAGTCCAATATTCGAAAGAAGTAGCCGCCATTTTGAATCTTATATTGTTATATGTATTATTATTTGAGAAATTAATTAAATATGTCTCGGCGTCGGTCAATCTCTTACTTTCCAAGCATTTACAATAACGTACTGTAACAGCGAACCAAAGGTTTAGAATTTATTACCATTACCAGTGGCAAACTACCCATATTTTATTGAAACAGCAATTTTAATTATTTTAAATAATCCACCATTTGGGTAATTTTTTTATAGTAGCAACCCATTTGTTTACATTTTAATTCGATCTCATACCTTACTAGTGCTTATACGACAGTTTTCAACACACATAAAATATTTTTACTCCAAGCCAAAATCATTAGATATCTACAGGTTAACGCCAAGATGGCCACCGCTTTGTGTCTGTGGCATCGTTACTTCTTTAGGCAGGCAGGGCGTAAGCTTGTTTGCCACCTGTGTGGCAAAATCGTAACTTCCGAACGGATAGACCAAGTGTTTATCTATAGTACCTAGGTAATGATATGGACAAGCATTTTTTGCTGTGACCCACTGATAACGCGGAAAGGGTTCCTATTGAACCACACGGAGACAACGTACCGCCAGAGAAGTATCTTTTATGCACCGCACTGAGAACAATAGCAGATTGAAAGCAGATTTTGCATGTTTACTGATAAGTAGATTCTACAAAGGCACGAGACAAAAGCAGAACCGGTCCTATTCTAGATGCTACGTTGTTTATTGCAAGTCTGTAGCATTTATTGCCTGGTTTACTGTGAATATGCAAATTACAATACTTTTACAAGTCATCTTGATAAATTTTTAGGGTTCCCTTATAGTTTCCCCATGTCTGTCTGTCCGCAGCTTATCTATCTCAAAAACGAATAGTACTAGAAAACTGACCTTTTGACATTAATCACGAGGACTAACTTGTAAAAATAAATCTTTTAAAGTAAGTACCTACCGTTGGGTACCTACATGTAAAGCGGGTGGTAAAATTTTAGTTCGCGCTTTATCCATTGTGGCATTGGATAGATCCTTTGAATTCGTTTAAAGTACCTATCTGAATAACGTTTTTGGAATAAGTGTTCCGTTTTCGATATTTTTTGCTTCAAAGTGGATTTTTTGTTAAAAACACGTAACGGTTACTACGGAACCCTAGACTTTAAATGGCACGACACGTCTTGGGCATGCCACTTCAAGCGGCACGTGGCAATTTGTTTAGGTACCTGGAAAGGGTTTGGTTTAGACTTTTCAAACAAACAGGGAAAACCAGACGAAAGGAAATAACAGGCGAAGATTTGCATACAAATTTTTAATCGTGTGCAATATTGAAACTAAATATTTTAAATAAAGATAAAGAATCAATTTTCGTATTGATTTAAAATATGCTAAAAAGTAAAACTGCTTTATATGTAAATGTTGAATTCCATATCTATAAAGCAGTTACGAGCCTTTAGCCGCCATTTAGTACTGTATACCTACTTGAAACAATCTTTAAAATTTTACAAGTTTAGGAAGGAAACAATGCAATTTAGTTACATAAATATTATTATTTAACAAGAGGAACGTTTTTCATGTAAAAGAAGAAAAACTTCCCTTGCTTTTGATGACTAGCATCGGTTTAAAAAAATCTCTCCTTTTTCGGCTCTAGCTCAAAACTAGTTTTGTCATTTAGCCGCCTTTTAGCTTGAGGACGGCAGTACAGTTATCGGGAAGGGATTAGTATGGCCTACGATGGTTTTGACGACGGCTCCAGTATTGGCATACATATCCTGTATAATACTAATGTACGCTTCGGGCACAGACTAGCATTACCATTACAGCGAGGTAAACCAATAGAATAACATTGACGTCAATATTAATTAAATATGAATGTTTGACATATTATGAACACTAACTCCATTATTATAGATTCACTGTAACCTATTTACAATAAAATAGGTACTTATTAGGTATGTTATGTCAGATACAATAAAATTATCAATAATATGATATCAATTAGATATCAGTACCATATTTCGATTTCAGTTTTTGTAGTCACCTTTTGTGACACCTGCCAATAATAACATACGGGTATCGCCCGTCAATATTGCACATCGGATAGTTGGGCTTTGTAGAGCATCGTCTCTGTCGCACGCGTGTGAGTAAATACAAAGCCGAAACTAGCCGATGTGCATTATTTATGGCCCATACCTTTAACATGTAATAAGTAAGTATACAGGGTGTTTCATAATACATGTATAAAGCCGAAAGGGTGTTAAAGTAGAGCTTTCAAAGAGTGCACTGGCGACTTCATTTTATCCGGACATTGAATTTTAATTTTAATAAAAAAATTAATTTTTAAAGATAAATAACCATATCGACTACGTTGAAGCGCAGCTCTATTTCAAGTTGATGATCATATAAAAAACAGGTTAATAACCTCGTGCGACCCCTATCGAAACAAAGCAACCTCCTCAAGCCTACTACCAGGAGCCTAATGCTGCGTACACACCGGGCGATGTGTGACGCGCACCCGTTTCGGCTAACAATTGTCCGTTGGCGTGTGCCGGCCGGCAATCCGCAGTGCAGCGTGGCGGTAACATCAAACGGATAGAAGTAATCATCCAATCGCAGTTTGGGCGGATACCGAAGGCCAATAAACAAACGTGCAAATACGAGCCCGAATCGGTTCCCAAAACTCCCAAAGATCGTTTGCTTGACCACGAAATGCAAGTATTAGACCTTAGAAGTCCAAATAATTCGGCCGACAGCCCTTCGTTGGCGTACGTTGAGTGTGTACACACCATAAGGACGAGTAATAACCTCGTGCCATTCATATCAAAACAAACCAACCTCCTTCATCTTACTACCAGGCGTCGTACTAAATGTTACCTACTTATCTACATGAATAGGCTCTACCAAATTAACTAGGAACTTGCCTACACTAATTATTTTCGATAGGTAGGTATGCTTAAATAGTCGGAGCGTCGGTGGCCTAAGGTTGCGGTATCCGACTCGTACGCGTGAGGTACCGGGTTCGAATCCCACTGCCGCCATGTACCACTAACTCTTTTCTAAGTTATACACAGTAGCTGAATACTAACCGATGCTTTTACGGTGAGGGAAATCATCGTGATGAAACTTACACATTCAGTTCAGACGACTGAATTTGTAAAACCATGATCCAATCTGGTCAGGTTCCCTTGGTAGCAGGGTTAGGAGCTAGGAATGTCAGATGGCAGTCGCTCCACTGCAATTAATTACCTAATCTGCCAAATCCTAGATCATGGACCATAGTCAAGGCGGACCACGGGCACGGAAAATAATTTTGTGGAGAGAAAGGAATTTGTTACAGTGGAGCGACTACCATCTGACCTCCATGACCCTGCTACCAGGGGAACCTGACTCGATTGGATCATGGTTACAATTTCAGTTGCCAGAATTTGCAGATTTCATCATGATGTTTCCCTCACCATAGGAGCATCGGTTAATTTCAACTAATGTACATAACTCAGAAAAGAGTCATTGGTACATTGCCACAGCGGGATTCGAACCCGGCACCTCTCTCGCTTACGAGTCGGATACTCAACCGCCCAGCCACCAACGTTCTTGAAAAACATACTTAAGATAGCTACATAACTAAAACAGAATTCGTTCAATTGATAAATCGTTCTACACAAATAAGTAGGTACTATGTCCTACTAAAATGGTTCACTCATCTAGGGACCTACGTAGCGTAGGGAACCACTTATGAGACTAGTTTTGTTGAAACTGATTACAGACAGGTTTTACTAAATACCTACATGTTTTCATGAACAGATAAAAGCGTTGTATTTTCTGCCTATTTCCCGTCGGAAAAGAACCTCCTAACGTTACGATTAGGTACTAGCTAGGTAGCATATCTTAAAGTCTAGCTAGAACCTAGACCTTTAAAGCATGTAGGTACGTACCTTTTTAAAGTTATTTTATGAAAACAAACAGCGTCAGGTGCCATACTTTCTTGCTTTCTTGTGGCTCGGATGACTGATAGGTATTAACTATCAACTAAGCTTGCACTCGTATCGTAGCGTAGCTAGGTAGGTACACTCCATACACACAGATACACAACACTACGCAGGCTCTGGTTGCTATGCAATACGTAAATAGGTAGGTACCATGGTGTTTGGCCTACTGCTAGCTTGCATTCATACACAGAATAATGATTATCACAATACTTAAACGTTGAACGCTGAACACAGACAAGACTACGTTAATACTGGTACCTGAAGCTATAAATCATTCGTTCACATCGTTAACACTCTTATCACAGTTATCTTCACAATAGGTACTTAGGTATCCTACAACTACAACGCAACAATCATTTCGGTCACGCGAAAAGCTAAAAACTGAATGAACGAATACGACGCGAAAGTAGGCAAATTTCGTCAATGGAAGTCGCGCCGTGGGTCAAACCACAAAATAAAGAACGGCCCGCCAAAGTATTCTATTTTTAGATTTTGTAGTTTTCAGTTTCTATTTTGATGTCAAAAGCGCCGCCACAGCTCCGGCGCCGGCCTTGACCTTGACGGCACGTGCAAAAGGATTCGTACTTAGGGATCCGTGTTTTAGGGGTCTAACTTATTTCGCCTTTTATGTTCTCTCGTTTTATGTTCTCCTGGTAGTTGCACCATAATGTTGATTTTTTTTTAATTTGTTAAAGTGAGTCTCAAGCGAATCCAACTGTGGGCTTAATAATAATCCTTATGGCGATGGCCTACATTTGCTTATCACGATTTTATCGGGTAGTTTGGTACAATGACAGTAACCTAGACAGTAATTTCTAAAATTGTGTTTGGGTCCGTGCTCCACCTAGGTGACCTAGGTTCTCCAATTGGGTGAAGCATGGGATATTTACAGGTAAAGCTCCATCAACTAAGAATTATTAAGTTAATTTTAGTTGATAAGAAATGTTCGTGAAAACGATAGGTACGATTACCTACGCGACACTGAAACATGACTGACAGACATGACATGAGAAAGCAAACTCGTAAAAAGACAAAGATGTTACATTAATTAGAGTTTGCTACATTAATATGCTACAGTAATTTGAATAAGACTACTTTGCTATTAGTTAGGTGGTGGTGCACTTTCGTAAAAACTATGAATGAACCTTTTGAATTAAAATCATAATTGATTACAATATTTTTTTGTACAGAACCCTCGAAACCAAAAAATACAAAACGGATAATTTAGACCTCCTTAATATTGCGCCTAGTACGTGGGGTGTCCATAAAATAAGCCAGTGCAAATACAGGCATGACGCATTTCATCTTAGTCCTCACAGTGACAACGCATCTGCTGTTCTGCATGTTTGTTGCCTGCAACCTAAATGCTTAAATCCTAGTACGTAAATAGTGTTGCTAGGTATTTTTTCAGCTATTCAAATTTAATATTCACCTTCTTGAATTCAAACATGAGTAGAACTTAATAATTTCTATTAGATAGGTACTAAAATGACATCTTTCCTTATTTCGGAGCTGGCGGAAAAGTTCAACGAGAAATGCATAAACTTGTGCCAAGACTCACCACATGCATTCAACAGGATGTAGACTGAGTGAAAAAATAGACAAAAAAGTATAACAACAATATCGTGTAGTTTTGCTGCACTTTCCAAAAATATTAAAATCTAGTGAATGTACTTTATGGACACCCTGTGATATCAGTATCCCGTACATAGTCCACCTGCTTCAGTCATGACTGCCTAGTACAATAGAAGATATGGCGCAGACGCGAAATCAAGCTGTAACTTTTTTGCCTATTAATGTTTATTGTGTTTTCGCAATTAGTTTGAAGACATAGACATAGACATAGACATTATTTATTGGTAACTTTTCATTACACGTCATAAAATTATGATAATATTCAAATTATTTAACTTAATTAAATGAATTACCATTTTAAGTTACATAATCAATAAAATGTGATACAAAATTGTATTAATTAATGGAATTACTCATACAAATTAATAAATGTCAAGATTATAAATAAGCATATTAATCAAAATGTCAATAGTAGTTCTATCTAGCTAGTAATAGTAGATACAAGATGTCATTCAATAACAATCATAATGTCATTAATTATTTACTTATAGTAAATAAATAATAAATAAATAATAACAATTAAAGTATGAAATGCATTGTAGGATTTCTCTATTTAATTTTTAGCGCGTAAAATTCGTCCATACTATAAAACGCCTGCTCGATAAGCCAACGCCGTAATTTGTTTTTAAACGAACCAATACTAGGCGCATCGGTTATTTCCGCTGGAAGTCTGTTGTAGACTGCGGGGCCCATAACACGTACTGTTTTTGCAGTTTTTGCGAGCTTATGTGTAATTGGCAACAACCGGTTGCCAAAACGAAGCTGACGTATCTGTGCATCTGACCTCTGGGTATAATCATGTAAGTGCTCCCTTACAAATACACCCACATGCAGGATTAGCAGGCACGGCAAAGTTAAAATACCCAGAGAGACAAAGTATGGTTTCGCAGACGTATCGTGCGCCAGCCGTGCAATCGCTCTCACAGCGCGCTTTTGCATTCGGAAGACACGCTCCCAATCGGCAGCGCGCCCCCAGAACTCCACGCCGTACTGGAGCAGCGACTGCACGGCGGCGAAATAACACGACCGTACCGCGTGCGAAGGCAAGGTAGAGCTCATGCGATTCAACGCGAAACATGCACCTCCCAGTTTACCACAAATATGTTCTATGTGGGACTCCCATGATAGTGACTGATCCAATTGGAAGCCCAGGAATGATACGACAGGTACACGTTCGATTGTCACTCCATCCACATTCACCGAAAGCGACTGCTGACTACGCCCTGACAGGGTGAACTGGACAAATTGAGTTTTTGTCAGATTTAGCATCAGTCCGTTTATTTTAAACCAGTTCAGCAACTTACTCGCTACCACGTTTAGTTTGTGTTGGAGCATTTCGAGCGTTGGGGCTGTCACGACTACACCTACGTCATCAGCAAACATAAACGCGTCTGCTTCCGTTATATGGATAGGCAAATCATTGAGGAGCATCGAGAAAGCAACGTTCGAGAGAGAAGATCCCTGGGGAACTCCCTTCTCGGTGGTCATTCCCTCTGACGCTACCTCGCCGCACCTAGCCACTACATACTGACGCCTAGCATTCATGAAGTCCGTCAGCAGTGACAGCGCTGGGCCATCGATGCCGTAGTGCCTCAGCTTACAGGCGAGGGCGTTGTGGTCTGCTACATCGAAAGCTTTTGAGAGATCGCAGCACAGTAGGGCTACGTGTTGTTTACTCTCTCTAGCCTTTAACACAGACTCAACGACTTCCCGCACCAACATCGTAGTCGAATGACCCGCGCGATAGGCAAACTGTCGATCCGAAATTGCGTTAGTCTGCTGGAGGAAGCATGTGAGTCTCGTGGTAAGCCCATATTCAAATACCTTGGCGACAGCTGGGATAATTGATATTGGACGGTAGCAGCCAGGGTCTTTCTTTTTGCCTTTCCCTTTATACAAGGGGCATACTTTTACTTCTTTGAAAGATTTTGGGTACACGCCTTTATCCAAGCACTCGTTGAATAAGTCAGCTAGAGGAGCCGCAATGCCGTCCGCCATCCGTACAAGCAACTCTATTGATAACCCGTACATGTCTTTGGTTGGCTTTTTTGCAACGTGTTTGGTTATTATATTAAATACTTCCATTGGTGAAAACCTAGGGAATCGCAGAGACCTGTCTGCCGGCGGGCGCGCGGCCGAAAGCTCTTCGCGCAGGCGCGCTATGTCGGCGTTAGGGGCACCGCAGTTGGACGCGGCGGAGACGAACTGTTTGTTTAGGTAGTTTACCAGGCTTTTGTCGCAGTCAAATGGGCGTCCCTCCGGTGTCTTAATAAGATCGGTAACGTCGGTTTTATTTTTGTGGGATTTGCCATTTTCCGTATTAATTACTTGCCACATAGATCGGACAACATTTGAGCCGCCTAAAATTAATTTATTCATGAAGTTTAGTCTTTCGGTTTGTATTAACTTATTGTAGTGATCACTTGCGGCGTCAAGTTTAGTTTCAATATCTTTATTGCTTGGGAAAAGACGATAAATTTCTTTTAAATCAAACAAGTAACTTTTTACGTTTAAGATTTCCTCAGTGACCCATGTTTTTTTACGAGGCACGTTCGGCTTACGTTTTATACGGAGGCAGTTATTAATTTGGTTAACTAATATGTTGATGATAGCTTCAGCGCGCTCATTAACAGTACGGTAGCGGTCGCGCACCGCGGCCCAGTCCACGCTGTGCACGGCGGCGGCGAGCGCGGCACGCGCGGCGGCCGAGCCGTCGCGCACCAGCCGCCCGCCGGGCGCCGGCGTCGCGGCGCGCCGCAACGCTAGCTCCGCACGGACTGCGTCGTGGTCACCTACGTTGCTGATCACTGAGGACACGTCGATATGCGCTGTGTCGATATTCGTGTACAAGTGATCGATTGCAGTTGCAGACTTACCTTGCCTCCTAGTTGGAAAGTCCACTTCGTTATGCAAGTTGTACACGGCGAGGAGGTCGTGCAAAGATTTGCGTTCCGGGCTCCTACCCAACCAATTAATATTAGCATCACCCACTATAATGCAGTCCAAACGAGTCGCATAGATTTTTTCGAACAGGCGTTCTAATGTAAGTTTAAACTCGCAATAATTCGTCATATTACTATAAAAACATACCACGAGCAATTTATAATCAATGAGTTCCACAGCGGAAATTTCACAATGCATTTCACTTGTCAAAGAACCTAACTCGTCAATTTCAATTGCATTAATTCCATGTCTAATATAAATACAAGAACCTCCATGCTGAGAGTTTTTACGGCAGTATTTCGACATGAGGGTATAATCACTTATACACACTCGGTCCAAATTACAATCGTCTAACCAATGTTCCGTCAAACATAACACATCACATTCCATTTCATTATTTAGTAGCACTTCCAACTGTCTTGTTTTGTTGTTAAGCGATTGAACGTTTTGCACACATATAGATAAGCGTTGTTGAAATCCTCTCGGGTCATTCATAGTCGTAGTCGATGTACTACAAGCGCGCGTCGTCGCTGTCGCCCCGCTCGGCGCGGGGACGGCGCAGAAACCAGTCCGTGAATCGCACGCGCGGCGGCCACACTGCGGCCGAGTTGAAAGTGTCGTATAAGGTTTCGGGAATCCCAATTACGAAAGCTGAATGTTTGTCCGTTTTTATTTCCCGTTTTTCGACGGAGTAGTTGTCGTTTTTAACAATTTTATTTAAAAACTTCATCACCATATCTGAGGTGGTTTCGGGTCTAAAAGACCAGGCCTGTATATATTTTGTACGCTCGACACTAGTGAGCTCGTCATCCTCTTCACCTGCGCCAATGAGGATTTTCCTACGCTGTTTTGGTTTATTCTTTTTACGAATAACCTGAGTCCAGTCATTGTTTTTGTGTTGGTGTTTGGTATACTGAGACACCACTGTGTACACACCTTTAGGTGTTTCGTCAATAGCGGGCGTTGCGGTGGGAGCAACGGGGCTTGGCACCGATCGAGAATCTTTATCTATCTTCGCACCTGCGCTTGCGGAGCCGTTTGTTGGACGAGACTTTGAGTTCGTCTTTGTCGCGAGCAGCGCAGTGGCGCTTAATGCAGCAGCCGCCCTTAGACGCGCTTGTCGTACCGGGCGTTCTGCAGCGCTGGAATTGCTGTGCGCTGATTCTGTGTGCGGGTCCGAGTTGAGGGTAGGTTTTGCCGTCTCCAATTTCGTCTGGGGTGTTTGACTCATAATTATAGCATTTTGTTCTTCAATTTTCTTTTCCAGGTCACTCACTTTACTACACAAGTTAGTCACAGTTTTTACCAAGTCTCTTACGAGATTTTCCACAGTTTTTGAACTCATTTTTAAAATAAAATAAATATATACAGCGGAGCTCACTGTTACCGGTAGTGGTGCAACTACCCTCCTGAGACTATGTACCTAGGTGCAACATTGTGTTGAAGGCAACAAAAAACAAATAAATTAAAGTAGAAACAAACATCGAAATGTCTTGTTTTTGTGCCGGACTGCTCACGAGCTGCTTGTAATAATAATGTTATTAACCAGCCACTTGAGGTATTGATCGTAGTGATCTCAAGATTGAATATTAGAACTCATATGAAACGGTAGGTAGAAAAGACTTAAAGGCACAAAACCTATATCCTATCTGTAACTGGTAAAATTGTATTATTCAGTTGATTGACCTGATTATGAACTTGAGTGATCTATTACAACTGATTTCTAGAGATGCTGTCTTTCGTTTCCAAAATGTGATTATCGACATTGAAAAAGAAAATTTCGATAGTCATTTTCTCGGTAACTATTCCACGCACGAAAAAAATAATTGTACCTATCGTTTTAATACGTTTAGCACTCCATCCAGTTCACGGCTTTATACATGTATTATGAAACACCCTGTATATTTAAAAGTATATAAGCGGTTTATCAGTTATCTAGCACCCATAACACAAGCTTGGATTGGATTGGAGCTAGATGTCGCTGTGTGATGGTCCAAGCTTTTTTCAAATTACTATCATTATACTCCGTCGGACATCACACGGCAAAAGTGCTAGCTCTAACATCACTTACTTTAATTTGGATATCTGTCAAAACTAAATAGGTATCTACCTATAGAGGTGCAAAAGGGAAGGTCAACGAGCTAGTGACTCAGCTGGCTACCGAGTAAAAATACGTTAAATATCTACTACCTAATACTACCTACCAGTACATGCGAGTGTCATACGATAGTTTTCAACACATAAAATATTTTTACTCCAAGCCAATATCATTATTACCACCGCTTTGTGTGTCTGTCTGTGGCATCGCCTATAGGCTGTAGTGACTGCTTACTATCAGGCAGGGCGTAAAAGCTTGTTTGCCACCTGTGTGGTATAAAAAAAATCGTAACTCCCGAACGGATAGACCCGAGTGTTTATCTATAGATAGTAATTATATGGACAAGCATTTTTTGCTGCAACGCACTGATAACGCGGAAGGGTTCCTATTGAACCGCAAGGACACAATGTAGCGCCAGAAAAGTATATTTTGTGCCGGATTGAGAACAATAGCATATATAAAGCAGATTTTGCACGTTTACTGCTAAGTAGACCCGACAAGGCACGAGACAATTGCAGAACCGGTCCCTTTCTAGATTCTACGTTGTTTAATTGTAAGTCTGTGCATTTATTGCCGGGTTTACTGTGAATATGCAAATAACAATATTTTTATAAGTCAACTTGATGAATTTTTAAGGGTCCTTTATAGTTTCGCCATGTCTTTTTGTATAGATACCTGGAAAGGGTTTGGTTTAGTCTCTTTAAAACATAATAACAGAGAAATACCAGACGAAAGGAAATAACAGGTAAAGATTTGCATATAAATTGTAAATCCCGTGCAACTTTGAAACTAAATATTTTAACGAAAATCTGACAAACCACAGGCGCACAATCACACCTATAATATTTAGCTGGGTTCGATAGCGTAATATTGTAAATAAGTCTCTTGCTTATATTATCATACTTAGGTATTGTCATAGGTATTTGTTTAGATCTGTTCGTCGACATAGGGCATGTCAATAATAGACCTTTTACCTTGGTACTTAATCAGAATATTTGCGGACGAAATTATCCCGCTACAGGCTACAGGTCTGCCACGTCAGTCCGTCAGTTAACACAATATAAAAATTTTAAATTTGGCGCAACTAATATGTAGGTACCTTTCGTTCGTATTTCCGAATTGCCTCACAACTTAGGGCGCTTGCAATGTGTAACAAGGATCATGTTTTGAAATATATTATATTGGAAATAGATAATATTTTGAAATTAAGCCATAGAACTGTTCCATTATTAATTTAAACAATACATTTTGCCATACCCACATGGGTTTCATGATTGAGTACATTAAAGGCCTTGCCACACACAAAGCTCGGCGCGAGCGCGGCGTGATAGTTGCCTAGCAACTATCGCACCGCGCTCGCGCCGAGCTTTGTGTGTGGCAAGGCCTTAAAACTGTTAGATCTTTTGTAACCTCATGAATGCAATAAATACATTGATTGATCCAATCTGGTCAGGTTTCCCTGGTAGCATGGTCGCGGGATCAGACGACAGTCGCCCCACTGTAATTATCTGGTTTGCCAAATCTTGGATCATGGTCAAGGCGGACTCCGGGCCCTCGTGCGCGAGAGCACAATCGGGACATTAACGCCAAGATGTGTTTTATTGCTAATAATTCACTGAATGTTGTGCTTGATCGTCTCTGGTTTATCGGTGTTGAAAAGTGACTTGACATATCTGCTAAGAAAATTGAGTTAGATCACACAATCTAGGTTGCCAACTTAAAATTACTCGTTGATGTTTATTTCTTTCCTCATACAAAATTTTATTCGGCGATGAAGCTCACTTTTGGTTAAATTAATAATAAACACACGACTGCCACATGACCGAAATCATATTCAAACATAATTGCCATATAATAATCTTCTTACAAAGATTTGCTTACTTTTTAAATAGAGTTTTTGGTTTCGATAGTGTAAAATTAACACTTCCGCAATGCTTCACTTTGCAATTTTTTTACACTTTGCGCACCATTGTCATGTACAGGGGCCCCTTAACAATTTTTTTTTCAAAACTCAAACTCAAATACGTTTATTCAGTTTAGGTTTTTACAAACACTTATGAACGTCACAATTATAATATAAAATGAATACTAGGCACCACAGCACCATCGAGTGGACAACGGTTACTTGGATAGTATGTAGGGCCATATAAAAAAGAAAACAAAAAATAGGCAGCCAAAGATTACATTCTTTGTCCACGACACTGTGACATTGACAGTCACGTAATGTCATTTGATATGTCACCCCGCCACCGAGCGCATTGATGATGCCGCTCGCCTGTATTGTGATTAACTAATACAAATCTCACTAATTACTAAATATGCAAATATATACTGAATTGAGTGAGTTAAAAACAAACAATAACGTACCCTATGGTAAGTACATACTCCATTACGATAAGTACAATGCAAAGAAATGTATACAATGCAGTCACAATATCAGTTTAGTAACCTAACTTTCTCTTTATAGGTTATTTCATACAAAATTAATTACTCGACAATACAGTAATTCAAGCAGAAAACACTAATGAATACAGAGTACAATGAAATACAAAAAGCTGGAACATATAATTCCCTCAAAATACGCATTTATGGTGAAAGTGAAATGACTGCTGGTAAGTATCATGTAATATGTCATGTATTTAAGTATTATGTCATGTAAGTATAATGAAGTCAATAGTTTATTTAAATTAATTAAAACAACATACCTACTGCATGTATTAATATGATTATGTAAATATCATTGAATATAGTCCCTAAGTATGTACTGTTATTAAATTCCTAATTATCATTTCAGCTCACGCTAGGATAATGTCCAGGGATTTTTGTCCTCGATGAAGTCAGCAATTTTATAGTATGATTTCTTAAGTAGTTTGCTCTTAAGCCAAGATTTGTACTTATGAAGAGGCAATTCCTGGATGTCCTGCGGTAATTTGTTATAGAAAAGAACACAGTGGCCAACAAATGAAGACTTCACTTTTGTCAGTCTGAAGCGTTCAGTGACCAACCTGTTTCTGTGTCTGGTATTGTAATTATGAGTATCTGAATTTTTATTATAATTAAAGTTATTTTTATATATGTAAATAAGGTTGAAATATATGTACTGACATGCTACGGTTAAAATATTAATTTCTTTAAAAATATCTCTCAATGAGACCCGAGGACCCAAACTGTATATGGATCTGATTGCCCGTTTTTGCAAGATAAAGATATCTTGGATATCAGCTGCCGAACCCCATAGCATTAATCCATAGGCCATTATGCTATGAAAATAGCTGAAGTATACTGTTCTCGCTGTTTCAATATCAGTGAGACTTTTAATTCTTTTAATTGCATAAATTGCAGAACTCATTCTATTACTTAGTGTAGCAAGCTGATGTTTCCATTGTAGTTTCTGATCCAAAGTAAAACCGAGGAAAACTGTGGAATCAGAAAATGTTAAAATATTTTTGTCTAAAACAAGATCAAACTTATCCACCTTCACATTCGGCATCTGAAAAAGCACACACTTTGTCTTTTTTGGGTTCAGATATAAATTATTGATTTCAAACCATTCATGCAACTGCGAAAGAGTCCCATTTACGTCGTCATAATTGTTTTTATTTCTGTCAACCTTAAATACTAAAGAAGTGTCATCCCATATCCACAGGACATCCATTAGATATGGAATCATTAACTTTTACCTTTTGTACTCTGTCATTTAAATATGATTTTAGAAGGAAAATAGCATTGCCATTTATGCCATAGTGCATCAACTTCTTTAGCAGGGTGTCATGATGAACACAATCAAATGCTTTGGAAAGATCACAAAAAATCCCAATAGCATTCTGTGATCTCTCCCAAGCACTGTAGATGTGTTTAATCAATTCGACACCTGCATCAACTGTTGATCGGCCTTTAGTGAAACCAAACTGACTTTTATGAAATAGACCATGTGATGTAAAGTGAGCAAGTAACTGCTTCAGAACAATTTTTTCAAAGATCTTGCTCAGTACTGGTAAGACTGATATTGGCCTAAAGTTAGAAGGGTCTGTTTTTTCACCATTTTTATAGAGAGGCACTATTTTACTAAGCTTCATTAGACTGGGAGAAGATCCCTCATCCACACTACTGTTAAAAATGAGTGCGAGCTGTGGAGCTATACTCTTTATTATACCCTTAATCACACAGACTGACATGCCCCAAATATCTTCAGTCTTTTTCATGTTTAGAGAGCTGAAAGCTTTTAATATGTCGTTTTCAGTTATATGCTCAAATTTAAAATCAGTTGTACACTTAGGGACATGGTCTTGTATTAATTGTTCTGCTAAGTTAGTGGAAGAGCGAAGATTACTTGTTGTATTGCAAGCAATGCTTGAGAAATACTCATTAAAGCAATTTGCTATTTCTTGGTCATTTTTTATGACGTTGTTGTTTATGTGCAATTCAAAATGACGATCATGGTTTATGACTTTGCCTGTTTCATTATTTATAATTTGCCAGGTGGCTTTTACTTTATTACTAGCTTCATTTAATTTAGCTTTAATGAAAATAGCTTTTGCATTCTGACAAACTCTTTTGAACATTTTGGAATATGTCCTTACATACAATGCAACACTTTCGGATTTATTATGGGACTTTATGCTATATAATTCATATAGTCTTATTCGGCTTTTGTAGATACCTGGGGTAGCCCAATCACAAAATTTGACCTTATTACACTTTTTAAATTCTTTTATTTTAAATATATTTTGGAATTCCAAATTTATTTCATTAAACATTGTACTGTAAAGTTGATTTGAAGTATTCGATTCTGAAATGAATGAGGCCATTTTTTTGTCAATGTTTGCTGAAAATGATTTCAGCCGCTTTTTAGTGATGAGTCTGCATTTAATTATATGTGGTTTCAATACCATTTTTGCGGGCAACTCTACACCTATTCCAAAATGATCAGATCCAAGACAATTCAGGACAAACCTGTTGGATACCTCACAATCACAAAACATATTATCAAGACAAGTTGATGACGATTTAGTGACTCTAGTGGGTTCCAAAAATTCGTTTCTGAGTTGAAAAGATCCGAACAACGATATCAATCTCTTGCATCGAGAAGAAGCGTCCAACATATTAACGTTAAAGTCTCCACATACCATGACGTATTTCTTACTACTAGTAACTTTTATTAGAACCTCTTCCATAATTTCCTCAAAATTTGCGAAGTCACTAGAAGGAGGTCTGTAGATGCACACAATTATGTAAGATGGCAATTCTATGCAGGATAATTCAATCGTTTGTTCAACAGATAGTCCGGTTATGTCCTTGCGCTCTTTGTATTTTAAACAATCTTTTACCATAATTAGGGAGCCACCATGTATTGCTCTCTGTCGCATGTAACTGCTAGCAATAACGTAACCACCAAATTTAGGACATATAGACGTCGTAGTGAGCCAGTGCTCGGTTATGCATAGAATATTGACATTGTTATCATCTAAAAACAAACTTAATTCTAATGATTTGCTAGCCAACCCTTGAATATTTTGATGTATTAAATTGAGATGATTATGCTTTAGTTTTAAGCAGGGTTTGGCTATTGTCGTAGGTATTAGTTTAAATTTGTACTCAGTGTACATGGCTCTGTAATTGATTCACTATTTAATGTAATGTCACTATTTAAAGTAATGTCACTATTTAATGTAATGTCACTTAATGTAATGTCACTATTTAATGTATTGTCAATAGAATTATATGTAATGTTACTTTGAAAAATATTATAGGCTAGTAATCTAGCGAATATTAGCTTTTCTTTGATTGGGATATATACATATTGTTTGTAATACACACAATGTGCAACAAATTTATTTATGTCAAAGAGATAAACTTTGTCACTATGACTGGTCAGCTTGTGCAATAAATTATTTAAATAATAAATATAATTATTTTGCTTATGGTTAAAGGACCTGGAATATGGTAAGGTACAAATTATTACTTTTCCTATGTTCTGAATACTATTTAAAATGTTATAAAAATTAATGACGTCATACTTTTTATAAATCAAACTATCACCTAATGCTACAATTAATGTGTCAGAACAGTTAAATTTATTTTTCTTAATTTGCATTCCTAACGTGGGTAATGATGTGCCCGGATAGCAGTTATTTACCACGTCATTAGAGGTATATTTTGACAAAATAGGCCCGAGATTACGACCCATTATATCCGAATATACAATTGTTCTAGCACGCACAATGTGTTTTACAGTGGCGGTTGGATTACACTGCACGGTAGAACGCATATGTCTCACCGGTGGTTCCACCCGCGTGTCAGTGCACTCGCTCCTCAATATATTATTTTCTGTAGGTATTGAGCTGTCTTCTCGAGTACAGTCACAAAAACCACAGTATTGGCGTGCACACAATGAGTTAAACTTTTCCTCATTATATTTTATATCTTTTAGTAAGAGATTCATGGAGTCTGAGTATTCACAAATTAATTTTTGGGACAAATTGTACTGGTGTAGAGTGTTTTGTAAGTCTGCCTCTAAATCATTAAGTTTTAATTGTAAGTTTGATGTGTCGATTTTATACCTATTCTGACCTTCACGTATAATGTCAGTATAATGTTGTAGCTCATTTTTCGCGGTAGAAATTTCTTTGTTTAATTTAATATTTTTGCTAATAAGTTTTTTATAGTTACCTTTATTTTTATTACACCTTTTGCCCTTTTTTTGAAGTTTGAATGCCTTAATCTTAGATTCCCTAACATAATTAATATTATCACTTAAAACGAGTTCATTATACAGTGATTGTGTACATGAGGACTGAAGTTGACGCTTTTCTTTTTCGAATTGGTCAATAACCCGCTGTGCAGTCTGCAGTTCGTGCTCGAGGAACGTGACGCGGTCGAGAGTGGTCATGTGGTGGTCGCTGCACTCGTGAAAAGACTCCAACATAGCCTGGAGTTCATCACGCTGTCCTCTCATGTCTTCAAGCTGGATGTCGAGCTCAGCGAGTTGATTCTTCAACTCCTGGTTTTTCTTATTCACGATCAGAATTTCTGTCTCGCTGTCTTCCCTTTCTTGTAGCAATTCATGGATTTTCTCTCTTGCATATTTCAAATCGACCAGTGCTTCTTTTAATTGGTCCTCCAATTTGATTGCGAACATTCGCCGTGTAGTCATTATATAGGTAATGTCAGGAAAAAAAATGTCAAAATAATGAGAGTACAATTGGTGAATGTCATGGAAGAAAAATAAAATAAAAACAAAATGTTATGTGCAAGGATCGAACCCTTGACCTTATGGACTAAACAGTTCTTGTCCAAGTTGCACTATTTCCCAACGCACTACTACAACTTTAAGATGAACGGTGAATAATCGTATGTCTTACGCCGTCTATGCAGTGCATATCAATTTTATTTAGTAGGATTATAGTATGTGGGTAAAACAAAGTCCCTTGGTCCTTCTTCACTTTATACACTTTTATGAATTAAACTAAGTCACTTTTTTGTTTTACACTAAATATTCCGTTTAATTTTGCATTATTTACTGTATTATTACAGTTTCCGTACTATATAGGTATCTAGTTAAATTTTAGAATCGACGAGCCGTAGTCAGTAACACCATCACTTTAATTTGCACTTTTTTGGTTTTAAATATGGTTTTAACTCAAGATAACATTTACACTAACTTATCACTGTTGTATTGACTGGTATTAGCTATGACTATAACAATATTTAAGTTTAAACAATTTTAGCGAATTTTAAATACGGACTCGATGTATATGAGAGGGTGGCGCCCTCTACCCCAATATGCATACAACCCTTTCTACGCCACAATTCCCGCGCCCCTGCCCGCCTCACTTCTTAGCCCCGCCCACTGCCAGTGCCACAATGCACCCTGCGCCGGACCGGGAAATCCATTCTTGCTTCACACGCCGAGTGAAACACACTGCAGCTTCTTCTCGTACGTGTCATCTCCGCATCCTAATCAAAAATGGAATCTTCATTGGATCTGTCGAAGAAATACGAAACATTGATGCCAGCGCATTTAGCCAACCATGCCTGGTATCCGCACGGTCTGCCGATAATCGCGCCGCAAGCCCCGCTCCGTCCTCTGTTACCGATGGCCTCACCGTGGTCGGTATCTCCATTGTCGGGCCGTAGTTTGGGTCGGTATATGCCGTACCCCATGCTGTATCCGCCGTTATCGCATGTACCGCAGCCGCAGCCAGCTACGCCTCCGCACGGACTGCCGATATTCACGCCGCAAGCTCCGTTCCATCCTCCGTCGCCGATAACCTTACCGCGGTCGCTGGATAGCGCCGGGTCATCATTGTCGGGTCGTAGTGTGGGTCGGTATATGCCATACCCTATACTGCAGTCGCCGGTTTTGCCGATACTACAGCCGCAGCCAGCTACGCCACCAGAGTCGCCGGAGCAGTACAAGGTTGACAACGACCCGGAATATAAATTGTACGAAGAAACCGCGATGGCTGCGATCCGGGCGCGGAATGGAGGCGACGTAATTGCACGCAATCCGCGAATGTGCCGCGCAGTGGGTTCCACCCGCAAGGAGGATGAGGCCCATAGACGGAAGCCGAACAAAAACAATCAGACAGCTAAAGAAAGCCGGAGCAGGAGGAAGGAGCGTGAAATAAAACTCATGCTCAAGGCGCAGTTCCTCAAACAGAAAATCGGGAGGCTTGAGGATGAACAGCGCCAAAAAACATGCGTCAGTTGCCACCAGCGGCTGTAGTTATAGAACAATTATGTTGTGAATAGTGCGTATTTTATTTATAAGTATTTTAATGTAGTATTTTTTACTAAGGCAGTTAGTAGGTAGTGTAACATATATTTCTCGACTGAGAAATATCAGTCAACGCATGGCTGTATGATGACTGATTCCCTTTGCCGAAATGTCAATTTTAGAAAACTAAACGCTGGTGTTGCTGACATAAAACTAATTTCCTGCAAAAATAAATAAAGTATAAACATTTTTTTTTATGGTTGATTCCATTTCATTTTTTCTTTAAATATTTTACATTCTATAACTGAAATGTTATAGAATGGATAATTGGTTTTATCTCAGAATCACCAAATTGGTGTTTGGTCTTTTTATTACAGGTTCCGATGGAGTTAAATCGGAATTACGTCAATTTATATTACTTAAATTCGTTTCGGGTTTACTGTAATCCTTTTATTTGGGTGAAACTTGGCTTTCACCTTAATTTAAATTGTTCGTTTCTAGCGTCACCGTTTGGCTGTATGATTTTTAACCTTTCGCTGAATTTCGATAAAAGTTATAGCTTGACAACCCCAAGCCGTTTTTTTGTTATAGGTTTTATTGGCGAGTAGGTTAGGGCGGAGGCCGAGGAATAAAGCCCGGAGCACGCGGGTTCTCAGTCCTTTTGCCTGACCGAAGCCCCCGAAGTTACTGGTGTCTTGTAAAAAATAAATACCTAGTGAATCTCGTAAGTGTTATCGGAGCCGCTAGATTACATTGTTGTTTGTTTGCGCGGTGCTAATTTCTTAATATTTTCAGCAGAACCAGTCAGAACGTATAATCATAGTGTATATTGTGGAAAACTTTGTGTCCACGTGTTGTCGGCTACGTCCTGCCCGAAAGGCGGCCACGCACATGCGACTGCGCAGCACCATTGCTAGCCTGTCACCTTTCCAAACAAACGGGACACTGCGGTAGTTGGTGGTGAGAGTATTCCCACAGAATTTCTCACGTAAGTAGCATATCGCGATGGCTTGTTGACATCCGCTTGGCGCGATGAAGCCCATGTTAACCTTTTTGGTGTTTTCAGCCGACGTAGGTAGGAGGCACGCCTCCTATCGTCCCGCGCCCAGTTGCCTACGCCCGTCGCCAGTGGCCGCGACGCGTAGGAAACTTTGGGACCCACCTCCAACAGGTAAGCATGCTTTACTTGGCTATTTCTCCATCCCGCTGTTAAGTGATTGAAGCTGTGCCACGCGTGGCCTATCATGGCCCCGTCTTGTCGTGCTTATGCTAGTTTCTTCCATCTGTCACCCTCTGGTGTTGGAGGTTATGCCGCGCGACCTGTCGTGACCGCGTGTTACAGTGCTTTGCTTATTTCTGCCACCCATCATCATCTGATGTTCGAGGTTATGCCACACAACCTAACGTGACCGCGTGCTGCACTGCCTTTGCTAAATCCTGCCACCTATCATCATCTGGCGTTGGAGGTTATGCCGCTAGTCTGGCATGCCGCACGCTTTTGCTTCTTTACCCCTGTTAGTGACAGCCTATTGTCACACCCATTTCCCCCAAAACCAGCTGAGAACGAATAGTTTGCTCGCTTCCTTTTTTTTATTTTCCTTCCCTGAATGATTGCAACGGTGTGATCATTTCAGGAGGTGCTTGGTACCAGCCCATAATTGGGGTTGGGCAGCCGTCTGCTTGGAGCAGTTTTGGCCAGCTGCTTCAGGGGATGCTCCTGCTCGACTTTAGTCAAGACTCCTTGACAGGCAGCTGAGTGAATTTAAATATAAAATATAATAGACTCCTCGTGTGCGTTATCGATCAAACCCTCTATGTAACCCTTGTATTCATATAATCTGTAATTTGATTATTTATAGCCGCAATAACCTAAGGACATTTTGTGTGTAATCAAACCCGATGCTAATAAAGCAGTGCTTCTGACTGGTTGAGGAGATTTTTTTTTTATTTCCATTTGATGCAGTAGTTTTTTTTTAGAGTAACTCTTATAAACATTCTTATGTGATGAGTTCACTTTTTAATTATTTATTCCTTCATTCAAGTAAATTATCTACTTTGCTGCATCATACATACATACTTACCTAATAAGTATAACAATTTTAGTCACAGTAAGTGGCTTAAGTCAAATTAGTTGAATATTTTAAATGTTATTTATCTAGAATAACATAAGTAACTGACACGGGGGTCAAGGCAAAGGCCCTTTGTTGTAATAAAATTGAATATTTTTCATATCTTGTTTTGTTTACATTTAATTTAGGTTTAATTTTGTTGCAACAAATTTTATTATTTTAGTTTTGTAGTACACCATACATACTATAGATACTATAACTTTAGTAAGTAAGTTCTTACCTACTTAGTTTATTACACTATTTAAACATAGTATTTTTATTAATAAGTGTGATGATAAACACAGAACAGATTTTCATATAAGTATTGAAACATTAAGTAACAATTACTTTTAAGAATTCAGTTAGGTATGTACACCTCATTTTTTATATAAGTCTATGTTTTACAAGATACTAAGTATGTAACAAGTCACATTGAGTAACTTGATTATGTTATTTATACCTACTTGTTTTATTGATAGGTAGTAACTTATCTCACATTAACTTTTACTTTATTATTTAAACATACTTGTTACAAGGTATGTAACTATTTGTACTTTTGTTGTATGGAACCCGCTTGAAAATACTTAAAATCTAATATTCAGACTGGCTCCTCGCTAGCCAACTTGGACTCATATTATATTGTGTTGACAGTTATACTATACCTACATTTGTTCATATAGATAAAGAATATTTTTATTATGGAATAAATTTCACATTCACTGCAAATTTTGAAAAATTTAAATTTACTCTTTTCTAAAAATTAATATGATAATTTTGTACTGATCGATCATGCATACCTACTTATAACCTTATAACTTAAAACTTTACTTCTTTCAACTACTTTTGGGAATTACAGCTGGATTTCTTTTAAAATAATATTTACCTACTACAACTTTAAACTACAGCTTATAGGTGATTGCCCTTGCTTATAATTTTCAGCTGTGCACTTATTTCAGCGTTTTTGGCCTTCACTATCTTCAGCTTTGCTTGAGGGTGCTTTAAATTTATTTTGGGCTCCACAGGTATCTTTTTTTTCTGCCACGCCGTATAATTTGGCGTAAAGCATTTTTATTAGGCACACTGCATGCACTGGTACTGGGTATTTCAGCCAAATTATTTTGTATGAGTTGCGTGGGCGCGGAGAAGCTAATTACAGCGTCTCGTTTCAAACGATTTTTAAGAGTTATCTCATCCAATTTTTAGGCATCATGCGAATGAGAATGCTCATTTCCCGGTTTAGCTATTGAGTGCCCGCGTCCACTGGTGAATTCGGTGATTATAGAACTTCTACACTGTTTATAAGCTTTTTGAGAACACTGCCAATAAAATTTATTATCATTGCGTGAATTTACATAAAACTGATAACCATCTATTATCAACATGTCCTTTCCGCGAATCGTTTTTTTTTTCAATTATACAGTCTCGCAAATGGTTACATTGTCCGACATGATTATTTAGAGTAATTCACAGCTAATAAGAAAATTCTAACAAAATATCAACGCGAAGCGACGATCCACTGCAGTGATTAAAATAAGTAAACTTGTTTTCTGAATACCCACCTTCAATTAATTTGTTGTGACATACCCACAGCAAAATAACAAAAATACGTTGTTTGTTTAAAAGATTAGAGTGATTGATTTATACAATAATTTAGATTTCTCTCGCAGCAAATGACTAACTTTTCGAATGTGGTAACATTAGTTATAACAATGGTTTGACAAAAAGAATCTTCGGTAAACTGTTTCCAGACGAAACGTGCATTGGAGCTATAGTATTTAGATGAAATGTAGCATCGAGCAAACGTACTTCAATGTATTAAACATAGTACAAAATAAAGTATCAGCGTAATGAACTTTCGATGACTCGTCGTAGATGAAATGTTATTAGTTGAAACCTGTTTCGAAATTGCGTAGGGAACCCAGTAGTAGGTAGTCACTAATTACAAAAAATCAAAAAGCAAATAAGAAATGAAATTCATAGGTTCTAGATATATTATGTACTGTATCCGTTTTATTTATGGTTTACGCAAATACGACCACATTTAATCATTTTGTGAGAAGCTAAAGTAGCTTCCTATACGGCACCGCCGTAACTTGCGATTTCTTTCTTTTCTTTTTTCCATACTGAAGGATCCAGTTGTACTGGAGTATTTGAAATGTAAATTACAATTCCTCTGCGATATTCAAAAGCGCAATCCTTGCTCTTCTGATACTCTCTGTTTAAATCTTCCACTTCACCGCACTGGTTTTCTCGCCAACTCTTTCTCTTTAATGGCAGCAAGGCTGTGGAATGATCTTCCGGTCGATATCAGACGAAGCTCCAACAAACCTTCCTTCAAAAAAGCTGTTCGAGAGCATTTTCTAAATTCTTTAACTCATTTCTTTTTTCACCGGTTACTTTTGCGAGTGAGTTTGGTAGGTACTTGATTGAAATTTTTTAGTCAAGTACGTTCTGCAATCTTGTTGTTGTTGGTTTTTAGTATTTCACAAAAGTTTTGAGTTTCGGTATGTGAATACTAGTGGGTAAAATTGGTTTTTTAATAAGAAATGTAAGTGTAATGTTGTTGTAAATTTTTATGCACCGCCATCAGTTTTTATAACAATTTTTCGGGGTAGACTGGTAGATAAAGCTACAAAGCTTTAAGTCCACCTTTGTACTATTTAGTGCATAAAGTATTAAATAAAATAAAAATTCTATAGGTTCTAATATTTTTTGGTAACCAATTAGATATTTAAGTGTTAAATTATACGCTCATACCGCACACCTATTCTAGCCATTTAAACAAAGTTTTATCCATTACTTTTACGCTAGAAGATTTTCCTAACACCACTTACAGAAACTTAGATCTTTCTGCCCTTAACGTTAAGTCGGCTTGTACTACATCCATTTAGAAATATGTGTGTCATTTTGTAAGCATGGTAAATAAGAATACTAACAGCCTTAAGTACAATGACTTGGTGCTATATTCCTACCTGCACAAAACCACCCGGGTCATTGTCATTATCTTATCATTTTTTCAATTTCTATTGAGAATAATTGGGATTACATTCTTCGGATTGTATACCTCGTAATGTTTAAAATGTTATTTAATAGCTTTCGTACCACAAATAGGAACTAAGGTCAACCCTACCAATTTTAACAACTGTCCTGGGAGAGTCCCTAAGTCCTGCAGTGGATTGTTATGGGCTGCAATGATGATGATGATGATGATGATGATCTGTTTATCTAGTAAGAATTTTATAGTTTGTCAAGATGGGCCGAAACAAGTATAAACGTTTCTCATTTCTGAGCAAAAATTTACAAGTAACAGTCAGCAGGAGTCGAGTTGCTATTCATATTTAATGTTTTTTATTTTCAATTATTGTTACTGTAAGTCGTATAAAAAAATGAAAACTCTTTATTGCTTATAATTACATAAAGAACAATTACAGAAGAAAATAAATATACATTGCAAAAGCGGGTAAAAAAACAAAAAAAAAATTAAGCTCTATTGAATACTGAGGAAGTGCTTCTTCAAACGTTTTTTGAAGGAGCATGATGTCCGAGAATTCAGAATGTCGTCCGGTAGTGCATTCCACAGGCGCGTAGCAAACACCCAGAATGACTTTCCGTAACCCGCTGAGCCGTGAGACGGAATCGCGAGTAGAAGTTCCCTGCGGGGTCATAATCGGGGATTGGCGGATAGACGGTAACTGAACATCTTGCGCAAATAGATAAGGGCAGTGGGATTAAAAAAGGTATTAAACAGTAGCCCAAGTACATGGCATTCCCTCCGTCGCCGTATAGGCAGCCAATTAAGTTTACGTCTATATTCAGACACATGGTCGAACTTACGCCGCCCAAAGACATACCTGATGCAGAGATTCTGCAATCGCTCCAGCCGAGAGAGAAGCTCCACAGTGGGGTCCAGGTAAACGACGTCCCCATAGTCCAAAAGCGGGAGAATGAGGGAATTCATCAATAGTAACTTCGTTTCAAAAGGCAAAAAGTGTTGCGCTTAAGAAAGCGAGTGGAATGACGCAAAAGCCTTGCGGCTAACCTCGATAATGTGCGTCGACCAGGACAGTGTTTGGTCGAATATGACCCCCAGGTTCCTAACTGAGTCACTGAACTCTATGACTATGACGGTGCCATAAAAAAATAATTTCGTCTGAGCAACACTCCTAAACTCGTCGTTGTATATCATGTATGATAAATATTTGTCTATGTTCTTTCTTTATTGTTTTAACCGTTTTATTAGATGTTACTGGATGCGTTAGTTATTTATTGCTATTTATATTTTATGCAGATTAAAGGCTGAAGATCAGTCAAAGCGGAGATGAAAAAATGAAAAAACTACCACCGCAGAAGCCTGGTTTAACGCCTCGGATGATGATGATGACACATTAAAGGCCGCAGCTGGTTAAAGAAAGACAAAGTTCCGTCCAATATTTTGAGCAAATTAATCTTAACTGATTGGTTACGACCAAGTTTTAAAAAAATACCCAGTGGAGTTTAAAAGTAATGTATGAAAATTAAAAATGTTAGTGCTATATAAGTAAAATAATGGATTCAACCTTAGCTTTCATTTAGCACAATATTTAATGTAGAAATAAAAATATATATATAAATACAACAAAAATATATTTTTATTTCTCTGTTTGAATATTTCCATTTGAAAAAATATGAAATAAAAAATTGACAAAATAAAATTCGAAAGAATTAACAGTAAAATAGAAAGTATCTTATTAAAACTACCTATGTAGATACTTTTTGTAAGTCAGAGTTGTAATCAGTTGAATCAGTTGCAGAGATTTGAAATAGATGATAATTATTTATTCAATATCTTCAGTCTTCAATCGAATCAGCTTGAAATACCAAATAATATCCATTTATGATCGTTCCACATTTACAGGCTTACGAAATATTGCTCATTTAATATTATTAAAGTTTGGACCTTTTACATCCGAATAGATTTGTTTACAAAAATATGGTCTTATTATAAAAATTTACATGTTCCAAAGTATTTTGTGTTACAATAAATTTTATACATGTGTAAAAAAACGTTTAAGTATTACTTTATTTTGCGTAAGCGTTTTACTAATTCGTCGACAGTCTTGTCATTACGGGGAATTGCTGATAACAATGCCAAGCGCGCCTTAAGCCACGCCTCGTGCCCGCGCTCGCCCCACCACTGCGCTCGGGATAAAACAGCCTGTGCCAAACCAGTGGAGTTATTCGTGCCCCACATCCCAAGTGGACCACATTTGTTATTGATTTCGTTTTTTTAGGTGAGATAGTCTTTTCAAGATAATTATAACAAAATATATCCGTATACACAACAGAACACGACGGTCACAGGCGGGAGGACACATCATTCTGTAAATATTTGTATTCTGTTTATATTTTTATTTATTTTGTAATTTGCGATCTAATTTGATAGCGACACAAATTTTACATGTAGCGAAACAACATATAAATGTAGTTTCGCTTGACGTAGATATCCTAATAATATTGATAGACGTAATTGTTACTCTTTAGTCAGAACTATAATTAATATATAAAATACTTATATCGGATATTAATAGTATTGATATCCAAACCAACTTATTAGTAAATATTAATAATTTTTTTAAACAACATACGCAGTAAGAATTTGGAAAATATTACAAATATTATAAAAAGAAAACTTTTGTATATTGCAATAATCTCATAAGCGTCTGAACTGAAATAAAAGATTAATCTGAACTCATATTTTTAGTTTGTTGTCTCTTTCTTCGCCTTTCTCCACTAGCTCTCCGGTTGACTGGTAGATAAAGCTATTAAAGTTTAAGTCCGCCGGTGTACAGATTTGTGCATTATCTAAGAAGAATAAAAAGTAATCCAAAAGGAGCGTAAAAAATATTCGTAGGAATCATGCAAGACACCAATTTAAAAATACGCTGCCTTGACAGGAGTATTTCTGCCAGGCTAAATTGTATTTAAGCCAGCTAAAACTGAAAACTAATATTGAGCCAACACAGTAAACAACTAATTACAAATATAAATACCAATTTTAAATTCACTGTAACAGATTTTAAATTCGTGACATATCGTTGTAAATTCTGATAAATATAAATTTTTTAAAATTTGTGTTCCTATACAAAATACTCAGCCAGATAAATAGCATTTTCTTATCAATTTTCATTATCAATATTTTCTACTGGAAACAAACATATTATGAAAAAGTATTCATATTTCCAATAACATACCCGGCTCAATGTTGCCACGGCCCGTAGCCCTATTTTTCTAAATGTTATTTGTAAACATTATTTTGTGTTTTATGACGTTCATAAGAGTTTTGTAAACCTAAATTGAATAAAAATTATTTGACTTTGACTTTGACATATTTCTGTAATTATTTCTATTTAATATTTAGATTTTTAAGTAAGCATACTTACAATATATTTTATGCCATAAACGGTTAAATATATAAAAATCATAGATGGTATAAGACGACATTGCGCGGGAGTCCATTATTTATTATGATAGAATATTCTTGACTAATGTTGTAAAAGAGGAGCGAACAAGGTACTTAGGTACGTGTCAACGTGTATTCTGAGTGTGGATAGCAATAGACAAGCATCATTATAGCGAAACTTTACGTGAAGGTCCCATTAACAATTTTCAATGAATGCCTAAATTCGCCATCGTGATGAATACAGATACAAGTATTTAAGTAGGTAATTTTTAGTGTTGTGGTACTACACTAAAAATTTACAAACCTTTAAGAGGCTAATAATTAATATATTTTCAACAATGTTATATACCTGTGTTTACAAATAAAGACATTATGAATTATTATCAATTATAAACGTAATATGACAATGAAAACGAAATAACTTTCAATCTCTTCAACACATGCATTTCACCGCTGCCTCCCGGAATGGTGCCCAGAAAGCTGGCTGCGTTGCCTTGTTGAATAGCGATGCTAATCCGTTGCCCAAGGAACAAGCCAGCTCTCCGGTCACCAGTGTTGTCATTTAATGTTTTGGAAAGTTCTATAAAGAACATGCACCAGGGCACCACGGTCCCAACGTTTCCACACCAAACGGCTGAAATACGAAGTCTTGCGCTAGACTTTCGTATTTACTCCGCTTGAGGTCTTCCGCAGCTGAGGCCGCAACCCCAGCGCAGCTGGCAGCGGAGGCCACATGCGAAGGCGCCAGTTACCAAGTTCAATAAAATAATAATAATAATCTTTGTTGACTTGACTGATCGTTATAAAGATAAAAAATACGTCTTACAAATACGCTTTATTTAAACATGATAGTAAACAGAAACCCTACGATTAATTGTTCACATATCGTCGTAGTAAACATTTGACAGCCTTTTATGTAATTAAAATGTGATTATATCTTCTGTGTGTGAGTGAATCTTCTGAGTGATTTTGGTGTTTTAATTGGTATGTGTAGAAAGAACGCGTAACTTATCTTGTAAAAACAGCAAGTTTTTACAAATTTTATTATTATTCTACTTTATTTTATATATTTTTTTATTACTTTATAACTGATCTGACAAAACTATAAAATAAAGTTTAGTGGTTCTAATATTTTTCTTACAAAAAAATTATGATACATTTTATGATCGTTATAACGATCGGTAGCAAAATGGGGATGCATTTTAAATTTTGAGACCCAGGCGTTCTAAACCATTTTCACAATCAAATTGGGACAACTAAATTATTGTGCCCTATTGTCAAGATATACTGTAGATATAGTATAACCATGTTAGCACCTTGCTGTCGGTAGTTATCTCTTAGAAAATAATGGTTAAATAATGGTTTATTATTTAGGTACTTGAAAACTCTGACTATCATAGAGCTCGGCCCTTAACCCCTACTATTTTTTGTACTGTCCTCGATGTCCTCTCAGCTTAAATACCGGCCCATACCACCTTGGCTCATGGAATACGCTGATAACATCGTATTAGTAAGCAGGGGCTTAGATATGAACTTGAGACTAAAGTAAAGGCATGTAAGGAAGTCCTAGATAACGGCGGTTTGAAGCTGAACATCTTCAGAACAGAGTATATGGCTAGCTGCAGCGTGGATCTTAAAACCATTTGTATATGAAAAAAATACAAGTTATTCCACCTGGACGTGACAGTGCAGCACCTGCAGGAGACGGGTGTCGGGCGTACTGTAAACGTCTTGTGTGACGAGAAAGACGACGTGGGGCAAGCGGCGAGGGATAAATTCTATAAATGAAAGTGCATGGTAGCAGCTGAGGAAAGCAACCAAAGCCATAAACATACTAATGGAACTAAACGAAAATATCACAGAAATGAGGTAAGTGATGAATTTACTTACGAGTATTTGTACTTATATGTATTTTTCTATTATATGTTAAAATACTTTATTTCATTACTTTGCTGTTTAACCTATTGTATACCTTAATTTACATATTTAGGAAGAAAATGATACTAAGAAAGCCAAATACTCTAGACTAATCAAACGAAACGTCGAAAATCTGAGAGCGAAAGTGACCAGTCAGATGAATCCGAGAGTGGTGAGAGTGAATCTGAAATGTCAGATTTATATGAACAAGACGTAAAACCTGAAAAGCCAAACTCATGAAACCAAAACGTCATCAGTGTCACGGTCTCAAATTCAAATAAAAACTGTACCATTTAGTTCCAGAAGCTATAATTCTTCTGAGTCTGAACATTCTACAAACAAATCATCCTCCAAAGAAAAACAACAAACAACACACAGAGAAATAAGTTCTTATTATGCAGATAAGAGTAGCAGCAGTTTTGACCACGGACAAAACCGCAATCCCAAATCAAAAACCTAGTAAGAGCTGATCACCAGCCCAAAACACAGCAAAGCGCACGTACTTACTGTGTTTTGGATTGGGAATTGTCACTTGCTAGGTTTTTTAATTGGGAATTAACATGTTCATAAAACTGTAATATCACACACCCGTTGGAGTACCTATCTCCATGAATTAGGGTTTAAATTAGTGAGGAAACATCAAATTTGCGCTATTCTTTCGGGGAGAGGGGCGGGGCGTCGTGTGCCTCCATTTCAAGCGTCGCGCCGATCCCCAGTGCGGCGTATGAACGGGACTCAGGACGCAGGACGTGATTTTGTTGTCTGCACGCGCTCGCCTCCGCACGCGTATTTAAGCAATTTTTCTTTTGAACAATTTTTAAGTAGGTACTAAACTAGAAGCAGAATGAGTAGATGTAAAAGAATCCTTGACGCTGCCCTCAAAGAGAACCCTAATGATATGATTTTAAGTTTGGGAGGAAAAAATAATTGCAGGTTAGTACCTATTAAATACAATAACTATTCAGTTTAAGCCTGGCCGGCGCTGAAGAAGCACGTCCACGAACACCACGCCAACGAAATGAAGATGTTGCGGTGGATATGTGGCATTATGCGACTTGATCGAGTGCGTAACGAGTATATCCGTGGCAGCCTTGCCGTGAGAGATATCGCGGATAAGATCGAAAAGGCTTGCCTTCGCTGGTTTAGTCACGTGTTGTGTAAGCCCCTTAGGTACGTGGGAAATAGGTGCCTAAACCTTCCGGTATCAGGAAATAGGTCCCGCGAAAGGCCCAAGAAGCGATGGACTGACATCGCCGCATCTGATGCGAGAACCAATGGTTTACGACGCGAGGATGCCCAAGACCGGGCGATATGGAGGAAAATGAGTCGGAAAGCGGACACTGGCAAACGCCGGGACTGACCGCTCGGATGATGATGATGACTATTTACTTTAAATATTCGTACCCTGCATGCATATTAAAATTGATTTTATTTAGTGTTAGTTGGTTTTCCTTTGTTGTTAAAATGTGTTTTCTTTAACTTGCTTTAACACTTCTAACCTAATGTGAAGTTCTGTTTATAACAAGTTTGTGGTCCATTTAAGCTCAATGATGGGGGATGGCTAAAGATAAATTATGCATGTTTGGATTTAGTGAACCTAGAAGAAGCACGTATTATGTGACAATGTCAGCTCTCTTCCGAGCACGCTTTATGAGATGCAGCCCTGTGACAGACAGACGGATAGACAAACAGTGGAGTCTTAGCAATAGGGTCCCGTTTTTTACGGAACCCTAAAATTGGACGGTTTTTTCTTGTTTCTTTCAGTTTGGGTGAAGGCACCAGTATACGTCAGATGAGAGAAGCACATCAGATGCAGGCACAGAAAGACTCAAATGATTTAATTACTCTATCTGACCTCGAACAAAGTTGTGACGACTCTGTCGCTGATCCCGATTTTATCCCAGATATAATTTCTGATTCAAAATCCTCCGACGAAGATAGCCGTATAAATATTCGAAATTTTATAAGGACTAAAGTAAACTTTGCACAAATATCCGAAGAAAACATTCCTTGCGAAACTTCATTTACACTTTCTTCAACTTTACCTTCGAAGGCATTTAATTTTATAGCCGCTTATCCAGGACCTGTCATTTCTGCTGATAATTATAATCCTAATATAGATAACCTGACAATCAATGAAACTACGTCCCCAATAGAACAAAATGTATTAAACCCCATGCCATTAAACATAATAACAAATAATAAAATATCTAAAGACTGTAAATGTACACGAGAATGCATGAAATTCACACCTGAGGAACGCCATAATATTTGGAATAATTACTGGGATTTGCCTTGTAAATCCAGACGCCCATTTTTGACTAAATGTGTCACAATTCGTTCAGTAAAAAGACATAAGACCAATCATGATTCTAATGTTTATATCAAAAATCTCGGTACTACGCTCTTCCCAAAATGATCAACGGTAATCAAACATATCAGCCAGTTTGTCGACAATTCCTTCTAAATACACATGGATATACGAACGATTCGGTGATAACATAATTGAGTAAAGCTACGAAGACTGGCGCATTGGCTTTAGAAGAAAAAAGAGGCGGTAAAAGAAGAGTGGTTGAAAGACAACCCATACAAGAGCATATAATGAGCTACCATCCAATTCAGAGTCATTACAGAAGACACAATGCACCGATCACACGCTACTTACCACGCCATTTGACGGATGTACACGGATTTCCACACTAAGTATCTTGATTCTGATTGTGGTATCGAAACATATAGAAAGACAATGAAAGATATGAAAGTTTCTCTTTTCATGCCTAAAAGCGACACGTGTGTAGAGTGTGAAATATTTAAGAAAAGTGATAGTACATCCACTCAAAACGATGTTTATAATGAGCACAAAATAAAAGCTGTATCTGCTATCAATATGTACAAATCAGAATCCCAACTTATCAACTGCGTTCATACAAAATACTACTCAATGGACTTACAAAAAGTTATTCTGCTACCTGAAATGCCAAACATCAAAGAATCACATTTTATGAGTAGACTGATCACGTTCAATTTAACATTTGCTCCAATTCAGTCAAAGAGTAAGGATGAAGCTGTTTGTGTTCTATGGCACGAAGCTATAGCCGGACGCGAAGCTATAGGGGCATTTATGGATTCAGAAAGAAACGTGAAGAATTTCCATTTTTGGGCAGACAATTGTACTGCCCAAAATAAAAACTGGTATCTTTATACCGCTTTGGTAATTATTTTGAATAGTTGCCAGAATGGAATTGAAAATATAACATTAAGCTACCTAACTAAAGGACATACTCACATGAGTGCAGACTCAGTGCATGGAAATATAGAAACAAAGATGCACCGTAATCAGGCTGTGTTTGATTTTGAGGACTTGAAAAGTTTAGTCCGCCAAGCACGAATGAAAATAAGGATTGTAGAGCCTCAAAATCACTACGAGTGGCCGAAAAATAAAAGGGAGCCGCGAAATATTACTGACCCTTTAAAGAATTTTCAGTTGAACCCAATCGTTCAGGTCAAATTTGTTCGAGGTATGCGTCAAATGTTGTACAAAACCTCTTTTAACGAGCCGTTTGTTCCTTTGGAGTTTATTATTAAAAAATTTGACCCTTCAGTGTGGCCCGCATCCAACAACGAACCTCGTGGCATCAAAACATCAAAAAAGGAGGAAACAATTAAAGAGCTGGTGAATTTGATGCCCGAGTCCAGAAATAAATTTTGGATAGATTTACCTGTAAATGACAGGTCCCTGGACTTAATAACCGAATGATTAAGTGTACACACACGCTATTTTTATTTTCGAGATTATCTGCTTTTATAATGTATAATGTGGAACTTTTTACGTTTAATTATTTTACCTTCTAAGATGATTCTTGAACAATAAATACGGTTGATACTCATAAATGTGTTTTACTGCAGTTTTTAGATACGAATCTCATACTGTGTTTTGGTTTGGTTTCCATTTGCCATGGTTAGTGTTGGATCCCATTTCAAAAATAGTAACTGTTATAAAACGTGCACCGAACTATATTTTTAAACTTTTAGTATACAAAACTGTAGACAGTAATGTTATTTACCATCTCCAAGAGTCATATTGAGCTTTACATTCATATTTTGGTAAGGCATAAGAAAATTGGGTTATTTTGCTCCCCTGTAAAATTTGTTCCATGTCACCTACTGTGTTTTGATTTGGGACAGCCATATTGTCTCGTGCTTTTGTAGGATCTATTTAGCTGTTAACGTGCAAAATCTGATACTTCTCTGGCGATACGTTGTCTCTGTGTGGTTCAATAAGAACCCTTCCGCTTTATCAGTGCGTCGCACCAAAAAAGGCTTGTCAATAAGCTAATTACTATAGATAAATACTCTGTCCGTCCGTTCGGGAGTTACGATGCTACAGACAGACAAACAAAGCCACATATACAAAAATACACAGATTTACACTTCAAACATATTATGACGAAATTAATTGCTCTTCCACTTTATGTTTTGTTTAAACTTTTCAGCAAACTTGATCGTGGACGGGGCCATTGTGCAATGATTTTGATCTCATCTCAGCAAACTATGCGGTGGCCATCTTGGCTTTAGCCTGTAGATGTCTAATGATTTTGGCTTGGAGTAAAAATATTTTATGTGTTTTGAAATCTATCGTATGACACTCGCTGACAGCTTTATATTTACCTGACAGCCAGGTGACCCACTAATCGTCTACCTATTCCTATCTATCTATCTAATATAGTATAATTCGTATTGGAAACTATATATAAATCAAACCAAACCGAAGGAAAAAAACCTTCTGAGGCATTGGGGCCCGTCCGGATCCATAATATTTAAAAAACAAGAAGTGACGAAGGTAAGAATCCAGACACACGCCATTGCCCCCTGCTTTTCATTCGGAAACCATCATTACTTTTATCATTTGGGTGTCTATATATCAAAAGGACATTCCCCAAAATCTATTAGAATCAAATACATTAAGTAATCAACATAGTCTGATATACAGAATAAACTTAATTTTCCAGGGAGGAATGATGGGCAATCAGAGCCTGAAGGGCCAAATCCAAAGATACCCATAAAAAGTAATAAATATAACAAATTGAAAATAAAAAGCATCAACATGCTACACAAAAATGTGTCTAAAAAGTGTGCCTAATAACCGTAAGTACTAACACAAGTCAAGGCAAAACTCTATATACTATTATATTCAATTTAAATTAAACACATTAGTAAAAACGTAGTTACATTAAATACAGAATTAACATATTTTCCAGGAAATAATGATTGACAGTCAGAGCCTGAAGGGCCAGATCCAAAGATGCCCATAATAAACTAATAAAAGTGGAAAAATTAAGAATAAAAGTGTCAACGTGTTGAAAACAACGTTTAAACAGGAGTTTTCCCAGCCTTCGGCCATGGAGGTGAATAGATTGTAACGTGATGTTACTATGAGAAATTAAATCGCCAAAATTATTATGTGTGCAGTATAAATCTAAAGTATATGCTACGATGCATCAATTACTATCTCCGAAGACCCAGTTCTAAGAATATGCACCTAGTCGCATGAACCTACTCCTATTAAAATCCCAAGCTGATGTAGTCGCTTAACCAGTTCGCAAACCGGTACTTTCGGTCTGCGTTGAAAAGTGAAATAAGTGTTCCCGCCCGGACAGAAGGTTATGTGGACAAACTCTTTTTTTATAACTGTTGTGCTTTTGTAGATTATTTTGATAAAATTCCTTGTTGTAGATAGATTACAGATGGACTGAATACTATACCCACTACCCTGATTCTTTTGTTTTCTTTGCTCAAGGGGTCGGCTACCGACCTCCAATTAATCTCTCATAAAAATAAGCTTGCTACTGACCTTTAACAGAGCATTCCTTATTTTACAACTGAACCTGACCCACTGCTAGCAGACCGTTACGTTACAAGCAACACCAGATTTCAAAGAGAGATAAGGTGACATTTTATTTAATTTACATAGGCAAAGCCAACAGCAGTTGTTACAAATAAAATAGCCAATTATAATCAATTATGTAATTGATATAAAACATAATAAACTATCGTTTCAAATATTTGGATTTGGCTGTAAGTATGATCGTCTAGTTATTGATGTGTCGATGAAATTTCCGGTCCCAAATTTGTGCATATATATTTAAAGTCATCATAGGGAATATGTAAATTTATACTAATTAACTCTGTAAATCAACCTCATAGATATTTGGAAAAATATCCGCAAATGATTAGAATGTAATTCATGTAAATAAGTAAGAATAAAATCGAATATCAAAATCCGCAGAAATGATAAAGATGATAAAAGTATAATTCACGCAAATCAAAACAGTCAAACGAAAGAAATCAAACAAAGTATAAGAAAGAAATCTCTCGAAACCGCAACAAATTCTTCTTTCTTTTGTGGCCACCCTATTCCTAAAGTTGTGAAATCACCTGATGTTATCCTTACCTAAATAATATGGAATAACAATATATTTGGAGTCCATGACCAAATTGCTTATGGATTTAAAAGACACTGAAAATAAATTCAATTCTTTAATCGAAAACCAATTTTGTAACTGCGAGTTTTCACAAAAAAATACACATGGTGCATTGGCTCGGGATATGGAGGGCAGCAGACATGTGAATATAAGTATGACGGTGGCACTGCAAACGGAAAGTTTATGTTCGACACAAAATATAGTTCAATTACAGCGAACCATATTATTTTCTGATGGTTATGGCCGACATCTAGGACCACTATTAACCATGTATACCAGTAATAATGTGATCAACTACTGCTATCCCGGTATATCATTACATAGCCTGACATCAAAAATAAGTGACCATAAATTTAATAATAGTGACACCGTAATAATTACAATTTCCGAAAGACTTAAATTGAATAAACATGACATATTTAATTTTTATAATACTCTGAATTCTATAATAAATATTGGAAAAGTAATAATATGTTGTTTCACATACTCCAATAATTTTAATTCTTGGCAAACTAAAAAAAACTGTTACCTTAATTACTTATTACAAACTCAAACATGTAAAAGCAATAAAATAAAATATTCAGCAATTTAGTTACAATAAACGTTACGTTAATTTATCCATTAAATATAAAAAGACACTTGCTAAATAATTAGCATCTCATATTTACAATCCTGACAAAGTAAATCATTCCAATTCCACTGACATGACAAATAGTACAATTAGTACTTCTATTATACCAATGAATTTCAACTGTAAAATATGACAACGGCTGCTCTAAAACAAACTATATAAATGTAATGTATCAAAACATCCAAGGGTTAAATAACAATAAGCTAGAATTAAATTTATTCTTAATTGATAGGAATGTAGACATTATGTGTATATCTGAGCATTGGCTTACAAAGTCATCTATATGTCCAAAATACAATAGCTTTAGTGTTATCAGCAACTATACAAGGCAGAATGCAATTCATAGTGGCTCACTGATCTTAGTAAAAGATTCCCTTAAAGGTAAAGATAGAAAAGATATAGTCAAACTATCTATAGAACGAGCTATGTGAAATTCATCTAACAAACCGTCCCCGGGGGGTGCCGTTGTTTCGTCGGCCCGTCCCGTTAGCGCGATTCAGGATCGCGCGCCGGTGACGCGGCCTCGCTGCTGGGCGTGGGACGGGCGGTGTAGCGCGGCGGCGTGGGGGCCGTGCGGGTGCGCGTGTTAGATATTAGAATTATTTAATGTTGATTTGATGGTTTATTTATTAGAATATAGTTTGTAAATATTTCCCTTTAAAGTATTTACGTATAGTAATTAATATTCTGTGCAGATTTCAACGTTTCCGAACGAAACGTTTGTTCTTTATTTCGGAAAGAATTTCTTTAACAGATTAAGTACTAATTAAATAAAAGTTATATTTCTAATTGAGTAATAAATCTTATAATTATTAACGATAGTTTTAAAAACTATTTCAATGTCTTTAGTTAAGTATTTTGGCACAATAACTTCATATTTAACTGGCAGTGTATAACGTCCTATGATTGGTTGAAATATGTACTGGCTTCCAGCTTCCGGCTAAACGTTGGGTATTTAAACCTAATTGAATCTCCAGTTTTTGCTCCAGACCAGCCACAGAGTTAAGTATAAACTTGCATTGTATTGCTTTGGTGCCTATTGCTGATTTGTAAATAATTTATATGTGTAATCCTCGGGCGATATAATAGCCGCTATACTTCATTTTGCTATATTTTATTATGTTTAGATTATATTAGCATATTGTCCATGTAATTTGTTAAGTATGACTGCTATCCTATATAAATAACTTATCTCATTTGATCTGATCTCAGTGTTTGAATGTGAATATCCTTTCCTGAATAAATAGAAATTTATATTTAACTAATGTGCCCTATTTTTCATTTTATTCAACTTTCTAACCTTAGTTACTAGGCCAACCTAATTCATATCCCCTAAATACTTAAATTTACAAATTAGATCAGTACACTGTATCTATTTTTCTAACACGCGCGTAACGCGCGGCGCGGCGCCAGTCCCCGACGTCTCGCTCGCCTACCGGACGGGTGACCGCTGCTCGATGACTCGGCGGCGGTCCGGGGTTGTGACGCTTCGTTTCAAAATATTTATTTAATTTACAAAATAATAAATTTTCGCTGCCACGAAGAAAAGAAGCTAATGCCTGACGATCTATAAAAACAAAGTTGAAAAAAGACTTTACTACGGCCGCCATATAGCTCCCCCCAGAGCCCTTCCCTACGAGCGATAATAGTCGGGGAAATGAACGGACCGATCAGATCGTGTCTTCCTTACGCCATTAGGTGGCGCTCAGGTACAGGTACAGGTCAGGGTGCTTGAATTAGGGATGACGTGATCTAGCAACAGGTATGCTGGTTCAATCGATCAACCGATAGCAATTTGTAAACGTCATCGGTCTTTTCAAGAATCTCGAATTACCAGTCGAGAACCAGTATAAGGAGGCTGCAAACTAGCTCGTACCGCATCAACCCTCAGAAAGGCGTGACTTGATGTTAGCAGGTCTTTGAAAATGAACGTGGAATGGTCACGATGACATGTCGCATGAACGTCGTGTAATCGGTCAGATCGTTGGTTCCAGTTGTAACGTAGCAAAGCTGCATGGCAGTGTCAGGTTCAGTTGATAAGGAAAAACTCAATTAGAGGTCTGTAAAGCATCGAAAATTAAACCTTTTCATGGATATGTCGCAGCCATCTGGTTTATTTAGTTATATTAGATGGCTAGACCGTTAATTATACGCTGGCATTCAATTAAGTGGCTAATGAACAGCCAAGTAGTTGAATGTAACATTCACCTAATTGGCTGAACGTCATTTAGCCGTTTTCTTAAAAGGGATGAAGATGTTTTGGATTGTTTTAAATGATAGCCTTACTCAATATAAAAAAATACTACTAAATTAGTAATAAAAATCACTTATATTTAATAAATAAAATTAATAGTGGCAACAAATTCAGTAAGTATAAAATTGTATCACGAGTACATATAACATTTAGCAGACATTTGTTTCTTATTATAAGTATAAAAAGATAATGAACCTAATTAAATTAAATATCTTAATTCTTACTTGCAAACATGTAGGTATCACATTTTAAATTAAGTCAAAACAAACAAAAATGCTAAAACTTGCTGTTCATAAATACCAACTTAATTGACACAAATTTGATGAAATATTGTTGTATTAGGATTTTTAAAACGTTTCGGTAATCCCGCTGCTGCCATGCACTAATAACTCCATTCCATTAGTTGAAACTATCCAATGCGGTGAGGGAAAACATCGTGATGAAACCTGCAAATTCAGGCAACGGAATTTGTAACCATCACGGTCACGGAGGTCAGATGGTAGTCGCTCCACTGTAATTACATGAGCGCCAAATCCTGGATCATCGTCAAGGCCCGGGGTCGGATAGTTTACGTGCAGCTAGCGCCCACCTCATCAAGTATAGCTCCACCTCAGTAAGTTTATTTTTCTTAATGAGATGGGCGCCTTCGCGGACTTGCAATAATAGGGCGATGTATTGGCTCCCATTTATTTTGCCGTCGGCGAAGAGCTCCTTGGCCTGAGACATTATGTTGCATAATGCCTTCCTGTCGGCCTCGATGTCGATTTCGTTGCTACCCAATACTCCAATGTCTTCATTGGCGAACAGCCTGGAATTGATAGAGCATGTTAGATAATCTGTGTAGTGAATCCTAATCTATAAACAGAATGTTAGATTTTCTGGAAGTTATTGAACAGAGTAAGTTCGTTGTAAAGTAAATGGTAAAATATGTTATTTTACATCTTAATAATAAGTGCCCATTGCCTTCAATAAATCCCAATATGAGCCATTCAAACAAACGTATGCAAATTTGCTTAACACCCTCACAAAACCCAAAAAATACTTACATATCAAATTTATCGGGTTTAGTTTTCTTTGGCTTATTTTCCCAGACGTCTGTGAACGACCTCTTCTGGGAATGGGAGAGTGAGGGTAATGATGGGACGGGGGCTGGTGCGCGGGCGTACCGTGCCAACCGCGGGTCACGACTTACTGCCGCCACATTGGCATCAGCTGGCGCGTACCGACGGCTGTTGTTAGCGGGGGCGCGTCTTGCCAACCTGGGGACGCAACTTGCAGCTGCCGAATTGGCGCCGGCTGGCGCGTACCACCCTCTATTATGGAACGGCTGCAACAAAGAACACCACTATTAGCTTATTCGACCCCTAAACTCCTAGAAAAGTAAGGAACTAGATGACCGTATGGTGGTAGGGAACAGATGCTTGCAAGAGGCACAAAAACCATAAATATATACAATAGCATAAAAAATGAAACGCTGACTAAGCCGTGTGGTGTCCGGTATGGGGTCCGAGTATTGTATTGTCACAGAAGGAGAACATTATTTAGAGGCAAGCCATCGAGGTCTTCCGCAGACCACAATCATGCGTCAGATACATCCCATACGTAGATAATAAAAAAAGTAAGTCATTAAAGGAATATTGCAAGACACATAGAGCCAAAATATTACTAAATATTGTAGTATAGTAAGTTATAAAAGGCGGCGAAGGAAATTAAAACACTTACCGGTACCCACTGAGAATTTACGGGTAACGGGGCGGGCCCCGGCATTGGGTTAGCCATGGCGGCAGGAGGGGGCCCGGCCATCGGCAGCACAGTGGACACCTGCAACAATGTATGGTTACATGTTAACGATTTAAACAGAAAAATGACACATGTTTATTTCCATTAAATTATTACATTGTTAAAGCAATTTAAGAATAGCTATGTTCAATATTCATAAAGGTTTGTACAAAATTGTAAATACCACAATAACTAAAGAAAGCTTGTAAAGGCTGTTATTAAATACTAACTTTAAAAACAATAACAGTATTACAATAGGTTCGTCATCTATTACATCCAAGAGTACCACCACACTAAGAAGAAAATTTTAAGCATTAGTTATAAAATTTTATTTATTTTGAACGATCATAATTTTAATATTAAAAAAATCTAGTAGGTACAATTATTATTTATTTAACTGTTTATTGCACACAATATATTGCATGTAAACCTACCTCTAAATTTTTCTTTACCCTTTATCTCCTGGTTGACTGGTAGATAAGGCTATTTTAGCTTTAAGTCCGCCTTTGTACTATTTTGTGCATGAAGATTTAATAAATAAATAAAATAAATCTAAATATAAATTAGTAACACTTACAGAATTTTGTTGTTGGAAATATAAATACTGTTTCATATTTACACAACTTTGAAATCACCGGAGCACGATCTACTTTGTGGCAAGCCAAACTTGAAACATGCGTCCGCTCTGCACGAAGCACTAAGCACGACTGAGGTGAGGTGCAGTGGCGTGCCTAGGGGTTCAGAGTAAGGCAAGCCGAGAGATGAAGTTTGTGTAGTTTTTACGGTTATTAAAAATAAATCCATCCCCTTGCCACATTACTGATCAATCCTCACTTATCACTCTTCAGTTTTATACCAGCAATATAACTGTGAGAGAGACAACCAACAATTCAATGAGTTTGATCTATGAAATTGTCTTATAAGCGATTTACTAATCTGAGAAATAGGTATAATAGGAATACATATAAGGAAATAATTTGTTATTTTCTGAGAAATGATTAAAAACTTTACCTTTTCCATGCAAATCAAAACTTGTGCACATTTTAAATCATCACAAGGGACTTTACTTCGTCTATTGTTGATCAATCTAATTAAATCACTTTTACTACAAAACACAACACAAACTAAACAAAAAACTAATTACTTATCCGCCCAAACGGCTCAAACAAAACAATAGTGAAGTTGGTACGTATTACAGCATTCAACAAACGTACCTCCTGCGCATGCGCGAAGTTGCGATTTTCAAAGATCCGTGTACAACTTCATACGCATGCAGGGCTTAAAGTCTCGTACAATTTACTATATTAACAAACGTATAATTATATCTCATTATAGGACAGTTTTCATATGTAAGAAAGAGACATACCGGCCGGAATCAAAGCCCGCTTACAAGCCAGCGCGTGCGAGCGAGATGACTTGATGAGTCTCAATTTCCTCAACTTGCGTGTGCGTTCGGATCGTGTTTCGTAACCTAGGCGCACGATGGCGCTGCTTTGCGGCGCGGCAGTTTAAAAAGCATTAGAAGCGCGAACTTTAAATAGTTCGCGCTCGCATTATCTTTGATTTTTTATCGATAATAATTTTTATAAGGCAAGCCCGGCTCTTGGGCTTATATGACAGTAACACCACTGGGTTTAAGCTATTTAACTAATTTGGCAGGGATCACAAGCGGTCGTCAGGGATAGGGATTAACTTTGTACCTGTTTGCGGTCTGAAAGAGATTAGGGGCTTGTAACAATTCCAGGTAGCTAATCAGAACAATGGAAGCCCAAGTTTTTGTTTCTAATGCAAAATATAGATTTTTAAAATTTATAAGAATATGCTATTAAGCTGTGTGAGTTTTTTCTATGGGTACATAAAGGTATTGTATTTTTTTTTCATAAAAAATTAGAAGGAAATGCCACGAATTTAAAATTTGTTTTAGTGAATTTGAATTGGTATTGATATTTGTATGCAGTTGGCTATTGTGTGGGATCAACATTAGTTTTCTGTTATAGGTGGCTTAAATACAATTAAGACGGACAAAGATAGTAAGAAATATTAAGCACGATACATTACGCAAAATCCTAAAAAAGGTCAAACTAATAGAACGCATAAGTGATGATATTATGTTTGCAAACCAATATCGATGATAAGTCTAGAGGAATTTTCAATATCGGTTCAGACGATTCGATTACTAACAATATTCAAACTTTTTATAAAATCATTATCGAATTTCCAGGTTTCTACCCCGTAATCGCATATGTTATATTTACTAATAAGTTGGTTTTGTTAACTTTAATATGTCCGATATAAATATTTTAATATATAACGAAATAATGTTATAGACTACAGAGTAAGAAATACGATTATCAATGTTAGTGGGCCGTCTTCATAAAGGAAAATCACTACATATAAATATAATATAATTTATATGTAGTGATATAAATATTTACATAATAGGTATTAAATATTAAATAAAATAGAAACAGTATAATACTTACAGAATTACGTGTCCTCCCGCCTGTGACCTTCGCGTATTGCTTCGTATACGGATACATTTAAAAAAATTAAACTCACAGCACTTGGAAAAGCGAATAGTGACAAATGGGATGTGGGGCACGAATAACTCCGCTGGCTCGGCACAGGCTGTTTTATCCCAAGGGCAGTGGTGGCGCGAGCGCGGGCGCGGGGCGTGGCTTACGGCGCGCTCGGCATCGTTATCTTATCAGCGATTCCCCGTAACGATAAGACTCGACGAAAAAGTAAAACAGCAAATGCATCAAAATAAAGTAATACTTAAAAATATTCTTTGGCAAGCCGGTGAAATTAAGGGTAATTAAGATTATAATAAGAGATTTTATAATAAGAATCAATCCAGATACAAAATATGCAAATTTTTATAAAATTTCGTGTACCATTTTTTAAAACACTTGGTACATTACACAGTCCTAGTCGTAACGGCTATAAACTTTTATATTATATTATACAGTAACAATTTTACTTAAAAGCACCTACTTAGTATACAATATTAGGATTTGCAAAGTGCTACAAACCATACCCTGTTAATTCCACAATTTATCCTAGTATACCATGTAATTTTTTCTTAAAACTGGCTAAATTGTTATGAAACATATCTTTATCACCAAATAATAAATAATATAGAAAATGCTACACAAACTTGAAACTAAAGTAATAGGTAGCTCTTAAAACTAAATAGCATATATATTATTATGAGTTTGCAATGACAACAATTATTATCATGTTAGTTTTGCGGTGATGTGCACGGCGTTTTAGGTAATGGTCATGAAAGTATATGTCGCTACAAAAATAATCTGTAATAATAAAAGCGATAATTTTTTATGTATTACTACGTTTACAACAAACGAGACATCCCATAGATCTAAATAGGAATAAGTAGTAATAGGTACTTACACTGTATCGTGTCCCGAAACGCAGGAATATCGCTGCTCAAAAACTCAAAACGGTTGTATGTATTTCGGTTCATCTTGATAACTGTCGAAGTCCTTCTAGATGCAGAAAATACAAATACGATAAAGTACCTATCGAGCAATACTAAGGTGAGGCATTACTTTGCCGGGCAGTGACGAGCGCGCGATCGTAATTGGTGGGGATGCCTTTTGTTTCTGTTTGTGGTCCGAAAGCTATTAGGGAACACTTAACCAGGTAGAAAACCCTTTTCAATGGAATACAGTTTCAAAAGTGATAAGATAAGGCTAATGAGACGGGTGATTTTGGCAAATCAAAATATAGCACCTAGCTATTGTATATTACAAGTGTCAGTTTCATGATGGGTTTTTGATGGGTTACAAAATGCCACATTATTAATTTTAAACGGGAGTCAAGGGGTATAAGGCGACTAATAATATGTTAGGGGCAGAAGTGTTCTGCTCGTGGCAGTTATTCTTGTTGGAAAGCCAATGCTCATACATTTAAATATAAGTCGGCTATGTTGGCCAACATGCACAACTGCTGTAAGGTTGGTAGTGTCCGTTCATGTGTTGCTATGTTCGGGCGTAAGCCTTCTCTTTCATAATGGCTGCTGAGTAATGTTGAACGCTGTAAAACGTATTATCATAAATAAAGATAAAGTAACAATTACTTCCAGTATTTTATGACATAAAGTCACAGGTCATGGGCCCAGACAAATGAAAACTTCAATAACGTACAGAAATACGCAAGACCATAAAAATATAAAATCGACGAGAAAGAAAAGTGAGGTTATCCCACTCAAGAAGCACGCGGTCGCTCATAGTCGGCCAGTCATCGTCGAGAAAGAAAACTTGTTCTGGATTTTGTAGTTTGTACAAGGTCGGAAGATAAAATGGATAATAACAACGTCAACATAATAAAATTGGAGGGATCCAGAAACTGGAACCTCTGGAAATTTCAGACAAAGGTGGTGCTGCGTGGAAATGGTTGGTTGGACAGTGTCGAGGGGCGAATTAAGAAGCCAGAATCAGCAGCTGAAAGAAGCACATGGGAAGCTAAAGACGCTAAGGCGCAGACCATGTTGGTTACGAGAATGTCGGAAGATGCCATGCTGCATGTTATAACATGCACGAGTTCAGCTGAAATGTGGAGAAAACTTCACAGCGTGTATGAACAAAAGACTGAAACCAGCATACACATAGTCCAGCAGCGGTTTTTCCAGTATAAACACGAAAAAGAGCAGGATCTGTCCATTTTCCTGTCAAAAATCCAGGAGATGCAAGGCCAGTTGAAACAGATGGGCGAAGAAGTCTCTGATCGTTTTGTCATAACCAAAATCTTAATGAGTTTGCCGGAGCAATATAAACACTTTGTATCGGCTTGGGAATCTGCACCCGATGACAAACAGACTTTTGAAAACCTGGTGGCCAGGCTCCTGATCGAGGAAGAGAGGGTGAAAGGCAAAACCGAAGAATCAGAATCCCAGCAAAATTCAAATTCTTCTGCATTTCTTGTCAAAAATATAAAACCTATAAAATGTTTTAAGTGCGGCAAAAATGGACATTACCAGAATGACTGCAAACAAAATAAGAATAACAGTGAAGAAAATGGTAATCATAATAAATGTTTCTACTGTGGAAAGTTTGGACATTTCAAGGCGCAGTGTCGATTTAGAAAGAACAAATACAACAACAACAATGAGAATAAAATGAAGAGTAACGCTTTCTTAGTGTCGGATACATCATATGAGCTACATCAATCTGAATGGCTGGTGGACTCGGGAGCCAGTGAACATATGTGTCAAGATCGCTCTTTGTTTACAACATTCTCAAATGTATCACAGAAGTCTGTTGTGCTTGGTAATGGCTCAGAAATCAGTGTCCTAGGATGTGGACAGGTGGATGTACAAGTATCCAATGGGAGCCAATGGATTGATACTGTCTTGGAAAATGTGTTGTACATTCCAGATTTAAAAACTAACCTCTTCTCGGTAAACCGTGCTGTCGACAAAAGTTATGTCGTAATGACAGATGACAGTTGTTCCAAATTTTATAAATGTCATCAAGTTTGTGCCATAGCAAAACGAAGCAGTAATTCATATTACTTGGATATGCGTTGTAAAAGACAATGCGACATTGCAAGCACTGCAAAACTAGTCCAGAATGATGTAAATGAGTGGCATAAAAGACTAGATCACCAGAATTTTCCACATGTGAAAAATGTGCTGAAGAAAAATAACATTGTTGTAAAACAAAGTTCTGTCTCCCAGTGTGAAGGCTGCTTACAAGGAAAAATACATCGATTACCTTTCAGCAGAAGTGATCATGTGAGTACTAAAACTTGTGAGTTGATCCATGCAGATACCTGTGGTCCAATGGATGAGTTGTCTGTTGGTGGTTCAAGATATTATGTCATAATTAAGGATGATTTTTCTAACTTCAGGTGTGTCTACTTTGTCAAAACAAAGTCAGAGATTAAGCATTGCATTGAAAACTTCATAAATAAGGCTGAGAATGTCACTGGAAACAGAGTTAAATTTTTTCGAAGCGATAATGGTCTTGAATTTGTAAATTATGAACTGAAAGAAATATTTTTAAAACGTGGAATAACACACCAGACAACTGTGCCTTATACTCCGGAACAGAACGGGAAATCTGAAAGAGAAAATAGAACATTAGTGGAATCCGCAAGAACAATGTTACATGAAATGAACTTACCTAAGAAATTGTGGGCTGAAGCAATTAATACTGCAGTTTTTGTCTTAAATAGAACTGGAAAAAGTCCTGAAAATGAAAGATCCCCATATGAAATTTGGACAAACAACAAGTTTGATATTCACCAGCTGAAAACCTTTGGTACGCCTGTGTATGCTCACATCCCAAAGGAAAGAAGGAAGAAATGGGACAGGAAAGGTGAAAAGGGATTAATGGTAGGGTACGGTGAAGACGTCAAAGGATACAGAATATATTTTCCGTACAAGAATACGGTGGAGACAAAGAGGGATGTTGTTTTCTTAAAACAAGGGGAACTTCCTGTAAAGGAATGCATGGAAGAAGATTCTACAGTGAAAGTAGATTTGGAAAACCAATACATGCAAGATACTCTTTTGACAAGTGTCAGTGAAGAACTGTCTCCAAGCTTACAAGAAACTACTCTCACCAGTACTGATGAAGAGTATGTACTAGAGAATGACAGTGACAGTGAGTACCTACCATGCAGTGATGAAGAATGTGAGATAACAGAGACCAGCTTACCCAGAAGGGGCCAGCGTGTGAGAAAGCAACGATCTTGTTACAGGTGCAACAATGTTTACTCACAAAACAGTGAGTGTGAACAGGTCGGTGAGCATGAACCGGTCACCTACAGGGAGGCCATGCAGACAGCTGATGCTGGTAAGTGGTCTGAAGCGATAAGTAGGGAATTACAGACTCTAAAAGATAACAACACTTGGGACTTTTGTGACGCACCTGCAAATACAAAATTAGTAAGCAGTAAATGGGTTTTTAAGTTGAAAAATGTCAATAATATCAAACAGTATAAAGCTAGGTTGGTTGCTAGGGGGTTTGAGCAGCAGGATACACTAACCTTACATGACATTTTTGCTCCAGTGGCAAAGCTGTCTACTTTTAGACTTTATGTGGCCGTAGCTACTAAACTAAATTTACCTATATATCAAATGGATGTAACAGGGGCATTCTTGTATGGGGAAATAAATGAAAATGTGTATGTCACTTTACCAGAAGGTGCCTACACAGGTGACAATAACATTGTTAAGCTAAATAAGTCATTGTATGGGCTGAAAAGCTCTCCTAAATGTTGGAATATGAAATTTAACTCAGTTATCATTAAAGAAGGGTTTGTAAGGTCAAAGTCTGATTCCTGTTTATATATGAAGTTTAATGATACTGATAAAACCTTTGTGTTAATATATGTAGATGATCTTTTAATCTTTGGTACTAATGAAAATGAAATTGCAAAACTGAAATCTGTATTAAATACAAAATTTAAGATGAAGGATTTAGGTTTAATATCTGATTTTCTTGGCATAAATATCAAACAAAACTTGGAAAGTGGTACCACTGTATTGACACAAGGAGTTACTTAGAAAATATTCTTAAGAAATTTGATATGCAGTGCTGTAAGCCAATGGCAACTCCTATGGATCAAAATTTTAATACAAAGCTATTTGATAGTGATAAGAAATGTGATAAAAACATTGAAAGAATTTGTAGGCAAATTATTGGCTGCTTAATGTATGCAGTTTCAGGAACGAGGCCTGACTTATGTTATGCTGTCTCACTGTTAAGTAGATACCAGAAATGCGCTGATAATGTATTATTAGTCGCTCTTAAGAGGGTTTTACGATATGTTAGAAATACCTTAGATTATAAGTTGATTTATAAATGTAACAACACAATGTTGCAAGGATTTTGTGATGCTGATTGGGCTGGTGATCAAAGGGAGAGAAAGTCTACAACAGGTTATTTGTTTAAATTTGCAAATTGTCTCATTGTATGGAGCTCAAAGAAACAAACATCAGTAAGTCTGTCTTCAACAGAGTCTGAATATGTTGCCATGAGTATGGCCAGTAGTGAAGCGTGTTGGCTTATAAATTTATTGCATGATTTTGGTTTTCAAAATGTATGTCCAATAAATATATTCTGCGATAATCAGTCAGCTATTTTAAATGCAAATACAGAATGTGTCAAACGTTTAAAACATATAGACATTAGATATCACTTTGTCAAAGATTTAATTCAAGCTAATAAAATATGTATTAAGTATATAAGTACGTGTGAACAGCCAGCGGATATGCTAACCAAGGCGTTGAGCAAAGAGTTAATTTTAAAGTTCTTAAATTATTGTGGTATAAGCGATGTAATAAGTAACACTTAGTTGTAAGAAATTTTTGTACTGGCTTGTTATGGCTTGTTGTAGCATGTATCTTATTTTGATTTCTTTTGAAATGTATAACATTGAGAGGGGGTGTTGGAAAGCCAATGCTCATACATTTAAATATAAGTCGGTTATGTTGGCCAACATGCACAACTGCTGTAAGATTGGTAGTGTCCGTTCATGTGTTGCTATGTTCGGGTGTAAGCCTTCTCTTTCATAATGGCTGCTGAGTAATGTTGAACGCTGTAAAACGTATTATCATAAATGAAGATAAAGTAACAATTACTTCCAGTATTTTATTACATAAAGTCACAATTCTAATGGTCCACAGGCATGGTTAGTTTATATGAGTTTTTATGGAGCTGGACGCACTCAAATCTATACTAAATCCAAAGCTGCGCCGCGTCGCGCAGTGCAGCGAACCGCTAATACGTTTGGGCCTAAATACCTCCAGAAAGAAAAGCGCAGCAGATGAACTACCATAGGTTCCTACTGCGCCATATTTAAAAATAAAATTGTAGTTTAAAAATCCATATTAAATTGAAATTAGTGGTTACCTACGAGAATTTAAAAATGATGCGCATAGAGTGCCCATTGTATAAAACAAATAAATAAAATTAAAATCTTACAGTTAAATTACTTTTACCTTAGTTTCATATCATTTCACGATATCATTCAAGATATTAGGTAGGGTGTGTTAGGGAGAATCCTAGCACAAACTAAATCTTTAAGCAGACATTTCGTTTTGGCCGGAGCCAACCAAACGTCAGTTGCAGTTAATAATAATCCTTACGCATATAAAATATAGTCGATTGTGGCTGCGGAAGACGTGGTCGACGTTCCGACCAAGGTCGGCTTACCCGCGTATTCGAATTAACCCAAAAGCGACTTTATTATATACCTACATTATTTCTTTCTTTCTTTATTTGTGTTTGGGAATACTTACAGCTGTCAAAATTAAGTAATATGGGACATTGGGATTAGTATAAACTGTAACTGACGGTTGATCGGCTCCAGCCAAATCGAAGCGTCTGTAACTAGTCATATACATAGGTAGGTATATACATAATGTTACATCTTATTCTCGTAAACTTTGCTTAAATAAATGAGCATAGGTAGAATGTAAAACATAAGTATAATTATTTAACAACAAATATTATAAAAAGCCGATAAACGGAAACCTATGACTTACCATTAGTCAATTATTTACGTGATAATTAATTAAGTACTTTCTTACTCTATTAAATTATTGATTAAAACACACACACTAAATATGTGTTTTAATCTATAACTTACTATTAAGGTTGTGAGTTATATTGTACTCAGACTTATATTATACTAGCTAGTGCCCGCGAGTTCGTCCGTGTGGATATCGTTGTTAGGACAATTTATATTTTTCCCGGCGAACATTTTAAATGATAAAAGTAGGTACCTATGTCGCCATGTGGCTCAATAGGAACCCTTCCGCGTTATCAGTTGGTCACAGCAAAAATTGCTTGTTCATAATTATTAAAATAAATAGACAAACGTTTTACCTGTTGCTGATAAAATACATACAAATAAAATACGGAGTAGTTACCAATCAATGAGATACAGTTGAGCAAAGGCGGCCTTACATACATTTATTCAAACATACCTGCTTAGATACATTTATAAAATTAGCCTTAGTTAGCCGTCCTGACTAAAGTTAATTTGGAAGTATATTAATGAGGAAAAGTTAGGTACTAGTTTATTTTGGCTTACGAAAAACTTTTCTTTTAACTCATGTTTTTCTTTCTTTTATTACTTTTTATGGGATTGCCATGTATTTGTCCTCGTTTCATCCGAAGGGAAAGGTCAATTCTAGACTTGAAGACTCCAAAGTTCTATCTAAGTATTTGTAGGAAAACCATTCACAACCACCCACATAAAACCAGCGCTGAGAGACGCCTTTCGGTTCACAGCACAAGCAGCCCTTTTGCACTGGCCGCCTTTTTATGCACTGGCTTTTTTCTCTTTCATTTTCATAAATGTACTTATTCTTTTTTAATGTTATTAACATAATATTAAAATAAGAAAATATTGAACATATTGAACATTCTTATGATGAAGAGCAAATCATAAGAAAAATATAATAGGACCACGATAAGTCTGTATTGACTAACAGTAGTAAAAATTATTAAATGTGAATTGACTATAATCTGGGGATAATCTGTCCTTGTCAGTCCTTGACAGTCCTTCTTGTAAACATTAAGTTATTTGGCTTAACTTGTACTTTTAATTTGCCTAAATTATTAATCATGCTGAAAATTATCTCTAGCACTTCTTTTTTAATTCTTTTGCCTGGTATTTAATAATATTTTTCATAACTCACGAAAACAAACAATCCTACAGTAATTAAATTGTTTGTTTTGACTATTATGAATGCCGTTCTATGACGTTAAAAAAGTTAGCCACAAGATTTTTATTCTATTTTTTTCAAACGATTCGGACTTATCGTGGTCTTATTATAATATGATTTCGTAGATATGTTTCATTGTTATTTGGTATATATTTCATGATTAGGTATTTAGTGAGTGAGTGAGCCATGAGTGGTCTTAATCTTGCAATTGGCGTAAATACCAAACGAATAATAACTACAAAAGTTTTGTACAATAAAATTAACTACGTTCTGGAAATTGCCACTACTCAATATGTGGCATTTTCGTTGTTACATCCCTATCTGATGGTTGGCCAAGACAGGTAACCTGCCCGAAAAACAATGCAAAGCAATCCCTTCCCCGCCCCGTACACTAGCCGGACGATAATCGGCCTATACCGGCGAACCGAAATCGTTTTTGCTCTAAACATCGAGTGAATCACAGCGTTTGCTTAAAACTTCAATTTTATTGATATTATTATCTAGCTATGGTGCTGACAATACACGCTCCAACAGTCAACGCGCCTGCTCCGGTCCCGCTTCCTCAGCCGCAGTTGGAGCCTCCAGCACCAGAAGCACTTGCGCCTGAGCCTGTTGTCAAGCCTCCTCCTGCTCTACAGGCTGTCGCACCTCCGGTGGTTTATTGGCGATGTCTTTGTGCGGAGTATGACCCACACCGACTCATGGCCCAAGGCCGGTACAGCCTAACCCTCAAAAAGTTACCATTGTATGTTTATGTCTAGACCGATAGACTTACATAAAAGTGTCAATTACCTAGTATACTAATATCCGGCACCCCAAGCAGTCACAGGAAGGAGAGGCCGGCGCAAGAAGCGAAGCGAAGCGACCTCGTGCTCTCCTGTGTTAAAATGATGATGATGGTGTTTCATTTGAACTCTGTGTGATAAAGCAAAAACAAGCAGTTGGAAATCAACATTCGATGTTTTATTGAAAAGAGTGTTTGAAAAGTGGACTTACAGACGCCAGGGCAGTTATACATCGGGAAAAGTGCGATCGCGGGATTTTTAGGATATCTTGACGCGTCTCGCGGACCATTTCGCGAGTATCCTACCGACTGCGCCAAATATGACCGGCTACAGCGTAGGACGTAAAAAAAAACAAAATCTATTTAATCTAAATTTATTTGATATAAAAATTCCAACCAAAACCTAATTATAATTAAACATAAAGTAGGTGACAACTGTACGATGTGAGTAACTAGTGTCGTTCCACGGGCCGCGGCAGTGCGGCAGTGCGCGGCAGTGAAGATTGCACATACGCCAACCGCATCATTTTACAAAATATATTGTTTGATGCTATAAAAACGATGTATATAAGTAACATCAACTAATTAATGGTATTTATCTTTTATGGTTATTATTACCTTATACCAATATTAAATAATCATACCAAATCTAATTATTTGACGAAATATTATCGCTTTATCTTTCGAGTTATTTTACCTGCCTATTACAATAGAACAAAGAAGTGCTCCTTCTCGGTAACGTACGTGGCATTAAACAAATGCTCATAAACATGGCATCCTATGAACCACTGTGTTTAAATATTTATAGGTTAACAATATTTGAAATACCTCCATGGACAATATTTTTAGTATCTAGTTATTGTACATTTTTATTAGAAGTGAACATGTTGGAGGTTGGCTGGCTTGGAGAGAAGAACTGCTATTGCTCCATCGAAAAGAGTCCGATTCTTAAATGTACGCTATTGATGACATGTTTTCTCAAAGGATTATAAATAAAAATACCAATGCAGGTACTATTTAATTATTTATTGCTTCGGTTATTACCTAGGCCAACCCCAGGTTGATAGAGCGCGGTGAGTGACGTGCCGGCCTTTAGAGTCACCTACGTAATTACTTGCGCCTGCTTTAATTCAAGAATTACATTATATAAAATGTCTTTATGCTCAAAGACAAAAACGAATACTACTAGATGAGTAGGGTATTCAAAACGAAAGTTCAAAGTATCATAACAATTGGTCCAGTATTTACAGTAAAATCAAGAATTTAAATTGATCACTGCGGAGCAGCCTGTATGTAGTTGCATGGTCTAGGAAAAGTAGGAAGTACCCGAAACATTGCAAACTCATTTGAATTGCGATAGAACTCCACGCCAGGTGACAGATTAAATAAAATAAAAAGAATACCTATTGTATTTTTAAGTAACGTCACTCGCTTTTCATGTGTCGCATCATGGTTGTCAATAATTAATTCTTAATCGTGTTGTCTTGATTTTGTCAATCAATCAATTCAGTTTATTTAATATAGGTGGCAAAATACACTTATTGAACGTTAATACAAAATTCATAGTTAACAGTAATAACACAAACAATATATAATATTTTAAAGAAAATGTCAAATCGAGATAAATCTTGCATACAATGTATTAAATATAATTTTTATAAATAAATCAATTAAATTAAGTCAAAACCATTACAATGTCAAAACATTTGCCACATCATAATTATTTCTTTTTCATTCACCCAAATTTCATTCCAAGCTTTTTTATGTGTAACGTTGTAATATGCCTTTTTACGTAAAGTTGTCTTTAAAACAGACTTAAATTTATTCATAGGTAGGTCGACTATGTCGTTAGGTATTTTATTATAATACTGAATACTGGCCAGTATTCAGTATTATAATAAAATACAAATGAATTCAGTTCAGGTTTGATTATAGTATTTAAGTGTACCAACTTGTTTTTATTTCTAGTATAAAATGTGATATATGTAACAGTTCTTCTTGAACATTTGTGTATTTTGTCCAACATATACAACATTTTTATAAATATATAAAGAATTTGACAGGGCACAGTCAAAATGTTTGTTTCTTAACATTATTGCCTTAAGGAATCCCGACTTCTAAGACTATAAATAGCTCGTACAGCTCTTTTTTGCAAAATAAATACTGAATTTAAATCCAAAGCATGAAACCACGACGCCATACGCCAAGATGCCATACAATCGATATCAGAAACAACGACAAAAAATTTAAATGAAAAGTGAAAATAGAACATGTGAAAACTGTTTTGTTCTGAATAACCAATTGTTAAAAATGTAGCAAATATTTAATAAGAAAGCTAATTAATGCCTCAAAATAAATAACATTAATCAATTACCTAATTGATAATTGGCCGCCAGTTAGTGCCATGTTATAAATAGAAAACTATTAAAGTAGGTAAAACTTAATTTCACACAATAATAAATACACCAACTTTGTATACTTAACCTTACTACATAGCTTTTTGGTGAACTTAAGTAAGATCCCGAGATATTCCAAGCAAGAAATTATGAATAAGCGTGTCAACTACCGAGTTATATCATGGTACCAGCGTGAAAACTATGGACAGAATGAAAGTGGTATTCTGGTATGCAAGAGGGTACCTATTCCTCTGCAACAAGTTTATCCCAATATTGACGAATTTGATATTGAATTTGAATTTGATTGACGACCTGAGTGGTTCAGTGGTCCACATGCCAGTCAGCCACGCAAGAGATCCCGGGTTCGATTCCCGGCTGGGCAGAAATTTAATGATGAATTTTAATTTCTGTTTCGGGTCTGGGTGTTCTATGTATAATAAGTATGTATTTAAAAATATATAAGTAGTATATCAGTTAGCTAGCACGCATACTACAAGCTTTGCTTAATTTGGGGCTAGATGGCGCTGTGTAAATTTATCGATTATTATTATTATTATTTTATTGACAATGAATTATCACCATATTTTACTCAAGTGTTCAGTAGTTAGGTAGGTATATAAATATTTAAAAAAGCTGGTATTAGTTACATTCCCATAAACAGTCCCAAAGACAAGATGAAAGGAAGACAGTAGATCAATTATTAGATAAACAGATTTTGATTCTAAAACAAATGTAAATTATGCCCCAATTCCCAATTTGACACAATTTTCGGGTTAATAAAATTGGTTGGTAAATTTCAATTACTATGTCACGCCGCTCTACCTGCGCGCCGTTGAACCCTCCCCGCGCGTCGCGCCCCGCCCCCACCCGATCGCGTTTAATATATAAAGCCTGTCTATCAGTGCAGGCCTCAGTATCGCTCGTATTTTGTGCAGTATCGCCAGTCTACTTGTCGCTTTCGTGTCATATTTTTTAAGAATTCGTTAAAGATGTCTTCCAAAAAAGTGTTCGGAGTTTCGCCTGCCCTATCCATGGCTGGTAAGTAAAATTTTGAGTTATAAACAGTTTGAGAAATTATATGTTTAGTCTAGTGTAGACATGCGTAGTCTATTTCAATTTTTTTATAATATTTTATGGCTTACCTAGTCATTTGTAAGTACCTATTATTTAATTAAATTTTATTCAGAAATATCTACTGAAAACAGGTGTTGGTACCTAATTTTAAAAATCTCTTGTCTTTTCATAATATTGATCACTTACTTACAGGTCCTCAACCCATGGACCTCGCTTACGACGAGGATTTGCGCCGTTGCTTGTCGCGAAGCGGCGCGAAGGCGCGCTGGCCGCGCTGCTGGCTCTGGTTAGGTTAGAGACTCTTCGCCAGGGCGCGTCCCGTGCCAAAGCGGGCAGGGCAGGCGGCGCCTTGCTGCCCTTCGGCTCCTACCGACTCGGGGTGAGTACGAACTGTGACGAGAAAATTATAACACTGACAATATACCTACCTATACTTCTAAAGACATCGCAAACTAACCGGCGTGTTCCTTGCAGGCGCAGCAGCGCGGCTCAGATGTCGACGCGCTGGTGGCGGCACCGCGACACATCACCCGGAGGGATTTCTTCGGCTCCTTTTACCAACTACTGCAACAGCAGCCTCTGGTAATTATTTACAATTTAAATAGGTACCAACCATACCAAATAATATAATTGTATTTATCATTTTGTCTAAACTAAGGTACCTATACTAATCAGGATTTCGTTGTCATAGGTGCGGAATCTGAAGGCAGTGCCGACGGCTTACGTACCTATAATCTCAATGACGTTCGACGGCATCGAGATGGACCTGCTGTTTGCACGGCTGGAGCTGAAGTATGTGCCGAGTAAGTTGATCTTAATTTAAACAAATAATCTTCCGAATAAATTACAATCTCCTTAACATTGTAAATATTAATTCTACCCGCAGCAAGACCTAACCACCGTTCTCTACTTTGCAGTGTCTCTAAAACCGGGGAATGTCGCATTGAAGGATCTCGACGTGGAATGCGTGCGGTCTCTGAATGGGCCTCGCGTGTCGGATGAGATCCTGGCGGCGGTCCCCAACGTGGAGGCATTCCGCACCACCCTCGCCGCAGCGAAGCTGTGGGCCAAGAGTAAGTATACCTACCTACCTATATTATATTTGGTTTTAAACACGTGCCTAATACCTATGTATGGTTTTTAACAAAACATTTTCTTCCAACAGGCAAAGGAGTATACTCCAATGCTCTCGGCTACCTCGGCGGGGTATCGTGGGCCTTGCTGGTGGCGCGGATTTGCCAGATGTTCCCGAACGCGCTGCCGGCCACGCTGATACACAGGTTTTTCGCTGTGTTCAGCGAGTGGCAGTGGCCGCAGCCGGTGCTGTTGAAGCATCCCGCTGCAGGGAACCCCAAAGGCTTGCCGATTTGGGACCCCAGCGTGAGTTTCTAGCTCTTTGCTCCACCATTCTCAAGATTTTTTTAATATATGCGAAATTAATTACTGAAATATTACGTGCACCTTACTGAATGTTACTGATCGAACATCTTCTATTGCAGAATAATCCATCAGATGGGCTTCACGTCATGCCTATTATCACCCCAGCCTACCCCGAGCAGAACTCCACCTTCAACGTGTCGGTAGCGACACGTGCCCATATAGTCGAGGAAATGAAACTCGGTACGTGATATCGCAATCTGATATACATAAGTGCATTTGTATTTACCACCCCGAAAATCAGTAAGATTAACGATTTGCGTTTCACTTTCACCAGGAATGGCCTTGGTCAGTGAAATAATGCTGGGCAGGGCCAAGTGGGACGACCTGTTCTTTGCTCCCGATTTCTTCGGGCGCTACGAACGGTTCGCGGTGGTGACGGCATCGGGCTGTGAAGGCTCCCAGCTGCCGTGGGCAGGGCTCGTGGAAAGCCGCCTTAGACACCTCGTCGGTGAGTGCCACCTTTACTTGAGCGACTAACTTTTTCCTATTTTTCATTATATTATAAAAAGCTAATGAACATGCTCTTTATTATATCTATCGGTCTTGGACAGCAGCCCGGGATGATGCAAGCACGGGCTTCCACGCGTCGCTTTGATGGCCCGCCTGGTGCTACCTGCCCGACCAATGTAAGTAATTTAAAACTATCATAAGATATGGTCGAAATATCATATTTTACACCTAATTTAACCAGGCATATATAATGTTTATTTTTTATGCAGACGTGGTTGATCGAATTGCGGTGTGCGGGGTCGCCATCCGCTGGGTGCGCTGCGGCCGCGGCGTTATTCGCGACGCGGCTACGGAAAACGGCGGTGCGGGCTGGCACATGGACTGACGGATTAGCAGTCAAGGTAAATTTTGCAGCTACTAACATTTTAGATTACTCCGTGAGTCTGTAGCTATAAATAATTGGCTCTGCTGCTGGAACTTCTGGATTAAAACTAACGTGTTATTTGTCGGTGTGGTTCAGGTAAATTTCGTCCGGTCCGCGATTTTGCCGTGGTACGTGCCCGCCGCGGCGCCTCGGGGCATGGCGGCGAAGCGCCCGGCTGCGGCAGCCAGTGACAACGAGGCACCGCAACCAAAAATTTCCGTTGCAGGCTGAAGGGACTCGGACTCTCACATCATAGGGACAGAGTTTTCGAAGCCTGGAAGTCAGTGCGGACGGCAGTGGCGACGCGCCGGCGCAGTGGCACTTTCGACAGCAAGAATTTTACAAAAAAGGAACATTAAAAAAAATTACTGTGTTAAATTTTTTTTTTTTAAGAGAAATGCCAACTAAATACCTAAACATCGTACATCGTAAACTAAAAATGTTGTAGAAACCTAGCCACCGAAAATGATATCCGAAAGGATTTCTCATAGACCTACAAAATAATGAAATAGTAAAATTTGTTGCACTTTACAAAGGAAATTGTTTGAAGCTATAAAAATATATAACTAAGATCAACAAATTATTGTTACTGATCAGAAATTAGTGCCAAATTATGATTAGAAGATACTAGTACTCAAAAAATCTTTAGTATTTAATAATCATCATAACAAATCTAATAGTTATAGTTAACGAAATATAATTTGCACCCATTCGGCTTATCGCTTTACCTTTCGATATTTTCAGTCATTTTCTATTATATATACAAGGTTTTATAGGGAAGCTTCACAAGCGCGAGCCGCGCCTGCGCACCAACCTGCTGGTAGAAGCGCCGCTGATGCGCGCGATCCGGATTTCCAATTAAATCGCAACGATTTTCGAATTCACAAGGACAACATTTTACGTAGTGTTTTATTATGATAACATTTAGTAGGGTAATAATTTTTATTTTGCTTATAAATATTGTTATGTAATACATGTCTGTTGCATAAGGGTTAATACCTGTAATGATAGATTTAAGAAGATACATAAATTTAAATAACGTGGATTGCATTGATTGAGACAACTTTGCATTGATTGAGACAACTTTTGTTTACTTCTTTGACTGACCTGGCAAACCTGTAGCGGGCTAATTTCGTCCGCAAATATCCAGATTTAGTACCGAGAAAGAATTAAAATTTATTATAACGCTATTTCAGCTCATAATAAAATTCATAGAAATCTACGTGGTTGCGTAGTCGACAAACATATATAAACAAATACCTAATCATACATACTTGAGACGTGATTGTGCGCTTGTGGTTTGTCAGATTTTCGTTAACATATTTAGTTTCAAAATTGCACGTGGCTTAAAATTCTTATGCAAATCTTTACCTGTTATTTCCTTTCGTCTGGTATTTCCCTGTTATTATGTTTGAAAAGAGTCTAAACCAAACCCTTTTTAGGTACCTAAACCAAAAGACACTTGCAGTGCCACTTGCAATCTAGGGTTCCCTAGTTACCATTAAGTGTTTCTAACAAAAAATCCACTTTGAAGCAAAATATAGGATTGAAAACGGAACACCTTTTTTTTTATTACTTTACTAGCCAGGCATTTGACCGCCACCTCACCTGGTGGTATGTGACGATGCGGTCTATGATGGAGCATGCCTGTCTAGAAACACCTATTCCGAAAATGTTCTTTAGATACCCTAAATGATTTCAAAAGACCTATTCTACCCCACAATAGATAATGCGCGTGGTTAATGTCAAAATTTCCGGTTTCTAGTACTAATAGTTTTTGAGATAGGTAAGCTGCGTACAAACGGATATGGCGAGACTATAAGGAAACCTAAAAGGAAACAATTAAGCAAAGAAGCATCTAGAATGGGACGTCTATTGTCTCGTGCCTTTGTGGGATCCACTTAGCTGTAAACGTAGCTGTAAACTTGCAAAATCTGATACGTCTCTGGCGATACATTGTCTCCGTGTGGTGCAATGGGAACCCTTCCGCGTTATCAGTGCGTCGCAGCAAAAAATGCTTGTCCATAATGTAATACCTATAGGTAGACACTCGGTCCATCCGTTATGGAGTTATGATGCCACACACAAAGCTACATATACACAGATTCGCAAGTGAAACTTACAACTCCCCTCTGTTTTCGTGAGGTGTTACTTACGTAGAAAAAGACGTTATATTGTCGTGTGTTTTAACTAGGTCCTATTTAAGAAAAAATTAAACAAATTAGAGCAAATTATTAGAAAAACTTTAGGTAAATACACCTACGGGAAACGCAAAAGTACAATTCCTGAAATCATATCGATATTAAATACTCTCTCGCTCTTAAGTTTTAAAACTTTTAATACTTGTTCGTGGACATGGCTATTTTGCAACGATTTTCATCTTATCTCAGCAAACTATGCGGTAGCCATCTTGGCGTTGACCTGTACATAACTAATGTTTTTGGTTTGGAGACTTTTGGGTTGGTCAAAATACTTTATGTGTGTTGAAAACTGTCGTATGACAGTCGCGTGTATTGGTAGGTAGCATTCGTAGATATTTAACGTATTTGTACTCGGCAGCCAGGTGACTCACTAGCTCGTTTGAATTCCCTTTTGCACTTGTATAGGAAGGTATTCATTTTTGACAGATATCCAAAATTCTACTTAAATAAAGCAAACGAAAGTATTTTAAGTATTTTGTAGCAATAAGTACTGTATGTGCCTAATAGTTATACGCGAAATACGCGAGCGGGACGCAGGCACCAGCTGTTTGCACCGGTGCCCGCGCGTACGGACACTGCCAGGTATGCTCCTACACCGCACGCACTCACACTACTAAATCAACTGGTAACAGACCGGGTCGAAGTTGATATCTGTGGCACTAATATTCAAAATTTTATAAATATATGCGCTAATTGGCTAAGCTGCTGTAACTTTAATGAAGTTTTACTGTTATATATATATATATATATATATATATATATATATATATATATTAAGATAAGTACCTAAATGTAAATAATGGCTCTCCAGACGTTTTGGTTTCTCAACTGTAAGTCTGAAAGCATTTGAATAATAATAAATAAATAAATAAATAAGACTATTTTCGTAAGAATCATGAAAAATTTTTTGTATCCTGGCAAACTTTCTGATGTCATCTATTATTTATTTATTATTATTTATTTAACAGCTCTATATTGTGTAAATATAAATATCTAAATTTAATTTTTTTTTATGGGAAAATAAGAGCGCCTTGCGGTACTCCTGCTTACTCTGCACGGCGCCCCAGTACTCCGCGGCGCACACTTTGGATACCCCTGAGATAAGTACCTACAGTACTATGAGCCGCCATATTGACATGTCGCGGCTGCGTATCGCCGCGGTGGGCGCGGCTTGCGCAGCGCCCGCGACCAATGATGGTCCGGTAACAGGCTCGTTATTCTTTATTCTGCTCTTTACATTGCTTACCTAGGTATATTATAGTTTTCCGTATGCATACAGGTAAAAGCGAATAACGAGATAAAATAGATAAATAAATAAATTGTATTAAAAATGGGAGATAAGTAGTAAGTTTTATAAATAATCACGCAATTTCTCGCACCGCATCTCGATGACGCATGGCTTACTGTAGCTGGTCAACCCAAAAATCCACAAACACAATTACAAAACTTGAACCGAAAATCCTTCATAATCTAATCGAGCATAACCAACTATGAGTCGAAAACAAGCATTGCAAGATTGTGGTATCAAGTAAGGGAACGTACCCATACTACGTGACCTGTTTTTTAAGATTTTTTGACCCCCCCCCCTCCCCTCGGTGACCACTCGTAGTATAGGCCAAGACCCCCCCCCCCCCCCCCTTAAAGTTTTTCGTAGCATTGACAAGTATTATTTTTAATTATTTCGCAGGCAGAAAGTGTAACAAATGAAAATAATTTGCCTCATATTTGCAATTTCTTGCGGCGAAATCGACTACGTAACAAAAATTTAAGCCACCCCCCCGCTCCTGTGACTGAGCGTAGTATATTGAAGATCTCCCTCCCCCCCCTAAACGGGTCACGTAGTATGGGTACGTTCCCTAAATAAATAATCGTAGTAGCACAAAAAAATGTCGTACCTGAAAAACAGTTGACGAAATACTTAGTATAGCTAGCAAACACAATAAATAGTCTATCAACATTGCAACAGTGATATGTAAATTTATATGAATTAATTCTGTAAATCAACTGCATACATATTCGGAAACAATTTACAAATTAAAACAATTTAATTCTCGTGAAAAAAACAAAATCAAATATCAAAATCCGCATAAACGAAATGCTTGAAAGACAAAATCCCTGTTATAAAAGGTAATTAAAGTGTAATTCACACAAATCTAAACAGTCAAACAAAAGAAAGAAATTTAACAAAGTATAAAGTAAACATGTAACTTAGCTTTGACAGCATTCGAAACGGCAACGAGTTCTTCTTGTTGCGAAATCACCTAACGTTATCCTCACCTAATTAATAGGAAACAGAGACCTTTAGGTCTCGAAAAGCCTACCTCTTCGATTCTCTATCGATAGGAAACCTGAAACTCACCATCCAACCTTGCATCTCAGGCCGTGAGCACGTGGCTGGACCACATCCTGACCACGTGCCCCCAGCGAAACCTTGACATCGATCTTCCCAATAACCTAACTTTTAGTCTTTTCAAACCATCACTTATATTCAAATCGTCTCGTCAAGCATAAAAATTATACTCATGCCTCCATAGGCATCGACAGAGATCGATCATATCATAGTGATCGATGTCATTCCATAATGACGAGTCGTGGAGAGACAAATATTTAAAGTTTATTTAACTTTAAATTAAGTAAATTTAACTTAGGCGCGTCTCATTGTGTGCCTTGTGTGGGGGACGCTGACAACTCAGACCACGTATCGATCCAAACTCGAGATTCATGTCGGTAGGAAAATGTCATTAAATCTTTAAAAGTACGGAACATGGGACTAAATCGTAAATTTTTGCATGAAAGAGTAACAAACATCTATCCTTAGAAATAGAGGATAGTAGTATATAGTATATAGGATGTGAAGTGTTGTTGGTAAATGTTAGGCAAGTGTCTCGGATTTGATTTCTAGGCAGGCAAATATAGAATCCATTAATGATATAGATGAGAAAATCTGCCTATCTGTAAATTATATTTATATGATGTAACGTAACACAGTCCTACGTACAGTGTCAGGTTCAGTTGATAAAGAAAAACATGAAGATTCAGGGTCATAATCCTTTAGTCCGGAAAACTAAGAAGAAATTTATAAAAGTGTAAAAATAAGTAAAGCCCGAAAGTTCCTAAAAGAGTGTATTGCACTTAACCTTATTTCTGACAGCATCACAGGGAAGAATCACAGGGTTTACTTTTCATCGATTGAAAATTTCTAATTATAGACGCAAACTTGAGCATTTTTGTACCGGTCATTTATTATTAGATATACTTAGTTTGAAAAAATAGCTTCTGCTGAACAATAATACTAGTTATTTTTAAATAATATTCCTTTTCGTCAGATAGCTTAAAAATCCTTTCTCTTTTTTCACTTCTAAACTTCAGACTCTTTTTCTTTCTCTAGCCGTCAATCAATTTCTCTCTTTTTCAGAACATAATATAATGAATTGGAGAGCCATTAAAGCCTGAAGGGCCAAACCCAAGGAAATAAAATTAAGAATTACACTAAAATTGAAAATAAATGTTTCAACAACTTGGACAGTTGTTTGGAAAGAAATCCTAATAACTGTATGTACACATATAACCATTCATCAGTGCAAGACCCTACAATGAATAACATTACATTATGATTTCAGACTACCACAACCACAGCCGCCGCCATCATTGTCATCGTGGACTACGCTCCAAGACACGCCAGAGCAACTTGAAATGCTTATGTAGATGAATATCTGGCGAGACCGCCACCCGTTATAGAATACAAAAGTTGTGACGACAATACAATATTTGGTTATTAGAAGCTTAGAAGCTTATAATCATGGGGCCAATATTCATCGGGGTAGCATACACTATACCATCGGGCAGTGCGGCTGTCTACTAGCATTTTTAGGCTAAAATAATAATAGGTCTTTACCTATGAAATTGCCGTTTTGTATTAAAAAATGTAAACGAATTTTTTTCATGTATTTTGTGTTTGTATTAATCGAAGTAATCACCCATGCAGTCAATGCATCTTTGCCAACGCAGTGGCAGTTTATTAATGCCCTTCTTAAAGAAATCAGCTGGACGGGAGGCAACAAATTCTTTAAAAGCATTTTGTACTGCCTCTCGGGTATTGAATTTTTTTCCCGCCAAGAAGTTATCCAAATTCTGGAAAAAGTAGTAGTCTGTAGGCGTAAGGTCTGGTGAGTAGGGCGGATGACGGAGAGCTTCCAACCCCAGTTCTTGCAACTTGGAGACCGTCTGCTGTGCAGTATGAGGTCGCGCGTTGTCGTGCAGGAGCAGCGGAGACGAGCGATTGACTAATGCTGGTTGGAGATGTGCCAGCTTCTGCATCATTGTGTTCAGTTCTTTACAGTACACATCTGCAGTAATGCTTACCCCGTTGGGTAAGAAGCTGTGATAAATCACACCGGCGCTAGACTACCAAACAGTGACCATCACTTTTCTAGGGGTAAGTTTTCGTTTAGGGCATTGTTTAGGTGCTGAACCAGGATCCAACCAACTTGCTGAGCGCTTGCGCTTATCAAACAGAATCCATTTTTCATCGCAGGCAACAATGCGGTTCATAATTCCTTCATTTGTGTGTCTGTTGAGCAGTGCAAAGCACGTCTCGACGCGTACGTCGCGCTGGCGCTTATTGAGTTCGTGAGGCACCCATTTGTCAAGCTTTTTTACTTTGCCAATTTGACGCAAATGGACCAATATTGTTTTGACGCTAACGTCGAAAGCTGCTGCTAATTCAGCCGTAGATTGTGTATCATCAGCTTCTACAATCGCCTTTAATTCGTCATTGTCGACCAAAGTCTTTGGACGACCGCGAGGATCATTTTTCAGGTCGAAATTTCCAGAACGGAAGCGAGCAAACCAATAACAGGTGGTGCGTTGGTTTGTAGTGTTAGCTTCGTAAACGTCGTTGATGTTGCGTGCCGCTTGTGCCGCGTTGCTGCCACGACGGTACTCATATTCTATAATTATGACGAAAAAGATTGAAATGCGATGAAAATGTTACACTAATCAATAAACAAATGACTACTTTTGGAAAAAGAATTCCATGTTTTTAAAATAAAATTAATTTAAATTAGAATTCTTAGCAAAACAAAAAATATTTTGATTTGAAATGGCCAGTATTGCAGAACGGCAATTTCATAGGTAAAGACCTAATATAAAATAAATAATCTACACACAAACACCCATGTCACATCTATTAACATTAAATTATGTTTTATAAATATGTTATAGTTTTAAGATTTTTTATACGACTTACATTATACACTTTATTCTTTTTAGAAAAAAATATAACTTCAACCCAATTTTTTGTCTACTTCCATATTAGAGCAATGTGTATGAGAGATAATAAAAACACGCTGAAGAAATATAAAAAAAAATATTAAAGTTTGGTATACCTACTCCTACTCCGGAATTTTTCATATTTAAACATTTCATCGCTGTCATCTATGTGGCCTCCTACGTGGAGGTTCCTAACTAGAAAGACTTTGATAGTTTTTCAAGACGGGAATTTTGGATCCTTATAATTAGTGGCACAAGAAAAGGATTTAAATTATGTTCCGGGTCCAGACCCTTAATACATAAACTTAAATTTTATTATACATAAACCACCCAGGTGGTTTATGTATAATAAGTATGTATTTAAAAGTAGAGGAAAGTAACCAAATACGGAATACCATTTTGTTTTTTTATATAAAAAGTAAACTATTCATAGTACGAAGTCAATTTCTTTATTAGATGACAAGACATAATGTTTTACAACATTAGTGATAATCTCATGATTTATGTAACTATTTACAGTATCAAAAAGCTAGTTTAATCAAGAAACGAAAATGGTAGTCAAATATGGAATAGGTACCCCAAATATGGACAATGAGAAAAAGGCACAACAAATACTTAAAAATATGATAAAATAATATTTTGTAGTACTTAATAACAGTCTCATCATTTACTGAATTAGTTTAGTAGTTAGACTAGTTTAACTAGTTTAAAAAAATCATAAGACTGTTATACCTATTGCAAAAAAATTAAGTAAAATAGGTGCATATAAAATTGGACATAGTGACCCCCGGATGGTCCCCGTATCTTGAGTTATCCGTCCTATCTAATATATAACATATTGTGCAAATCGATTCAGCTGGCTTAAATCTTAAAAAGAAGTATTTGCTGTTTGTAAAACAGCTTTTCTTAAGGCTTTGTATGAAAAATGCTGTTTACCAACCGCAAATCACAATAATAGTTTTTATGTTATAAATCAATACATTTTTAAATTTCGGATATTTTTCTTTATTTTTTGTGTTAAAAAGCGTTCTGAAAAATAAATATAAACACATTAAAAGTATAAATTAAACCATCAATTTCGATTTTGACCCGAATATAGTATATTCCATAAGTGGAGCCCAGTGCTTGTCCATATTTGGAATTTAATGACCTCAGAAATTATTGCCAATATTAAAATAATTACAAAACAGAACAAATAAACAGCCTGGAAATACAAGAACTAGTATATATGCAACCACATAAATATGCGAGTAGAACGTTATCACTCTCTAAATAATAAGAAATACATCGTTTTTACGTCTATTAAAATGTTCTGAGCAGCAACCAAACAAAACGCACATGCCATGTCACGGGCCTTCGCCCTACTGACATGATTGAACCTATACACGTCTAATATAAGTATATGAAACAGAATATGGTTCTGTATTGCTATTTAAATTATTATTTTCGAAGAAATAAAGGAATTCCATATTTGGACCCTATTCCATATTTGGTTACTTTCCAATAATGTTTTGTAATACTTAATAACAGTCTCATTATTTACTAAATTGGTAATTAGTTGTAAAAATCATTAGATCGTTATACCTTTTGCAAAAATTCGTAAATTAAAAAAAATCAAAATACTGATAAAAATCATCATAGTGCGAACCACTCATATCTTGAGTGTTCCATCCGACCTAACATATAGATAACATTTGATGCAAATCGGTTAAGTTGTTTAAATCTTGAAAAAAGGAGTATTTACAGTTGGTAAAACAGCTTTTCTTAAGTCTTTGTATGAAAAATGCTGTTAACCAACCGCATCTAAAATTTTCGTTATTTTGTGATAAATCGATAAATTCTTGGTTTTCGAATATTTTTCTTTACTTTATGTGTTAGAAAGCATTCTAAAAATAAATATAAACACAGTAAAAGTAAAAATTAAACCATCAATTGCGATTTTGACCCAAATATGGAATATTCCATAAGTGGACCCCTATGTCTGTCCATTTTTGGAATTTAATGACCTCAGAAGTTATTGTCAATATTACAATAATAACAAAACTGGAACAAATAAATGGCCTGGAAATACAAGAACTACAATGTATGCAACCACATAAATATATGAGGAAAATGGTATCACTCTTTAAATGCCTAAACATGTTCTGAACAGCGACCAAACAAAACACACATGCCATGTCACCAGTCTTCGCCCGACTGACAAGATTGAACATATACACGTCTAATATGAGTATATAAAACAGAATATGGCTCTTTATTGCGATATCAATATTATTTCCGCAGAAATCAAGAAATTCCGTATTTGGACCCTATCCCATATTTGGTTACTTTCCTCTATATAGGGAGTTTTTCAGTAATCTGGCACCAATAACATAAGCTTTACTTACTTTGGGGCTAGATGGCGCTGTGTGAATTGTCCAAGCATATTTTTTTTTTATTATTTTCTGTATACGAGTACAATAAGGAAGTACAGTGTTTGGACCACAGCCAGTTTATGTCATGATGAATGACGAGGTGCTGGTTTTCACTGCGCTCTTAGCACTTGAACAAATTACAACATATTATTTATTTGTTAAGTAGTATTTTTGTTTAGTTCAAAGGCCAGTAGGAATAAAATCCGGTATACACAACAGATCATTGTAGAGCGTTTAAACTTGACACTTCCAAACTATCTCCTACATATCAAATAATAAATCAATAAACAAAATGCGCATTTTTCTGTGTTCATTTACGGAATTTTGAAAGGAAAATGATGTACCTACCTATTTTTATAAATACAAATAGTCTGAGTACAACACTACTCAAAACGTATAAAATGTTCATAATGGTCGGTAGTAGTTGGTATAGCTAATTATTTTAAATAAAATAAATTAGCAAGTAATAACTAATAAAGTGCATAGATTTTCGTTTAACAGGTTTTAATAATTTAACAATTTTAACCAGTCTATCGGCGGGGCAGCTGCAGATATTCTTAGGTGCTCACAGGACAAATGTGATAACGTTTATTATTATGTGTGTTTCGGGGTGGCTAGATCCGCTTTTATAAAATTAACGGTTAAGCAGAAAGCGGCATGGAAATGCAAATCATGTTCGGCATTGAGTTGTATAATGAAAATAATACAATTCAATAATAATTTACAAAACCTTTATATACCCATACAAAAAACTCATCCAGCTTAAAAGCATTAACTTATAAATTTTAAAAATCTGTTTTGTATTAGAAACAAAGACTTGGGCTTCCATTGTTCTGAACTGTTTCAAGTCCCTAATCGCTTCGGGCCAAAAACAGATATAACGGTCATCCCCACCCACTAACGACCGCGTGTGATCCCTCCCGAACTATTTAAATAGCTTAGACCTAAGTCGTGTTTAGTGCTTCGTGCAGTGCAGACGCATTTTTCATAGTAGGGGAGCCCACGATGCTAAATGGGGATTTACTCGAGCGTCATAGAGACCTATTGAGTTGCGAAGCTTATATAATAAAAAGAAAAAAATGTTATATAATGTATACCTTTCATCGGTGGGGGGAGCGGCTATAGATTTTCAAAAATGTAAAAAAATAATATTGCATGGACATATTTGAGCGCGTCAGATATTGATAGCATCCATGTCCTACGTATTTTTAGTAATGTACGTATGTTAATCTGATCATTTGCATGATGGGGGTGGTCATACGTAGGGGTTGAAAATGAAAAAAAAAAAAAAATTATCGAGCGCGTCAGATTTTCTAAGGGGATGTTAAGTGAACCTAAAAAAATGCTCTCATCTAATAATCTGACGATTTGGATGTGACGCAAACTCGCGGCCATTATTAGAATGTGCCAAAAAAATTCGCCATTTTGAAATACTCAAGCGTGTCAGATTAAGATATATATGGTTCATCTTTATGTCCTAGACGTGCTGTCTCATAATCTGACGATTATCTGGAGGGATTCGCCTAATCTAATAATTAAAAAAAAAAATTTTTTTTTTACAGTGTCGCGAACAAAGAATAAAATCTTTGGCCACGGAGTCTTATCTTTGTTTTCTTTTTTATACGGCCCTACATACTAGTCAAGAAATCGTTGTCCGCTCGATGGTGCCGTGGTGCCTAGCATTCATTTTATATTATAATTATAATTATGACGTTCATAAGTGTTTGTGAAAACCTAAACTGAATAAACGTATTTGAGTTTGAGTTTGAGTTTGAGTTTGAACAAAATAAGCCAAAACGTTAGAAATACGTTGTAAATAATATCATGCCACGAACAAGCTGTTTGATCAGCTGTGATGATGTCATGGCAACAGAAAACAGAGTGGGGACGGAGTTAGAGAGTAATAGATAGAGAAAAAGTGAAAGAGAATAGAAACGCGGGGTGGGGAATATAGGCATCACGTAGCTGCACGTATTAAACTTTATCGACGAATTTTTGTAACTTCGGCTTGTGGAAATCGTCAGATTATATATTTTACGTGATCCTTGAATTATTTCCTTCAAATAAAAAAAAATTCACCCAAGCTCGAGAATGTCGAGATGACGTTTTTTTTTTTTGCAACTTTGCAGCCCTCCCCTTTACGTTCTTTACGTCACTTGCAAATTGTCAGATTCGTGGAATATTCACTTTTTAGCATGTAATTAACTCACCCTACCTTAATCTGACGCGCTCAAGAATTTCTGATGATCAATTTTTTTTTACTAATCTGATCCTTTATTCTTGACGGGCGGCTATATATATGAGGCTCATATTTGGTGGAGGTACTTAACCGGGTACAAGGTATCCCCCTTTATATTAATCTGCTACTATCAAGTTTGGCTTGCCACAAAGTAGATCGTGATCCAGTGATTCTACAGTTTTCATATTTCCAACATCATAGTTTTGTAAGTATTACTATTTTACATTTAGATTTTAAGGTAGGTACACTTATAATATATTGTGCGCAATAAACGGTCATATTAATAAAAAGTTGTATCAGACGTAACTAATAATAAAATATATAATTGTTAAAATTATTCTAATAATGTTTCAAGGAGAAGCGAACTGTCAAGGTTTACCGTATGTAGTATTGTATTATGAGTGTGGTGAGCCATAGACAGGCAAGATATAGAAGAAATTCGTAATGAAGTTCCCATAAACTATTTTGAATGAAGGCCTTAATTCGTCATCGTGATTTAATATACAACTATGTAGGTAATCTTAGTTTAAAGAATATTTACAATATTCCCACCTGTGTTACAAATGTTGCCTCGCGAATTCTTGGCTTATCTTTGTGAGATGTTTAATGAGGCTATGTGCAATGTCTTAAAAATTTTAAAAGTCATACCAGTCTAGGGTAAGGGTAGTAGAACTGAGCTGAAAAATTATCGGCCAATATCTCTGGTACCGGCGATATCAAAAATTTTTGAGGTAGGTATTTGCTATAGACTCGCCGATTTTCTCTTGCGCAGCAACTCGCTGTTTCCACAGCAGCACGCCTGCTGCAGCGCACCGTGCTGCGCCATCTGGAGGAGACGCGTAACGGCTGTATTTTTCGATCTGTCCCAAATAAGAAATCATCGCCAAACTTGACCACTATACTTGACTTGACGTACGCGGCGTACCGCTTAAACTTATAAGAACTTTCCTGTTTGATCGTATACAGGTGACCGATGTAGGCAGCAGTAGGTCCGAACCAGATATAATCGGCGATAGATCGGTTCCCCAGGGCTCAAATGTTAGCAACAGCATCTTCATTTATTTACGAATGATCTGCCTTTTAACTCTTCTTACGGAGACTTCCACTTGTACGCCGATGATATATGTGCAATCGTTAATGCGGAGGACGAGCGGGAACTAGGTCTCAATGTTTAGGCAGTAACACACAAGGTCGCGGAGTGGTCGCGTGCAAACGGAATGCAGCTAAATATTGCAAAGACCAACCTGATGGAGTTCTCGTTGCGATGCGAATCCGGGTCAACCCTGTCCGTGCGGGTGGACGATGTCCCCATTCGAGTTCGATCGTCACCTTCAATGGCAGGATCACATCAAGAGACTGTGCTCGAAGCTTAACTCGGCATTCTTCGCCATTGTCAGACTGTCGATTACACTTACACGCTAAAACTAACAGCCTATTTCGACTATTTTCACTCTCACCTGACCTATGGTGTAGATTTATGGGGACTGACAGCGGACAGAAACCGGCCATTTATATTACAGAAAAGATTGTACTGTCACGTGTACCACTTGATACACCTGCGAAGCAACTATTTGTTGATTTAAAGATACTAACATTACCAACTATGTACATTTACGAAGTGGCGAAATATGTCAGATGTAATTTGGGGGAGTTTCCGACCAATGAAACCTTTGGACTACTATGCTCCTCTAGGAGGCCTAATTAATGTCCTGCTAATAATGACTCACCGTTTGGGAAAAACGACACGGTGACTTATGATAATTGGTCCGCGAATCTCCAATAAACTACCTTCGGACACCTGCGAGTCTAAATAGGAATTTGTTTTTTGTAGATCACTAAAATCGATGCTTCTAAAACAAGCTTATTATTCTATCAATGAGTTTCTTGACGAGTGAAACCTAGAATTTCCCTTAAGTTGTTATATTATTTATAATTACTATCTATTATAACATTGACAATTGTAATTAAAGTGGTTAAAATCCTGGCATAGTTGGTACAATATGTACCTATTCATTGACATACCTATCATTACTATTTTGTATTTTATTATTTAGTTGAAATTGTAATTCTATTATACTTATTTGGACAATTTCATTAAGAGATGACATTATTTAAGCTACGCAGTTATGTAGTTACTTTGGCGGTGAAGGGATAATGGTAGCCGCCAATGTTGGCAAGCGAAGATGGGGAGAAGGTAGAAAAGGGTAATTACCCACCTGGCCGGGTGTTGTGACCAGGGGACCATGGGTCCGACAGTTGATCGTCGGAAGTTGTATTATATGCCGTGGAAGTTGGCACATTTCTCTAGCGCGATGCAGGACGGTTAGCGCCATCTATATGCGGATGCTTGCCAACCTTGTGTTCGTGTAGTCGTAAAGTGAGTATTGTTGAAGTTCCCTGTTGGAGCGATAGATGTCGCTACAGTTACTATGTTTATTATTATAATATTGTGATAATTTTCAATTTTATATTTACAAATAGTCTGAGTACATACTGACATACTGGGTAAAATGTTCATTGATTACTCTAATGATTATTAATATTAATAATTATTACATAATAATTGTATGACAGTGTAAAATATTAAATAAATAAATGAATATGAATATTGGTAAAAGGTAATCTTAGTGTAGTGGTACTCTTGGACGAAAAAGATAACGAACCTTAAACCTTTAAATGACCGGAATACTTGTATAGTAAGCTGAACTTCACTTGTCTGCAGGAAAAGTACAGCAATAGATCGGCTCGTATTCCTCTGGCGGTTCACAAACATGGTTCTGCAGGGGTTATAAAGATGTAAATTAACACACTATACCACTTACTTTACATAGCGCTTACTTTGTTCATCACCTTCCAGAACATCTAACATATTGTTTATAGATTAGGAATTACAACACAGATTATCTAACATTCAATTCAAATTCAAAAATCATTTATTCAAATTAGGTTTCGACGAAACACTTATGAACGTCACAACATAACAGTAAAAACACTTAAATGAAGATCTCAAATACTAATTTCTACATACAATTTAAATATAATAATAATCCATGTCAATAAAATTAAAAAATAATAATAATTATCATAACAATAATTCATAATCACACAATAATAATGTCAATATAAAAATAATATTTGTAATAAATAATGTCAGAATTTATCTTCATCATATTAATATACATAATAATATAAACAATGTCGAAAACTAATAATAATAATAAATAATTATGAATTATTTCATAGCCATGGATTTTTGTCATTAATATAGTCTTTTACACAATAATATGCTTTATTTAAAAGTCTACTTTTAATGAAGTTTTTAAACTTGTCGAAGGGAAGCTTCTGAATATCCTCAAGAACTTTGTTGAAAAACAACACACTGTTCCCCACCCAGGATGACTGCACTCTCTGCAATCTAAAGCGGTCAGTTACCAGCATATTTCCATTTCTTGTGTTATAATGGTGAGTGTTTGCCACTCTCAATCAACTCCAGGTTGTTAGGCAGTGAAGACATGGATGTATCGGGGGCCACTGCTTCTCCCAAGATAGAGGTTGACGAAGACGAACTCCATCTGAGGGTCTGCCAAGAGACCAACGAAAGAGCAGAATTCGACGCCGAAGCCAACAAGAAGACAATATCATACATAATGTCTCAGGCCAGCGAACTCTTCACCGATGGCAAAATCAACAAGAGCCAAAACGAAGCTATAATTTTCCAAGTTCGCCAAGGCCTCCATCTCATCGAAAAAATAAAACTTAATCGAGATGCAGATGTTGAATATTAAAGCGCAATCGATCGAGGAGAAATCGAGGCATACCGTGGGTATGGAAGGCAGACCAGTTTTCTCAAGCCCGAAGAGTTCTCAAGGTGAGATTATTGGTCTATTTTCCATAATGATCACAATTGTAATAAGTTATATAACAGATATAGTATAACATGAGATTCTTCAAAAGGCACGTTTACAGGTGCCTTAAAGGCCGGAACCCCATCCGCTCCCCTTAAGTTGCAGATGTCCTGAACGACGGTTGTCGCTTTCCATCAGGTAAACCGTCCGTATGTGTGTGTCCCTAGGCAAAAAAAAAAGATACTGAGATTCTACATTACTAGTACTAAATGCATGTGTCATTATACCAGTAATGTAAAATCTCAGTACATATATGACACCAATTTTTCAAACCGTAGCTTGTTCATCACAAAAACATGCTTATACGTAAAACTTGATTCTTATTGAAGGTTTTTTGACTAACATGTTCCTCACATTTCTTATCAATTATCTTCATCCCTCAGCGATGCTGCCCAGCACAGAGACTCCTGCATTAACGTACAGCGTGGCCAAGGACTCCAGGAATTATAATATACCAGGCTTGGATATGCCGTCGGAGGAGCAGCCAGCCATAACATTGGCACCTAATCTTGGCAAAATCAATGTGACTGATTTATTTGCCAAGCTGGTTGCCAATGGCATAGTGCAGATGCCAGAGCAACAGAAAAAGGAAGGACCGAAAAATGTGAAGAAACTGGTTGAATACCTGACCGGAGACCATCAAATAAATTTGCTCAGACCAGAGACGCTTAGGGCGTAAGTAATTTATTTTGTTGGTATGTTATGGTACTGTTCGAAGGATTTAATAATCCTTGGTAACCTGGTAGTGTTGTTTTAGTGTTAATTAATTACCTTGGTTATAATTAGCGACTCGGCTATTAATGCCATACGAATAAATAAATAAATAATCCTTGTACGAAAACAGTAGCGTGCGTTTAAAGACTATAAAATTTTCTTTGTTTGTATGAAACCACTAGCGTTAACAAGTCTTTATAATAAATTAGGTGGGCTCTCTACAAACGAGTAGAGAGCCCACCTGATAGTAAGCGGTAACAATCGCCCATAACCCAGAACTAAACTAAAGAACCCCAGCCCAGAACTAAAAAATAACATCATTGCAACCTTTGCGGATGATACGGCTATCATGGCTACAGGGTCCACTCAATAAGATGCAGTAACGAAACTGCAAAGAGCTTTGGCGGTGCAGGATAAGGTTGCCGCCAATGTTGGCAAGCGAAGATGGAGATAAGGTAGAAAAGGGTAATTACCCACCTGGCCGGGTGTTGTGACCAGGGGACCAAGGGCCCGACAGTTGATCGTCGGAAGTTGTATATATGCCGTGGATGTTGGCACATTTCTCTAGCGCGATGTAGGATTGTTAGCGCCATCTATGTGCGGATGCTTGCCAACCTTGTGTTCGAGTACTCGTAATGTGAGTATCGTTGAGTCTTCCCTATTGGAGCAGTAGAGCGATAGATGTCGCCACACAGCTATCAACACTATATTTGATTGGACAGTGAAGTGGCGAATCAAATTGAATGGGTCAAAATCAATTCATGTCGATTTTACTAACAAAAGACCGTCTTATCATCCGGTATTTATAAACAATCAAGCAATATCGCACAAAAACACAGCTAAATATTTAGGCATGACCTTAGACGCAAAGCTTCGCTGGAAAGCTCATGTCAAAAAGAAACGCGACGAATTAGAACTTCGCTACAAAAAGATGTACTGGCTACTTGGAAAGCATTCTTCTTTATCAGTACACTACATACTACTTTTGTACAAACAAGTCCTAATGCCAGTATGGACTTATGGTATTCAAATATGGGACTGTACCAAACAAAGCAACACACAGATGATACAACGCTTTCAAAACAAAGTACTGAGGGACATTGTAAATGCGCCCTGGTACATTAGATTCAATGATCTTTACCGGGACCTCAATGTGGATCTTGTTGCAACTATAATTAAAAAACACGCCGAAGCCCATGAAAGAAGGCTTCATCATCATGTGACTGTCGAGGCTATCCAGCTCCTTGACAACACGAACACAGTGCGAAGACTAAAAAGGACAAAACCTTTTGAGTTAGTGTAGTGAATATAAGTGATAAGTAGTGCGATGAGTGCTTACTGCAAAGAACACAATAACAATGTGTCTTCCCCTTAATAGATACAATAAGAAAAGGTGTTAATGGACACATTCTTATATTATTCTAACCTAGCAAATTATGTTAAATTTAAATTACTTATTAGTCTTTAGGCTAGATTGTAATTGCAATGCTCTACCTACTTGTCAAATAGGTAGATCATTTTGGAGAAAAAAAAATATTAGGCTTAAGTATAAACTGTATTAATATTTTATGTTAAATTGGGTACTTACTCATAATTAATTTGTATATATCTAGGGATCTCGGTCATATGCTGTATGTTTAGTCTACTTAGTTTTAAGTCACATTCTAAATAATGCTACAGTATTAAATTATTTTATCAGGTTTTGTGACAGTCTCACACACTTTTCGGATTTTCGTAGTCACAGCTGTACAAAATCTACAATTGTTTTGTAGGCACCTTTTTGGATAACTGCGAATACTTGTTTACAATTACAAAAGCGTCCAATGCTTGTTTTCGATTTCGGTTACCGTTTTCTGTTTGTATTTGAGATTTTGTAGCTTTGGGCTGATTAGCCGTAGCCGTATACCTATCCTGTTTAGTGCGTCCTCGTAGCCTTCTATGAAGCTGAATTCGCAGTTCTTCACGATCTATTCTACCTACCTATCGCTCTTATATATCAAACGACTGTTTTATTAATCATACTATGAGTTGGAGATGAAATTAAAGATCAAAAATGTCAATTGACACAACTGTCAATGTCAAAGAGACTATCCAGAAGTATAAAATCTTTGGTTTGCATAACCAAATGGTGCATCATTAAAGATCAAAAATGTCAATTGACACAACTGTCAATGTCAAAGAGACTATCCAGAAGTATAAAATCTTTGGTTTGCATAACCAAATGGTGTGCATCATGCACACTTTTCAGTGTGCTTTACAATGGCTGGTAAACTTTCGAAAACGAAACAAACTGATTTACCCCCATTTATTCAATTGATTAAAAATGTAATAAATAACTCGGAAATTATTAGTCCAAGAACACTAGTTAGAAAAGTCTAATATTAGAAAGATATGGCTGCCATTTTGAATCTTATATTATTTTATGTATTATTATTGGAGAAATTAGTTAAATGTGTCTCGGAGTCGGTAAATTCCTTACTTTCCAAGCCTTTGCAATAATGTACTGTGACAACGAACCAAAGGTTTAGAATTTCTTATCATTACCACTGGCTTAAATGAAAAGTACCCATATCTTATTGAAACAGCACAAACATATAACAAAAAAAACATAGTTCCCTATTCAATTCAGTAAATGTTTTAAAATATTCATATGGTTTTATTTCATTTGGAATGTAATAATTTTAATCAATATATCAATGATTTTAAATGATTCCACCATTTGGGTTATTTTTTTATAATAGAAACCCATTTGTTTACATTTTTGATCTTTAATTCGATCTCATACCATTTTAATCTTAAAAAAGAAATAAAAATTTAACGTTTATTAAAATAGAAAACCTTACAATGTTACATAAACGGGTACCTACCATATCAATCACATGAGTACAATGGCAAATGGCAATCATGCGCATGGCGGCGATGCGAAAAACGCTACACTACACCACAATGTGGTGGCACATAATAAAAGAAATTCAAAGTGATGAATACTTATGTAGGAGTATTATTGTTTGTTACTTTGAAATTGATTCTTGAGATTTAGGTATCTACTGTTTTTTGTGTGTATGTTTTTGTCGTAGGCCATGCCCTATAATGACTGATTTGGTTAAGATAGTATATATATTATATACTATTTATAATAGCGTATCTAGTATTTCATTTCTAAATTAATTTTTTTAATAACATGGGTCCTGGACAAGACTAGTAAGTTTTGCCAGTTTTTAGCACGTATTGAATTAGGAGTTGGCGTAGCTCTTCTGAGATACTCCAAGGCGACTAGTCTTCAAGATTAGAGTCGTATGTGCGTATCGTAATATAAAGGGGCCTAAGGAACAAAAATATCTCGCAGCTCATCACCACGCGCAAACAAAAAACACACAAGGTATAGGTACATGTTGTGTATTTATTTTTTGAAGTTTACTAGCCTTTAGTATTACCGTGAAATAGCACTAGGTGGCAACGACGTCGCTAAGTAACTCGGCAAGCGCCGTTTCGTCAAGGTCATTGAGGTCTATACAGAAAAAGAAACCCTAATAAATTTATTATTTAAAATTATTTATTAAAAATATATATTTACTTAGGTATATTAAAATCATAAATAAAATAAGTGCATTCAAGTGAGAAGAAAGCGTTCACTCGCCTAAAGTACATGAACTCTTTCGACGATATAGACCAATAATAAAAGAAACCAAGAGAAAAAGAATAGACAAGAACATTAAAGAAGTGTTCAGTACTTGTTAGAGCTTCTTTGTTTACTAGTTAATTGGTAGAAGAAAATATTGTATCGATCAATAAGAAAAAATGGAATATGAAATTTAAATAAAATAAAATTTGTAACATATTTGTATTATTTTCCCTAACATCCAACATAACTATTGTTAGTTTAATTTTCATTATAATGCTAACATACATATAGAGCACAACCGGGACATTAACGCCAAGATCATTATTTGTTTTTCTCAGTGAACACCCTACAACAGCTACAAAGCTTTAAGTCCACCTTTGTACTATTTTGTGCATAAAGTATTAAATAAATAAATAAATAAATAAATAAACACCCTACAACACTTTGCTGCGAAATCCGACTCGTACTTGGTTATTTTCAGGTGATTGGGCCTTGATTCAGGACAAAATCCACGCCTGATTCTCTCATATAGTGGATCAACAGAAATTATTTGGGCGGAAATTATGAAGAACAGACGAACGGAACTCATGTTCATAAATGGCAATTTAGAAGCTGATTTTGATATTGTGAGTAAGACCTCCACGCCCTTAAAAGTGTAGGAATGGAGCAATCCCTTTCGTATTTGCCCGTTTGGAGCGCGCCAATATTTTCAGGATCGCATGGAACGGATTTGCGGATGGCACGCAGTGTAAACTTGCACCTGTGTTAATTGTGTAATTTGTAACCAATTAATTAATTAAATTTTCAACCTTTCAATTGATTTCTGTTGTATACATACTTACTTAACAATGCTGCGGGCTATGTTAACCATAATGGCAGCAGAAATTTTTAGACGAACCATAGACGAGCTTCCACTAGAAGTCATCGCAGTGATGTTGGTGTTTTGCGACGTACAAGTCGTAGGTACTCAGTTTCGCTAAACTGAACGAGAGGTGAAAGGACGCCGTACAGACTATTGAACCAGAGTTTTGGAAGCGACAGTGCAGGAATGATTACCAAAAAGTATATAAACACTGCCGAGATATATCTCGTACAACTTAGAGAGATCTCATTTTTTCCCTGTCTACGTGATCGCGCGTGCAACATACCACTCACAAGGTCAGTTCAATCGAAGGAAGAAAGAACTACCAGTTTGAGATCTCGGACAATGGTGAAGTCGCGTGCCTGTATCAGAGTGACAGAGACTCATACTACAAGTCCATAACGTGGACCGAGCTAGCGACACTGACCGTGCTGGACAATTTCTATGTCTACGCAGAAAATAAACATAATATGATTATTTTAGACCACTCTAAGCCTATCAGAGATCTGTGGTTGATCCCAAAGAGGACCACGTCAAAGGACTTCAGGGTATTCTCCATTTTCACATTAAAGTGGAGCTATGTGAAGCTATACAGTGGCAACTGATAGGTGACTCGCTCTTTTACATAACAACAAAGGAGAAGATAGTCTGTTTAAAATTACGGGACGAGGGCGAAAAAATATACTGGGACAATTCTGAAGAACAGTGTCTTTGACCCCAAGACTTCAGGGCGCCTGGGAGATCGTTTTAAATGTACGAGTACCTTGATCCATTAAATACAAATTTGACCTGAATATCGAGCGTCGATGCTTGTAAATTAACGAGCCTGTATAAAGAAATGCTTTACAGTATTCCGTACAGAACACTTAGACACTTCACAGATACATTCGTCAAGAGACAATTCCAGCGCGTCTATGTGTACAAAGACAATATGATAATGGTCGTGGCGGTCATTAACGTCGACACCAGATTCCCAATGGCTTCTCATTCTTTTCTATAAAATGAGAGATTATTTTGTAAAGAAAAGACATGTTGGAACTACGTTCTACAAATGTTTTGATTTGAATCGAATTTCGAAAGAGGTCCTACGGAAGACCAAAAAAGCGATGAATTGACATCGCCGAGCCGAGCGCGAAAGCCAACGGCTTACGACGTGAGGATGCTGAGGATCGGGCAAAATGGAGAAAGCAAAGCAGGAAAGTGGATCCTAGCAGTAGCCGGGATTGACCGGGATGTGATCTCTCGTTTCCTAAATTCAATAAATAAATAAATTGTTTCTCGTTTGTAATTTTTTTTTCACGTCATATATTGTCATGCCGATGTATTGCGGAGTTTATTGCAAATATTTATAGACAAATTTATTAATTATGACATGTAATGAATTTATTATTATTATTGACAATTTGAATGGCTGTTACTAACTTTTGGTTACGTTTATTGCTACTTACACTATGGACGTAATTCTAGTCATAGTCTGTCTGCGGTTGCACACCGAGCGAGTGACACGCGTCAGATAACAATATTCGAATCGCAGTAATCGTACCTACATTATTTATCATTTACCAGTTTATCCTACTTAAATTTCAGTTCTATAATGAATATCTGCCCAAAATGTAATCAATCTTTCAACGATGGAGTGAAATGAATGTGAATGCTCGAAATGCAAACACAGTTACAGTTTTGAGTGTGCATAAATAACCGAAGTTAATTATCGGAAACTCAACGCATCGAGATTATCGCAATTCGCAAGGGAGGTAGGGCATAGCGGGGTATCTCGTTCGAATTGGAGCCGCCCGACTGGGGAAGTACCTCCACCTTACAGAATATCGCAGCTAAATAATACTCTTTTAAATAGTATTGTGTTTCTGCCGGTGAGTAAGGTTTCCAGTGCTCCATGGGGTGGGGATTTGGGGAACCGTGGCTTTGGCAGTGGAGTGGCATTTGCTTTTTGCTGCCAGAGCAACGTGTTATAGAGGTGGGCAACGCATTAGCGATACTCTTGGTGTTGCTAATGTCTATAGGCAGTGGTGACCACTTTCCATCAGGTGGCCCGCTTGCCTGTTTGTCTACCGTATGACATAAAAAAAAAAAAATTGCTGGCGAAAAATGCAACACAATTTCTGTTTATTAATCTTTATGAAAAAAATTACATGGGTCATAAAAAAATTCATATTAAGGAATTTACAATATTTATAAGTTGTCCGTGTGGTGTCCGGCAGAGTAGAATAGCACCAATCCCTTACATTCATGGGTGTCGTACAAGGCGACTAATGTTTTCGAGGCAAAAGATCAAGAGTCCGGCTGGTTCTGCCGGTGAGTAAGGTTTCCAGTGCTCCATGGGGTGGGAATTTGGGGAACCGTCTTTGGCAGTGGAGGGACAAATGTCCCTGCACTGCCAAAGGCGCCTTTTTGTTGCCAGAGTAACATGTTATAGAGGCGTGCAACGCATTGGCGATACTCTCGGTGTTGCTAATGTCTATGGGCAGTGGTGACCACTTTCCATCAGGTGGCCTGTTTGCCTACCGCATGACATAAAAAAAAATACGTTTGGCACTCGGGAACTGCCGCGGTAAAGCTATTGCATAGCATTTTCTATCAACTTATGCAATTATAACTATTATTTATGCAGTATTTTTTTTCTTTGATATTAATTCGAGCTAATTAATGCGAGCTTCGTACAGTCGTACCATATACATACACGTTAAGGATCAACTAGTCGCGGGCTCGAACTCACTCGTGGACGCGGCCAAAAAGCACGCTGTCTCACCTAGCATTGTGTCTAAAAGAGACAGAATCAGTTATGAGCAGTTAGCAGCTAGTCTACACGCATACGTCTAGTCGCACGCACACAAACACCGTGCCGAAGTCTGCCGAACTGAAACGACGTTAGACGATGCACGGCTTTCAACGCCGCACCGCTGTGCCGGTCGAAGTGGGGGGTGTTAGGTTCTTTTCGTTACGGAATTTCTTGATTCGGTCGCCGCGCTCAAAGCCCGCGATAAAAGCTATGCAATAGCTTAATAACAAGTCAAAACATTCCACATACATGCATTCATTTCTGCTAAAACCTTATGCTTTTGCAGGCTCTACGTATAAATTGACAAAATCTAGGCAATAGGTAAACTTGGTATTTTCCAAGATCACGTACCTACAAGGTAATCTAAGCAATCCAACCAGCGTTATTTTGTCTCCGTGTGACAAATTAAAATCAACAAAAATATTGAATATGTATCTATAGCCAAACGAAGCTCGGCGAACCTTGGCTGTTGCATATAAATAATGCAAATTGCATTGAGACATCCGCCATACCTACCGTTACCCAACAATGGTACGCAAAGTGTGAATCCATGAAACATGCCTTTGCATACGGCGGCACAAACCCTTGATTGTTGTTTAATTAAGTTGTAAAACAATTCGGAAATGCAAACGAATGAACCTAGATACCTATTAGATGTGTCAAATATAAAAGTTTTAAAATGACTACTGACTGACCGACTTGGCGGACCTGTAGCAAATATATTGATTGAGTACCTAAGAATAAAATATATTATTTACATGCCCTATTTCTAATCTACGAGATTGCGTAGTCGACGAAAAGTACCTACAACACTTACCCGACAATACCTAAGTATGTCAATACTTAAGTATGACACTTTCGAGGATCGCTTCTTAACGTTTACCGAGCGCGCCTATACCTACAAACGTAGTTTGATAATTATTTCAATATTACGCTATCGAAGCCAATGGAATATAATTGCCCTTGTGGTTTGTCAGATTTTCGTAAAAATATTATATTTCAATGTTGCACGGAATTAAAAATTGGTATACAAATCTTTACCTGTTGTTTCCTTTCGTGTGGTATTTTCCTGTTATTATGTTTGGAAGGAATCTAAAGCAAACCCTTTACAGGTACCTAAATAAAAAGACACGTGCCATGTTCACAATAAACCAGGTAATAAATGCCACAGTCATACAATTAAACAATGAAACATCTAGAATGGGACCGGTTTGGCTATTGTCTCGTGCTTTTGTAGGATTTACTTAGCTGTCAACGTGCAAAATCTGATACTTCTCTGGCGACACATTGTCTGCTTGTGGTTCAACGGAAACCCTTCCGCTTTATCAGTGCGTCGCAGCAAAAAATGCTCGTCCATAATGTAATTACTATAGATAAACACTCTTTCCATCCGTTTGGTCGTTACATGCCAATGCCACAGATACAAAGATCCACATATTCACATGTCATACTTATAACACCCCTCTTTTTTCGTCGGGTGTTATAAACGTAGGAAACGGCGTTATGTTTTTAGCTTTTTTAAGTACCTACTTAAGAAAAATTTAAAAAACGAATAGCAAATGATAAGAAATGCTTTAGGATATAATATACCTACGGGAACTGCAAAACTGCAATTCTTGAAATCATAGCGATATTAAATGCCCTTACTTTAAAGTTTTGTTTAAACTTTTCAGGCTCGTGATCGTAGACGGGGCCATTGTGCAACGATTTTGATCTCTCAACAAACTATGCCGTCGCCATCTTGGCGTTATCCTGTACCTAATGTTTTATAGGCTTGGATTAAAGATATTTTATGTGGGTTGAAAAACTTCGTATGACACTCGCGTGTATTTGTAGGTATGGCACCTGGCAGCCAGGTGACCGACTAGCTCGTCTGCCTTCCCTGTTGCACTGGTATAGATATTCATTTTTGACAGAAATCCAAAAATCCACCAAATTCAAGCAAGCGAAGGTAATTTGAGTATTTAGTTGTAAGAGAGTTCAATAAGACTATTTTCTTATGAAGCATGAACTTTTTCTTGTATCGGATGGTTTCGTATACTTTAAAAATTATTGCAATTTTAAAAGTATGGTACTTAGATTTTACGGCCAGTGTAGTTAGTGGCACAATAAAAGGATATAATTTTTGTTACGGGTCTTTTATTTATTTATGTATAGGTACAGGCGGGGTACAACAGTACGGACTCCTAGTGTAGGTACCAGCCCCGTTACCTATTCGTTTTGTTGTGTGTTATAGTGGAACGTTAATAAATAATACGACTCACGGTTATGATGTAGGTATCTATAATATTCCAAGACACAGGATTCAGAAGGCACAATAATGGTAGACAAGCATAGGCACAGCACAGTAATAGTTTTTGGAAGGAAGAATGATAGTTCAAAGAAAGAAAGTCTTAAATATATAAGCACAAAAATAAGCACGATAATAAGCGCAAGCAAGGGTATGCAACACAAAATATTATGCGAATAAGCGTGGACACAGCGCCGCGGATGAGTTTCGACTGGTGTGCCTTTTGTTATAATCTGTATTATACATGTATGTATCTTCCTAGTGCTCAAATATTGGAACAGTCCAAATAAACACTGCATGTCACACTTTAATTTTTATATTTTGCACAAACGATTACCATGAATACTTATACTACTACATATAGATTACCTCAAAAACCAACATTCTGTGCTATATAATAGTAAAAATACTTACGTTTTCCGATAAGCCATAATTTTCAATGCTTTTTCCTCAAACTTATGGAAAATAACTCGAAAATCCACGTGCAATGTGAAACTACAAAAATTGCGTTTGACAGCCCTTTATAGCAGTAATACCAACATTAAAAAATTATGGGCGCGTTCGTTTTGGGTAGTAAAAAAATCATAAACATACCGTTCAATAAATAGAACACTAGGACGATATGGGTTAATGATAAATGGCTTAACCTTCCGGGATTTAAGGAATGGTTGATTTGTTACGAAAATGAAAACGGCCAATCTTTGTCAAAATGTACAATCTGTAATATCGTATTGACAAACCATAAGCCTGCTTTACAAAAACATACCAAAACTGCAAAACACATAAGTTTGCTCTCTTCTCTAACGCATACAATGCCAATTAAACAAGCATTTCGATTAGATCCCATTGATGAAATGGCTAGGAGAGGAGAAATGAAAATTGCAGCAATGCTTGCTACAAATAACTTGCCATTTTCGTTATGCGATACGATTATTCCACTTATTGCTGATATATGCAAGGATTCCAAGATTGCGACAAAAATGTCTATGGGGCGAACTAAAGCCACAGCTATGGTAAACCAAATACTCGGCCCAGCTCTTTGCGAGGATTTTGTAAGAAAATTGCAAGAACCTGGATCGTTTTTCGCGGTGATTATGGACGAGACGACGGATCAAGGTTCCGTAAAGCAATGTGCGATAACTGCAATTTTTGTTAACGACGACGATTTAATTAAGACTCAGTTTTTCGATATGGTAAAGATGCCTTCCGGAACTCTAATAAACTCAATTAAAAACAAAAACATTCCACTAAGTAACCTAGTTGGTTTCTCGTCAGATACTACAAATTGTATGGTGGGTCAGCATAACTCGGTGTTCTCAAAGTTAAAAGATGAAATACCGGGTATCTTGTGCGTAAAATGTAGCTGTCACATGATACACTTAGTGTCTTCAAAGGCGTGCTCAAAACTACCCAGAAATGTAGAAGATATGCTTCGAAACATCGGTTCACATTTTAGCCGCAGCTACAGCCGCCAAAAAAATCTGGAAGAACTTCAAATATTTTTTGAAACTGAAATTCATAAAATTTAATCACCGGCAACAACGAGGTGGCTCTCTTTGAAACAGTGTATTGACAGAGTGTTAGAGCAGTACGAACCGCTTAAATCTTATTTTACCGTAGAAGTATTTGAGAATCCATCTCATACTACGGAAACTATATTAGCGTCGTTAAATAATGAGGTCATACACATTAGAGATTTTAAACGATTTCAACACACTATTTTAGTATGAAGTCCCTTTGTTGTACAGATTAAAACCGGAAACCGAACGGCTAATAAAAATAATATGCACAAATTATATGGAATTTAGCCACGTTAAAACAAATAACGCAAATGACATTGACTATGCGAACCCATGGCGTTTTTTGCCAATAGTAAAAATGTATCTAGGTGTAAACGCTCAAGCAACTATGACTGAAATAAAGGCAAGCGCCAATCCGCCAGGGAATGAAGAAATTTTAAAATTTCAGAAGAGTTGTTTCAGTTTTTACATACAGGTTGTAAAAGAAATTAAAAAACGCTTCGACTTTTCCGATGAAATTTTTAACATAATTTCATTAATAAACCCCGCAACAGCACAATCTTTAGAAATAAAAGATCTGACCGCGGTAGTCACACGATTTCCGGTTTTAATGCAACAAGTTGACTTAAATACTTTAAGTAAAGAATGGCGCGACCATGCGCTCCTCAATCACACCGAACTGGGTCTGCATACAGAGTTGTCTGCCGAGTACTGGAGGAAAGTATTTAAAATTACGAAACCAACTGGAGAACTATTATACCCAAATTTGAAAAAAGTGATTTATCTATTACTGATACTTCCTTTCTCTAATGCATCAGTGGAACGAGTGTTCAGTAAATTCAAGAGAATAAAAACGGAGAGTAGAAACAAATTGAACACGGGAACAGTTGTTTCACTAATGCATGTAAATGAGGGTTGCATTAGCAGGAGGGATAAAAAACTTTGAATCTTCAAAAGCTCTTTTAAAGAAAAAGTTAATATTTAGTTTGTTTAGTGTTGTTTCACAATTTATTTTACAAGTAGGAAAATTGCCTATTGTATTAAATCTCTTATTTATTAAAAAATAAAATTTTTGAAATTGTTTACTTTTGTCAAGCAAGACCCCGGGTCCTCGCGCACGAGATCCCAACCTGGATATTGAGTACTGACGCCAAGATACCTTTTTTATTATAGGTACCTATTTTTGTTTCATTGTAAAAATACGCCATATCAATATACGTGCACACACATCCTTATTAACATGTAGGTAATCATGGTATTAAGCACCTACGTATTATAATACATTTTTCCTTAATTTTTTGTTTTGCGTAACTTTTTAGCCGTTTTCGTACTATTTCAGGAGTCGCGACGTACTTTTATAGAAACGACTGCTGGCAACACTGCTAATAATACATCAACTCCAATGAATTAACTGTCAATCAGGGAATCTATTTTAAAAGATTAATAATATATTGTTGTTATAATGTATGGAAAATAAAGATTTCATTATGTAAAAAAGAATCTCTCCAAAAAACAACGGCGGTTGTGCACAACCGACTTTCATCAGTCCGTAAAATAAAGACGAATTGTACAAACGCCGACGACCAACACACAGAACAAAGTCGTATCATAAAACATCGTAATAAATGTGGGACCTGTCAAGATATTGTACACATCAATAGTTTACTTTTAAAAGTATTTATTTAAAAAACGCCACTAAACCGTAACTCATTTCAAACTCCCTAGAACAAGAACGGATTCAACAGACCGTCGTTATTTAGTGATAGTATAATTAAAATCTAATTTTACACCATAACTTCAATATATAATTCTTTATATTATAATATTCAATGCAAGAATACATACCTGGTTTGCGGGTAATGTCTTTTTTATTTTGTTGTAAGTGAATCCTCGTCTTCCGAAATTTTATAGGTATTATTTTTATTAACATTTAATAACGCAAGTATATGTCTTGACCTATGAGTCCTCATAATTAACTAAATAACAATGTCGAATGACTTCTATTAGCATGTCATATAAATAATAGCTAAGAAAAGTCAAGTTAAAGTATCGCTTCGTGACAGAACGTTGAAGAATGACGGTAGTTACTACCCGTCAATCGTCCACGCGGCGTAGAAAGCAGAAATGAGCAAAATACATCGTAGGATCGTTCCATCCGACTTTGTACTGCGGGCAAAAATCAAAACCGTCTGTATTCCAACTCTGTATCTCGGTAATTTTTAAGAAAAATTTAAATAGGCTTATACATCGATTGAGTACGATATTTTGAATCAACTTATGCAAAAATACTAAAATTGAGAAAAATCTGAACCGTTTTTATTTTATGATTGCTACGATTTTATCCATCATAGAGTGAGGACCATTTGTACATATAGTTAATTTAGAAAATAATATTTTAATTTATTAACATTTCAATCGTTTCGTCTAACTACTCGTATACTCGAGTTTTCTTACAAATTTACATGACTCTAGAATGTACAATGACGTCACTGTTAGTATGCCGTACTTTATAAATTTCCGACCGAACTTACAACTTTCCCCTACCGATGATTAAAATTTAAATATTTGCTAGCTACCGTGAGTAATTGGAAAGTCAAACGTCAGAATTGTCCGAACAGATTATGATGGTAGATTTGTCTGCAATGTCCAGAAGTAAAATAAAATACATTTATTTACACACATAAAAAACAATACCACATGATAAGTATTCTTCCAAAAGTTTACAAAAGATCTTTTATACTAAACACTAACATTTTCTATTTACTACACGTATCTATTCAATTTTATTATATTGATGTTTATATATTATGCTTGGTCGACTTTCTTGCCTGATGTCGGTCAGCCTCACAGGCAGTGAGGGTTGGGCCTGGCATGTCAAGGCATATAGTTAACATTTATCAGGATTGATGATGATGCCGGTGATGGTTTACAATAATAATTATGGAATGATTATGACGATTTCATTTACTTAATAACTACATGACTATTGGACTTATTAACATTGTTAAATAAATAAAAGCTTAAATGCAATAAAAAAGCGGAAATGCTAAGTAAATGGTTATTTATTTATCAATAATGGTAAAAAATAAAAAGAAAAAGCGGAAATGCACAGTACATGGTTATTTATTTATCAAATATGGATTAAATAAAAAGTTAAGTATGTGACGAATATGAAACATACATAATATTACACGTGGAAATAACACAGCATAAACGATACAACAGGCACAACTTATATTTATAATTTTATGGTCAACCTATGTAAACTTATAATGTTCGAAAATTTATTGTTATGTGATAACATTTTCTATGTCAATGGACTTTACAGTATATTGTTTGTTTACCTACTTGAGTAGTTTTGCGTATTGATAAAAATTAAAGGAAATATATAAATGTTATTCTAATCTGCTTTGTAAAGAAATATGATGATATTACTATAATAATATAATAGTTTACGTTATTCATTATTTCCACAATTTACTCCATATTTTTTTTATAAACTTGATGTACCATCACAATGTTTAAGTACTTCGAGAACGAAGTACATGTCAGTATGGCCGTGTTATATTATATGGTATTATAGTCTATTTTTAATTGTAATATTGCTAAATAAAATTATAATCATTTCTGAACGAATGTACGAGATTCCTGAACGATGTTTAATCTTTGAGTACATTCAGTACTAATTAACTAAAAGTTAGGTTTCTGAATATTTAATGTATCTTAAAATTATTAAAAATAGTTTAAAAATCTATTTCGATGATTTTGGTTGTTTATCTTTGCATAATTTTCATAGTTAATTAGAATTATTATAACGTGCTGTCATTGGTTGAAATGTAGCGGCTTCTGATTTCCGATTAAATGTTGGTTATATAAACCCAGTCGAGAGACTGAGAGGCTATTTGCTCCAGACCCGGCACAGAGTTAAGCACAAACTTGCATTGTATTATTGTTGCTTTATATTTGGTATTGGTTTTATCTATTTATATATTAGGTTTTCATTGAATAGTAAAATTTTTTAAGGGTTAAATATGTATTTTGCCATGTTTTAATATGTTCAGAATATTGTTATATTTCCCATGTTACTTTGTTTGCTATGATTGCCTATCCTATAATATAATAACGTATCCAATTTGATCTTATCTGTGTGTTTATGCTTATATTTATGCTATATTCTTATGCTTAGTTTATGCTATATGCTTATTCTTACCTGAATAAATAGCTACTTATATTTAACTGTGCCCTATTTTTATTTTATTAAGCTTTCCGCCCTTAGTTTTTAATAAAATACTAGGCCACCACTCCTAGGTTCCCAGTGTAGCTGAAAATTGACGAGTTTCAATCCGTTTTGCTCGGGCACCGGAGCCGCTTAGTGGAGGTTTAACAAAAGTCTTTGTGTCTTTAATATGTGCTATTGGGCAAAACGGGCATGGTTTTATATGAAAAATTTAAAATAAAATGGATTACATGAAGAACTTGTAATTTCAATCTTTATTGCAAAAATACTTTAAAGGAGTATTGGTATATTGATCTGCACCTCCTGTAGCTATTAATATGACATCAATAGAAAGATTGATTTTGATAGGTAGTTGAGGTTTTAGTTTGAACATTTTAACAGTAAACATAATGTTAAATGCTTACAGTCGAAATGATAAACTATAGTCGGTAGGTAAAGTGTTTTTCCTACTTGTTATATTTTAAGTTTGATTTGCCTATTCTAAAAATTATGACGTCCATTCATTTTACCCAAATCAGATACCCGTTTTAGGCTCATATGCAGGCAAAACGGGTTTTTTAGAGGTTTCTTATTTTTTCTATTTATAAAATATTTGATAGAAAATGTTTTAAAATAGTGTTTCATTTTCAAGTTTTATAAACATCCCATCTTATAAACTAAATCAAGCTAAGATATTCACCACAATTCTAGTTTTTTTTAACCTCGCGCGAAACTTACCCGTTCTAGGCCACCTTTCCCTACTATATGCATCATGGTAACAATATCTAAAAATTACGGTGATACGAGAGATAAAATAGTTTCAGTAACAACTGAGTTAAGGTCCAAGATTGGTTTACGACAAATAACCTTAAATGCAAAAAAAAAACCAAGTGTGTGCATTTTTAACTACCTAAACAATCTCCTAATGAATGTTAAAATTAATAATGAAAGTTTAGATTTCTATCCAAACCGAGTTTTTTTTGGGGATGACAATAAACAACCGTTTACAGTGGGGTCCTCACATAACAGCTTTGTTGAGTCGGGTTAGTTCTGCTGCTTACGCTGTAAAGGAAATTAGGTAACTGACGGACATCACAACAGCAAAACTAGTATATTTTACGTATTTCCTATATTATTCATGCGGCAGATTTGAATTCAGTATTTGTTTTGCAGAAGAGAGCTGTACGGGCTATTTATGACCTGAGAAGTCGGAATTCCCCAACACAATTATTTAAAGAAATGAAAATTTTTACTGTGCCCTGTCAATATATATATTTATTTATGAAAATTTTGTATATGTTAGAAAAAATACACATATATTCAAAAATAACTATTACATACATCCATAGATATATATAGAAGTCTTTGCATACATCACATTAATACTAGTAACAAAAACAAGTTGGTACACTTAATAACTAGGCTAAGCAAAACTGAACTGAATTCATTTGTAGGGACCAATATTCAGTCATCATCGTTCTAGCGCTTATTCACGGACCAGTATTCAGTATTAAAATAAAATACCTAACGGCAAAGTCGAGCTACCTATAAACAAAAATTTAAGTCTGTTGTAAAGACAACTTTATGTAAAAAAGCATATTACAACGTAAATGATTACGTTACAGATAAATATGCTTGGAATGACATTCGGGTCAATTAAAAATAAATAATTGAGATGCAGCAAATGTTTTCACATTGTATAGTCATTCTTGAAATTTAATTTATTTAATTTATAAAAATTATATTTTATACATTGTATGCAAGACGTATCTCGATTTGACTTTTCTTTTAATTATTATTTATTGTTTGTGTAATAACTGTAAGTATGGCCATTGTATTAACGTTCAATAAGTGTATTTTTGACGCCTTCATTGAATAAAATGAATTAATTGATTGACAAGATCATAACAATACGATATAGAATTAATTATTGACAACCATGACGTGACACATGAGATGCGAGTGACGTTGTGATATAGTTAAAATCGATAAGTATTTCACAACGTAATAACAGGTAATAACCTAAGCAATAAATACAACACCTGGGGTCGGTACTAAGCGCAACTGGTGACATCGAAAGCGACGTCAAAGCCCGAATATCCGCGGCTTGGGCAAAATGGCGGGAAGTGACGGCTGTCATTTGTGACCCCAAGATGCCGATGAAACTGAAGGGACAGCTCTATAAGTCCATTATTAGACCTGTTCTCTTATACGGCAGCGAGACTTGGCCTCTACTAGAGCGACACAAGCAGGAGTTGCGAGTCACGGAAATGAATATGCTGCGGTGGATGTGTGGGGTTTCCCGCAAAGATCGCGTGCGGAGCGCCCACATCCGCGGTTGCATTCGTGTCCGTGACATCGCAGATAAGCTACAGGAGTGTCGCCTTCGATGGTATGGCCACGTCTTGCGCAGACCGACAAATTATGTGGGGAACAGATGTCTGGCCATGCCACCCCCACCAGGTACGAGAAGGAGAGGCCGGCCCAAGAAGCGATGGCTGGACGTCGTTAAGAGTGACATGCGTGCCAACGGACTCACTATGAAGGATGCCGAAGACCGAGCAAAGTGGACTAGATATAGCAGGAAGGCGGACCCCGGGCACCCGCGTGTAGCGCGGGGGCGCAACCGGGATTTAACGCCAAGATGATGATGATGATGATGATGATGAACCTAAGCAATAAATAGTTAAGTAGTACCTGCTTTAGTGTTTTTTATTTCTAATACTTTGGGCAAATATGTCATCAACAGCATACATTTAAGAGTTGGACTCTTATCGATGGAGCAACGCAGTTCTTCTCTCTCTTCTCGCTAGACTGAATAGGCTGTTCCTAGACAGGCATGCTCCATCTTCGACCGCATGGTCACTTACCACCAGGTGAGGTGGCGGTCAAATGCCTGTCTAGTTAAGTAATAAAAAATAAAAATAAAAAAAAGCCCCTCAAAACACTTCACTTCTAATAAAAATGTCCAATACTTAGATACTTAAAAGATTGTACATGTAGCTAATAAAAATATTGCTAAGCTATTAATATTTAAATACAGTAGTTCCTGGCATGCCATGTTTATGTGCATTTGGATAATGCCACGTACGTTAACGAGACGGGGCACTTGTTTGTTCTATTGCAATAGATAGGTAAAATAACTCGAAATATAAAGCAATAAGCCGAATAGGTGCAAATTATATTTCGTTAACTATAACTCTTCCATTTGATATGATTATTTATAACTGAAGATTTTTTGAGAAGTAGTGTCTTGTATTCATAATTTGTTATATCTTTAAAAGTACAAAAGGTTTTAACGGAACATGGGACTAAATCGTAAATTTTTTCATGAAAGAGTAACAAACATCTATCCTTAGAAATAGGGGATAGTAGGATATGAAATGTAGTTGGTAAATGTTACGCAAGTGTCTCGGATTCGATTCCCAGGCAGGCAAATATAGAGTCCATTATTGTTACAGATGAGAAAATCCGCCTATCTGTAAATAATATTTATATGTAGTCCTACGCGTACAGTGTCAGGTTTAGTTAATAAAGAAAAACACGAAGATTCAGGGTAATGGGTCATAATCCTTCAGTCCGGAAAACTTGGAAGAAATTTATAAAAGTAAAAAAAGCCCAAAAGTTCCTAAATTAGTATATTGCACTTAACCTTATTTCTGACAGCATCACAGGGTTCACTATTCATCGATTGAAAATTTCTAATTATAGACGCAAACTTGAGCATTTTTGTACCGGTCATTTATTATTAGGTATATTTAGTTTGCAAAAATAGCTTCTGCTGAGCAATCATACTTGTTCTTTTCAAATGATATTCCTTTTCGTCAAATATCATCAAAAATCCTTCCTTTTTTTTCACTTTAAACTTCAGACTCTTTTTCTTTCTCTGGACGTCAATCAATTTCAAATTTATGACAGCCGTATTTTTCGTGGCCAGCAAGTGGGAATTAAATTTTTGCCATCATGGCATCGATCTATGGTTCGTTACTGCTTGACAACTTCAAAACAATTTGTAAACAATACGTATAAATATACGTATGGATATTATATATGCCAAAGCAATATCGGCCAAAAGGAAATAAATTTCCCAATTTTTCGACAAAAACACTAAATAACGTATATCCTCCGTACGCTCTCCTGCAAAATTTGCGATAAATGAGATACTTGAATTTGGCTTAGGGCAGCCGAGCTGCACTGCACGGCGCGGCCCAGGTGCTCCAACGCGAGCTGCTTGAGCCTGCGCCGCAGCGGCAGCCCTCGCGGATAAGGGAACAGCTGGCACGTGTCCACCCACCGCATGTGTACCAGCTTCAACAACTTTAGATTGTTGTTGAGGGAATGGCCTATGAGTACTGTGTCGACGCCGACAAATCCTAGTTAATCGTTCTGGACGTCTTTCAGAATCTACACAGAGAGAATTACAATCCACTAGGGTTGCACTCGGTTGCACGGCCGTTTTATAAATCATTTTGTCATCCGTAGAAATCACGACGACGCTGGCATGGAGCTGGCCACATTTCTGTGTCTATGGCAAACGCGTCGCCCCGGGCCGAGCGGGCCTGCACGAAACCATCGAGAGGCCGTTCCAGACGTGGCGCTTTCCCGATTTGCAGCCTCTTGTCCCGTATGCTCCGTTGCAACATGTGAAATACTGTCCACTGATAATTTTACCCTAGTAGTAAAACCAGTCATTTATTGATATAGTCGCGTATCATTTTGAAAATGGTGACACATCTACAACACAAATGTTCGACTATTTTGGCTTCTTCATCACTATCAGATCGAGAGGAGGATCCCCACGATCCTCGCCCACTGTCAGCTTGAGATCCAGGTACGAATTCCGGCGCGTTGACGTCGAGCTGTATCGTTTGCAAAGGTGGATGTCGTAGCGGAGGATCAACATAGAATGAGGCTTTATTGTTGGTCAACTCCAGAGCTACCCTATTGACCATAACGTGCACAAGCACAGCTGCTGCAGCTCAGTAACAAATTCTTCAGTCAGGGTCTCTTGGGGCGACGGCGGCGACGATGCTGGGGCTGGGGCGGCGCGCGCAACGGGCGGCATGGCGGCGTCGACGGTTTTTTGACACCAAGTGTAATAATTATTTTACACACAATTATATTATAATAGACCAATATTTATAGGAGCACAACCTCTACTCTAGCTACTTCCTTAATGAGGTCTACTAATTTAATATAATAACAATCTACTATATAATATACTAATAATTCTAAATAGTATTAGTAGTATATAGGAGTTCAAGGTAAGGATATTTTTAATTTTCTTCCTTATTTATCTTACCTTGATACAGGGATACTTTTACACTCTTTATTGTATAATTACTAGCCTATTTCTCAGGATTTATATGCAAACGCACCTTCTTTCGGCATTATTGTTGCATGCTATCTATATGCATGAATCGTAGATGTTATGGACAATAGTCTGGAAAATGGGCAGCTGCGTTTTCTATTATTATATTATAACACTGCGATCTCCAATCATGCGATGATTGGCAATAACCTCCCCTTTCGTAGGAGAGCCCCAAGTCCTGCTGTGGACTGTTATGGGCTGTGATGATGATGATGATGATGATGATGGGCAATAGTTACCGCTTACCATCAGGTGAGCGGTATATCTGCTAGTTTTTCCCTGCGTATAATTAAAAATTTACATACCTATAAGGTAGATAAGCAGGAAAATATCGTAAATTAAAACAAAGTAATTTTATGTACTTGTACCAAATAATTACAACCATAATATAATGCCCACAAAACACATAGTAAACAATTCCCACGAGACAAAACAACTTGCTAAACACAAAAACACAACAAAACAGAAAATAAACATACTTTAATATCTAATAGACTAACACAATTAATAATTATTTTTTCGTAATATTAAAAAAATCTAACACATGAAAGAGGTAGTCGTTCAATACCTTACAATAAATAAAAAATAACAGAATATTAACATAACATAAGTGAAAATTAATTGCGGTAATCCCGCTGCGGCCATCTACCAATGACTCTTTTCTGAGTTATGTACATTAGTTGAATACTAACCGATGCACTTACGGTGAGGGAAAACATGATGATGGAATCTTTTCAGGCCAATTCAGGCAACTGAATTTGTAACTATGATCCAAGCTGGTCAGGTTCCTCTAGTAGCAGGGTCACGGAGGTTAGATGGTAGTCGCTCCACTGTAATTACCTGATCGCTAAATCCTGGATCATGGTCAAAGCGAAAGATGATGATGATGATGATGAGGATTTTTAAAACGTAACAAAATACACCGCTATTATTTACGTGACGTTAGCGCCCACCTCACTGAGTTCAACTCCATCTCAGTATGTTTTATTTTCTCAATGAGATGGAGGCCTTGTCGAACTTGTAATATAAGGGCGTCGTATTGCCCCTTATTTATTTTGTCGATGGCGAAGAGCTCGTTGGCCTGAGACATGATGTTAGTCAATGTCTTCTTGTTGGCGTCGACGTCCTCATTGCCGAAAAACCTGAAATTGATTGAGAATGTTAGATAATCTAGTGAATGTAGTGATTCCTAATCTAATGTAAAAGATTGTAAGATTTTCTGGAAGTTATTTAACAAAGAAAGCGCTATGTAAAGTACGTGGTGAAGTATGTAATTTTACATATTTATAATAAGTGGCCATTGCTTCCGTTGAATCCTAATGTGAGCGAATGAAACGAACGTAAGCAAATCCGCTTAACACCCTCATAAAACAGAATGAAATACTTACATATGTTTATTAGGTTTATTTTTCTTGGATTGGTTTTCCCGGATGTCTGTCGACAACCTCTTCCGGGAATTGTACACGTCTACTTGCTTCCCGAATCTCGCGATTTGGGGTAGTGAGGGGACGGGGGCTGGTGCTCGGGCGTATCGTGCCAATCGCGGGTCACGGCTTACTGCCGCCACATTGACGCCGACTGGCGCGTACCAGCCATTGTTCTGAACCGGCTGCAACAAATAATTACCACTATTAGCTTATTCTGCCTCTAAACTCCTAGAAAAGGAAGGATGTCTGCAAGAGGCACTAAAGCTGGACAAGTTGAATGGTAAGGTAGGAATTGCCCGGTAGAGCAGTATTTCGACTTACTCTTCACAGTGACTTGACAAAGTAAATATAGATCTGCATGTTTGATACATGAACAATAATTGCCTCAATAGTATGTTTATGGACGACAGCTACAATTTACCATCAGGTGGGCTATCTATCAATTTGTTACTAGCATAAAAAAATAAGCACTGACTAAGATACGGTCGAGATGATGAAGAAGGTCTCAGCCGTGTGGTGTCCGGTAGGGGTGACACCGAGTGTTGTATTGTCACAGAAGGAAAATATTATTTACAGGGCAAGCCATCGAGGTCTTCCGCAGATCACAATCATGCGTCAGATACATTCCATACGTAGATAATAAAATAAGTGATTAAAGGAATATGGCAAGACATATAAAGCCAAAATAATACTATACATTGTAGTATAGTAAGTTATAAAATGCGGCGATGGAAATTAAAACACTTACCGGTCCCCATCGAGAATGTACGGGTAACGGGGCGGGCCCCGGCATTAGGTTAGTCATGGCGGCAGGCGGGGTCCAGGTCATCGGAAGCACAGTAGACACCTGCAACAATGGATGGTAGCAAAATGTTAACGATTTAAACAGAAAAATGCCACATGTTTACTTCCATTAAACTATTACATTGTTAAAGCAAATTAAGTTTTAAGCATATCTTTGTTCAATCCTCATAAAGGTTTGTACAAAATTGTATATATATACCACAATAACTAATAAAAGGTTGTAATTAATAACAAACTAAAAAAATAATAAAACTTTTAAACAATAACAACATTACATTAGGCTCGTCATCTTTTACATCTAAAAAGAAAATTTTGACCATTAGTCATAAAAAAATAATTATTTTGAACTACCATAATTTTAGTAACAAATAACGTCTAATACCATTTACAATTTTTATTTATTTAACCGTTTATTGCACGCAATATACTGTATGTAAACCGATCTCAAAATCTAAATGTAAATTATAATACTTGCAGAATTATGATGTTGGAAATATAAATACAGTTTCATATTTACACAACTTAGATTTTGTCACTACTTTGGAATCGACGGATCACGATCTACTTTGTGGCAAGCCAAACTTGAAAAAGGCGTCCGCCTTGCACGAACAACTAAGCGCGACTGAGGCTTAAGTATTTAACTAATTCGGCCGGAATCCCAAGCGGTTGTCTGGGATTGGGATAGACTTTAGGGGCTTGTAACATTTCCAGGTAGCTAATCGGAACAATGGGAGCCCAAGTCTTTGTTTCAAATACATAACATAGATTTTTAAAATTGATAAGAAAATCCTATTATGTATGAGTTTTTTGTATGGGTACATAAAGGCATTGTATTTTATTTTTATCAAATTTTATCACATCCCGCTCCCTAAAGTATTTTCACCTGATTGCTTAAATCATATTAGACCCATTTCAATTCTTCTTCTCAAAAATTACTTTTTTTTTCACCATCACCTCTGTGTAGTTGAGAAACCTACTTCGATCTGCTATTCTTGTTTGTGCTCTGTTTTCTATTTCTTCTATTTTCTTTGTCTGTAAAGTAATATCAGTATTTGTTTGTACATTTTTTTTTCTTCTATCCGTACTTATTATACATAACATGCCCAGACACGCGACTAAAACCAAAATTCATCATTTCAACCTCTGTTTGGCCGGAAATCGAACCCGGGATCTCTTGTGTGGTGGCCGGCATGTAAACCAACTGAACCTCTCAGGTCCTCTGATCGTTTTATATTTACAAACATAGTCATTTTGAATAAAATTCTACGGGGTATTCTTCTGTTCATATATAAGTTGCGCCCTAATTCTATTTCTAATAGTGGATACTGTCAATTTCAGGTCGCGCAAGGGAGGAGGCAGATTGTTCCAGCACCGAGTCGATGCATAGCGGAAACTGCCGCGGAAAGAAGCTGTTTTGTGTGGCGGGACCTGCAGGCCAAGCGTGCTGGCGCGGAGACCGTAACTATGGACATCACGAGCCCATGAGAGCTTACTATACAAATATTTCGGTTGTTCATACTTTACAATACCAAACAATAACACTTTTGTTCATGTTCATTTTCTGCGTGCAGCTAGTTTAAGCATATTTGACTTATTAAGGAACGGCGTTACATGAGTCCTAGGGGGTACTGTGAAGCAAAACCTGGCGCATGCATTTTGTATTCGCTGCACTATGCGTTCAGTCCTACGGAGAAGACACGGTCCATATACAACATCTACGTAGTTCAGTTTAGATAAAACCAGTGACTCACACAGATTCACGCGCAGGTCAACGCTAAGGTAGCCACGAATCCTATAGAGCACCTTAAGTCTGTAGAAACACTCACTCACAACCTTCAATAAATGCGTTTCAAACCGCTTGCTGCTGTCAAAGATTAACCCCAGATTTCGACACTCGTCCACTCTTTCAAGTGAGCACCCCTCATTCGAAATAATCGGATGACATGCGGCTATATCTATAATTTGTTTTTTCGATCCCAGTAACATGTATTTGGACTTGCTAGGGTTTAGAACTAAAGTGTTTCTTGTGGACCACTCCTTTATTCTATTTAAGTCCGCATTCAGTTTTTCCACAGATTTATCTGTGTCCTCGGCCCCAGTTGCTATAAATAGTTGTATATCATCTGCATAAATATGATAGTTGCAGTTTTCTATACATGATACTATATCAGCTGAAAATAAAATAAACAAAATAGGGCCCAAAATGGAACCTTGAGGGACACCTCTGGACACCATTGCTGGTGAGGACCTTACACGAGAGCCATCAGATTTTGTAATTTCTACAATCTGGGACCGCTGACCAAGATAACTACCAAACCATGCCACCGTTGCCACATCAAAGCCAAAATACGCCATTTTACTGAGAAGCAGAGGAATGTTAATACAGTCCTTTACCATTTTACCATTGTGCAAATATATTATTTTACTATTATGTTACAGAGAAAGACTTGAGCTATTTTGCTGAGCTGCCTTGCACAGGGAAGCCGAGCAGAGTCAAGCCAAGCTACGTTGAGCTGAGCCAAGCTGATCCTAGCTGAGCTGTACAGTTTAGCTGTAAATGATGTGCTGAATTAATTAATTGCTGGGCTGAGCTGTTCCATAAAATCGAAGTACTGTGTTGATTTACTTGAAAGTTCATGTGGGTAGATATAATGTTTGATTAATTTCGTTAAAATAGCAGGTATCGTGTTGCGGTGACGTGGGGAGCTTGATTTGAGCGTAGAGAGATCGATATTGTAAACAGAAGGGAGAATTAACACAACGCGAACTTGGAAAATCGATTTATTATTTTATCACAACTTTATCAGCACAAGAATACCGATCGAACTCTGTACGCTTAAACCCAATCTAGCTCCACCACGTCACTGCAACACGATACACGCCATTTTAACGAAATAATCAACACAATACTTGCGTATCTAATATTCCAATTAAACTAATAATTCGCATGTTATTCCCATGTGAAAAAATAATTATCGATTTTATGGCACAGCTCAGCTCAGCAATTTATTAGTCAGCATTTCTATCAGCTCAGCTCGGATCAGCTTGGCTCAGCCCAACGTAGCTCGGCTTGGCTCAGCACGACTTCCCCTCAATGCAGCTCAGCGAAACAGCTCAACTCTCTTTCTCTTACATGATTATAAAAATAAGAACAGTTTTGTTAAGAGGACATAAATACTATTATAGTTTTCTAACACCGATTTTGAGCTAGCTGTACGATTTAGACAAGTGGAATATTTTCGCTTTTTCTCTGTAACATACAAACTTACAAACATACACACTTACACTCCCCGTGTATCACTAATACATAAACTGACTTTATTATTATTGTGCAAAAAAAACCCATGCCATCTAGAGGTAGGCACTAAAGCACATACCATATTAAATTGCACCAGTAATTTACAACAAATAATGTACATTACTATTAAAATTTGATAATTTAATAAATCTGGCACAAGAAATTGACAATTTTTCTATAGCTGACTCTACCTACTGTGATAGTACACAATGTAAAAGCCTCTTATCGGAGAATCCAAATCCACACCTGGGATTGTATAGGTTGTAACATGGACGGCCTACATACATTGTTGGAAGCATTGAACCTGAACTGGGACCTTTTAATCTTAACTGAATGCTGGCTTCCCCGTACGCATAAAATTCCTATTCTTGATGGGTACAATTCACATAGTACCACTAATAACCTCAGCCAAAACGAAGACGTAGTAGTATATTCGAAGGCTCACCTGCAGTTTGAAATGGAGGATGCCTTCATTTATGGTGCCAACTGTCTACTAATAAAATTAAAATCTTTCAATATGATTGTCATTGCAATGTACAGGCCCCCTAGTTATGAAGACTTAAAACGCTTTCTAGATTCTCTACATAAAATACTTACGGAAAACTCATCCTATGCAAATATAATTTTAGTTGGCGACATAAATATAGATATCTCAGTACATACTACAGATCCAAATTCATCATCATATCTGGACATGTTAGCTTTACATGGTATGTTACCCGCACATACATTACGTACCCATAACCAAACATGCTTAGGCCATCTTATGATTAAAACTAAGACAGCTATTACGGATCACGACGCAGTTGTTTTTACTCTGAATATAGAAAATGCGCCACGGCGCAAATATGCGAATTCGGTTCTAAAGAGAATTGACTATGATAGCCTAGACAGGGAATTGAACAATGTCGATTTTACTGACATTCTTGCATCTGACGATGCTAATATAGCTGCGTCCTCATTTGTGCATATCTTTCCCGCTCCTTTTGTCGAAACTGGGGGGTATTTGTGTCAGGGGTACTCAACTTAAACTTTTCGCTAGTCATCTATCAAATCGAACACAGAGAGTTAGGTTGGGAAAGTGGTGCAGTGATGATCTTCCAGTCTCTATTGGTATACCCCAGGGTAGTATTCTAGGACCTACATTATTTTTGACTTTCATAAACGAACTTTGTAACCTTAAAATTACTAATGGAAATTACTCTTTGAAGCAGACACCTGGGAAGGCCTTTACACCAGCGCCCAGTGCGGATTTGACATGGTTACTGAGTGGCTTTCGGTAAACATGCTAACTCTAAATACGGGGAAAACAAAGTATATCCCTTTTTCAATAAAAAACTACTCACAACCAAAACATATTCAGTTCTCCATAACATCTCATCATCACTCCTGCTTGCGTACCACGAGTTGCTTGTTCCCCTTCTAGAAGTTGTCTATAGTATAAAATATCTTGGCATCATTGTTGACAATAATATGAGCTTCCGACCCCATATAAATCATCTTACATCTAGATTACGCAAAATGATATTTGTTTTCAAAAACCTACGTCATGTAGCTGACCACAAAAATTTTAATTTAGTTTTTTGCGCCTTGGTCCAATCCATTATTACATATTGTATATCGTCATGGGGAGGTGCACTTAAATCTGTCCTAATAAACCTGGAAAGGGCGCAAATTTAATACAACTCAGTTGTATTAAAGGTGTGAGGTACTTACTGTGAAGCAATTGTTCTTGCTTAGCGTCATACTTTTGAAACACAAAGACCTTAATTACAATCCAGAATTTTAAAATTCAAACGACACAAACATAAAGTCTGCGAAACTAAGGCGTGGAGTACAGCATTTTCTCATAGGTTATTCTGTTTTTTGGGAAACTACTAATACAATATTGTAAATCAACACCTGCAAATCTACTCGTTACCCAAAAATAAATGTAAAGAAAAAATTACAAAATGGCTGCAAACCCTCGATAATGAAAATACGGAAGGGCTCTTTGTAATTCCATCATAACTGTAATTTACATTAATAATATATAATTCTCAAATCAAAGAAAAGAAAATTAGTAACACACACACACACACACACACACACACACTCGCATCAAACCATACATACACATGAAACACTTACACTTTATGCATGGTACTAACAAAAGTGTATTTCTTTAACACAATTATTAAGTAGTATTAAGTATTGTTAAAGTAGATAATATTTAATTTTTCCACACATTACAATTTGCAATAGGTACCCATTGTTTAAGTCCGGTGGTTTTTGGAGGCCTGGAGACCTGTAACACAGGTTACTCTTAATCTAGTACAGGCTCCAGTCTCCACAAACATAATACATAACTATGTAAAAGTTTAAAAAGTCAGTATGTGTTTCTTGGGACACAGAACTTGTATTCTATTCTATATTTTAGTTATTCGTATAACCAAAAACACGACCTTTAGAGATTTCTTGATACATTTTAAATTAGCGGCATTACTGTATGGTTGAAAGGGATCTATGGTGCGATATTTTGAACTCGCGCGTAACACTTTTTGGTAAGTGTCTTACAGATTTCTACCGATTAATTGATAAATGTTTATATGATATTTATTTGCCTTATGTAATACTTACGGTTATGAGGACTCCTGTTTAAACGTTTTTTTCAGCACGTTGACACTTATATTTTAAATTTTTCCACTTATAATCATTTTTTATGGGTATCTTCGTATTTGGCCCTTCAGGCTCTGATTGTTCATCATTTTTCCCTGGAAAATAAATTAATTATGTAAAATCAGACTACGTTGTAACTACGTTATACTAATGTTTTGATTCAAATAGATTTCGGGAAATGATTTTTCGTTTTCTAGATATCCAATTGATAAAAGTAATGATGGTTTCTGGACAAAAACAGGGGTATTGTGGTGCGTGTCGGGATTCTCACGTTTGTAACTCCTTGTTTTCTTATTATTATGGATCCGGACGGGCCTCAATGCCACCTTGAAGTTTTTTTTTTTCCATTGGGGACAGTATTTACTGATTTTTATAACAATTACTGCAAAAATTGGGTTTTTAAGAATCTAACTTAACTGTTTTGTTTATTTTACTCTTGTCACGTCATATATATTGTCATGTGGGCAATTTTTTAAAGTCGAAGGAGATTTTAATCTTTCATGTGCTCCTCTTATTCTAGATAACTGCTGGATCCAATAACTCATCAGATCTGCATGAATTATATCCTTAGCCGTCAAGTTATTATCTTCTTTTGTGCCAAATCGTTCTCGAACGTGTTTAAGCGAAGACCCGAGCCTTCAATGGAGAATGCAGGGAGGGATTAGGCAGAGTTTTCCGAGCCTTCGAACTAGAAGGTGGATCTATATTGTAACCAGTTGTTACTATATTCGCCATGAAAAATTAATATGAGTGATCGGTCTCAAACTAAAAAATGCACAAAGGTTGCATCAAATTTTATCTCTGAAGTCTCAATAAAAAAAATTGCACAATGTTGCATCAATCTTTCTCTATGAAAATCTTAAGCTGACATAGTCGCTTAGTCAGTTTGCAAACAGTACTTTTCGGCCTGCTTTAACATTATCCAAGTGAAATAAGTGATCCTCTCTTTCGAACTGTTGTGCTTTACTAGAGTATTTTTATAAATTTAATTGTAGAAGCTAGCTTTCTGGACTGAAATAACATCACCCATTACCCTGAATCTTTGAGTTTCTCTTTATCAACTGAATCTGGTACTGACCTCTAAAAAGGTTACATTACAAGTATTCCAAATTGATGCCGCCTAATCTTGTACATATTTTTACCAATGTGCTTCATATTGCTTGCACTGAGTATATTTATTATCTTCTATAAACATTGATATATGTAGGAACTTAATATAAACCTGATATATAAACAATTTACGAACATTTTGCGTAATTTAAAGTAGGGCTGAATTATACTACCTTTCGATATTTTTATAGTAGTAGTAAGTAGGTAGGTAGGTATGACAATATTGATGAATGTGGAAGAAGTGAGAAAGGTTGTCGGAAGCGCAGCGGAGCATCGGTTAGTGCTTACAACGTATGTACTTAACTCGGAAAAAGTCTGCGGCACTGAGGATCGACCTCAGTACCTTATAGCTTACGAGCCTTTTACCACCGACATTCCTTACATATAGTGAATGGCCAAGTTTCTATCTTGTAGGTATTACCTTACTCGGATAGGAGAAATGCTTGAGTTACGTATAGACCGACCAGACGCGCCCCCAAGGAAAAGCAAATGCATTCGCGGTTAGCAATATATTTCTAGATGTTAGTAAGAACAATGCGAACGGACCGTTTTTTTTTTATGTAATGCGATAGGCAAACAGGCAAGCGGGCCACCTGATGGAAAGTGGTCACCACTGCCTATAGACATAAGCAACACCGAGACTATCGCCAATGCGTTGCCCACCTCTATAACACGTTACTCTGGCAGTAAAAAGGCAAATATCCCTCCACTGCCAAAGCCACGGTTCCCCAAATTCCCACCCCATGGAGCTCTGGAAACCTTACTCACCGGCAGAAACACAATTCTATTTAAAGAGTATTGTTTAGCTGCGGTATTCTGTAAGGTACTTCCCCAGTCGGGCGGCTCCAATTCGAACGGGATACCCCGCTATGCCCTACCTCTCTTTAAAGAGCTACCTGAAATGCTAAATTATGTAGATCTGGCGAGACCGCCACCCATTGTAAAATGCAAAAGTTGTGACAACGATATAAAATTTGGTTATAAAGAAGCTTTGAAGCTTTTAATTTTATTCCGTTACAACTCACTAGTTGTATGGCGGTTTCGCCAATATTTATCGGCGTACCATACCAGCGAGCAGCGCGGCGGCCATCGATGACAATACCGCTGTCCACTAGCATGGTGTATGAGGCCTAGGTTTCATTGTTTTGAAGTTTTTCGGCTAAAGTAATATATTATAAATAATTTATTTATAATACATGAAATTAATTTTTGTAAATATAATATTAGTTTTAAATTTTGTAAATTATTTTTATACTACTTATCTTATACATTTCGAACTACCTCTTATATGTTATTTAAAAAATTATAACCTTAACCCTATTCATTGTCACTTTTTATTCTATAGCGATGGTATTCAAGATAACACGTAAAGTAGATTTAAAAAAACATTTATTAAAATTGGATATACTACTCCGTAATTTATGATAGATGTAGCCTCCAACGTGGAGGCATGTGAGTCCGCTCTCAAGGCCTCTTTGACGGAGGAGTCCCTACGCGAACAGTCGGTGTTGAATTTATTTTTATTTTTATTTATATTTAGGTACCTAACTAGAAAGATTTTGATAGTTTGTCAAGACTGGAATTTTGGATATGTTTGTCTCTTTCAGTTTTATTTTCTCGTTGAGCCGGAGGGCTTGGCGAACTTGGAACATCAGGGTGTCGTACTGGCTCTCGTCTATTTTATCGTCGGTGTATAGCTCGCTGGTCTTAAACATTATAATGGATATAATTATAGTCTTCATATTGTGCTCGGTGTCTAATTTGTCCTCGGTTCTATCGTCTCTTGGCAGACCCTCATATTGTCAGAAATCGGTGGGGACAGGCGATCATCTTCGTCACCCTCCATCTTGGGAGGGACTTTCTTGCTCTTGGTGGCTCTCCCAATGGCTTGATGGCCGCTTTTCTGAGTCTCACTCGCATCTATTATGTCTGCAGTGCCAGTCTAGTTGCTGCGAATAACGCAGTGTGTGTTTCGGCGGGAATTGGGCATCGCAACCGCTGCATTGCATAGAGTTGCGCTATTAAGACTGTCTGTTTCCTGTTTGAGTAAAGATGTCATAAATGTCATATGTTATACAGCTGAAAGAGAAAAGATTTGTGTTTGACAGTGGTATTATAAAAGCAAGAAAAAGTCCTCAGTTGCCATTCTCTTCCTCCTTCAATAAAGCTTTCGAACGATACCATAAAAACGTGTAGTTTTTATGTGAAAAGGGTCCACAAACCTCTCTCCTCCGCTTCTTTCAGCTCCTTATACTGCTTCCAATCGGACACACCATACTACCAGCGCCTAAAAAGCGCCTGTTTTTTTGAGTCCCGATCGCGTTTATTCTGTCTGAAGTGCCAGTCTAGATGCTACGAATAACGCACGGTGTGTTTCGGCGGGAATCGGGTATCGCAACCGCTGCATTGCATACCGGCATAGAGTTGCGCTACCAACGCTGGCTGTTTTTGGTTCGGGAGAAGAAGCGATGAGTAAGGGTGTCATAAGAGTCATATGTTATACAGCAGAATAGAACAAGGCTTGTGTTTACCAGTGGTTTCACAAAAGCAAGATAGAGTCCTTAGCCGTCATTCTCCTTCTCCTTCAAGGAAACTTTCGAAGGATACCATACAAACAATACCATTTAAATAATAACAATAAAATCTTACACTATAAGCGTCTCCCACTTTAGCAAATCTGCTCTGTGCACTACGGTTTTGTCTTCGACCGGTTTCTAAACTTCTTCCTTTACAAGACAATTGGCAACTATTTTGGCAAATAAATCTGCCACATTGATATTGCCAAGGTTTGGAAAATCAATGTGGCAATGTCAACCATTATTTTATTATGTGTACATTAATCGAATACTAATCGAATGGGAAAACATCGTGATAAAACCCATATATTTAAGCGACTGTATGTGTAACCATGAGCCAATTTGTTCAGGTTCGCCTGGTAGGGTCACGGAGGTCAGATAGCAGTCGTTCTACTGTCATTACCTGATCTGCCAAATTAAGTCATCTCATCATTGAGGAGCAGGCACTGAAAATGTCTATTGTTCAATATGTTTCGCCTTTAACGTGTTAGATTCATTTCTGGGCAATATTGTTGATTGTAAGCTACATGCTTTATTGAAATAATCATACCTTAAATTATTTTCTGGATATTATCCACAGGCATTGGTTGTTGTTGTTGTGCCCTCTTACAAGATATATTACGAAATACTACTTGACAAGACAAATACCTTAAATATTGTGCCCTCTCTTAAATAAAATATCAGGGTAGGATGAGGACGTCTCTGGTTGACTCATATAGTAAGCTACGGAGTGAAGCATGGGCTGCGAGTAGCGAAGGTTATGCTGGAGTCAGTCATCAGGCTTTAGAGCAGCTTACCCCTCCTCTAATGAGGGGGCCCTGTTTATTTCCCTTAGACCAAATAAATGAATCTGATTTCAAATTCTAGCTATGAAACTTTTGGCAAATTAATCTGTAATCTAATTAACTCTTGTAATTCTTAAACAATATAATTCCATACCTGTTTATACTTCTCCACTCTAAAAGCATCGGGGTTACTAACACCATAACGTAGAGTTCCATAGACGATCACAAATGGCCTTAACCCGGCGTCTGTTAGGTTGGGTCATAATGACCCGAGACATTTTCAAACGCCCATATTTTTAAAGTGATCATGTGAAGTTATCGGGCTTATCAGTAGCTGCAGTTGTTACCCCGCCCCTTTAGTTTCTAAAACCGGTTTAGTCGGTGTGCACCTGCGCAGGTAGTTACAAGCGGTCAAACATCAAACAGGTAAATATGACCCAACCTTACATTCCATGTAACCTTTTATACCAATTACGTTTAAACATTTATTTGATTTGAATATATATTTTAAATGTTATTTTGGATATTTTAGTTTAACTTGCACAATGGACCGAGAAGAACGTGAAAGACAGCAAATTTTAGCGCTAATACTGATTTTCTACCATACAGACCGGGTTAATTAGTTTCAAAACATCGCAAGCAGGTTTTTCAGTCTGACGGTTTAGTAGCGGTAGTGATAGAGCTTAGGTTTCAGTGTGGATGAGTGTGTGTGTGAAAAGTATGAGAGTTTGTTTGCTCTATGAAAGGGTGGACGTTACACCCTCTACCTCAATGGACGGGCTACGTCTTTCCACCTAATTGGTTTTCCAGTAATGACCATCAAATAATATTCTTTTGCTGTTTTTAGAAGTCGTCTTTGTTATTAATTACTTTTCAACAAACAGTTACGATTAAAAGACAAAAAATATTATTTGGAAACGACCGCATGAAGAAGGTCCTAAGAATCATTTCAGTGCATGTGTGTTTTGGATTGTTTTAAACAATAACCTTACTTAAGAAAAAAAAGAACTCATTATTTAATAAATAAAATTATGAGTGGCAACAAATTCAGTAAGTATACAATTGTATCGCGAGTACCTATAACATTTGGCGTATTTTGTGTATGGATGTACAGGCGTTTTTGTATGGGTTTATAGGCAGGCGCGAGTGTGGTATTGATGTGGTGCATAGAAACGGGAAAATAATAAATGAAAACAAAATAGCTCTGAACGATATTATTTAATACGCTTTGAATGACCATCATAATTAGGTATCTACATCAATAATCTGAATCATACATAATGAAGAAAATTGCAATATTTAAAACGTCCATTATATTAGTATTTTAATTGTCATACAGAATAAATGAATTAACTTAATAAAAAATGAATAATTTACGTGGCTAACGAAATTTCTTCATGTCTTGTGTAACTGGGATTTTCGCCAGCAATCGATTTTCGCCATTGTCCTGAAAAAGACAAAATTACTCTTTAAAAATACAAAAAAGTCGTACCGAATATTGTCATTAAGGTAGTTAAATAGTGAGTGGGGACTTACCGTCATTCGGATCGGCGCAACTGAATGAGAGGTGTGAGGCTCGGCCGCAGCCAGGCTGCCGTGGAGAGGGAGGAGTTCAACCAAGGTAACAGTGGAACTCCTCCCGATCGATGTCGCCCAATGTCGATATCATTTTCGACACCAAATCCTCGCTAGTAGAGAGATTTGCTGCTGAAATAAATAATTACCTATTAAATTTATGTTACAGACGAAACAACTTAGAAAATACTAATTATTAGAAACTGTGGCGATTTCGTTGCTACTCGTGTGTAGGTACCTACCCAATAATTCTTTTTGAAATTTATTAAATTGAATAGCACATTATTTACCTTGCAGTGTAGGGACAAGAAGATCGACATATTTGGGCGACATCTTCTCGGTGAGCTGACTCGGAAGATTCAGCTGTTGCGCACATATTTTCTGAAAAACATATAAAGGCAATTAGCTGCGATCCTCAATTGATAAATGAAGACTGAAAAGAAAATGAAAAAGTCTAATGAAAATACTTACAGCCAATCTTTCCTTTCTACGACGTTCTCGCATCAGCATCCTCTTCCGATAATCTTGTTCTTTCTGAAATGAATTAATAATATTAATACCATTGCTAAAAGTACCAAAATGTTTTTAAAAAGGACCATTAGCCGTGATTTGGGCCAGATGTTGTCAAAGTTATTTTCATTTAAAAAGGAACAGATTTAAATATAAATCAAAAGCAAATGTTACTACAGGCTATGAGGCTATTGCACAGTCATTAAGACAGTCAAATATTATATTTTATTACCTACCTTACACAGCGGTGGATGCTTTCCGGGAGGCCTGCCGGGAATGGGATTTCTCGGGTCGAAAGCAGGTCTCTCTCCGTTTCGCTGCAGAGCCCCCTTCCAACAGCAGATTTTCGCATTCCGCGACTATTTCGTTAAATATAGCCTGTATAGCCTGGAATTCGTTTTCGATGCTCTCTTTATTCTGCAAATAAAAATTATTAATTTAACACTGGTTTTTAAACAAATGGATTCACAAACTAATTGAATTTTTCTACAACAAACTTCAGCTACCACTCTTTACTTTACTCTACTATTATATAATAAGGCAGAAATATAAATTTACAACAGAATTTATGTTTAAAACCACTTGAAGATATTGTTTTGACAATAAACATAAATATTATTTACCTATCAAAATACAAAATAACTTACCACTTTATTCTCGTTCATTTCACACAGTTCTCCGCTGAAGGCCATTGCGAATGAACTCACTAAGGAAATTTCAAACGCTGTGATCCACTCGGGTTGCGGGGCACGAATAACTCCACTGGTTTGACACAGGCTGTTTTATCCCGAGGGCAGTGCGCGGGGCGTGGCTTAGGGCGCGCTTGGCTTTGTAATCTTATCAGCAATTGTCCGTAACGATTAGACACTAAACGAAGAAGTAAAATTGCAAATCCATCAAAATATAATAATACTTGGATCGATGGATTTTTTGTAAACCCGTTTAACATTTATAAATTAAAAAAAACCTAGGAACATGTACTTTTAGAATAAAACAATGTTTTTGGTATTTGTTTGACATCACTCTAGTTTCTCTCAAAATTATAAAAAATTGAGAGTATCAAAAAGTTTCATAATGTTTTAACTAGTAATCGTCTCTTTCATTACAAAATTTACAAATATATGTAAAAGTAATTGAAAGTTCTTTACTGAGATATTTTTGTTGAAATTTTGTGTTAAATTATGTAATAATACGCCCGTTAGAGTTAATTATTATCTTGAGATTACACAAAGAATTGAATTAGCAACTGCAGTACTGTTAACGCCTTTAGATAAGGTTTAAGATAGATAACATTCATCAATACCTGTGAGAAATGGCCCAAATACCTACAGAGTAAAAGTTTTAATTATATGTAGGTACTTATATGACCTTTGGTCTATCAATATTGGTGATGCGGCCTCTCAATAAAATGTGGTAACATTTAATATTGATCATAAAATTACCCACATAGTTACTTTATTTAAGTAAAATGCGGCTGTTTCATTATTAAACAGCTACTCTACATTAAAATCCTAAAATTACATGAACATTCAAGTAGTAACCTAATTAATCATTACAATACAATTAAAAAGAAGGATTTACCTGTATCGCATATACCTGGAGGCTTTCTTTTAAACTTATATAGGTCTTTTAAACTACCCCTAAGCAATCTTTTGTTTTGATTTTTACCTGCGCGCGGTTATTGTTTCGCTTCAGCTATCGCTGGTGTAAACTGATAAGCGTTTGTACCTAATGACTAGTCCTAGAGCCCTAGGTCGTTATGTTGTTTGCTTCATTCGCATATTCCTTATTATTATACATTTGATAGCTATTTCAAACTGTAATAAATTAATACTTTGAAACATTTATCAGTGAATGATTGGTTGGAAAGGTATTTTATTAACTTAATACCTTTTCATTTTCCTTACATAGGATCTACTTGTACCTACGCATACCTACGTTTTGTGTGGTCGTGGCAATCTTATACAAATTTAGTCAGGGCTGATGCAGGTACGACTGGTATGATGATAATGATGATGGTAACTATCCCCTGTAGTCTGCCTAAAGTTATCATTCAATATTATTCAAATGTGCTTTGAGTTTTCATCCACAGAATTGGACATCCCCCTCCCTGTTACAGTACACAAGTTATAAATTAATCGGACGGAATAGTAGTGCTGTAGTGGATACTTAACGGCCGGGGCCTAGTGTAAGCAATATTTTGTAAGAAACGTCCTTTTTCATAATTGGGCATCAAGAAAGGTAAAAGGTAGTTACCTTTTACCTTGCTTTCTACTTCTTATTCTGAACAGACAAATCAAATGTCTTTGAATATTCAAAGAGAAGCAAAAATACACATTTTCTATCAGATATCGAAATTCGATCAGTGGTCTGCTAGCAATAATGAATAAACCAAGTTTACATACAATAAAATACAGTTTATTAACACACACGAAATAGAAATTTCTATGCACCAATAAGCGTAACACACAGACAGGTCATTGCCTAGTTATACATATACATTGTTATACCAAAAATATATTGATACAATATTTAGTAATTAAAGTAACAGGGTTCGTGTTATAATTGAGCGTATAGGCAAATTCGCTTTTAATTCCGGTGTTCTTGCGGTGTCATTCCTCTTATGAGTATTAAGGTTCGCATTCTTACACATGTCCGATTTTAATGTATTGAATACATCTAATAACGCTTCCTTGTCAATATGGTTATTCCAGTGGGTTTGCAACTAATGGGTTTGCTTAATGCATCGGCCTCCTTTTCTGTCACTGTAACCAAAGAGCTCTGTTAATTAGACATTATGTAAGTATCTATTCCCTTTAATCCTAGATCAATTCTGGTGTCCTACGAAATAATAAATGCGGAGAAACTGTTTTTGTTTAGTGTGGTAGAGCATTGATAAAATAGGTTACGATTTATTAAAAGATCACGCTATTGCTAAGCAAACAGCCATTACAGGACATATTATAAAATATTAACATTAAAAAGAGAGAGAGAGAGAGAGATAGAAAGAAGTGGTGTGAGATTTTTTGGTCGGTAAGAAAAACACTCATGATGTGGTTCATGAAGATCTGAGAAATATTACCAAAAAGTGTTTTTTTTTCATATTTTAAATTAATTTTATCTTTCTATTACTATTACACATTTAATTAATCACTCTCTTATGTCACACTCATTCCCTTAAGAGTGGGGCAAAGCGTTCGTCATCCCGCTCCCTAAAGTATTTTCACCTGATTGCTTAAATCATATTAGACCCATTTCAATTCTTCTTCTCAAAAATTACTTTTTTTTCACCATCACCTCTGTGTAGTTGAGAAACCTACTTCGATCTGCTATTCTTGTTTGTGCTCTGTTTTCTATTTCTTCTATTTTCTTTGTCTGTAAAGTAATATCAGTATTTGTTTGTAAATATTTGCCAATTTGATCAAACTTTTGTTAACTATTTGTTAATATGCTACTTAGTTTAGTTAGTGTTCATGTGTGTTTCTATGTTTTTGTTTCGACCTGAATTTGACATACCATACTAGTTTTAAGTCCGCCGTTGTACGCTACAGTGCATTAGGTTTGACTAAATAAATAAAAAATGTGAATATAAACAAACAACACAAGAACAACCTTAATTAATTAACAAAGTAACATAAACACTCACAAAATTAGACCAAAATAATGAGCAAAAATTTTACGAGAGAAAGAGAAGGCGATATGTAAGGGAGACAGCGCTATTTCTATCACGGCGTGGTGAGGCGCCTATAAAGACTAGCGCCACGGGTGCAACGGCATTCATTCGCCGAACCGACGCGCACCTACACACACGTCCCTCCATACAACTTGCAATCGATATGGCTCCTCCAAAGTCTGGAATAAAGAAGCTGAGCAAGGACGAGCTATCGCTTCAGATAGACAAGCTGCTACAGAGAATGTAGGATCTTACTTTGCCTTATGTAATACTTTCGGTTGTGAGGACTCCTGTTTAAACGTTGTTTTCAACACGTTGACACTTTTATTCTTAATTTTTCCACCTTTATTAGTTTATTATGGGCATCTTTGGATCTGGCCCTTCAGGCTCTGATTGTCAATCATTATTTCCTGGAAAATATGTTAATTCTGTATTTGATGTAACTACGTTTTTACTAATGTGTTTAATTTAGATTGAGTATAATAGAATATAGGGTTTTGCTTTGACTTGTGTTAGTACTTACAGTTATTAGGACTTTTAGACACATTTTTGTGTAGCATGTTGATGCTTTTTATTTTCAATTTGTCACCTTTTATGGGTATCTTTGGATTTGGCCCTTCAGGCTCTGATTGTCCATAATTCCTCCCTGGAAAATTAAGTTTATTCTGTATGTCAGACTATGTTGATTACTACGTTCTATTAATGTTTTGATTATAATAGATTTTGGGGAATGTACTTGTGATATATAGACACCCAAATGATAAAAGTAATGATGGTTTCCGAATGAAAAGCAGGGGGCAATGGCGTGTGTCTGGATTCTTACCTTCGTAACTTCTTGTTTTTTAAATATTATGGATCCGGACGGGCCCCAATGCGTCGGAGGGTTGTTTGTTTCGATGGGGTTTGATTTATATATGGTTTACAATACGAATTATACACATAAATCCGCATTTTTATTAAAAGCGGGTTCTTTCTGTTATTTTACTCTTGTCATGTCATTTGATGACAAGTGAAATTTTTAATAGTCAAAGGAGATTTTAATCTTTTTTGTGCCTCTCTTATTCTAGATAACTGCTGGATCCAATTCCTCATCAGGTCGGCATGAATTATATTCTTTGCTGTCGAACACCAGACCGTCCGAAAAATTAATATGGACCATTTCGGGAACTGGCTGGTTGACTATGACTACTGGCCAACAAGATCTTATCTTCCTTTGTGCCAAATGGTTCCAGAAGGTTTTTAAACGAGGACCCGAGCCTTCAGTAGAGGAAGCAGAGAGGGATTCAGGTCAGTTTTGTTTTCCCAGCCTTCGGCCTTGGAGGTGAATAGTTTATAACGTGACGTTACCTTCAGATAATAAATCGCCAAAAGTTATTATGTGTGCGGTATAAATCTAAAAAGTATATGCTATGCAGCATCACATTCTATCTCCGAAGACCCAGTTCTAAGGGTATGCACCTAGTCGCATGAACCACCAACTCCTACAAGAATCCCAAGCTGACGTAGTCGCTCAACCAGTTCACAAACCGGTACTTTCGGTCTGCGTTGAAAAGTGAAATAAGTGCGCCAGCCCGGACAGAAGGTTATGTGGACAAACTCTTTTTTATAACGTTTGTGCTTTTGTAGATTATTTTTGATAAATTCCTTGTTTTAAGTAGATTACAGATGGACTGAATACATACCCACTACCCTGATTCTTTTGTTTTCTTTGCTCAAGGGGTCGGCAACCGACCTCCAATTAATCTCTCATAAAATAGCTTGCTACTGACCTCTAACAGAGCATTCCTTATTTTGAACCAACTGAACCTGACCCACTGCTAGGCAGTTTGTTACGTTACAGTTTGGCGCCTTCATACGTGGTATTTCAGTCCAGAAGTAAATAGTTATACTAGTAATATATTAATTCACCTATTTTGCGTAAATGCGTAAATAAAATCTTTAAATATATATATATTAATATTCATACTCAACACTCTTAACATACCATTATACTTACATCTATACTACGTTGGCATCGGTTCCAGGGCTACACTCTGGCGGTGCTAGCTTGCATAACATCTTACTACGTTGGCATCGGTCCCAGGGAAACCCTCTGGCGGTGCTAACATAACTACTATATATCTAACTATATATTTCTCTAAATTCTAAAGCAAGACAAGCACTGTCTCTAAAGTAGATAGAAAGTATTTCTGTATTTTGGCACTAATATTTGGCTTTTGAATAAGTAATCATGGCTCGTCCTATTATGTTCATACTCTTAAACAAGAACGAATTAGAATACGAAGTGAGAATACGTTTAGAAACGCCCGCTTTAGATTTATTTGGACTAAACAAACAAATTCTTCTCATTTCTGAGACTTTTTCGGCTGATGTAATTGAGTCAACTTTGCCACTAGATGAGGATGTTGCTCAGATAGTCAGTTTTGCTCTATGTAGAAGAGAGACTTAACTCTCTCCAAAAGAGGTTTATCCTCCAATAAAATTATAACCTACCTAAATCACTTATTTTATAGATTCGAGCGCCTAGACTTTGGTGGTTGCTCCCTGTCTCTAAATTCTACAAGAAGACAGGCACATGTCTTTAAAGTAGATAGACAGTATTTCTGTAATTTGGCTCTGGTATTTTGGCTTTTAAAAAAATAATAATGGCACGTACTTTCAACTTCTACTTAAATTCGTAATAAAATTTTAATTACGTAGTTCTACTCGTGGGCTCTCTTATATCGGTTTATTTCTTTAATTTTATTATTGTATGATATAGTTTTCTTTGCCGACTTTAGAATATGTTTATTAATATGCTATATATATCTTCTATCCTATATTATATTTTTTGTTTATTTTTTCTGGGTTATGGGTAGGGCCGTCCGGTATAAAGAAGCCTACACCGAGTGCGGTTCGCGACACTTTAAATAAGCCTTAGATGCATCTTCTTAGAGCGGTTGGTGACTCTCCAAACCCGTGTTAGGTCCCGCTTGATTCCCCAAATATTTATTTCTTTAATTTTGTTTTCGTGACGAGTAGGGCCGTCCGGTATAAAAAAGCCTACACCGGGTGCGGTTTGCTACACTTAAAATAAGCCCTTAGCTGCACCTCTTAGAGCGGTTGGTGACTCTACCATTCCGTGTTAGGTACCGCTTGTTCCCTCTAATATTTATTACTTTGATATTGTTTTCATGATGGGTAGGGCCGTCCGGTATAAAAAAGCCTACACCGAGTGCGGTTTGCAACACTTAAAATAAGCCCTTCGCTGTATCTCTTAGAGCGGTTGGTGACTCTACAATCCCGTGTTAGGTACACCGCCTGTTCTTTCAAATATTTATTTCTTTCATTTTGTTTTCGTGATGAGTAGGGCCGTCCGGTATAAAAAAGCCTACACCGAGTGCGGTTTGCAACACTTAAAATAAGCCCTTCGCTGTATCTCTTAGAGCGGTTGGTGACTCTACAATTCCGTGTAAGATACCGCTTATCCACTTGTACATTCTTCTCGTTGTGGATGCTACGAGCGCCCGTAAAAGATATCAACTATTGAATCCCATTTGCGGTCATCGTGTATTTCACAGATATATATTATAACGTATTTATTGATTACACAGAACATTCGAATCTTTGAGTCACCCTTTTTATTTATTCTTATTTATATTTATCCTAACGTATTTATTTAATGTTTATTCAAAATATTTTAAAGTCGGAAAAGTCTTACTTATTTTAAATGATTGAAGTTTTCCTACTTCCTTAGATTTGAGCGCACGGTTGTGACCGAGCCATGTTTCCATTTATCAATAATAAAACTTTATTATTTTCTTATTAAAAATAAATAAACTTTTAACTGTTATTTTGGAATGTTAGGAATAATAATATAAACATGTTACACAAAAATGTGTCTAAAAGTCCTAATAACTGTAAGTACTAACACAAGTCAAAGCAAAACCCTATATTCTATTATATTCAATTTAAATTAAACACATTAGTAAAAACGTAGTTACATCAAATACAGAATTAACATATTTTCCAGGAAATAATGATTGACAATCAGAGCCTGAAGGGCCAGATCCAAAGATGCCCATAATAAACTAATAAAGGTGGAAAAATTAAGAATAAAAGTGTCAACGTGTTGAAAACAACGTTTAAACAGGAGTCCTCACAACCGTAAGTATTACATAAGGCAAAGTAAGATCCAGTTCAATTAACGTAACAAACTGCCTAGCAGTGGGTCAGGTTCAGTTGTAAAATAAGGAATGCTCTGTTAGAGGTCAGTAGCAAGCTATTTTATGAGAGATTAATTGGAGGTCGGTAGCCGACCCCTTGAGCAAAGAAAACAAAAGAATCAGGGTAGTGGGTATGTATTCAGTCCATCTGTAATCTACTTAAAACAAGGAATTTATCAAAAATAATCTACAAAAGCACAAACGTTATAAAAAAGAGTTTGTCCACATAACCTTCTGTCCGGGCTGGCGCACTTATTTCACTTTTCAACGCAGACCGAAAGTACCGGTTTGTGAACTGGTTGAGCGACTACGTCAGCTTGGGATTCTTGTAGGAGTTGGTGGTTCATGCGACTAGGTGCATACCCTTAGAACTGGGTCTTCGGAGATAGAATGTGATGCTGCATAGCATATACTTTTTAGATTTATACCGCACACATAATAACTTTTGGCGATTTATTATCTCAAGGTAACGTCACGTTATAAACTATTCACCTCCAAGGCCGAAGGCTGGGAAAACAAAACTCAACTGAATCCCTCTCTGCTTCCTCTACTGAAGGCTCAGGTCCTCGTTTAAAAACCTTCTGGAACCATTTGGCACAAAGGAAGATAAGATCTTGTTGGCCAGTAGTCATAGTCAACCAGCCAGTTCCCGAAATGGTCCATATTAATTTTCGGACGGTCTGGTGTTCGACAGCCAAGAATATAATTCATGCCGACCTGATGAGGAATTGGATCCAGCAGTTATCTAGAATAAGAGAGGCACAAAAAAGATTAAAATCATCAGATCAGATCATCAGAGAGGCACAAAAATTAAAAAGGGTAAGGGTGTTCTTGTTTACTTTATCCCTCTAAAGGGTTTGGGTAAACTCTTATCACTCAAAGTGATGTAGGAATTACTGGGAGCGGCTGACAACTCCTTAAATAAGCCATTGTTTTAACTTACTGACAAAATTTATAAACCTTACTTGTACTTAAGTTGCAAAAAATTTTCTTTACAGGTTCAAATTTTTTTTTTCCGAGTTTTTGGGGTAATATGTAGGATCTTACTTTGCCTTATGTAATACTTACGGTTGTGAGGACTCCTGTTTAAACGTTGTTTTCAACACGTTGACACTTTTATTCTTAATTTTTCCACCTTTATTAGTTTATTATGGGCATCTTTGGATCTGGCCCTTCAGGCTCTGATTGTCAATCATTATTTCCTGGAAAATATGTTAATTCTGTATTTCATGTAACTACGTTTTTACTAATGTGTTTAATTTAAATTGAATATAATAGAATATAGGGTTTTGCTTTGACTTGTGTTAGTACTTACAGTTATTAGGACTTTTAGACACATTTTTGTGTAGCATGTTGATGCTTTTTATTTCCAATTTGTCACTTTTTATGGGTATCTTTGGATTTGGCCCTTCAGGCTCTGATTGTCCATAATTCCTCCCTAGAAAATTAAGTTTATTCTGTATATCAGACTATGTTGATTACTACGTTCTATTAATGTTTTGATTATAATAGATTTTGGGGAATGTTCTGTTGATATATAGACACCCAAATGATAAAAGTAATGATGGTTTCCGAATGAAAAGCAGGGGGCAATGGCGTGTGTCTGGATTCTTACCTTCATAACTTCTTGTTTTTAAATATTATGGATCCAGACGGGCCCCAATGCTTCGGGAGTTGCAAGGGTTTGATTTATATACAGTTTCCAATACGAATTATACACATAAATCCGCATTTTTATTGAGAGCGGGTTCTTTCTGTTATTGTACTCTTGTCATGTCATTTGATGACAAGTGAAATTTTTAATAGTCAAAGGAGATTTTAATCTTTTTTGTGATTCTCTTATTCTAGATAACTGCTGGATCCAATTCCTCATCAGGTCGGCATGAATTATATTCTTGGCTGTCGAACACCAGACCGTCCGAAAAAATAATATGGACCATTTCGGGAACTGGCTGGTTGACTATGACTACTGGCCAATAAGATCTTGTCTTCCTTTGTGCCAAATGGTTCCAGAAGGTTTTTAAACGAGGACCCGAGCCTTCAGTAGAGGAAGCAGAGAGGGATTCAGTTGAGTTTTGTTTTCCCAGCCTTCGGCCTTGGAGGTGAATAGTTTATAACGTGACGTTACCTTGAGATAATAAATCGCCAAAAGTTATTATGTGTGCGGTATAAATCTAAAAAGTATATGCTATGCAGCATCACATTCTATCTCCGAAGACCCAGTTCTAAGGGTATGCACCTAGTCGCATGAACCACCAACTCCTACAAGAATCCCAAGCTGACGTAGTCGCTCAACCAGTTCACAAACCGGTACTTTCGGTCTGCGTTGAAAAGTGAAATAAGTGCGCCAGCCCGGACAGAAGGTTATGTGGACAAACTCTTTTTTATAACGTTTGTGCTTTTGTAGATTATTTTTGATAAATTCCTTGTTTTAAGTAGATTACAGATGGACTGAATACATACCCACTACCCTGATTCTTTTGTTTTCTTTGCTCAAGGGGTCGGCTACCGACCTCCAATTAATCTCTCATAAAATAGCTTGCTACTGACCTCTAACAGAGCATTCCTTATTTTACAACTGAACCTGACCCACTGCTAGGCAGTTTGTTACGTTACAAGAATTAAGAAGAAAAGCAAAGAGGAGCACGAGCGTTCAGAAAGAGGAGTCGACGACATTAACCGGCTCCTAGGCGATATGACTGTTCAGTCAAATTGCGATAGCGCTTGCCGTAACAGCAGGTCGCCTGCTGCAAGGCCTATGGACCATTAAATCGAAATGAATTAATGGTCAGGCGGCATAAAAAGGCCCTTTTCAGGGCCACATAAAATTCAGAAAGGTTCTTTGAGTTGCGATAATACCAAATACGATCTGTATCTATATTAATATGCTTGGCTTTTATTTAAATTTAATTAACATTGACTTTTTACACTGTTGTAATTTTTTTTGATATTTTTTCATTATATTATCCTAAATAACATGTTAACCTTTACCATTTTACCATTGTGCAAATATATTATTTTACTATTATGTTACAGAGAAAGACTTGAGCTATTTCGCTGAGCTGCCTTGCACAGGGAAGCCGAGCAGAGTCAAGCCAAGCTACGTTGAGCTGAGCCAAGCTGATCCTAGCTGAGCTGTACAGTTTAGCTGTAAATGATGTGCTGAATTAATTAATTGCTGGGCTGAGCTGTTCCATAAAATCGAAGTACTGTGTTGATTTACTTGAAAGTTCATGTGGGTAGATATAATGTTTGATTAATTTCGTTAAAATAGCAGGTATCGTGTTGCGGTGACGTGGAGAGCTTGATTTGAGCGTAGAGAGATCGATATTGTAAACAGAAGGGAGAATTAACACAACGCGAACTTGGAAAATCGATTTATTATTTTATCACAACTTTATCAGCACAAGAATACCGATCGAACTCTGTACGCTTAAACCCAATCTAGCTCCACCACGTCACTGCAACACGATACACGCCATTTTAACGAAATAATCAACACAATACTTGCGTATCTAATATTCCAATTAAACTAATAATTCGCATGTTATTCCCATGTGAAAAAATAATTATCGATTTTATGGCACAGCTCAGCTCAGCAATTTATTAGTCAGCATTTCTATCAGCTCAGCTCGGATCAGCTTGGCTCAGCCCAACGTAGCTCGGCTTGGCTCAGCACGACTTCCCCTCAATGCAGCTCAGCGAAACAGCTCAACTCTCTTTCTCTTACATGATTATAAAAATAAGAACAGTTTTGTTAAGAGGACATAAATACTATTATAGTTTTCTAACACCGATTTTGAGCTAGCTGTACGATTTAGACAAGTGGAATATTTTCGCTTTTTCTCTGTAACATACAAACTTACAAACATACACACTTACACTCCCCGTGTATCACTAATACATAAACTGACTTTATTATTATTGTGCAAAAAAAACCCATGCCATCTAGAGGTAGGCACTAAAGCACATACCATATTAAATTGCACCAGTAATTTACAACAAATAATGTACATTACTATTAAAATTTGATAATTTAATAAATCTGGCACAAGAAATTGACAATTTTTCTATAGCTGACTCTGCCTACTGTGATAGTACACAATGTAAAAGCCTCTTATCGGAGAATCCAAATCCACACCTGGGATTGTATAGGTTGTAACATGGACGGCCTACATACATTGTTGGAAGCATTGAACCTGAACTGGGACCTTTTAATCTTAACTGAATGCTGGCTTCCCCGTACGCATAAAATTCCTATTCTTGATGGGTACAATTCACATAGTACCACTAATAACCTCAGCCAAAACGAAGACGTAGTAGTATATTCGAAGGCTCACCTGCAGGTTGAAATGGAGGATGCCTTCATTTATGGTGCCAACTGTCTACTAATAAAATTAAAATCTTTCAATATGATTGTCATTGCAATGTACCGGCCCCCTAGTTATGAAGACTTAAAACGCTTTCTAGATTCTCTACATAAAATACTTACGGAAAACTCATCCTATGCAAATATAATTTTAGTTGGTGACATAAATATAGATATCTCAGCACATACTACAGATCCAAATTCATCATCATATCTGGACATGTTAGCTTTACATGGTATGTTACCCGCACATACATTACGTACCCATAACCAAACATGCTTAGGCCATCTTATGATTAAAACTAAGACAGCTATTACGGATCACGACGCAGTTGTTTTTACTCTGAATATAGAAAATGCGCCACGGCGCAAATATGCGAATTCGGTTCTAAAGAGAATTGACTATGATAGCCTAGACAGGGAATTGAACAATGTCGATTTTACTGACATTCTTGCATCTGACGATGCTAATATAGCTGCGTCCTCATTTGTGCATATCTTTCCCGTTCCTTTTGTCGAAACTGGGGGGTATTTGTGTCAGGGGTACTCAACTTAAACTTTTCGCTAGTCATCTATCAAATCGAACACAGAGAGTTAGGTTGGGGAAGTGGTGCAGTGATGATCTTCCAGTCTCTATTGGTATACCCCAGGGTAGTATTCTAGGACCTACATTATTTTTGACTTTCATAAACGAACTTTGTAACCTTAAAATTACTAATGGAAATTACTCTTTGAAGCAGACACCTGGGAAGGCCTTTACACCAGCGCCCAGTGCGGATTTGACATGGTTACTGAGTGGCTTTCGGTAAACATGCTAACTCTAAATACGGGGAAAACAAAGTATATCCCTTTTTCAATAAAAAACTACTCACAACCAAAACATATTCAGTTCTCCATAACATCTCATCATCACTCCTGCTTGCGTACCACGAGTTGCTTGTTCCCCTTCTAGAAGTTGTCTATAGTATAAAATATCTTGGCATCATTGTTGACAATAATATGAGCTTCCGACCCCATATAAATCATCTTACATCTAGATTACGCAAAATGATATTTGTTTTCAAAAACCTACGTCATGTAGCTGACCACAAAAATTTTAATTTAGTTTTTTGCGCCTTGGTCCAATCCATTATTACATATTGTATATCGTCATGGGGAGGTGCACTTAAATCTGTCCTAATAAACCTGGAAAGGGCGCAAATTTAATACAACTCAGTTGTATTAAAGGTGTGAGGTACTTACTGTGAAGCAATTGTTCTTGCTTAGCGTCATACTTTTGAAACACAAAGACCTTAATTACAATCCAGAATTTTAAAATTCAAACGACACAAACATAAAGTCTGCGAAACTAAGGCGTGGAGTACAGCATTTTCTCATAGGTTATTCTGTTTTTTGGGAAACTACTAATACAATATTGTAAATCAACACCTGCAAATCTACTCGTTACCCAAAAATAAATGTAAAGAAAAAATTACAAAATGGCTGCAAACCCTCGATAATGAAAATACGGAAGGGCTCTTTGTAATTCCATCATAACTGTAATTTACATTAATAATATATAATTCTCAAATCAAAGAAAAGAAAATTAGTAACACACACACACACACACACACACACACACTCGCATCAAACCATACATACACATGAAACACTTACACTTTATGCATGGTACTAACAAAAGTGTATTTCTTTAACACAATTATTAAGTAGTATTAAGTATTGTTAAAGTAGATAATATTTAATTTTTCCACACATTACAATTTGCAATAGGTACCCATTGTTTAAGTCCGGTGGTTTTTGGAGGCCTGGAGACCTGTAACACAGGTTACTCTTAATCTAGTACAGGCTCCAGTCTCCACAAACATAATACATAACTATGTAAAAGTTTAAAAAGTCAGTATGTGTTTCTTGGGACACAGAACTTGTATTCTATTCTATATTTTAGTTATTCGTATAACCAAAAACACGACCTTTAGAGATTTCTTGATACATTTTAAATTAGCGGCATTACTGTATGGTTGAAAGGGATCTATGGTGCGATATTTTGAACTCGCGCGTAACACTTTTTGGTAAGTGTCTTACAGATTTCTACCGATTAATTGATAAATGTTTATATGATATTTATTTGCCTTATGTAATACTTACGGTTATGAGGACTCCTGTTTAAACGTTTTTTTCAGCACGTTGACACTTATATTTTAAATTTTTCCACTTATAATCATTTTTTATGGGTATCTTCGTATTTGGCCCTTCAGGCTCTGATTGTTCATCATTTTTCCCTGGAAAATAAATTAATTATGTAAAATCAGACTACGTTGTAACTACGTTATACTAATGTTTTGATTCAAATAGATTTCGGGAAATGATTTTTCGTTTTCTAGATATCCAATTGATAAAAGTAATGATGGTTTCTGGACAAAAACAGGGGTATTGTGGTGCGTGTCGGGATTCTCACGTTTGTAACTCCTTGTTTTCTTATTATTATGGATCCGGACGGGCCTCAATGCCACCTTGAAGTTTTTTTTTTTCCATTGGGGACAGTATTTACTGATTTTTATAACAATTACTGCAAAAATGGGGTTTTTAAGAATCTAACTTAACTGTTTTGTTTATTTTACTCTTGTCACGTCATATATATTGTCATGTGGGCAATTTTTTAAAGTCGAAGGAGATTTTAATCTTTCATGTGCTCCTCTTATTCTAGATAACTGCTGGATCCAATAACTCATCAGATCTGCATGAATTATATCCTTAGCCGTCAAGTTATTATCTTCTTTTGTGCCAAATCGTTCTCGAACGTGTTTAAGCGAAGACCCGAGCCTTCAATGGAGAATGCAGGGAGGGATTAGGCAGAGTTTTCCGAGCCTTCGAACTAGAAGGTGGATCTATATTGTAACCAGTTGTTACTATATTCGCCATGAAAAATTAATATGAGTGATCGGTCTCAAACTAAAAAATGCACAAAGGTTGCATCAAATTTTATCTCTGAAGTCTCAATAAAAAAAATTGCACAATGTTGCATCAATCTTTCTCTATGAAAATCTTAAGCTGACATAGTCGCTTAGTCAGTTTGCAAACAGTACTTTTCGGCCTGCTTTAACATTATCCAAGTGAAATAAGTGATCCTCTCTTTCGAACTGTTGTGCTTTACTAGAGTATTTTTATAAATTTAATTGTAGAAGCTAGCTTTCTGGACTGAAATAACATCACCCATTACCCTGAATCTTTGAGTTTCTCTTTATCAACTGAATCTGGTACTGACCTCTAAAAAGGTTACATTACAAGTATTCCAAATTGATGCCGCCTAATCTTGTACATATTTTTACCAATGTGCTTCATATTGCTTGCACTGAGTATATTTATTATCTTCTATAAACATTGATATATGTAGGAACTTAATATAAACCTGATATATAAACAATTTACGAACATTTTGCGTAATTTAAAGTAGGGCTGAATTATACTACCTTTCGATATTTTTATAGTAGTAGTAAGTAGGTAGGTAGGTATGACAATATTGATGAATGTGGAAGAAGTGAGAAAGGTTGTCGGAAGCGCAGCGGAGCATCGGTTAGTGCTTACAACGTATGTACTTAACTCGGAAAAAGTCTGCGGCACTGGGGATCGACCTCAGTACCTTATAGCTTACGAGCCTTTTACCACCGACATTCCTTACATATAGTGAATGGCCAAGTTTCTATCTTGTAGGTATTACCTTACTCGGATAGGAGAAATGCTTGAGTTACGTATAGACCGACCAGACGCGCCCCCAAGGAAAAGCAAATGCATTCGCGGTTAGCAATATATTTCTAGATGTTAGGAAGAACAATGCGAACGGACCGTTTTTTTTTTATGTAATGCGATAGGCAAACAGGCAAGCGGGCCACCTGATGGAAAGTGGTCACCACTGCCTATAGACATAAGCAACACCGAGACTATCGCCAATGCGTTGCCCACCTCTATAACACGTTACTCTGGCAGTAAAAAGGCAAATATCCCTCCACTGCCAAAGCCACGGTTCCCCAAATTCCCACCCCATGGAGCTCTGGAAACCTTACTCACCGGCAGAAACACAATTCTATTTAAAGAGTATTGTTTAGCTGCGGTATTCTGTAAGGTACTTCCCCAGTCGGGCGGCTCCAATTCGAACGGGATACCCCGCTATGCCCTACCTCTCTTTAAAGAGCTACCTGAAATGCTAAATTATGTAGATCTGGCGAGACCGCCACCCATTGTAAAATGCAAAAGTTGTGACAACGATATAAAATTTGGTTATAAAGAAGCTTTGAAGCTTTTAATTTTATTCCGTTACAACTCACTAGTTGTATGGCGGTTTCGCCAATATTTATCGGCGTACCATACCAGCGAGCAGCGCGGCGGCCATCGATGACAATACCGCTGTCCACTAGCATGGTGTATAAGGCCTAGGTTTCATTGTTTTGAAGTTTTTCGGCTAAAGTAATATATTATAAATAATTTATTTATAATACATGAAATTAATTTTTGTAAATATAATATTAGTTTTAAATTTTGTAAATTATTTTTATACTACTTATCTTATACATTTCGAACTACCTCTTATATGTTATTTAAAAAATTATAAACTTAACCCTATTCATTGTCACTTTTTATTCTACAGCGATGGTATTCAAGATAACACGTAAAGTAGATTTAAAAAAACATTTATTAAAATTGGATATACTACTCCGTAATTTATGATAGATGTAGCCTCCAACGTGGAGGCATGTGAGTCCGCTCTCAAGGCCTCTTTGACGGAGGAGTCCCTACGCGAACAGTCGGTGTTGAATTTATTTTTATTTTTATTTATATTTAGGTACCTAACTAGAAAGATTTTGATAGTTTGTCAAGACTGGAATTTTGGATATGTTTGTCTCTTTCAGTTTTATTTTCTCGTTGAGCCGGAGGGCTTGGCGAACTTGGAACATCAGGGTGTCGTACTGGCTCTCGTCTATTTTATCGTCGGTGTATAGCTCGCTGGTCTTAAACATTATAATGGATATAATTATAGTCTTCATATTGTGCTCGGTGTCTAATTTGTCCTCGGTTCTATCGTCTCTTGGCAGACCCTCATATTGTCAGAAATCGGTGGGGACAGGCGATCATCTTCGTCACCCTCCATCTTGGGAGGGACTTTCTTGCTCTTGGTGGCTCTCCCAATGGCTTGATGGCCGCTTTTCTGAGTCTCACTCGCATCTATTATGTCTGCAGTGCCAGTCTAGTTGCTGCGAATAACGCAGTGTGTGTTTCGGCGGGAATTGGGCATCGCAACCGCTGCATTGCATAGAGTTGCGCTATTAAGACTGTCTGTTTCCTGTTTGAGTAAAGATGTCATAAATGTCATATGTTATACAGCTGAAAGAGAAAAGATTTGTGTTTGACAGTGGTATTATAAAAGCAAGAAAAAGTCCTCAGTTGCCATTCTCTTCCTCCTTCAATAAAGCTTTCGAACGATACCATAAAAACGTGTAGTTTTTATGTGAAAAGGGTCCACAAACCTCTCTCCTCCGCTTCTTTCAGCTCCTTATACTGCTTCCAATCGGACACACCATACTACCAGCGCCTAAAAAGCGCCTGTTTTTTTGAGTCCCGATCGCGTTTATTCTGTCTGAAGTGCCAGTCTAGATGCTACGAATAACGCACGGTGTGTTTCGGCGGGAATCGGGTATCGCAACCGCTGCATTGCATACCGGCATAGAGTTGCGCTACCAACGCTGGCTGTTTTTGGTTCGGGAGAAGAAGCGATGAGTAAGGGTGTCATAAGAGTCATATGTTATACAGCAGAATAGAACAAGGCTTGTGTTTACCAGTGGTTTCACAAAAGCAAGATAGAGTCCTTAGCCGTCATTCTCCTTCTCCTTCAAGGAAACTTTCGAAGGATACCATACAAACAATACCATTTAAATAATAACAATAAAATCTTACACTATAAGCGTCTCCCACTTTAGCAAATCTGCTCTGTGCACTACGGTTTTGTCTTCGACCGGTTTCTAAACTTCTTCCTTTACAAGACAATTGGCAACTATTTTGGCAAATAAATCTGCCACATTGATATTGCCAAGGTTTGGAAAATCAATGTGGCAATGTCAACCATTATTTTATTATGTGTACATTAATCGAATACTAATCGAATGGGAAAACATCGTGATAAAACCCATATATTTAAGCGACTGTATGTGTAACCATGAGCCAATTTGTTCAGGTTCGCCTGGTAGGGTCACGGAGGTCAGATAGCAGTCGTTCTACTGTCATTACCTGATCTGCCAAATTAAGTCATCTCATCATTGAGGAGCAGGCACTGAAAATGTCTATTGTTCAATATGTTTCGCCTTTAACGTGTTAGATTCATTTCTGGGCAATATTGTTGATTGTAAGCTACATGCTTTATTGAAATAATCATACCTTAAATTATTTTCTGGATATTATCCACAGGCATTGGTTGTTGTTGTTGTGCCCTCTTACAAGATATATTACGAAATACTACTTGACAAGACAAATACCTTAAATATTGTGCCCTCTCTTAAATAAAATATCAGGGTAGGATGAGGACGTCTCTGGTTGACTCATATAGTAAGCTACGGAGTGAAGCATGGGCTGCGAGTAGCGAAGGTTATGCTGGAGTCAGTCATCAGGCTTTAGAGCAGCTTACCCCTCCTCTAATGAGGGGGCCCTGTTTATTTCCCTTAGACCAAATAAATGAATCTGATTTCAAATTCTAGCTATGAAACTTTTGGCAAATTAATCTGTAATCTAATTAACTCTTGTAATTCTTAAACAATATAATTCCATACCTGTTTATACTTCTCCACTCTAAAAGCATCGGGGTTACTAACACCATAACGTAGAGTTCCATAGACGATCACAAATGGCCTTAACCCGGCGTCTGTTAGGTTGGGTCATAATGACCCGAGACATTTTCAAACGCCCATATTTTTAAAGTGATCATGTGAAGTTATCGGGCTTATCAGTAGCTGCAGTTGTTACCCCGCCCCTTTAGTTTCTAAAACCGGTTTAGTCGGTGTGCACCTGCGCAGGTAGTTACAAGCGGTCAAACATCAAACAGGTAAATATGACCCAACCTTACATTCCATGTAACCTTTTATACCAATTACGTTTAAACATTTATTTGATTTGAATATATATTTTAAATGTTATTTTGGATATTTTAGTTTAACTTGCACAATGGACCGAGAAGAACGTGAAAGACAGCAAATTTTAGCGCTAATACTGATTTTCTACCATACAAACCGGGTTAATTAGTTTCAAAACATCGCAAGCAGGTTTTTCAGTCTGACGGTTTAGTAGCGGTAGTGATAGAGCTTAGGTTTCAGTGTGGATGAGTGTGTGTGTGAAAAGTATGAGAGTTTGTTTGCTCTATGAAAGGGTGGACGTTACACCCTCTACCTCAATGGACGGGCTACGTCTTTCCACCTAATTGGTTTTCCAGTAATGACCATCAAATAATATTCTTTTGCTGTTTTTAGAAGTCGTCTTTGTTATTAATTACTTTTCAACAAACAGTTACGATTAAAAGACAAAAAATATTTTTTGGAAACGACCGCATGAAGAAGGTCCTAAGAATCATTTCAGTGCATGTGTGTTTTGGATTGTTTTAAACAATAACCTTACTTAAGAAAATAAAGAACTCATTATTTAATAAATAAAATTATGAGTGGCAACAAATTCAGTAAGTATACAATTGTATCGCGAGTACCTATAACATTTGGCGTATTTTGTGTATGGATGTACAGGCGTTTTTGTATGGGTTTATAGGCAGGCGCGAGTGTGGTATTGATGTGGTGCATAGAAACGGGAAAATAATAAATGAAAACAAAATAGCTCTGAACGATATTATTTAATACGCTTTGAATGACCATCATAATTAGGTATCTACATCAATAATCTGAATCATACATAATGAAGAAAATTGCAATATTTAAAACGTCCATTATATTAGTATTTTAATTGTCATACAGAATAAATGAATTAACTTAATAAAAAATGAATAATTTACGTGGCTAACGAAATTTCTTCATGTCTTGTGTAACTGGGATTTTCGCCAGCAATCGATTTTCGCCATTGTCCTGAAAAAGACAAAATTACTCTTTAAAAATACAAAAAAGTCGTACCGAATATTGTCATTAAGGTAGTTAAATAGTGAGTGGGGACTTACCGTCATTCGGATCGGCGCAACTGAATGAGAGGTGTGAGGCTCAGCCGCAGCCAGGCTGCCGTGGAGAGGGAGGAGTTCAACCAAGGTAACAGTGGAACTCCTTCCGATCGATGTCGCCCAATGTCGATATCATTTTCGACACCAAATCCTCGCTAGTAGAGAGATTTGCTGCTGAAATAAATAATTACCTATTAAATTTATGTTACAGACGAAACAACTTAGAAAATACTAATTATTAGAAACTGTGGCGATTTCGTTGCTACTCGTGTGTAGGTACCTACCCAATAATTATTTTTGAAATTTATTAAATTGAATAGCACATTATTTACCTTGCAGTGTAGGGACAAGAAGATCGACATATTTGGGCGACATCTTCTCGGTGAGCTGACTCGGAAGATTCAGCTGTTGCGCACATATTTTCTGAAAAACATATAAAGGCAATTAGCTGCGATCCTCAATTGATAAATGAAGACTGAAAAGAAAATGAAAAAGTCTAATGAAAATACTTACAGCCAATCTATCCTTTCTACGACGTTCTCGCATCAGCATCCTCTTTCGATAATCTTGTTCTTTCTGAAATGAATTAATAATATTAATACCATTGCTAAAAGTACCAAAATGTTTTTAAAAAGGACCATTAGCCGTGATTTGGGCCAGATGTTGTCAAAGTTATTTTCATTTAAAAAGGAACAGATTTAAATATAAATCAAAAGCAAATGTTACTACAGGCTATGAGGCTATTGCACAGTCATTAAGACAGTCAAATATTATATTTTATTACCTACCTTACACAGCGGTGGATGCTTTCCGGGAGGCCTGCCGGGAATGGGATTTCTCGGGTCGAAAGCAGGTCTCTCTCCGTTTCGCTGCAGAGCGACCCCTTCCAACAGCAGGTTTTCGGATTCCGCGACTATTTCGTAGAATATAGCCTGTATAGCCTGGAATTCGATTTCGATGCTCTCTTTATTCTGCAAATAAAAATTATTAATTTAACACTGGTTTCTAAACAAATGGATTCACAAACTAATTGAATTTTTGTACAGCAAACTTCAGCTACCACTCTCTACTATTATATAATAAGGCAGCGATATGTATTTACAACAGAATTGATGTTTAAAACCACTTGAATACATTGTTTTGACAATAAACATAAATATTATTTACCTATCAAAGTACAAAATAACTTACCACTTTATTCTCGTTCATTTCACACAGTTCTCCGCTGAAGGCCATTGCGAATGAACTCACTAAGGAAATTTCAAACGCTGTGATCCACTCGGGTTGCGGGGCACGAATAACTCCACTGGTTTGACACAGGCTGTTTTATCCCGAGGGCAGTGCGCGGGGCGTGGCTTAGGGCGCGCTTGGCTTTGTAATCTTATCAGCAATTGTCCGTAACGATTAGACACTAAACGAAGAAGTAAAATTGCAAATCCATCAAAATATAATAATACTTGGATCGATGGATTTTTTGTAAACCCGTTTAACATTTATAAATTAAAAAAAACCTAGGAACATGTACTTTTAGAATAAAACAATGTTTTTGGTATTTGTTTGACATCACTCTAGTTTCTCTCAAAATTATAAAAAATTGAGAGTATCAAAAAGTTTCATAATGTTTTAACTAGTAATCGTCTCTTTCATTACAAAATTTACAAATAAATGTAAAAGTAATTGAAAGTTCTTTACTGAGATATTTTTGTTGAAATTTTGTGTTAAATTATGTAATAATACGCCCGTTAGAGTTAATTATTATCTTGAGATTACACAAAGAATTGAATTAGCAACTGCAGTACTGTTAACGCCTTTAGATAAGGTTTAAGATAGATAACATTCATCAATACCTGTGAGAAATGGCCCAAATACCTACAGAGTAAAAGTTTTAATTATATGTAGGTACTTATATGACCTTTGGTCTATCAATATTGGTGATGCGGCCTCTCAATAAAATGTGGTAACATTTAATATTGATCATAAAATTACCCACATAGTTACTTTATTTAAGTAAAATGCGGCTGTTTCATTATTAAACAGCTACTCTACATTAAAATCCTAAAATTACATGAACATTCAAGTAGTAACCTAATTAATCATTACAATACAATTAAAAAGAAGGATTTACCTGTATCGCATATACCTGGAGGCTTTCTTTTAAACTTATATAGGTCTTTTAAACTACCCCTAAGCAATCTTTTGTTTTGATTTTTACCTGCGCGCGGTTACTGTTTCGCTTCAGCTATCGCTGGTGTAAACTGATAAGCGTTTGTACCTAATGACTAGTCCTAGAGCCCTAGGTCGTTATGTTGTTTGCTTCATTCGCATATTCCTTATTATTATACATTTGATAGCTATTTCAAACTGTAATAAATTAATACTTTGAAACATTTATCAGTGAATGATTGGTTGGAAAGGTATTTTATTAACATAATACCTTTTCATTTTCCTTACATAGGATCTTCTTGTACCTACGCATACCTACGTTTTGTGTGGTCGTGGCAATCTTATACAAATTTAGTCAGGGCTGATGCAGGTACGACTGGTATGATGATAATGATGATGGTAACTATCCCCTGTAGTCTGCCTAAAGTTATCATTCAATATTATTCAAATGTGCTTTGAGTTTTCATCCACAGAATTGGACATCCCCCTCCCTGTTACAGTACACAAGTTATAAATTAATCGGACGGAATAGTAGTGCTGTAGTGGATACTTAACGGCCGGGGCCTAGTGTAAGCAATATTTTGTAAGAAACGTCCTTTTTCATAATTGGGCATCAAGAAAGGTAAAAGGTAACTGCTTTCTACTTCTTATTCTGAACAGACAAATCAAATGTCTTTGAATATTCAAAGAGAAGCAAAAATACACATTTTCTATCAGATATCGAAATTCGATCAGTGGTCTGCTAGCAATAATGAATAAACCAAGTTTACATACAATAAAATACAGTTTATTAACACACACGAAATAGAAATTTCTATGCACCAATAAGCGTAACACACAGACAGGTCATTGCCTAGTTATACATATACATTGTTATACCAAAAATATATTGATACAACATTTAGTAATTAAAGTAACAGGGTTCGTGTTATAATTGAGCGTATAGGCAAATTCGCTTTTAATTCCGGTGTTCTTGCGGTGTCATTCCTCTTATGAGTATTAAGGTTCGCATTCTTACACATGTCCGATTTTAATGTATTGAATACATCTAATAACGCTTCCTTGTCAATATGGTTATTCCAGTGGGTTTGCAACTAATGGGTTTGCTTAATGCATCGGCCTCCTTTTCTGTCACTGTAACCAAAGAGCTCTGTTAATTAGACATTATGTAAGTATCTATTCCCTTTAATCCTAGATCAATTCTGGTGTCCTACGAAATAATAAATGCGGAGAAACTGTTTTTGTTTAGTGTGGTAGAGCATTGATAAAATAGGTTACGATTTATTAAAAGATCACGCTATTGCTAAGCAAACAGCCATTACAGGACATATTATAAAATATTAACATTAAAAAGAGAGAGAGAGAGAGAGATAGAAAGAAGTGGTGTGAGATTTTTTGGTCGGTAAGAAAAACACTCATGATGTGGTTCATGAAGATCTGAGAAATATTACCAAAAAGTGTTTTTTTTTCATATTTTAAATTAATTTTATCTTTCTATTACTATTACACATTTAATTAATCACTCTCTTATGTCACACTCATTCCCTTAAGAGTGGGGCAAAGCGTTCGTCATCCCGCTCCCTAAAGTATTTTCACCTGATTGCTTAAATCATATTAGACCCATTTCAATTCTTCTTCTCAAAAATTACTTTTTTTTCACCATCACCTCTGTGTAGTTGAGAAACCTACTTCGATCTGCTATTCTTGTTTGTGCTCTGTTTTCTATTTCTTCTATTTTCTTTGTCTGTAAAGTAATATCAGTATTTGTTTGTAAATATTTGCCAATTTGATCAAACTTTTGTTAACTATTTGTTAATATGCTACTTAGTTTAGTTAGTGTTCATGTGTGTTTCTATGTTTTTGTTTCGACCTGAATTTGACATACCATACTAGTTTTAAGTCCGCCGTTGTACGCTACAGTGCATTAGGTTTGACTAAATAAATAACAAATGTGAATATAAACAAACAACACAAGAACAACCTTAATTAATTAACGAAGTAACATAAACACTCACAAAATTAGACCAAAATAATGAGCAAAAATTTTACGAGAGAAAGAGAAGGCGATATGTAAGGGAGACAGCGCTATTTCTATCACGGCGTGGTGAGGCGCCTATAAAGACTAGCGCCACGGGTGCAACGGCATTCATTCGCCGAACCGACGCGCACCTACACACACGTCCCTCCATACAACTTGCAATCGATATGGCTCCTCCAAAGTCTGGAATAAAGAAGCTGAGCAAGGACGAGCTATCGCTTCAGATAGACAAGCTGCTACAGAGAATTAAGAAGAAAAGTAAAGAGGAGCACGAGCGTTCAGAAAGAGGAGTTGACGACATTAACCGGCTCCTAGGCGATATGACTGTTCAGTCAAATTGCGATAGCGCTTGCCGTAACAGCAGGTCGCCTGCTGCAAGGCCTATGGACCATTAAATCGAAATGAATTAATGGTCAGGCGGCATAAAAAGGCCCTTTTCAGGGCCACATAAAATTCAGAAAGTTTCTTTGAGTTGCGATAATACCAAATACGATCTTTATCTATATTAATATGCTTGGCTTTTATTTAAATTTAATTAACATTGACTTTTTACACTGTTGTAATTTTTTTTGATATTTTTTCATTATATTATCCTAAATAACATGTTAACCTTTACCATTTTACCATTGTGCAAATATATTATTTTACTATTATGTTACAGAGAAAGACTTGAGCTATTTCGCTGAGCTGCCTTGCACAGGGAAGCCGAGCAGAGACAAGCCAAGCTACGTTGAGCTGAGCCAAGCTGATCCTAGCTGAGCTGTACAGTTTAGCTGTAAATGATGTGCTGAATTAATTAATTGCTGGGCTGAGCTGTTTCATAAAATCGAAGTACTGTGTTGATTTACTTGAAAGTTCATGTGGGTAGATATTATGTTTGATTAATTTCGTTAAAATAGCAGGTATCGTGTTGCGGTGACGTGGGGAGCTTGATTTGAGCGTAGAGAGATCGATATTGTAAACAGAAGGGAGAATTAACACAACGCGAACTTGGAAAATCGATTTATTATTTTATCACAACTTATCAGCACAAGAATACCGATCGAACTCTGTACGCTTAAACCCAATCTAGCTCCACCACGTCACTGCAACACGATACACGCCATTTTAACGAAATAATCAACACAATACTTGCGTATCTAATATTCCAATTAAACTAATAATTCGCATGTTATTCCCATGTGAAAAAATAATTATCGATTTTATGGCACAGCTCAGCTCAGCAATTTATTAGTCAGCATTTCTATCAGCTCAGCTCGGATCAGCTTGGCTCAGCCCAACGTAGCTCGGCTTGGCTCAGCACGACTTCCCCTCAATGCAGCTCAGCGAAACAGCTCAACTCTCTTTCTCTTACATGATTATAAAAATAAGAACAGTTTTGTTAAGAGGACATAAATACTATTATAGTTTTCTAACACCGATTTTGAGCTAGCTGTACGATTTAGACAAGTGGAATATTTTCGCTTTTTCTCTGTAACATACAAACTTACAAACATACACACTTACACTCCCCGTGTATCACTAATACATAAACTGACTTTATTATTATTGTGCAAAAAAAACCCATGCCATCTAGAGGTAGGCACTAAAGCACATACCATATTAAATTGCACCAGTAATTTACAACAAATAATGTACATTACTATTAAAATTTGATAATTTAATAAATCTGGCACAAGAAATTGACAATTTTTCTATAGCTGACTCTGCCTACTGTGATAGTACACAATGTAAAAGCCTCTTATCGGAGAATCCAAATCCACACCTGGGATTGTATAGGTTGTAACATGGACGGCCTACATACATTGTTGGAAGCATTGAACCTGAACTGGGACCTTTTAATCTTAACTGAATGCTGGCTTCCCCGTACGCATAAAATTCCTATTCTTTATGGGTACAATTCACATAGTACCACTAATAACCTCAGCCAAAACGAAGACGTAGTAGTATATTCGAAGGCTCACCTGCAGGTTGAAATGGAGGATGCCTTCATTTATGGTGCCAACTGTCTACTAATAAAATTAAAATCTTTCAATATGATTGTCATTGCAATGTACCGGCCCCCTAGTTATGAAGACTTAAAACGCTTTCTAGATTCTCTACATAAAATACTTACGGAAAACTCATCCTATGCAAATATAATTTTAGTTGGTGACATAAATATAGATATCTCAGCACATACTACAGATCCAAATTCATCATCATATCTGGACATGTTAGCTTTACATGGTATGTTACCCGCACATACATTACGTACCCATAACCAAACATGCTTAGGCCATCTTATGATTAAAACTAAGACAGCTATTACGGATCACGACGCAGTTGTTTTTACTCTGAATATAGAAAATGCGCCACGGCGCAAATATGCGAATTCGGTTCTAAAGAGAATATATGATCAAACGAACTTCGCGAAGTTCGATCGATATTATATGAGTCGCTTCATTCGAAGATATAACATAATTCACAACGTAGTCCCTTTAGCCTACAAGGTAGCTTCGCACGTTTATTTAAAGTAAATTCGATTTGTTTTCAATCGATCATTTTTTGTTTTTTTGATCCTACGTATCGATACAGCCAGCCGCCATTTTTATGTCATTCTTTTTAGAGATGCTATGCGAAACTTCCCCACGCCTGGGAATATGGGCGGGCGGGTGTTATATCTTCGAATGAAGCGACTCATATAATATCGATCGAACTTCGCGAAGTTCGTTTGATCATATATTATATTTCGTCGCTTCATTCTTCAGATATAAGATAATTCACAACGTAGATGTTTGGAGAGGGAAGTTTTGCAAATTTTAAACAAAATATTAATTATTCATACATTTTAAACAATGTATTAATAATACGGTATCAACCGTAAATGAAACATATTACATAATGGAAACTGTGGTTAATTCATTATTAAGAAAGCAAACGGGTTTAACAAATCGGCCGACATCAGCGATCGGCCTGATATAATATCCGGCGAAAACGCCCCGCCGCGGAGACGCCGCCGGCCCCAGCGCCGGACACCGGACGCCGGCCACACCGAGCCACAGCACATGAACCCATGACACACTGCTCTCTGTTATCACCCTGCCAATCCATTGGCTAATGGTGTGGGCCGTGACTAATTTATGGTGTTTGCACGACAGAAAGAGATACTTAGTATGTGCCAGTACTGAGTTGCTCGATTCTAATCAGATACTCCTCGAGTGTGATGGAAGGGGTTATGCGTAAATTAGGTACGAAAGAGCCCTGGATACTAGCGATCTGACCCTAATGTTGTAACTAATTATGATTTTAATGCTATTTGAGGTGGTATTATTATTATCATTCTTAAAAGTGATAGCGTTTGTACCCTGTGTGTGTAGTACACAGGGCCAGATGTTCTGGTTAACTTTTTATTATGTTTTATTTATTCGGACGGGACCGAATTTGAAATGTTATCCAATACACTCTCGTGGATTCCAAGTGGCAGTATATCTAGGCAAGCTTGGATTGAATTTAAAACCTCCTTTTAGTGATCGTTTAATTCGAAGATCCTAACTGGAACCAAAATGGGATACGGAGCTGAACGATGATTGTTCAAAGTGTCATACGAAGCATTCGCATTAAAACAATTACTTAAAATGTTATCACAAATTCGTTAGAATCTTCATATGGATCAGTATTATTCTGCAATCAAAATTGCAAATCGAGAGAAGTGCGGCAAGTGAGAATGCATGAGATTAATCGCATCTACTGCGATAGCCTCCGAGTCCTGTTTGCAGGATAAATAGCGCTCACAGTCGGCATTGACGCGAGACATGAAATCGGTAATCTACCGATACCTCAATCATAGTCTGTCTAACAGTGTGGACTATCTATCGGTAAACCGAGTCAGAGAGTTTCCACTCTATGTCCTTTACTCCCTTGAGTCCTCGTCAACCTTAATATCACATAACGAAATATGCCGCGCTAGATTCTTTGCATGAAGGTATTCAATACTTCCTTGACAATTTACATAGCTGATAGCTGTGGTGTTATCTACTCGTACCAATATAGCACAATTATTATCGTATGATGCAACATTTTTAGATTTAGTAAATCCAGTTAATGGGATACTTGAGTTCACATTGCTTCCAACACCCGTTGACCCAATCGTCGCCATAGACGGTTCCCCAGTCAGTACGAGAGGCATAAGTGACGTTCTCGTTTACATAATGAAGTCCTGAGGGACAATAAAGGGCCAATGTTTTGCACCCATCCATTAAGATCCTCAAAGAACGTAGAACGGGGGGATATTTATGCTAAAGTTTAAGTAGCTATTATATTTTTAAATACATTTTAACAATAGATAAAAATTGGTCTCCAAAGTTTTTGTGTGCAATCGGCTGTATTGTAGCGCTGAACAAGCTGCTACTGACAGCGCAATAAGTTAAGCGAACTTATATTGTGCAACGGGGAAGAGACGAAAATATATACACTGAGTGTGCTATAATGTCGCTTTTCTCCAGATAAAAAAAATTTTTTTTTTTTATTGAAATTCTCAAAATTAAAACACTAGAATTTTACACATATTTTAGATAAAAAGTTGCTTTTGTTAACGTTGACTATGAATCCGAGACATTGAAGTAATCTGAGCCTCGTTAACATTGCTTAGACATTCCTCGAAGTCATTGCCAATACAAATGATTTCGTCTAAGTATAGTATAGTACAATTGTTACTAATATAATACTAACAAGTTATGGATCAATGGTCTGAAATAAATATATTTTAATTTTTTAATCGCACGGATTTTGAGCCTTGAGACCTTAAGAAGGTGAAGATCTTAGTCGTCACTTTATTAAACCCTCGCGGGGCAACCGAGAGACTAATACGGTAAGGCTGAAAATGTTTAAATTCTGCCATTGAATTAAAGATTTTATGGTTAACAATTTTAAATTTATCATATTTAAAAATGTGTTTCTTGGAATTTATTCTGAAATGGTTTTGTGGTCCGATATACGTGGTCGGTTTAAATGTATTATGTGATTTATGGTGAATATTTGTTCCCATTCGGTTTAGGTGCCGGGAATATTTTAGATAAAAATTGACTAGGTATGTGGGGCTGCCGCCTGTCCAATGCAAGGTGTTCGGCTGAACACTCTAAAATCGCACCCAAATCTACTAACATTTTAATGGACTAGGGGACTCCTTCTTTTCGTCAGGAGCAAAAAGTTTGGTATCGGTCAGAAGACAGAATACTTGTCTATACCAGGGGCAACATAGATATTGTGCCACGGATTTATAGAGTGGCACTTCTTAACCGTGTCGAATAAATGTCAACAATTAATTATTAAATAATTGTCCGCGACCAACGTTGCGTACCTGAGTCACTTAGGTGACTATGTAGGCGCGGCTGCGGCGGCCGGCGGGCGGCTTCCGCGGCGCGGGGGCTGCTTGGCCAACGCTCGCTGCGGATGCCCACGCGCTGCCCAATTCCCCGGGCTCGCGTGGCCGAGCAAGGGGTATGTCGATGGAGCCAATTCGCACACAGTACTTCCGAATAGCGTTTCGTTTCGGTAAGTGTTACGGACGACATTCAAGGACGCCTTATCATTATAGGCGTTATTATTATTAGTTTTATTCTCGATTTCGAGTCCATAAAATAAATATCGCAAGAGTATGCGGCGGGCGTCACTCAGATATTTGACGGCGATGAATGTGGTATTCTCCTCGTTGGAGTACGTGTTACGTCTTGCGGCGCGGGTTACCGCGACGACGCCGGCGCCGAGTAGCCGCCGCGCCGTCGCCGCTTTCTTGTCGCGGCCTCGGGCGCTCTCGGTTAATGAGCCTAAACTTTATTAATACGAAATTTTATTGTTGAGCCTGGGGTAACTTTATGTTTTCCGGCACTAATTAACTCTTAAGGATCTTTTCCTTGTAAGGGAGTCGCAATAGACTCATATTGTTATGTATTTTGTTCCCGTGCTCGGGTTCGTTGTGGATATTGGCTGCGAGGGCCCGCAACAGCTGTGAGCCTTACTGTGCGCGGGCGCATCGACGGCACCGACAAAGGCTCTTTCGCTACTCATCGCCGACAGCGACCTGGGGCAGGTCTGTTGACGCCTCAGTAGCGAGTAATACCTCTCAGTAATTGCATTCGGAGGTGTGTCGATGTCTAAAACCGCAGACAAAATCATATTATGTCCGTTTTAGAACAAACGAGTTCACGAACGAGTGGTCGATTACACACCCTACTTTACTAGTAGGTACTTAATGCCCCACAATGTTTAAAGTATTATTCTCATCGTTCATCGAGTGTTCATAAGGTGTTTGTATTGATCCCCGATCAACTATAAACCATTCCGAAGATAAGACCACGGATATGTGAAGAATGTGGGTATATCCACAAAATAAAAGTTTCCCGCACGCTGCCGATTCTCGATCGACGGTGGCGGGTAGGTAGGTAGGTCATAAACCTCTAAATGATCCTTGATCATCAGCAGGTTGTGACACTTGGGATTATTGCACATTGCCTTCGTGATGGTTCACGACCAACCTCCGGGCTCTGTGTCGATACCGTCGTGTTGGTTCTCGACCAACATCCAGGTGAATATGCACATTGCCTTCGTGATGGTTCACGACCAACCCCCAGGCTCTGTGTCGATACCGTCGTGTTGGTTCTCGACCAACATCCCGGTGAATATGTACATTGCCTTCGCGATGGTTCACGACCAACCTCCAGGCTTTGTGTCGATACCGTCGTGTTGGTTCTCGACCAACATCCAGGTGTATAATTTTACCTTCGCGTTGATTCTCGACCAACATCCAGGTTTTTACCATCGTGTTGACTCACGGCCAACCCTCAGGTTTTACATTGAAACACTCGATGCATAAATTACACGTATCACATTAAGCGAAAATCGCGTAAAATAGGTACTTACTTGAGTTTTAATCGGAATCTAAAGTATCTAAAAACCTCGATCATCAGCCGGTTGAGACACTAGATTATTGCATATTGCCTTCGTGGTTATTCACGACCAACCCCCCGGGAGGTGCATATGCGTAGTTATTTGTTACCGGCGGTTGATTCTCGACCAACCTCCAGATGAAACTTTAATTATATTCTCACTTTTTTATTGAAATATAAGTACATTAAGCTAAATCACCGTCGTGTTGACTCACGGCCAACCCCCAGGTTTTGAATTAAAACACTCAATGCATAAATTATAAAAGTAACTACATTCGGCGAAAATATTGTAGGTACTTACATGAATTTTTATCGGAATCTGAAGTGGAATCCGAGAATATCGCCACTTTGTGACATCGTAGGTTTTTTGCTTTTTCTTTTAAAATACTGAATCTTGTTTTCGACGCTGCGTTTCTACTTTTGAAATAAAATTTTAACAATTTGTTGTGCACCACGTGTGCACGATGTGCTCGCTACCTCGCACGAAAAAGGAATGACATAAAAATGGCGGCTGGCTGTATCGATACGTAGGATCGAAAAAACAAAAAATGATCGATTGAAAACAAATCGAATTTACTTTAAATAAACGTGCGAAGCTACCTTGTAGGCTAAAGGGACTACGTTGTGAATTATCTTATATCTGAAGAATAAAGCGACGAAATATAATTGACTATGATAGCCTAGACAGGGAATTGAACAATGTCGATTTTACTGACATTCTTGCATCTGACGATGCTAATATAGCTGCGTCCTCATTTGTGCATATCTTTCCCGCTCCTTTTGTCGAAACTGGGGGGTATTTGTGTCAGGGGTACTCAACTTAAACTTTTCGCTAGTCATCTATCAAATCGAACACAGAGAGTTAGGTTGGGGAAGTGGTGCAGTGATGATCTTCCAGTCTCTATTGGTATACCCCAGGGTAGTATTCTAGGACCTACATTATTTTTGACTTTCATAAACGAACTTTGTAACCTTAAAATTACTAATGGAAATTACTCTTTGAAGCAGACACCTGGGAAGGCCTTTACACCAGCGCCCAGTGCGGATTTGACATGGTTACTGAGTGGCTTTCGGTAGACATGCTAACTCTAAATACGGGGAAAACAAAGTATATCCCTTTTTCAATAAAAAACTACTCACAACCAAAACATATTCAGTTCTCCATAACATCTCATCATCACTCCTGCTTGCGTACCACGAGTTGCTTGTTCCCCTTCTAGAAGTTGTCTATAGTATAAAATATCTTGGCATCATTGTTGACAATAATATGAGCTTCCGACCCCATATAAATCATCTTACATCTAGATTACGCAAAATGATATTTGTTTTCAAAAACCTACGTCATGTAGCTGACCACAAAAATTTTAATTTAGTTTTTTGCGCCTTGGTCCAATCCATTATTACATATTGTATATCGTCATGGGGAGGTGCACTTAAATCTGTCCTAATAAACCTGGAAAGGGCGCAAATTTAATACAACTCAGTTGTATTAAAGGTGTGAGGTACTTACTGTGAAGCAATTGTTCTTGCTTAGCGTCATACTTTTGAAACACAAAGACCTTAATTACAATCCAGAATTTTAAAATTCAAACGACACAAACATAAAGTCTGCGAAACTAAGGCGTGGAGTACAGCATTTTCTCATAGGTTATTCTGTTTTTTGGGAAACTACTAATACAATATTGTAAATCAACACCTGCAAATCTACTCGTTACCCAAAAATAAATGTAAAGAAAAAATTACAAAATGGCTGCAAACCCTCGATAATGAAAATACGGAAGGGCTCTTTGTAATTCCATCATAACTGTAATTTACATTAATAATATATAATTCTCAAATCAAAGAAAAGAAAATTAGTAACACACACACACACACACACACACACTCGCATCAAACCATACATACACATGAAACACTTACACTTTATGCATGGTACTAACAAAAGTGTATTTCTTTAACACAATTATTAAGTAGTATTAAGTATTGTTAAAGTAGATAATATTTAATTTTTCCACACATTACAATTTGCAATAGGTACCCATTGTTTAAGTCCGGTGGTTTTTGGAGGCCTGGAGACCTGTAACACAGGTTACTCTTAATCTAGTACAGGCTCCAGTCTCCACAAACATAATACATAACTATGTAAAAGTTTAAAAAGTCAGTATGTGTTTCTTGGGACACAGAACTTGTATTCTATTCTATATTTTAGTTATTCGTATAACCAAAAACACGACCTTTAGAGATTTCTTGATACATTTTAAACTAGCGGCATTACTGTATGGTTGAAAGGGATCTATGGTGCGATATTTTGAACTCGCGCGTAACACTTTTTGGTAAGTGTCTTACAGATTTCTACCGATTAATTGATAAATGTTTATATGATATTTATTTGCCTTATGTAATACTTACGGTTATGAGGACTCCTGTTTAAACGTTTTTTTCAGCACGTTGACACTTATATTTTCAATTTTTCCACTTATAATCATTTTTTATGGGTATCTTCGTATTTGGCCCTTCAGGCTCTGATTGTTCATCATTTTTCCCTGGAAAATAAATTAATTATGTAAAATCAGACTACGTTGTAACTACGTTATACTAATGTTTTGATTCAAATAGATTTCGGGAAATGATTTTTCGTTTTCTAGATATCCAATTGATAAAAGTAATGATGGTTTCTGGACAAAAACAGGGGTATTGTGGTGCGTGTCGGGATTCTCACGTTTGTAACTCCTTGTTTTCTTATTATTATGGATCCGGACGGGCCTCAATGCCACCTTGAAGTATTTTTTTTCCATTGGGGACAGTATTTACTGATTTTTATAACAATTACTGCAAAAATGGGGTTTTAAAGAATCTAACTTAACTGTTTTGTTTATTTTACTCTTGTCACGTCATATATATTGTCATGTGGGCAATTTTTTAAAGTCGAAGGAGATTTTAATCTTTCATGTGCTCCTCTTATTCTAGATAACTGCTGGATCCAATAACTCATCAGATCTGCATGAATTATATCCTTAGCCGTCAAGTTATTAACTTCTTTTGTGCCAAATCGTTCTCGAACGTGTTTAAGCGAAGACCCGAGCCTTCAATGGAGAATGCAGGGAGGGATTAGGCAGAGTTTTCCGAGCCTTCGAACTAGAAGGTGGATCTATATTGTAACCAGTTGTTACTATATTCGCCATGAAAAATTAATATGAGTGATCGGTCTCAAACTAAAAAATGCACAAAGGTTGCATCAAATTTTATCTCTGAAGTGTCAATAAAAAAAATTGCACAATGTTGCATCAATCTTTCTCTATGAAAATCTTAAGCTGACATAGTCGCTTAGTCAGTTTGCAAACAGTACTTTTCGGCCTGCTTTAACATTATCCAAGTGAAATAAGTGATCCTCTCTTTCGAACTGTTGTGCTTTACTAGAGTATTTTTATAAATTTAATTGTAGAAGCTAGCTTTCTGGACTGAAATAACATCACCCATTACCCTGAATCTTTGAGTTTCTCTTTATCAACTGAATCTGGTACTGACCTCTAAAAAGGTTACATTACAAGTATTCCAAATTGATGCCGCCTAATCTTGTACATATTTTTACCAATGTGCTTCATATTGCTTGCACTGAGTATATTTATTATCTTCTATAAACATTGATATATGTAGGAACTTAATATAAACCTGATATATAAACAATTTACGAACATTTTGCGTAATTTAAAGTAGGGCTGAATTATACTACCTTTCGATATTTTTATAGTAGTAGTAAGTAGGTAGGTAGGTATGACAATATTGATGAATGTGGAAGAAGTGAGAAAGGTTGTCGGAAGCGCAGCGGAGCATCGGTTAGTGCTTACAACGTATGTACTTAACTCGGAAAAAGTCTGCGGCACTGGGGATCGACCTCAGTACCTTATAGCTTACGAGCCTTTTACCACCGACATTCCTTACATATAGTGAATGGCCAAGTTTCTATCTTGTAGGTATTACCTTACTCGGATAGGAGAAATGCTTGAGTTACGTATAGACCGACCAGACGCGCCCCCAAGGAAAAGCAAATGCATTCGCGGTTAGCAATATATTTCTAGATGTTAGTAAGAACAATGCGAACGGACCGTTTTTTTTTTATGTAATGCGATAGGCAAACAGGCAAGCGGGCCACCTGATGGAAAGTGGTCACCACTGCCTATAGACATAAGCAACACCGAGACTATCGCCAATGCGTTGCCCACCTCTATAACACGTTACTCTGGCAGTAAAAAGGCAAATATCCCTCCACTGCCAAAGCCACGGTTCCCCAAATTCCCACCCCATGGAGCTCTGGAAACCTTACTCACCGGCAGAAACACAATTCTATTTAAAGAGTATTGTTTAGCTGCGGTATTCTGTAAGGTACTTCCCCAGTCGGGCGGCTCCAATTCGAACGGGATACCCCGCTATGCCCTACCTCTCTTTAAAGAGCTACCTGAAATGCTAAATTATGTAGATCTGGCGAGACCGCCACCCATTGTAAAATGCAAAAGTTGTGACAACGATATAAAATTTGGTTATAAAGAAGCTTTGAAGCTTTTAATTTTATTCCGTTACAACTCACTAGTTGTATGGCGGTTTCGCCAATATTTATCGGCGTACCATACCAGCGAGCAGCGCGGCGGCCATCGATGACAATACCGCTGTCCACTAGCATGGTGTATGAGGCCTAGGTTTCATTGTTTTGAAGTTTTTCGGCTAAAGTAATATATTATAAATAATTTATTTATAATACATGAAATTAATTTTTGTAAATATAATATTAGTTTTAAATTTTGTAAATTATTTTTATACTACTTATCTTATACATTTCGAACTACCTCTTATATGTTATTTAAAAAATTATAACCTTAACCCTATTCATTGTCACTTTTTATTCTATAGCGATGGTATTCAAGATAACACGTAAAGTAGATTTAAAAAAACATTTATTAAAATTGGATATACTACTCCGTAATTTATGATAGATGTAGCCTCCAACGTGGAGGCATGTGAGTCCGCTCTCAAGGCCTCTTTGACGGAGGAGTCCCTACGCGAACAGTCGGTGTTGAATTTATTTTTATTTTTATTTATATTTAGGTACCTAACTAGAAAGATTTTGATAGTTTGTCAAGACTGGAATTTTGGATATGTTTGTCTCTTTCAGTTTTATTTTCTCGTTGAGCCGGAGGGCTTGGCGAACTTGGAACATCAGGGTGTCGTACTGGCTCTCGTCTATTTTATCGTCGGTGTATAGCTCGCTGGTCTTAAACATTATAATGGATATAATTATAGTCTTCATATTGTGCTCGGTGTCTAATTTGTCCTCGGTTCTATCGTCTCTTGGCAGACCCTCATATTGTCAGAAATCGGTGGGGACAGGCGATCATCTTCGTCACCCTCCATCTTGGGAGGGACTTTCTTGCTCTTGGTGGCTCTCCCAATGGCTTGATGGCCGCTTTTCTGAGTCTCACTCGCATCTATTATGTCTGCAGTGCCAGTCTAGTTGCTGCGAATAACGCAGTGTGTGTTTCGGCGGGAATTGGGCATCGCAACCGCTGCATTGCATAGAGTTGCGCTATTAAGACTGTCTGTTTCCTGTTTGAGTAAAGATGTCATAAATGTCATATGTTATACAGCTGAAAGAGAAAAGATTTGTGTTCGACAGTGGTATTATAAAAGCAAGAAAAAGTCCTCAGTTTCCATTCTCTTCCTCCTTCAATAAAGCTTTCGAACGATACCATAAAAACGTGTAGTTTTTATGTGAAAAGGGTCCACAAACCTCTCTCCTCCGCTTCTTTCAGCTCCTTATACTGCTTCCAATCGGACACACCATACTACCAGCGCCTAAAAAGCGCCTGTTTTTTTGAGTCCCGATCGCGTTTATTCTGTCTGAAGTGCCAGTCTAGATGCTACGAATAACGCACGGTGTGTTTCGGCGGGAATCGGGTATCGCAACCGCTGCATTGCATACCGGCATAGAGTTGCGCTACCAACGCTGGCTGTTTTTGGTTCGGGAGAAGAAGCGATGAGTAAGGGTGTCATAAGAGTCATATGTACATACAGCAGAATAGAACAAGGCTTGTGTTTACCAGTGGTTTCACAAAAGCAAGATAGAGTCCTTAGCCGTCATTCTCCTTCTCCTTCAAGGAAACTTTCGAAGGATACCATACAAACAATACCATTTAAATAATAACAATAAAATCTTACACTATAAGCGTCTCCCACTTTAGCAAATCTGCTCTGTGTACTACGGTTTTGTCTTCGACCGGTTTCTAAACTTCTTCCTTTACAAGACAATTGGCAACTATTTTGGCAAATAAATCTGCCACATTGATATTGCCAAGGTTTGGAAAATCAATGTGGCAATGTCAACCATTATTTTATTATGTGTACATTAATCGAATACTAATCGAATGGGAAAACATCGTGATAAAACCCATATATTTAAGCGACTGTATGTGTAACCATGAGCCAATTTGTTCAGGTTCGCCTGGTAGGGTCACGGAGGTCAGATAGCAGTCGTTCTACTGTCATTACCTGATCTGCCAAATTAAGTCATCTCATCATTGAGGAGCAGGCACTGAAAATGTCTATTGTTCAATATGTTTCGCCTTTAACGTGTTAGATTCATTTCTGGGCAATATTGTTGATTGTAAGCTACATGCTTTATTGAAATAATCATACCTTAAATTATTTTCTGGATATTATCCACAGGCATTGGTTGTTGTTGTTGTGCCCTCTTACAAGATATATTACGAAATACTACTTGACAAGACAAATACCTTAAATATTGTGCCCTCTCTTAAATAAAATATCAGGGTAGGATGAGGACGTCTCTGGTTGACTCATATAGTAAGCTACGGAGTGAAGCATGGGCTGCGAGTAGCGAAGGTTATGCTGGAGTCAGTCATCAGGCTTTAGAGCAGCTTACCCCTCCTCTAATGAGGGGGCCCTGTTTATTTCCCTTAGACCAAATAAATGAATCTGATTTCAAATTCTAGCTATGAAACTTTTGGCAAATTAATCTGTAATCTAATTAACTCTTGTAATTCTTAAACAATATAATTCCATACCTGTTTATACTTCTCCACTCTAAAAGCATCGGGGTTACTAACACCATAACGTAGAGTTCCATAGACGATCACAAATGGCCTTAACCCGGCGTCTGTTAGGTTGGGTCATAATGACCCGAGACATTTTCAAACGCCCATATTTTTAAAGTGATCATGTGAAGTTATCGGGCTTATCAGTAGCTGCAGTTGTTACCCCGCCCCTTTAGTTTCTAAAACCGGTTTAGTCGGTGTGCACCTGCGCAGGTAGTTACAAGCGGTCAAACATCAAACAGGTAAATATGACCCAACCTTACATTCCATGTAACCTTTTATACCAATTACGTTTAAACATTTATTTGATTTGAATATATATTTTAAATGTTATTTTGGATATTTTAGTTTAACTTGCACAATGGACCGAGAAGAACGTGAAAGACAGCAAATTTTAGCGCTAATACTGATTTTCTACCATACAGACCGGGTTAATTAGTTTCAAAACATCGCAAGCAGGTTTTTCAGTCTGACGGTTTAGTAGCGGTAGTGATAGAGCTTAGGTTTCAGTGTGGATGAGTGTGTGTGTGAAAAGTATGAGAGTTTGTTTGCTCTATGAAAGGGTGGACGTTACACCCTCTACCTCAATGGACGGGCTACGTCTTTCCACCTAATTGGTTTTCCAGTAATGACCATCAAATAATATTCTTTTGCTGTTTTTAGAAGTCGTCTTTGTTATTAATTACTTTTCAACAAACAGTTACGATTAAAAGACAAAAAATATTATTTGGAAACGACCGCATGAAGAAGGTCCTAAGAATCATTTCAGTGCATGTGTGTTTTGGATTGTTTTAAACAATAACCTTACTTAAGAAAATAAAGAACTCATTATTTAATAAATAAAATTATGAGTGGCAACAAATTCAGTAAGTATACAATTGTATCGCGAGTACCTATAACATTTGGCGTATTTTGTGTATGGATGTACAGGCGTTTTTGTATGGGTTTATAGGCAGGCGCGAGTGTGGTATTGATGTGGTGCATAGAAACGGGAAAATAATAAATGAAAACAAAATAGCTCTGAACGATATTATTTAATACGCTTTGAATGACCATCATAATTAGGTATCTACATCAATAATCTGAATCATACATAATGAAGAAAATTGCAATATTTAAAACGTCCATTATATTAGTATTTTAATTGTCATACAGAATAAATGAATTAACTTAATAAAAAATGAATAATTTACGTGGCTAACGAAATTTCTTCATGTCTTGTGTAACTGGGATTTTCGCCAGCAATCGATTTTCGCCATTGTCCTGAAAAAGACAAAATTACTCTTTAAAAATACAAAAAAGTCGTACCGAATATTGTCATTAAGGTAGTTAAATAGTGAGTGGGGACTTACCGTCATTCGGATCGGCGCAACTGAATGAGAGGTGTGAGGCTCAGCCGCAGCCAGGCTGCCGTGGAGAGGGAGGAGTTCAACCAAGGTAACAGTGGAACTCCTTCCGATCGATGTCGCCCAATGTCGATATCATTTTCGACACCAAATCCTCGCTAGTAGAGAGATTTGCTGCTGAAATAAATAATTACCTATTAAATTTATGTTACAGACGAAACAACTTAGAAAATACTAATTATTAGAAACTGTGGCGATTTCGTTGCTACTCGTGTGTAGGTACCTACCCAATAATTATTTTTGAAATTTATTAAATTGAATAGCACATTATTTACCTTGCAGTGTAGGGACAAGAAGATCGACATATTTGGGCGACATCTTCTCGGTGAGCTGACTCGGAAGATTCAGCTGTTGCGCACATATTTTCTGAAAAACATATAAAGGCAATTAGCTGCGATCCTCAATTGATAAATGAAGACTGAAAAGAAAATGAAAAAGTCTAATGAAAATACTTACAGCCAATCTTTCCTTTCTACGACGTTCTCGCATCAGCATCCTCTTCCGATAATCTTGTTCTTTCTGAAATGAATTAATAATATTAATACCATTGCTAAAAGTACCAAAATGTTTTTAAAAAGGACCATTAGCCGTGATTTGGGCCAGATGTTGTCAAAGTTATTTTCATTTAAAAAGGAACAGATTTAAATATAAATCAAAAGCAAATGTTACTACAGGCTATGAGGCTATTGCACAGTCATTAAGACAGTCGAATATTATATTTTATTACCTACCTTACACAGCGGTGGATGCTTTCCGGGAGGCCTGCCGGCAATGGGATTTCTCGGGTCGAAAGCAGGTCTCTCTCCGTTTCGCTGCAGAGCCCCTTCCAACAGCAGGTTTTCGGCTTCCGAGACTATTTCGTTGAATATAGTCTGTATAGGCTGGAATTCGGTTTCGATGCTCTCTTTATTCTGCAAGTAAAAATTATTAATTTAACACTGGTTTTTAAACAAATGGATACACAAACTAATTGAATTTTTGTACAGCAAACTTCAGCTACCACTCTTTACTTTACTCTACTATTATATAATAAGGCAGAAATATAAATTTACAACAGAATTGATGTTTAAAACCACTTGAAGATATTGTTTTGACAATAAACATAAATATTATTTACCTATCAAAATACAAAATAACTTACCACTTTATTCTCGTTCATTTCACACAGTTCTCCGCTGAAGGCCATTGCGATTGAACTCACTAAGTTAATTTTAAACGCTGTGATCCACTCGGGTTGCGGGGCACGAATAACTCCACTGGTTTGACACAGGCTGTTTTATCCCGAGGGCAGTGCGCGGGGCGTGGCTTAGGGCGCGCTTGGCTTTCAACTCAGCAATTGTCCGTAACGATTAGACACTAAACGAAGAAGTAAAATTGCAAATCCATCAAAATATAACAATACTTGGATCGATGGATTTTTTGTTAACCCGTTTAACATTTATAAATAAAAAAAAACCTAGGAACATGTACATTTAGAATAAAACAATGTTCTTGGTATTTGTTTGACATCACTCTTGTTTCTCTCAAAATTACAAAAAATTGAGAGTATCAAAAAGTTTCATAATGTTTTAACTAGTAATCGTCTCTTTCATTACAAAATTTACAAATAAATGAGGTGCATCAGTTTGTTAAATAAGTATTTGAAAGTTCTTTACTGAGATATTTTTGTTAAAATTTTGTGTTAAATTATGTAATAATACCGCCCGCTAGAATTAATTTATTTTCTTGAGATTACACAAAGAATTGAATTGGCAACTGCAGTACTGTTAACGCCTTTAGATAAGGTTTAAGATAGATAACATTCATCAATACCTGTGAGAAATGGCCCAAATACCTACAGAGTAAAACTTTTAATTATGTGTACCTAGGTACTTTGGTCTATCAATAATGGTGATGCGGCCTCTCAATAAAATGTGGTAACATTTAATATTGATCATAAAATTACCCACATACTTACTTTATTTAAGTAAAATGCGGCTGTTTCATTATTAAACAGCTACTACATTAAAATCCTAAATTACATGAACATTCAAGTAGTAACCTAATTTATCATTACAATGCAATTAAAAAGAAGGATTTACCTGTATCGCATATATCTGGAGGCTTTCTTATAAACTTATATAGGTCTTTTAAACTACCCCTAAGCAATCTTATGTTTAGATTTTTACCTGCGCGCGGTTCCTGTTGCGCTTCAGCTATCTCTGATGTAAGCTGATAAGCGTTTGTACCTAATGACTAGTTAGAGCCATAGGTCGTTATGTTGTTAGCTTCATTCGCATTTTCCTTATTATTATACATTTTACTGTGCTGGCATTTGATAGCTATTTAAAATTGTAATAAATTAATACTTTGAAACATGGATCAGTGAATGATTGGTTGGAAATGTATTTTAATAATTTAATACCTTTTAATTTTCCTAACATAGGATCTAGGATCATTGTACCTACGCATACCTACGTTTTGTGTGGTCGTGGCAATCTTATACAAATTTAGTCAGGGCTGATGCAGGTACGACTGGTATGATGATAATGATGATGGTAACTATCCCCTGTAGTCTGCCTAAAGTTATCATTCAATATTATTCAAATGTGCTTTGAGTTTTCATCCACAGAATTGGACATCCCCCTCCCTGTTACAGTGCACAAGTTATAAATTAATCGGACGGAATAGTAGTGCTGTAGTGGATACTTAACGGCCGGGGCCTAGTGTAAGCAATATTTTGTAAGAAACGTCCTTTTTCATAATTGGGCATCAAAAAAGGTAAAAGGTAACTGCTTTCTACTTCTGATTCTGAACAGTCAAATCAAATGTCTGTGAATATTCAAAGAGAAACAAAAATACACATTTTCTATCAGATATCGAAATTCGATCAGTGGTCTGCTAGCAACAATGAATAAACCAAGTTTACATACAATAAAATACAGATTATTAACACACATGAAATAGAAATTTCGATGCACCAATAAACGTAACACATAGACAGGTCATTGCCTAGTTATACATATACCTACCTACATTGTATAACTAGGCAATGACTTCGCTCTTGAATGGTTTCTAATTCTTGGTCCCAATATCCTTGCGGCTGCCGTCGCCGCCATGCTGCTTGTGACGTTGTCATAATAGTTGAAAGCCACCCGTCAGGTGGCGCACCAATCGACATCCAGGCCAAAGAGATGGACTAAGAGACTCATGATCATCTCCGACACGGCTATCCTGCTATACACACGTCCTCGTGTGTTATCTGTAACACGAAAACAACACAGCACAATACCATATTCGCTCGGTCACTCCTGACCCCACGGTGATCAGACACCCAAAACTACTACTCACTCAAATAAAACTCAAAACCACCTTTCATTGTCACTCGTCTTAGTTTTGTAACCGGTAGGTGCTCTACACTCTAACGTTTCAATACGAAACTGCCAAGGTCGTAATAGTAACAACACTTTACTAAATATCTGTCAGCTCGTAGTCTATTCTTCGACCAAATCCCAGTTGCATAAAATCAGAAGTAACATGGTATATCGGGTCTCTACATGTGAGAACACAGTCCGTCGGCTGTATGTAACTTTGCACTAACTGACATTTGACTAACTGTTTGGTAATACAACTAAATTTGTAATAATTTGTGAGAAAACAGCGTAAATTCACCTACCCTTTTCACTATGCAAAAACGTCTGATTAGAATTATAGCCAATATTGAAACTACTGACAGCTGTAAATCTTATTTTATACACACAAAATCTTCACTTTACCCTGTATTTACATATTGGAGGCTCGTAAATTTGTATGAAAATAACTCAAATTAGTTTTCTCTACCATTGTACTATCTCCACTAATGTGTTATTACACTACCTTTTGAATTCATGACAATAATCAGCCCTGTAATCATCCACCACTCATCCCTGCGACTATATTGACCATCCTTGCTGATCATCTCTGTGATTATCCAACAATCATCCCCGCGACTACATGTTAGTCAACCATATGGCTTCCTATCGAATTTGCATGACTATAGAAAAGTTAATTCTAGCATTCTCTAACAGAACAATTCAACTGTCTGCATAATTTCAATATCAAATCATCGCATATCATATGGGAACCTTCTGCATTATTACACAAATAATTACCTCTACCAGCCAATACTAAAACATGTAAGTCATCATTTTAATACTAAAGACTCCAGAACATCAGACACAAAAAGGTATTGTTTTCTGTTTTATTTTCGATCCCCCACAGAATAATTCACCTAGACTAGCAGACGCCACACAGGCCAGTAGATGCCACACAGGCCAGTAGTTGCCACACAGGCTAGTAGATGCCACACAGGCCAGCAGATGCCACTCAGGCTGAAACAACCTACTTTATTACTCACTAAGTATGAACTGAATACCTAATATGTTACAACGGTCTGACCTTAGATCCTTTTTTAATGCTTATCGTACGTTTAGAATTCGATGGAAGGTAGCCAGCAGGTAGTAGCATGCAGGCGCTACGTATTTGACGCAAGTACTTAACATCGTACGTGTACCCACGAAAGTAATAACATTGGCTGTAACAGTACCTACCACCCATTATTTATGTTACCCATACATTATATTTCAATAATAATATTATCATGGTACCCCACGACTTCAGGTTTCTTTACCAGATTGCGGAAAAACGAGCTTAATAATTTATTTACTATACACAGGAAGAAGAACTATATAGAGGAAATATAACTCGACGCTATCGAGTAGTTTAATAAGCCGCCTTCGTTATTGTACATCATTTACAATTAGTCGGTTTACACCGTCTATGTTTGGTGTCACATTTGACAAGAATCATAATCCCTGAAGGAGGGCGCTAGGTCTTTCTCCGAAACGTCATTATTTTCATTTCACAACCGAGACATGTTAGTTTCTTTTTCCGTCACTTTCCTTCTAATCCATGTTCCATTGTTGGCGACATTCCATTTCTGTCACAGAATACTACATCCTTACGGTATTGCTGCATAAAACGCAGAACTAGCGCCACAATAAAATTGACAGGTCACCTCTGTTGCGGTCAAGCTATATAAAAATTACACAACAGGGGGCGTACCACAATCTATTTAAAACAAGGTTAAAGTACCTTGTTTAGAATAAGGTTATTATAATGTTATTGTGATGTTATTGTATTCTTACTTTGATCCGTACCATGACCTCCTAAAACAAGCTTGAATTGTTGCCACTACAAGCTTATCTGACCCAATGGCGGCGTCGCTGTTGTTAAGTTTTGTATTGCCGTCAAATTTTATTTTAATTAGCACACACGTAGTTCCAATTTCGGCCACCGGTTTGTGGCACTAACATAGAGAGGTGCATGAACGAATGTTTTGTGGTTACTTAAGGCTAGAATCATTCACTCAAACAAGCTTACTTTCTAAACCGTACCATGATCTTTACGTTTTTGTTTGGCAGTAGAAAGTTTTGTTTGACATTATTATTGTTTGTATGTCAAATCCATCAATCTAATAAAAGTCACTTTTTCATGGTGGATATAATATTGTTTTACGATTTTTAAAGATTTACGACATATATAATACCGTTATGTTCTCCCAAAAAGCAAGTGAAATGTATTTATTCTCACAAAAGTTTGAAATAACTTAATGCATTGATATTTACGTCTCCAATACTACAACAACGGTAATGATTTTTAGACGGCCAACCAATACGAGATATTCGGGATTATAGAAGCTGTTATCGTTGATATAGCGTGTGAAACACGAGCTCTTCGACGTTGAGAGTCGATGAGACGTGGGCGACTAAGTATAGAAGAAGAAGAGCTCACACACAACCTATACGACGGGGCCACTAAAGCCTACACTGGGAGAGTCCTACTAAATCGATTGATTTGTCTGTAGGGCCAAGGACGTGTGCACCTATCTACTAAACCAAGCCAATACCTCATCAGGGGCTATCTCTTGGCATAATACCATGAACGTAAGTTCAATTTGTTCGTGGCATTGGTTCCCGTAGCAAATTCGGAGATCTTCGTGAAAGAAGATTATGGGCTGAAGGGTGTGGTTTATCCGATTCCGTGGCCGGTCTAGGATTCCCGTTGCCAGCGAAACGGGATTAAAAGTGTATACGATAAAGTGATGTGTTTCTAAAGTGTTTAGAGTTTAAAATTAAAATTTTTATGTATGTACTCGTTCATAATGTTGTATACATGTATTTTTAAACATGTGCCCCAGTTCCCTGAATTAAATAATTACGTAAAGTAGAAACATAGTGCTTTTTATTAGCTGAAAACCCTGAAAAAGTCTTCTAATACTATCACAATAATTATTTCATATTTTAGTATTCCGTAACCGAAAAGTAAAAAGGAATCCTATTACTAAGAGCATACATATGCGTTCTGCGCATGTTGTCCTAAATGCTTAAGCTATTTTTATATAGGTACTCGATAACGTAGATAACCTACGGCACCCTCACTACATGTTATAAAACAAAGTCCTACGCCTAGGACGCCACGCGAATGAAGTCGCGCCGGGCCCACTAGTATATTATAAAACAAAGTAAAAAACCATTGAACGAACTTACATCAAAACTCCTTGGTAGTTCTTTTACTACAACTGGCGCCTCTGGTGGAGAAAAAGGGAAGTACAGCGGTGCGAAAAGGCGGGACGACCATTATGTAAAGGGAGTTGAATGTAAACAGGAAAAGGAATTAATATATGTGGATATTAAATAGTGTTTTTGATATTAGAAATAATAAGATATATATAAGTGTGTAAGTAGTAAGTGTAAATTTTCTTAGCATAAATATCTAGGGCCCGGGATCTGTCGTGATCATGATCCAGGATTTGGCAGATCAGGTAATTACCTACAGAGGTATAACTGCTGTCTGGGGAACCAGACCAGATTGAGTCAGGGATACACGTTAAGTCGCCTGAATGTACAGGTATCCTCAAGATGTTTTCCCTCATCATGATAGCATAGGTTAGTGTTCAACTAATGTAAGTACCTTTGTAAAAATACAATTTCATTACTCTCGTTACATCACATAGAGACACTGGAGATCGTTATCGGTGCCTATGGCTTACCATGGCTACTTACTTATGGCTTAGTTGCCATTAGGCCATCGACCCTCATATATAAGTGACATACCTAGACTAATATTACGCCCGTAGAACACCGAGGCGTTCGCGTGCGGAAGCGAATATAAGCGATGAGGATGTAACTATAAAATATCGCTATAATTTGAGCAAGGCACAGGTACTTCACACTTTCGCAGTGCACGAATGCACCGATAGATTACAAGCCTTAAAGTGCAAATTATACTTGAATATCGGTTTTTTATTCTAATGGTCAACAGCCTTCAGGAAGTGCTGCTGATGGAGAGGATTCTCTAATGGTACTGTAGATGGAAGTGTCACCGTTATTACCACCACCACGTGAGGTGATAATTACTCAAAGACCATCAGCAACACCACAGGAGAGTCCTCTCCAATCTCCTGAAGCGCCACAGCCAGCCGAACGGCCAACCGCACCAGCAGTACCCCCCCTGTCGCGCCGGCGTCGAGAGCCGCCGATGTCCCAGGAGGCCGCAAGACGGGCCCTCGTCAAGGCTTCACAACAAAGGGCTAAGGCTACCACCAGAAGAATGGCGCATGGAATAAGCAGTATTCAGGTCACTTTAGAACGCATTGAAAGGTTCAACATAATCTTCCATACAATTAGACCATACAGGGCGTACGACGGCTATGTCACATAGGTAGAGGGGAAGCACTTTAAATATTGTAGATAGGACATTTTACCAAAAGAATAATAATAATAATGCCGATGCCGTGTGGCATAGCCGTGGGATACCTTGTATATTGTAAAATACATAATAATAATAACTTAAAGAAAAAAGTGAAATTCAAAGGACAAGTTTATGTATAAAATTATTGTTATTTATAAAATTTAGTCAATAAAATATAACAACAATAGAATAAAACACATTTACACTAAAAAGAAATATTTACAATTTACATATATAATACGAAATATATTTACACAAACTCTTATTATTAAGTAAAATTAATTTTCTTTTTTAGAGCTATGTATGCCGCCTCTCCCAGAGCAGCCGAACGAGATCGCTCCGCGTAGCCCAGCCCTGCTGAAGTGCGGTGTTGCTCCTCGGTCCTTGCTCGACCGCTCCAGCATTCCATTGAAATTGGGCTTCTCGAGCCACGTCTTCGATGCTTAATTGTCGCACAGGTGTACTGGCTTTATTACAAATGTTGTGTATACTACACAAGCATTTACAATAAAGCCAGCCGCCTGTAGGATGTAATGTACCACCCTGTGTACAAGTAAGCACCGAAAGCGTGCTTTGAGAAGCCCAATTGTGCGCTCAATACTGTTCCTGGCACGTCCATGGATATCAATGTAGTATGCCTCTGGTGTGTCCGGTGGTGCATCTACTATTGGGGTCATGTTCATGAGTCGGACATTCATAGTCTATGGTCTATTACGGATCACGACGCAGTTGTATCTGAATATAGAAAATGCGCCACGGCCCAAATATGCGAATTCGGTTCTAAAGAGAATTGACTATGATAGCCTAGACAGGGAATTGAACAATATCGATTTTATTGACATTCTTGCATTTGACGATGCTAATATAGCTGCGTCCTCATTTGTGCATATCTTTCCCGCTCCTTTTGTCGAAACTGGGGGGTATTGGTGTCAGGGGTACTCAACTTAAACTTTTCGCTAGTCATCTATCAAATCGAACACAGAGAGTTAGGGTGGGGAAGTGGTGCAGTGGTGATCTTCCAGTCTCTATTGGTATACCCCAGGGTAGTATTCTAGGACCTACATTATTTTTGACTTTCATAAACGAACTTTGTAACCTTAAAATTACTAATGGAAATTACTCTTTGAAGCAGACACCTGGGAAGGCCTTTACACCAGCGCCCAGTGCGGATTTGACATGGTTACTGAGTGGCTTTCGGTAAACATGCTAACTCTAAATACGGGGAAAACAAAGTATATCCCTTTTTCAATAAAAAACTACTCACAACCAAAACATATTCAGTTCTCCATAACATCTCATCATCACTCCTGCTTGCGTACCACGAGTTGCTTGTGTCCCCTTCTAGAAGTTGTCTATAGTATAAAATATCTTGGCATAATTATGGACAATAATATGAGCTTCCGACCCCATATAAATCATCTTACATCTAGATTACGCAAAATGATATTTGTTTTCAAAAACCTACGTCATGTAGCTGACCACACAAATTTTAATTTATCTGGAAAGGGCGCAAATTTAATACGACTCAGTTGTGAGGTACTTACTGTGAAGCAATTGTTCGTGCTTAGCGTCATACTTTTGAAACACAAAGACCTTAATTACAATCCAGAATTTTTAAAATTCCAACGACACAAACATAAAGTCTGCGAAACTAAGGCGTGGAGTACAGCATTTTCTCATAGGTTCAACACCTGCAAATCTACTCGTTACCCAAAAATAAATGTAAAGAAAAAATTACGAAATGGCTGCAAACCCTCGATAATGAAAATACGGAAGGGCTCTTTATAATTCCATCATAACTGTAATTTACATTAATAATATATACTTCTAATCAAACAATAATTCTCAAATCAAAGAAAAGAAATTTAGTAACAACACACACACACACACACACTCGCATCAAACCATACATACACATGAAACACTTACACTTTATACATGGTACTAAGAAAAGTGTATTTCTTTAACACAATTATTAAGAAGTATTAGTAGTAGTATTAAGTATTGTTTAAGTAGATAATATTTTATTTTTCCACACATAACAATTTGCAATAGGTACCCATTGTTTAAGTCCGGTGGTTTTTGGAGGCCTGGATACCTGTAACACAGGTTACTCTTAATGGTATCTGGACAAAAACAGGGGTATTGTGGTGCGTGTCTGGATTCTCACGTTTGTAACTTCTTGTTTTCTTATTATTATGGATCCGGACGGGCCCCAATGCCAGATTGAAGTTTTTTTTTTTCAATTGGGGACAGTATTTACTGATTTTTATAACAATTACTGCATAAAATCGGGCTTTAAAGAATCTAACTTAACTGTTTTGTTTATTTTACTCTTGTCACGTCATATATATTGTCATGTGGGCAATTTTTTAAAATCGAAGGAGATTTTAATCTTTCATGTGCTCCTCTTATTCTAGATAACTGCTGGATCCAATAACTCATCAGGTCTGCATGAATTATATCCTTGGCCGTCAAGTTATTATCTTCTTTTGTGCCAAATCGTTCTCGAACGTGTTTAAGCGAAGACCCGAGCCTTCAATGGAGAATGCAGGGAGGGATTTGGCAGAGTTTTCCGAGCCTTCGAACTAGAAGGTGGATCTATATTGTAACCAGTTGTTACTATATTCGCCATGAAAAATTAATATGAGTGATCGGTCTCAAACTAAAAAATGCACAAAGGTTGCATCAAATTTTATCTCTGAAGTCTCAATAAAAAAAATTGCACAATGTTGCATCAATCTTCCTCCTTTTTGTAGGAGATACCCTACCCTACCACACCACCACTGTCGGTAGACGCCTAAAATATGTAGCGACATCTATCGCTCCACTAGGGAAACTCAACGATACTCACATTACGAGTACACGAACACAAGGTTGGCAAGCATCCGCACATAGATGGCGCTAACAATCCTACATCGCGCTAGAGAAATGTGCCAACTTCCACGGCATATATACAACTTCCGACGATCAACTGTCGGGCCCTTGGTCCCCTGGTCACAACACCCGGCCAGGTGGGTAATTACCCTTTTCTACCTTCTCACCATCTTCGCTTGCCAACATTGGCGGCTACCATTATCCTGCACCGCCAAAGTGGTGACCCCGACGTGATCCTTACGTCTTCCCTACCTGACTCCCGCACACAGCAGTCACAGCCTTGACCATAGTCGGCACGGACGCGTGCTTCCTGGTCGCTCACCTGCGGCATCTCACTGTCCCCACCCAGTCTCGACTCACTGCAGACTTGGGAACAGCATCGCTTCGGCACAGCTCACAGCGCAAAACCTCACGCTAGAGCTACGCCATTGCTCACCGCATCGCCAGACTGACTACGCTTCATACGTCAGCTTCAGCGTTTCTCGCTTCGGTATCGACCTCCAGTCTCCGGGGGGAGTACTGTAGCGACATCTATCGCTCCACTAGGGAAACTCAACGATACTCACATTACGAGTACACGAACACAAGGTTGGCAAGCATCCGCACATAGATGGCGCTAACAATCCTACATCGCGCTAGAGAAATGTGCCAACTTCCACGGCATATTATACAACTTCCGACGATCAACTGTCGGGCCCTTGGTCCCCTGGTCACAACACCCGGCCAGGTGGGTAATTACCCTTTTCTACCTTCTCACCATCTTCGCTTGCCAACATTGGCGGCTACCATTATCCTGCACCGCCAAAAATATAATAGGACCACGATAAGTCCGGTTTGACTGACAGTAGTAAACATTATAAAGTATAAGATATGGCAATAATCTGGGGATAATCTTTCCTTGTTACTCCTTCTTAGTCCTTCTTGTAAACATTCAGTTATTTGGTCACTATTAGCTTGAACTTTTGTCTAAATTAATAATTTACGCACTTCCTTTTTAATTGTTTGCTAAGTAATCAAAAATATTTTTCATAACTCACGAAAATAAACATACCTCCAGAAATCAAATTGATTGTTATGACTTTTAAGAATGACGAATAAAAAACTTGGCATAAGTTGCCATACAAAGATTTTAATTTTTTTAAATAAGCAATTCAGTCTTATTATAGATCTTAAGAACTCTAGTGTAGATGTTGACTATTTATTATAGTATAACCTTAAAATATATCATCAATGACTATAATTAGAAAATAGGTTAAGTTATGTTGTTATTGATTTATGTTGATTTATAGTCTTCACAGTTATTTTGGTAAATAAAACTAACTGTTTACACATTTATAAAGAATGTATTATTATATAATTTATAATGAATAAGAATATATATAACTACAACGAGGAAACGTTTATAATAGTGATCTCATTCGTCGGGCTCACTGTGTACTCCCCGGTTTGCTGCAGACCAACCCCCTGGTTCATTGTGTGCCACGAGGTGGACACAATGAGCCATTTCCCATTTTTCATAAAATCCGCATTATCATTTTATCTATAAATCTTTTTCCATTAACTTATATACAAAATGAGAGTCAGATATATTACGCAATGACTAGACTACAAAACATTTCATGATATTGACAAACTTATAAGTTATGATTGTTTAACTTTTTTGTGGGTCACTGTTCGACACCTCACCCTATTCCAAATTGATGCCGCCTAATCTTGTACATATTTTTACCAATGTAGCATATTTATTATCTTCTATAAACATTGATATATGTAGGAACTTAATATAAACCTGATATATATGTCGCAGCCGGATGGTTAAATTAGCCAGTTAATGAAACGGCTAGCTTCTCAAGCTATTATTTAATTGAAAATTTGCCAATTTCAAGAATTTTTAAAGTAATGTTAAAAGAAAGAAATTGACCCGAGTTTACAGAGCTCCTCCAAATATTGTCACAATGCTAACTTAATCACAATAATCTCAAACAATAATAATAGTTTGCATTAGGTTTTAATTCGGTTGGTATATTCAATTAAATAACTGCTTAAAAAGCTAGCCATTTAATTAACCGGCTAATTTAACCACCCGGCTGCGACATATAAACAATTTACGAACATTTTGTGTAATTTACAGTAGGGCTGAATTATACTACCTTTCGATATTTTTATAGTAGTAGTAAGTAGGTAGGTAGGTATGACAATATTGATGGATGTGGAAGAAGTGAGAGAGGTTGTCGGAAGCGCAGCGGAGCATCGGTTAGTGCTTACAACGTATGTACTTAACTCGAAAAAAGTCTGCGGCACTGGGGATCGACCTCAGTACCTTATAGCTTACGAGCCTATTCCGCTAGCCACGACGCCACCGACATTCCTTACATATAGTGAATGGCCAAGTTTCTATCTTGTAGGTATTACCTTACTCGGATAGGAGAAATGCTTGGGTCACGTATAGACCGACCAGACGCGCCCCCCAGGAAAGGCAAATGCATTCGCAGTTAGCAATATATTTCTAGATGTTAGGAAGAACAATGCGAACGGACAGTTTCTTTTTTACGTATTACGATAGGCAAACAGGCAAGCGGGCCACCTGATGGAAAGTGGTCACCACTGCCTATAGACATAAGCAACACCGAGACTATCGCCAATGCGTTGCCCACCTCTATAACACGTTACTCTGGCAGTAAAACGGCAAATATCCCTCCACTGCCAAAGCCACGGTTCCCCAAATTCCCACCCCATGGAGCTCTGGAAACCTTACTCACCGGCAGAAACACAATTCTATTTAAAAGAGTATTGTTTAGCTGCGGTATTCTGTAAGGTGGAGGTACTTTCCCAGTCGGGCGGCTCCGGTACCTCTCTTTAAAGAGCTACCTGAAATGCTAAATTATGTAGATCTGGCGAGACCGCCACCCATTATAAAATGCAAAAGTTGTGACAACGATATAAAATTTGGTTATAAAGAAGCTTTGAAGCTTTTAAATTTATTCCGTTACAACTCACTAGTTGTATGGCGGTTTCGCCAATATTTATCGGCGTACCATACCAGCGAGCAGCGCGGCGGCCATCGATGACAATACCGCTGTCCACTAGCATGGTGTATGAGGCCTAGGTTTCATTGTTTTGAAGTTTTTCGGCTAAAGTAATATATTATAAATAATCTATTTATAATACATGAAATTAATTTTTGTAAATATAATATTAGTTTTAAATTTTGTAAATTATTTTTATACTACTTATCTTATACATTTCGAACTACCTCTTATATGTTATTTAAAAAATTATAACCTTAACCCGATTCATTGTCTCTTTTTATTCTATAGCGATGGTATTCAAGATAACACGTAAAGTAGATTTAAAAAACATTTATTAAAATTGGGTATACTACTCCGTAATTTATGATGGGTGTAGCCTCCAACGTGGAGGCATGTGAGTCCGCTCTCAAGGCCTCTTTGACGGAGGAGTCCCTGCGCGAACAGTCGGTGTTGAATTTATTTTTATATTTATTTGTATTTAGGTACCTAACTAGAAAGATTTTGATAGTTTGTCAAGACTGGAATTTTGGAACCTTATAGTAAGTGGCACAAGGAAAGAAACATAAAATATACAAATTCTTACCCAAATACAGAAAATTAAAGCCCTATCTACCTAATTTGACGACCTGATGGTTCAGTTGGTTAACATGGCGTCTGCCACGTACTGGTCCCGGGTTCGTTTCCCGGCCGAGCAGAAATTAAAATGATGAATTTTAATTTTTGTTACGGGTCTGTATGTTTTATGTATTGAAAGTATGTATTTAAAAGTATATAGGTAGTTTATCTGTAATCTAGCACAACTAACACAAACTTTACTTACTTTGGGGCTAGATGGCGCTGTGTGAATTGTCGCTTTGAGCTTCCTGTTTGATATCTTTATCTCTTTCAGTTTTATTTTCTCGTTGAGCCGGAGGGCTTGGCGAACTTGGAACATCAGGGTGTCGTACTGGCTCTCGTCTATTTTATCGTCGGTGTATAGCTCGCTGGTCCAAAACATTATAATGGATATAATTATAGTCTTCATATTGTGCTCGGTGTCGAATTTGTCTTCGGTTCTATCGTCTCTTGGCAGACCCTCATATTGTCAGAAATCGGTGGGGACAGGCGATCATCTTCGTCACCCTCCATCTTGGGAGGGACTTTCTTGCTCTTGGTGGCTCTCCCATTGGCTTGATGGCCGCTTTTCTGAGTCTCACTCGCATCTAATATGTCTGGAGTGCCAGTCTAGTTGCTGCGAATAACGCAGTGTGTGTTTCGGCGGGAATTGGGCATCGCAACCGCTGCATTGCATAGAGTTGCGCTATTAAGGCTGTCTGTTTCCTGTTTTGGGTAAAGATGTCATAAATGTCATATGTTATACAGCTGAAAGAAAAAAGATTTGTGTTCGACAGTGGTATTATAAAAGCAACAAAAAGTCCTTAGTTGCCATTCTCTTCCTCCTTCAATAAAGCTTTCGAACGATACCATAAAAACATGTAGTTTTTATGTGAAAAGGGTCCACAAACCTCTCTCCTCCGCTTCTTCCAGCTCCTTATACTGCTTCCAATCGGACACACCATACTACCAGCGCCTAAAATGCGCCTGTTTTTTTTGAGTCCCGATCGCGTTTATTCTGTCTGAACTGCCAGTCTAGATGCTACGAATAACGCCCGGTGTGTTTCGGCGGGAATCGGGTATTGCAACCGCTGCATTGCATACTGGCATAGAGTTGCGCTACCAACGCTGGCTGTTTTCGGTTCGGGAGAAGAAGGGATGAGTAAGGGTGTCATAAGAGTCATATGTTATACAGCAGAATAGAACAAGGCTTGTGTTTACCAGTGGTTTCACAAAAGCAAGATAGAGTCCTTAGCCGTCATTCTCCTTCTCCTTCAAGGAAACTTTCGAAGGATACCATACAAACAATATCATTTAAATAAAAACAATAAAATCTTATACTATAAGCGTCTCCCAATTTAGCAAATCTGCTCTGTGCACTACGGTTTCGTCTTCGACCGGTTTCTAAACTTCTTGCTTTACAAGACCATTGGCAACTATTTTGGCAAATAAATCTGCCACATTGATATTGCCAAGGTTTGGAAAATCAATGTGGCAATGTCAACCATTATTTTATTATGTGTACATTAATTGAATACTAATCGATGCTGGAAAACATCGTGATAAAACCCATATATTTAGGCGACTGTATGTGTGACCATGAGCCAATTTGATCAGGTTCCCCTGGTAGGGTCACGGAGGTAAGATAGCAGTCGTTCTACTGTCATTACCTGATCTGCCAAATTAAGTCATCTCATCATTGAGGAGCAGGCACTGAAAATGTCTATTGTTCAATATGTTTCGCCTTTAACGTGTTAGATTCATTTCTGGGCAATATTGTTGATTGTAAGCTACATGCTTTATTGAAATAATCATACCTTAAATTATTTTCTGGATATTATCCACAGGCATTGGTTGTTGTTGTTGTGCCCTCTTACAAGATATATTACGAAATACTACTTGACAAGACAAAGACCTTAAATATTGTGCCCTCTCTTAAATAAAATATCAGGGTAGGATGAGGACGTCTCTGGTTGACTCATATAGTAAGCTACGGAGTGAAGCATGGGCTGCGAGTAGCGAAGGTTATGCTCGAGTCAGTCATCAGGCTTTAGAGCAGCTTACCCCTCCTCTAATGAGGGGGCCCTGTTTATTTCCCTCAGACCAAATAAATGAATCTGATTTCAAATTCTAGCTATGAAACTTTTGGCAAATTAATCTGTAATCTAATTAACTCTTGTAATTCTTTACCAATATAATTCCATACCTGTTTATACTTCTCCACTCTAAAAGCATCGGGGTTACTAACACCATAACGTAGAGTTCCATAGACGGTCACAAATGGCCTTAACCCGGCTTCTGTTAGGTTGGGTCATAATGACCCGAGACATTTTTAAACGCCCATATTTTTAAAGTGATCATGTGAAGTTATCGGGCTTATCAGTAGCTGCCGTTGTTACCCCGCCCCTTTAGTTTCTAAAACCGGTTTAGTCGGTATGCACCTGCGCAGGTAGTTACAAGCGGTCAAACATCAAACAGGTAAATATGACCCAACCTTACATTCCATGTTACCTTTTTATACCAATTACGTTTAAACATTTATTTGATTTGAATATATATTTTAAATGTTATTTTGGATATTTTAGTTTAACTTGCATAATGGACCGAGAAGAACGTGACAGACAGCTAATTTTAGCGCTAATACTGATTTTCCACCATACAGACCGGGTGAATTAGTATCAAAACATCGCAAGTAGGTTTTTCAGTCTGACGGTTTAGTAGCGGTAGTGATAGAGCTTAGGTTTCAGTGTGGATGAGTGTGTGTGTGAAAAGTATGAGAGTTTGTTTGCTCTATGAAAGGGTGGACGTTACACCATCAACCTAAATCGACGGGCTACGTCTTTCCATCTGATTGGTTTTACAGTAATGCCCAGCAAATAATATGTTTGCTGTTTTTAGAAGTCGTCTTTGTTATTAATTACTTTTCAACAAACAGTTACGATTAAAAGACAAAACATATTATTTGGAAACGACCGCATGAAGAAGGTCCTAAGAATCATTTCAGTGCATGTGTGTTTTGGATTGTTTTAAACAATAAGCTTACTTAAGAAAAAAAAGAACTCATTATTTAATAAATAAAATTATGAGTGGCAACAAATTCAGTAAGTATACAATTGTATCGCGAGTACCTATAACATTTGGCGTATTTTGTGTATGGATGTACAGGCGTTTTTGCATAGGTTTATTGGCAGGCGCGAGTGTGGTATTGATGTGGTGCATAGAAACGGGAAAATAATAAATGAAAACAAAATAGCTCTGAACGATATTATTTAATACGCTTTGAATGACCATCATAATTAGGTATATACATCAATAATCTGAATCATACATAATGAAGAAAATTGCAATATTTAAAACGTCCATTATATTAGTATTTTAATTGTCATACAGAATAAATGAATTAACTTAATAAAAAATGAATAATTGACGTGGCTAACGAAATTTCTTCATGTCTTGTGTAACTGGGATTGAAGCACATCAGCACAAGTTGAACTTTCAGCAATCGATTTTCGCCATTGTCCTGAAAAAGACCAAATTACTCTTTAAAAATATAAAGAAAATGAATATAAAAAAGTCGTACCGAATATTGTCATAAAGGTAGTTAAATAGTGAGTGGGGACTTACCGTCATTCGGATCGGCGCAACAGAATGAGAGGTGTGAGGCTCGGCCGCAGCCAGGCTGCCGTGGAGAGGGAGGAGTTCAACCAAGGTAACAGTGGAACTCCTCCCGATCGATGTCGCCCAATGTCGATATCATTGTCGACACCAAATCCTCGCTAGTAGAGAGATTTTCTGCTGAAATAAATAATTACCTATTAAATTTATGTTACAGACGAAACAACTTAGAAAATACTAATTATTAAAAACTGTGGCGATTTCGTTGCTACTCATGTGTAGGTACCTACCCAATAATTATTTTTAAAATATATTAAATTGAATAGCACATTATTTACCTTGCAGTGTAGGGACCAGAAGATCGACATCTTTGGGCGACATCTTCTCGGAGAGCCCCTCGTTCGGTGGATTGAGCTGACTCGGAAGATTCAGCTGTTGCGCACATATTTTCTGAAAAACATATAAAGGCAATTAGCTGCGATCCTCAATTGATAAATGAAGACTGAAAAGAAAATGAAAAAGTCTAATGAAAATACTTACAGCCAATCTATCCTTTCTACGACGTTCTCGCATATACATCCTCTTCCGATAATCTTGTTCTTTCTGAAATGAATTAATAATATTAATACCATTGCTAAAAGTACCAAAATGTTTTTAAAAAGGACCATTAGCCCTGATTTGGGCCAGATGTTGTCAAAGTTATTTTCATTTAAAAAGGAACAGATTTAAAAATAAAACAAAAGCAAATGTTACTACAGGCTATGAGACTATTGCACAGTCATTAAGACAGTCAAATATTATATTTTATTACCTACCTTACACAGCGGTGGATGCTTTCCGGGAGGCCTGCCGGGAATGGGATTTCTCGGGTCGAAAGCAGGTCTCTCTCCGTTTCGCTGCAGAGCGACCCCTTCCAACAGCAGGTTTTCGGATTCCGCGACTATTTCGTAGAATATAGCCTGTATAGCCTGGAATTCGATTTCGATGCTCTCTTTATTCTGCAAATAAAAATTATTAATTTAACACTGGTTTCTAAACAAATGGATTCACAAACTAATTGAATTTTTGTACAGCAAACTTCAGCTACCACTCTCTACTATTATATAATAAGGCAGCGATATGTATTTACAACAGAATTGATGTTTAAAACCACTTGAATACATTGTTTTGACAATAAACATAAATATTATTTACCTATCAAAGTACAAAATAACTTACCACTTTATTCTCGTTAATTTTACACAGTTCTCGGCTGAAGGCCATTGCGAATGAACTTTTAAACAATTTCACTAAGTAAATTTTAAACGCTGTTTAAACATGTGATCCACTCGGGTTGCGGGGCACGAATAACTCCACTGGTTTGACACCGGCTGTTTTATCCCGAGGGCAGTGCGCGGGGCGTGGCTTAGGGCGCGCTTGGCTTTGTTATCTTATCAGCAATTGTCCGCAACGATTAGACACTAAACGAAGAAGTAAAGTTGCAAATCCATCAAAATAAAATAATACTTGGATCGATGGATTTTTTGTAAACCCGTATAAAATAATTTATAAATTAAAAAAAACATAGGAACATGTATTTTTAGAATAAAACAACGTTTTTGGTATTTGTTTGACATCACTCTAGTTTCTCTCAATTTAAAAAAATTGAGAGTATCAAAAAGTTTTATAATGTTTTAACTAGTAATCGTCTCTTTCAAGGAGTACAAAATTTACAAATAAATGAGATGCATCAGTTTGTTAAATAAGTATTTGAAAGTTCTTTTCTGAGATAGTTTTGTTAAAATTATGTAATAATACGCCCGCTAGAATTAATTATTTTCTTGAGATTACACAAAGAATTGAATTAGCAACTGCAGTACTGTTAACGCCTTTAGATAAGGTTAAAGATAGATAACATTAGGTTTAACATAGATAGAACCTGTGAGAAATGGCCCAAATACCTACAGAGTAAAAGTTTTAATTATATGAAGGTACTTATATGACCTTTTGTCTATCAATATTGGTGATGCGGCCTCTCAATAAAATGTGGTAACATTTAATATTGATCACAAAATTACCCACATACTTACTTTATTTAAGTAAAATGCGGCTGTTTCATTATTAAACAGCTACTACATTAAAATCCTAAAATTACATATTCCTAAAAATACAATTAAAAAGAAGGATTTACCTGTATCGCATATACCTAGAGGCTTTCTTTTAAACTTATATAGGTCTTTTAAACTACCCCTAAGCAATCTTTTGTTTTGATTTTTACCTGCGCGTGTTAGAAAGGGGTTTATAGAGTGTACAGATATTGGTTGTGAATTTAAGCATTTAGAATATATTAATTATGGTGGCCTAGTATTTTATCGAAAACAGAGTGGAAAGCTAATGAAATAAAAATACATTAGTTAAATATAAATAGCTATTTATTAAGGAAAGGTAAAGCATATTTAAACACACAGATTAGATCAAATTATATAAGTTATTATATTATAGGATAGGCAATCATAGCAAACAATGTTACATGGGAAATATAAAAATATATTATGGACATAATAAAATATGGCAATATACTTATTTATCCCTTAAAAATGGGACACTGGTATTACGTACGATTCAATAAATAACCGATTAAATAAATTAAACTAAGACAAAATATAAAGCAACAATAATACAATGCAAGTTTGTACTTAACTCTGTGCCGGATCTGGAGCAAAAAGCCCCTCCCAGTCTCTCGACTGTGTTTATATAGCCAACATTTGAACGGAAATCGACTACATTTCAACCAATGACAGCACGTTAAATAATTCTAATTAACTATGAAATATTGTGCAAAGATACAAACCAAAAACATAAAAATAGCTCTTAAAACTATTTTTAATAATTATAAGATAAATTACATGTTAAGAAACCTAAATTTTAGTTAATTAGTACTGAATGTACTTCAAGATTTAACATCGTTTAGGAATATCTTACGTTCGTTCAGAAATGTTTATATATTTATTTGGCAATGTTATTTATTATTAATTACGATAGTTTTACAATCAAATACCAATTAAAATACTCTATAATACCATATAATATAACACGCGCGGTTACTGTTGCGCTTCAGCTATCGCTGATGTAAACTGATAACCGTTTGTACCTAATGACTAGTCCTAGAGCCCTAGGTCGTTATGTTGTTAGCTTCATTCGCATATTCCTTCATATTATACATTTTACTGTGCTGGCATTTGATAGCTATTTCAAATTGTAATAAATTAATACTTTGAAACATTTATCAGTGAATGATTGGTTGGAAAGGTATTTTATTAATTTAATACCTTTTAATTTTCCTTACATAGGATCTACTTGTACCTACGCATACCTACATTTTGTGTGGTCGTGGCAATCTTATACAAATTTAGTCAGGGCTGATGCAGGTACGACTGGTATGATGATAATGATGATGGTAACTATCCCCTGTAGTCTGCCTAAAGTTATCATTCAATATTATTCAAATGTGCTTTGAGTTTTCATCCACAGAATTGGACATACCCCTCCCTGTTACAGTACACAAGTTATAAATTAATCGGACGGAATAGTAGTGCTGTAGTGGATACTTAACGGCCGGGGCCTAGTGTAAGCAATATTTTGCAAGAAACGTCCTTTTTCATAATTGGGCATCAAAAAAGGTAAAAGGGAACAGACAAATCAAATGTCTTTGAATATTCAAAGAGAAGCAAAAATACACATTTTCTATCAGATATCGAAATTCGATCAGTGGTCTGCTAGCAATAATGAATAAACCAAATTTACATACAATAAAATACAGTTTATTAACACACATGAAATAGAAATTTCTATGCACCAATAAGCGTAACACATAGACAGGTCATTGCCTAGTTATACATATACATTGTTATACCAAAAATATATTGGTACAACATTTAGTAATTAAAGTAACAGGGTTCGTGTTATTATTGAGCGTATAGGCAAATTCGCTTTTAATTCCGGTGTTCTTGCGGTGTCATTCCACTTATGAGTATTAGGGCAACTAATGGGTTTGCTTAATGCATCGACCTCCTTTTCTGTCACTGTAACCAAAGAGCTCTGTTAATAAGGCATTATGTAAGTATCTATTACCTTTAATCCTAGATCGATTCTGGTGTCCTACGAAATAATAAATGCGGAGAAACTGTTTTTGTTTAGTGTGGTAGAGCATTGATAAAATAGTAGCGAGTTAATGAACCTAGTCGTGAATGACGTTACGATTTATTAAAAGATCACGCTATTGCTAAGCAAACAGCCATTACAGGACATATTATAAAATATTAACATTAAAAAGAGAGAGAGAGAGAGAGAAGTGGTGTGAGATTTTTTGGTCGGTAAGAAAAACACTCATGATGTGGTTTGCCATCCTTGTGGATCATGAAGATCTGAGAAATTTTACCAAAAAGTGTTTTTTTTTTTCATATTTTAAATTAATTTTATCTTTCTATTACTATTACACATTTAATTAATCACTCTCTTATTCCCTTAAGAGTGGGGCAAAGCGTTCGTCATCCCGCTCCCTAAAGTATTTTCACCTGATTGCTTAAATCATATTAGACCCATTTCAATTCTTCTTCTCAAAAATTACTTTTTTTTCACCATCACCTCTGTGTAGTTGAGAAACCTACTTCGATCTGCTATTCTTGTTTGTGCTCTGTTTTCTATTTCTTCTATTGTCTTTGTCTGTAAAGTAATATCAGTATTTGTTTGTGAATATTTGCCAATTTGCTCAAATTTTTGTTAACTATTTGTTAATACGCTACTTAGTTTAGTTAGTGTTCATGTGTGTTTCTATGTTTTTGTTTCGACCTGAATTTGACATACCATACTAGTTTTAAGTCCGCCGTTGTACGTAACAGTGCATTAGGTTTGACTAAATAAATAAAAAATGTAATTATATAAACAAACAACACAAGAACAACCTTAATTAATTAACGAAGTAACATAAACACTTTCACTACACATATTATCGGGTTTGTAACCACGGTTAGTATTGTTTTTACTCGTGACCATGACGCATGCAACTGCGTCGAAATATCGAGGTAAAAACAATACTAACCGTGGTAACAAATATGTGTAGTGAAAGTGTAGTGAATAACCACGAAAGTCTTAAAACCTATAGAAGGAACATAAACACTGACAAAATTAGACCGAAATAATGAGCAAAAATTTTACGAGAGAAAGAGAAGGCGATATGTAAGGGAGACAGCGCTATTTCTATCACGGCGTGGTGAGGCGCCTATAAAGACTAGCGCCACGGGTGCAACGGCATTCATTCGCCGAACCGACGCGCACCTACACACACGTCCCTCCGTACAACTTGCAATCGATATGGCTCCTCCAAAGTCTGGAATAAAGAAGCTGAGCAAGGACGAGCTATCGCTTCAGATAGACAAGCTGCTACAGAGAATTAAGAAGAAAAGCAAAGAGGAGCACGAGCGTTCAGAAAGAGGAGTCGACGATATTAACCGGCTCCTAGGCGATATGACTGTTCAGTCAAATTGCGATAGCGCTTGCCGTAACAGCAGGTCGCCTGCTGCAAGGCCTATGGACCATTAAATCGAAATGAATTAATGGTCAGGCGGCATAGAAAGGCCCTTTTCAGGGCCACATAAAATTCAGAAAGTTTCTTTGAATTGCGATAATACCAAATACGATCTTTATCTATATTATTTTGCTTGGCTTTTATTTAAATTTAATTAACATTGACTTTGACATTTTTTCATTATATTATCCTTAATAACATGTTAACCTTTACCATTTTACCATTGCGCAATTATATTATTTTACTATTTGAAAAAGAGTTGAGCTATTTCGCTGAGCTGCCTTGAGGGGACAGGGAAGCCGAGCCGAACCAAGCCAAGCTACGTTGAGCTGAGCCAAGCTGATCCTAGTTGAGCTAATAGAAATGCTAAGCTGTACAGTTTAAATGCTGTGCTGAATTAATTAATTGCTGGGCTGAGCTGTTTCATTAAATCGAAGTACTGTGTTAATTTACTTGAAAGTTCATGTGGGTAGATATAATGTTTGATTAATTTCGTTAAAATAGCAGGTATCGTGTTGCGGTGACGTGGGGAGCTTGATTTGAGCGTAGAGAGATCGATATTGTAAGCAGAAGGGAGAATTAACACAACGTGAACTTGGAAAATCGATTTATTATTTTATCACAACTTTATCAGCACAAGAATACCGATCGAACTCTGTACGCTAAACCCAATCTAGCTCCACCACGTCACTGCAACACGATACACGCCATTTTAACGAAATAATCAACCAGAATATTTACCCACATGACCCCTCAAATAAAATAACACAATACTTCCGTATCTAATATTCCAATTAAACTAATAATTTGCATGTAATTCCCATGTGAAAAAATGATTATCGATTTTATGGCACAGCTCAGCTCAGCAATTTATTCAGCACAGCATTTAAACAGTACAGGTCAGCATTTCTATCAGCTCAGCTCGGATCAGCTTGGCTCAGCCCAACGTAGCTCGGCTTGGCCAAGCACGACTTCCCCTCAATGCAGCTCAGCGAAACAGCTCAACTCTCTTTCTCTTACATGATTATAAAAATAAGAACAGTTTTGTTAAGAGGACAAAAATACTATTATAGTTTTCTAACACCGATTTTGAGCTAGCTGTACGATTTAGACAAGTGGAATATTTTCGCTTTTTCTCTGTAACATACAAATTTACAAACATACACACTCACACTCCCCATGTATCAGTAATACATAAACAATTTACGAACATTTTGCGTAATTTACAGTAGGGCTGAATTATACTACCTTTCGATATTTTTATAGTAGTAGTAAGTAGGTAGGTAGGTATGACAATATTGATGAATGTGGAAGAAGTGAGAGAGGTTGTCGGAAGCGCAGCGGAGCATCGGTTAGTGCTTACAACGTATGTACTTAACTCGAAAAAAGTCTGCGGCACTGGGGATCGACCTCAGTACCTTATAGCTTACGAGCCTTTTCCGCTAGCCACGACGCCACCGACATTCCTTACATATAGTGAATGGCCAAGTTTCTATCTTGTAGGTATTACCTTACTCGGATAGGAGAAATGCTTGGGTTACGTATAGACCGACCAGACGCGCCCCCCAGGAAAAGCAAATGCATTCGCAGTTAGCAATATATTTCTAGATGTTAGGAAGAACAATGCGAACGGACAGTTTCTTTTTTATGTATTACGATAGGCAAACAGGCAAGCGGGCCACCTGATGGAAAGTGGTCACCACTGCCTATAGACATAAGCAACACCGAGACTATCGCCAATGCGTTGCCCACCTCTATAACACGTTACTCTGGCAGTAAAACGGCAAATATCCCTCCACTGCCAAAGCCACGGTTCCCCAAATTCCCACCCCATGGAGCTCTGGAAACCTTACTCACCGGCAGAAACACAATTCTATTTAAAAGAGTATTGTTTAGCTGCGGTATTCTGTAAGGTGGAGGTACTTTCCCAGTCGGGCGGCTCCGGTACCTCTCTTTAAAGAGCTACCTGAAATGCTAAATTATGTAGATCTGGCGAGACCGCCACCCATTATAAAATGCAAAAGTTGTGACAACGATATAAAATTTGGTTATAAAGAAGCTTTGAAGCTTTTAAATTTATTCCGTTACAACTCACTAGTTGTATGGCGGTTTCGCCAATATTTATCGGCGTACCATACCAGCGAGCAGCGCGGCGGCCATCGATGACAATACCGCTGTCCACTAGCATGGTGTATGAGGCCTAGGTTTCATTGTTTTGAAGTTTTTCGGCTAAAGTAATATATTATAAATAATCTATTTATAATACATGAAATTAATTTTTGTAAATATAATATTAGTTTAAATTTTGTAAATTATTTTTATACTACTTATCTTATACATTTCGAACTACCTCTTATATGTTATTTAAAAAATTATAACCTTAACCCGATTCATTGTCTCTTTTTATTCTATAGCGATGGTATTCAAGATAACACGTAAAGTAGATTTAAAAAACATTTATTAAAATTGGGTATACTACTCCGTAATTTATGATGGATGTAGCCTCCAACGTGGAGGCATGTGAGTCCGCTCTCAAGGCCTCTTTGACGGAGGAGTCCCTGCGCGAACAGTCGGTGTTGAATTTATTTTTATATTTATTTGTATTTAGGTACCTAACTAGAAAGATTTTGATAGTTTGTCAAGACTGCAATTTTGGAACCTTATAGTAAGTGGCACAAGGAAAGAAACATAAAATATACAAATTCTTACCCAAATACAGAAAATTAAAGCCCTATCTACCTAATTTGACGACCTGATGGTTCAGTTGGTTAACATGGCGTCTGCCACGTACTGGTCCCGGGTTCGTTTCCCGGCCGAGCAGAAATTAAAATGATGAATTTTAATTTTTGTTACGGGTCTGTATGTTTTATGTATTGAAAGTATGTATTTAAAAGTATATAGGTAGTTTATCTGTAATCTAGCACAACTAACACAAACTTTACTTACTTTGGGGCTAGATGGCGCTGTGTGAATTGTCGCTTTGAGCTTCCTGTTTGATATCTTTATCTCTTTCAGTTTTATTTTCTCGTTGAGCCGGAGGGCTTGGCGAACTTGGAACATCAGGGTGTCGTACTGGCTCTCGTCTATTTTATCGTCGGTGTATAGCTCGCTGGTCCAAAACATTATAATGGATATAATTATAGTCTTCATATTGTGCTCGGTGTCGAATTTGTCCTCGGTTCTATCGTCTCTTGGCAGACCCTCATATTGTCAGAAATCGGTGGGGACAGGCGATCATCTTCGTCATCCTCCATCTTGGGAGGGACTTTCTTGCTCTTGGTGGCTCTCCCAATGGCTTGATGGCCGCTTTTCTGAGTCTCACTCGCATCTATTATGTCTGGAGTGCCATTCTAGTTGCTGCGAATAACGCAGTGTGTGTTTCGGCGGGAATTGGGCATCGCAACCGCTGCATTGCATAGAGTTGCGCTATTAAGGCTGTCTGTTTCCTGTTCGAGTAAAGATGTCATCAATGTCATATGTTATACAGCTGAAAGAAAAAAGATTTGTGTTCGACAGTGGTATCATAAAAGCAAGAAAAAGTCCTTAGTTGCCATTCTCTTCCTCCTTCAATAAAGCTTTCGAACGATACCATAAAAATATGTAGTTTTTATAAATAAATAAATAAATAATCGTGGACATATTCACACAGCGCCATCTAGCCCCAAACTAAGCAAAGCTTGTGCTATGGGTCCTAGCTAACTGGTATACTACATATATACTGTTTTTTTTTAAATACATACTTATCATACATAGAACACCCAGACCCGTAACAGAAATTAAAATTCATCATTTAAATTTCTGCCCGGCCGGGAATCGAACCCGGGACCTCTTGCGTGGCTGACTGGCATGTTGACCACTGAACCACTCACGTCAGGTTTTATGTGAAAAGGGTCCACAAACCTCTCTCCTCCGCTTCTTCCAGCTCCTTATACTGCTTCCAATCGGACACACCATACTACCAGCGCCTAAAATGCGCCTGTTTTTTTGAGTCCCGATCGCGTTTATTCTGTCTGAACTGCCAGTCTATATGCTACGAATGACGCCCGATGTGTTTCGGCGGGAATCGGGTATCGCAACCGCTGCATTGCATACCGGCATAGAGTTGCGCTACCAACGCTGGCTGTTTTCGGTTCGGGAGAAGAAGGGATGAGTAAGGGTGTCATAAGAGTCATATGTTATACAGCAGAATAGAACAAGGCTTGTGTTTACCAGTGGTTTCACAAAAGCAAGATAGAGTCCTTAGCCGTCATTCTCCTTCTCCTTCAAGGAAACTTTCGAAGGATACCATACAAACAATACCATTTAAATAAAAACAATAAAATCTTATACTATAAGCGTCTCCCAATTTAGCAAATCTGCTCTGTGCACTACGGTTTCGTCTTCGACCGGTTTCTAAACTTCTTGCTTTACAAGACCATTGGCAACTATTTTGGCAAATAAATCTGCCACATTGATATTGCCAAGGTTTGGAAAATCAATGTGGCAATGTCAACCATTATTTTATTATGTGTACATTAATTGAATACTAATCGATGCTGGAAAACATCGTGATAAAACCCATATATTTAGGCGACTGTATGTGTGACCATGAGCCAATTTGATCAGGTTCCCCTGGTAGGGTCACGGAGGTAAGATAGCAGTCGTTCTACTGTCATTACCTGATCTGCCAAATTAAGTCATCTCATCATTGAGGAGCAGGCACTGAAAATGTCTATTGTTCAATATGTTTCGCCTTTAACGTGTTAGATTCATTTCTGGGCAATATTGTTGATTGTAAGCTACATGCTTTATTGAAATAATCATACCTTAAATTATTTTCTGGATATTATCCACAGGCATTGGTTGTTGTTGTTGTGCCCCCTTACAAGATATATTACGAAATACTACTTGACAAGACAAAGACCTTAAATATTGTGCCCTCTCTTAAATAAAATATCAGGGTAGGATGAGGACGTCTCTGGTTGACTCATATAGTAAGCTACGGAGTGAAGCATGGGCTGCGAGTAGCGAAGGTTATGCTCGAGTCAGTTATCAGGCTTTAGAGCAGCTTACCCCTCCTCCAATGAGGGGGCCCTGTTTATTTCCCTCAGACCAAATAAATGAATCTGATTTCAAATTCTAGCTATGAAACTTTTGGCAAATTAATCTGTAATCTAATTAACTCTTGTAATTCTTTACCAATATAATTCCATACCTGTTTATACTTCTCCACTCTAAAAGCATCGGGGTTACTAACACCATAACGTAGAGTTCCATAGACGGTCACAAATGGCCTTAACCCGGCTTCTGTTAGGTTGGGTCATAATGACCCGAGACATTTTTAAACGCCCATATTTTTAAAGTGATCATGTGAAGTTATCGGGCTTATCAGTAGCTGCCGTTGTTACCCCGCCCCTTTAGTTTCTAAAACCGGTTTAGTCGGTGTGCACCTGCGCAGGTAGTTACAAGCGGTCAAACATCAAACAGGTAAATATGACCCAACCTTACATTCCATGTTACCTTTTTATACCAATTACGTTTAAACATTTATTTGATTTAAATATATATATTAAATGTTATTTTGGATATTTTAGTTTAACTTGCATAATAGACCGAGAAGAACGTGACAGACAGCTAATTTTAGCGCTAATACTGATTTTCCACCATACAGACCGGGTGAATTAGTATCAAAACATCGCAAGTAGGTTTTTCAGTCTGACGGTTTAGTAGCGGTAGTGATAGAGCTTAGGTTTCAGTGTGGATGAGTGTGTGTGTGAAAAGTATGAGAGTTTGTTTGCTCTATGAAAGGGTGGACGTTACACCATCAACCTCAATCGACGGGCTACGTCTTTCCATCTGATTGGTTTTACAGTAATGCCCAGCAAATAATATGTTTGCTGTTTTTAGAAGTCGTCTTTGTTATTAATTACTTTTCAACAAACAGTTACGATTAAAAGACAAAACATATTATTTGGAAACGACCGCATGAAGAAGGTCCTAAGAATCATTTCAGTGCATGTGTGTTTTGGATTGTTTTAAACAATAAGCTTACTTAAGAAAAAAAAGAACTCATTATTTAATAAATAAAATTATGAGTGGCAACAAATTCAGTAAGTATACAATTGTATCGCGAGTACCTATAACATTTGGCGTATTTTGTGTATGGATGTACAGGCGTTTTTGCATAGGTTTATTGGCAGGCGCGAGTGTGGTATTGATGTGGTGCATAGAAACGGGAAAATAATAAATGAAAACAAAATAGCTCTGAACGATATTTTTTAATACGCTTTGAATGACCATCATAATTAGGTATCTACATCAATAATCTGAATCATACATAATGAAGAAAATTGCAATATTTAAAACGTCCATTATATTAGTATTTTAATTGTCATACAGAATAAATGAATTAACTTAATAAAAAATGAATAATTTACGTGGCTAACGAAATTTCTTCATGTCTTGTGTAACTGGGATTGAAGCACATCAGCACAAGTTGAACTTCCAGCAATCGATTTTCGCCATTGTCCTGAAAAAGACCAAATTACTCTTTAAAAATATAAAGAAAATGAATATAAAAAAGTCGTACCGAATATTGTCATAAAGGTAGTTAAATAGTGAGTGGGGACTTACCGTCATTCGGATCGGCGCAACTGAATGAGAGGTGTGAGGCTCGGCCGCAGCCAGGCTGCCGTGGAGAGGGAGGAGTTCAACCAAGGTAACAGTGGAACTCCTCCCGATCGATGTCGCCCAATGTCGATATCATTGTCGACACCAAATCCTCGTTAGTAGAGAGATTTTCTGCTGAAATAAATAATTACCTATTAAATTTATGTTACAGACGCAACAACTTAGAAAATACTAATTATTAGAAACTGTGGCGATTTCGTTGCTACTCATGTGTAGGTACCCAATAATTATTTTTAAAATATATTAAATTGAATAGCACATTATTTACCTTGCAGTGTAGGGACCAGAAGATCGACATCTTTGGGCGACATCTTCTCGGAGAGCCCCTCGTTCGGTGGATTGAGCTGACTCGGAAGATTCAGCTGTTGCGCACATATTTTCTGAAAAACATATAAAGGCAATTAGCTGCGATCCTCAATTGATAAATGAAGACTGAAAAGAAAATGAAAAAGTCTAATGAAAATACTTACAGCCAATCTATCCTTTCTACGACGTTCTCGCATATACATCCTCTTCCGATAATCTTGTTCTTTCTGAAATGAATTAATAATATTAATACCATTGCTAAAAGTACCAAAATGTTTTTAAAAAGGACCATTAGCCCTGATTTGGGCCAGATGTTGTCAAAGTTATTTTCATTTAAAAAGGAACAGATTTAAAAATAAAACAAAAGCAAATGTTACTACAGGCTATGAGACTATTGCACAGTCATTGAGACAGTCAAATATTATATTTTATTACCTACCTTACACAGCGGTGGATGCTTTCCGGGAGGCCTGCCGGGAATGGGATTTCTCGGGTCGAAAGCAGGTCTCTCTCCGTTTCGCTGCAGAGCGACCCCTTCCAACAGCAGGTTTTCGGATTCCGCGACTATTTCGTAGAATATAGCCTGTATAGCCTGGAATTCGATTTCGATGCTCTCTTTATTCTGCAAATAAAAATTATTAATTTAACACTGGTTTCTAAACAAATGGATTCACAAACTAATTGAATTTTTGTACAGCAAACTTCAGCTACCACTCTCTACTATCATATAATAAGGCAGCGATATGTATTTACAACAGAATTGATGTTTAAAACCACTTGAATACATTGTTTTGACAATAAACATAAATATTATTTACCTATCAAAGTACAAAATAACTTACCACTTTATTCTCGTTAATTTTACACAGTTCTCGGCTGAAGGCCATTGCGAATGAACTTTTAAACATTTTCACTAAGTAAATTTTAAACGCTGTTTAAACGTGTGATCCACTCGGGTTGCGGGGCACGAATAACTCCACTGGTTTGACACCGGCTGTTTTATCCCGAGGGCAGTGCGCGGGGCGTGGCTTAGGGCGCGCTTGGCTTTGTTATCTTATCAGCAATTGTCCGCAACGATTAGACACTAAACGAAGAAGTAAAGTTGCAAATCCATCAAAATAAAATAATACTTGGATCGATGGATTTTTTGTAAACCCGTATAAAATAATTTATAAATTAAAAAAAAACATAGGAACATGTATTTTTAGAATAAAACAACGTTTTTGGTATTTGTTTGACATCACTCTAGTTTCTCTCAATTTAAAAAAATTGAGAGTATCAAAAAGTTTTATAATGTTTTAACTAGTAATCGTCTCTTTCAAGGAGTACAAAATTTACAAATAAATGAGATGCATCAGTTTGTTAAATAAGTATTTGAAAGTTCTTTTCTGAGATAGTTTTGTTAAAATTATGTAATAATACGCCCGCTAGAATTAATTATTTTCTTGAGATTACACAAAGAATTGAATTAGCAACTGCAGTACTGTTAACGCCTTTAGATAAGGTTAAAGATAGATAACATTAGGTTTAACATAGATAGAACCTGTGAGAAATGGCCCAAATACCTACAGAGTAAAAGTTTTAATTATATGAAGGTACTTCACTTATATGACCTTTTGTCTATCAATATTGGTGATGCGGCCTCTCAATAAAATGTGGTAACATTTAATATTGATCATAAAATTACCCACATACTTACTTTATTTAAGTAAAATGCGGCTGTTTCATTATTAAACAGCTACTACATTAATATCCTAAAATTACATATTCCTAAAAATACAATTAAAAAGAAGGATTTACCTGTATCGCATATACCTAGAGGCTTTCTTTTAAACTTATATAGGTCTTTTAAACTACCCCTAAGCAATCTTTTGTTTTGATTTTTACCTGCGCGCGGTTACTGTTGCGCTTCAGCTATCGCTGATGTAAACTGATAACCGTTTGTACCTAATGACTAGTCCTAGAGCCCTAGGTCGTTATGTTGTTAGCTTCATTCGCATATTCCTTCATATTATACATTTTACTGTGCTGGCATTTGATAGCTATTTCAAATTGTAATAAATTAATACTTTGAAACATTTATCAGTGAATGATTGGTTGGAAAGGTATTTTATTAATTTAATACCTTTTAATTTTCCTTACATAGGATCTACTTGTACCTACGCATACCTACGTTTTGTGTGGTCGTGGCAATCTTATACAAATTTAGTCAGGGCTGATGCAGGTACGACTGGTATGATGATAATGATGATGGTAACTATCCCCTGTAGTCTGCCTAAAGTTATCATTCAATATTATTCAAATGTGCTTTGAGTTTTCATCCACAGAATTGGACATACCCCTCCCTGTTACAGTACACAAGTTATAAATTAATCGGACGGAATAGTAGTGCTGTAGTGGATACTTAACGGCCGGGGCCTAGTGTAAGCAATATTTTGCAAGAAACGTCCTTTTTCATAATTGGGCATCAAAAAAGGTAAAAGGGAACAGACAAATCAAATGTCTTTGAATATTCAAAGAGAAGCAAAAATACACATTTTCTATCAGATATCGAAATTCGATCAGTGGTCTGCTAGCAATAATGAATAAACCAAATTTACATACAATAAAATACAGTTTATTAACACACATGAAATAGAAATTTCTATGCACCAATAAGCGTAACACATAGACAGGTCATTGCCTAGTTATACATATACATTGTTATACCAAAAATATATTGGTACAACATTTAGTAATTAAAGTAACAGGGTTCGTGTTATTATTGAGCGTATAGGCAAATCCGCTTTTAATTCCGGTGTTCTTGCGGTGTCATTCCACTTATGAGTATTAGGGCAACTAATGGGTTTGCTTAATGCATCGACCTCCTTTTCTGTCACTGTAACCAAAGAGCTCTGTTAATAAGGCATTATGTAAGTATCTATTCCCTTTAATCCTAGATCGATTCTGGTGTCCTACGAAATAATAAATGCGGAGAAACTGTTTTTGTTTAGTGTGGTAGAGCATTGATAAAATAGTAGCGAGTTAATGAACCTAGTCGTGAATGACGTTACGATTTATTAAAAGATCACGCTATTGCTAAGCAAACAGCCATTACAGGACATATTATAAAATATTAACATTAAAAAGAGAGAGAGAGAGAGAGAAGTGGTGTGAGATTTTTTGGTCGGTAAGAAAAACACTCATGATGTGGTTTGCCATCCTTGTGGATCATGAAAATCTGAGAAATTTTACCAAAAAGTGTTTTTTTTTCATATTTTAAATTAATTTTATCTTTCTATTACTATTACACATTTAATAAATCACTCTCTTATGTCACACTCATTCCCTTAAGAGTGGGGCAAAGCGTTCGTCATCCCGCTCCCTAAAGTGTTTTCACCTGATTGCTTAAATCATATTAGACCCATTTCAAGTGTTCTTCTCAAAAATTACTTTTTTTTCACCATCACCTCTGTGTAGTTGAGAAACCTACTTCGATCTGCTATTCTTGTTTGTGCTCTGTTTTCTATTTCTTCTATTGTCTTTGTCTGTAAAGTAATATCAGTATTTGTTTGTGAATATTTGCCAATTTGCTCAAATTTTTGTTAACTATTTGTTAATACGCTACTTAGTTTAGTTAGTGTTCATGTGTGTTTCTATGTTTTTGTTTCGACCTGAATTTGACATACCATACTAGTTTTAAGTCCGCCGTTGTACGTAACAGTGCATTAGGTTTGACTAAATAAATAAAAAATGTAATTATATAAACAAACAACACAAGAACAACCTTAATTAATTAACGAAGTAACATGGTATCTAGCCAAGCCAGAGGGCGCCACCCTCACGTAAACATTAGTCCTACGTATAACATATTTTTAAAACATAATAAGACACAGTTATATTATAAAAACGATATAATCTAGTGTATAAAAGTGTAAAAACCAAGTGAGAGTGTTATGCGCACGCAATAATTACAGGAAGCGCAAATATAATAAATCATACGATTGCACCAACCGACTTTCATCGAAGTTATTAACATTTTTTGTGCCGCAGGGTTCCATGTGAAAATAGTGTTAAACAGTAGTGAATCCTAAATAGATAAGGCTACAAACAATATAAAGTGATACAATTTATGTTTTAATACATAAAACTGGAACAATTTAGACAAAGGATTGCAGTGAAGTTAACAGTACCGTCATCTGTGATAAGATAACAATACATCACCACGTCAAACGACAAACCTATACCATCTATAACAAGTATATCAGTATTTCGACTCTTAGCGTAACAGATAAGATAGCGCAAAGATTGACGCATTAGGCGTGTGCAGAGGTCACGGGTTCGAATCTACTACTTTTTTTTTTTTTTTTTTTTTTTTATATTGCTTTTTTTGTTCTCTGTCACGTAAGCAATTTTAAAATCCAACATCATGAAGTGCACCGCATGCAACCAGCCCATCAGTGCCTTAGAGATGATACTCAAGTGCTCTCAGGAAAAATGTTCTAATATGTATCACTACGAGTGCCTAGGGGTTCCAAGATCGGCTTTCATTAAGCTAACACCTAAGCAGAAGTCCACGTGGAAATGCAAGTCGTGTTCACAGCCGAAGGAGCGGAAAGGAGACAACACTCCTATACGACCTGTTTCATCTTCTCAACAGGTACAGGTACATAAAGCGGGAGCTACTTCTTGTACCGAAGGGTCTGATACTCTGGAAGCAGACCTTGCCACCCTACCGGGTGTTGCCGCACCCGCACCCGTCACGGTTAGCATGGAGTCGACGCTGGTACAACCTGTAAATGCCGATCTACTAAGAACAATGTCAGACAATAACGACAGGCTGATAGCAAAGCTGACATCGCTTATCGACGCCAAACTCTCCGAAAATAACAAGGCGCTGCTGGAGAGACAGGAGGCCATAACCCAGCAGTTTAACTGCATGCTGGACTCCCTAAATAAATACAGTCTGTTGTTTGATGAAACGGTCCAGGACATTAACGCCATCAAGACTGAGCTCAAAGAGACGCGTAAAACTAGGGACGAAGTAACTGAGTTGCGGGCCACTGTCGAAAATTTACAGCAAACAGTGAATAGTTTCGAGCAGCGGGACAGGATGCTTAATTTGGAGATCTTCGGCGTTCCCGAGCGGAAGGCGGAGCAAGTTCCCGAGCTGGTGGTGTCAATTGCAAGAGCGGTCGGCGTGTCCATAGAACGTGCAGACATTGCATCTGTGTTTAGGATACCTACTCGAAACACCGATGGCCTCCCTAAACCAATCATTGCTAAGTTCTTTAGTCTCAATAAGCGGGACGAATTAATAACTGCAGTTCGGAAGCAGAGGGGTGTAAACACTACCGACATGGGTTTACCAGGGGACCAACGCCAAATTCATGTCAATGAACATCTGACACCCGCAAACAAAGCATTGCTGAGAGACACACGACTAAAATGCAAGGAGCTGGGGTTTCAACATTGCTGGACCCGGAACGGGAAAATCTTCGTTCGCCAGGCAAACAATTACCCTCAACTATGCATAGCCAGGAGATCGCAACTGTTGTGTCTAAAAAAAACGGCCTAAGTGTGGATAATGACTTAATTTCCGAAAATAATACGTATATTGATTTGCTGCTCTTTTGGTTTGGTTCCTGTCAGGGGGCGAATGTTATTGTCGACGTCCCTATTCTAGTTTTGTTATTTTTCTGTTTGTTTTTTAACTATTTCTCTGTATACTACACACTAAAACACAACATCACATACACTATTTCCCAATACTATACAAATATACACTTAACAGTACACATACACCTCCATCTGCAATGGGTAAGTTCGACACTACCTAATAACTATATTCCTATTCAGTTGTTTACGCAAATTTTTAAACTAATTATATCTATCTGTCACAAATGGCACCGTTAACAGTTTATCTACAGAATGCCCGCAGTATAAGGGGCAAAACTACTCAATTTAGGCAGGGATTGTTAAACCATAACTATGATGTCGTGGCCGTGTGTGAAACATGGCTGGTGGACGGTGTTTTCGACTCCGAAGTAAGTGATTCGCGCTACGATGTGCATCGCCGGGACCGGCCTTGCGCAGGGCGCAGCGCAGGCGGCGTGCGTGCAGCGGCGCGGGCGGTAGGCGGCGGTGTGTTACTTTTGACTCGCCAGGCGCTCGCGGCGCGTCGCGATTCGACCGACACAATGGGCCTAGAATTAATACACATTATTATAGACGCCCGTGCGATGCATTCGGATTTGGATTTGCACATTATATGTGTTTACTTGCCGGGCTCTGGATCCAGCCACGACGATCAACTACGCCGACTCACTGTTTATTTACAAGACCAGTGCACAGCGAAAGCTTATTATTTATTGTTGGGCGATTTTAATCTGCCAAATGTTAAGTGGATTCCACGATCTGGTGGATATTTTTATCCTAGTGGATTATCGGGTGAATGTCAGGAGCATTTCATTGAGTGTATTCTTTCAAGTGGATTGTGCCAGTATTGCGGGGTGCCCAATGGCAACGGACGGTGTTTAGATATTGTTTTTTCTAATACTGAGGTGGAGGTCCGACGCGAAGCCGATCCAATCACCCGCGAAGATTGGCCTCATCATCCAGCGCTTGAATTGGAACTTGTTAACATTGGTCACAAATTTATTAAAGTACCCCCTAAGAAAATTTTTAATTATAAAAACGCCAATTATGACAATATTTTCCGTGATCTATGTGCTAATAACTGGAATATTGCTTTAAATCATATACCACTGGACGAGGCAGTCCTTTTTTTTAATACCACACTAAATTCTATTATAGAGAAACATGTTCCCTCTTTCTTTTGCACTCCTGATGGGTACCCAGTCTGGTACTCCAAGGCGTTAATACACGTAATTAAAGAAAAGCATAAGTATCACTCACTTTGGAAACGTACTGGCAATAGCTGTGACCGTGAAACTTTCTCTTTGCTACGTTCTAGACACAAAAAATTACAACGTCAGTGTTGGAACAAATATAAACTGCATTGTGGTCAATCAATCACTCGAGATCCGAAAAAGTTCTGGAACTACGCGAAGAGTCTTCGGCGCGATCGTGGGTTGCCCGCACAGATAAACTACGGCACTCGTTCGGGCTCGGACGGTCCCGAAATATGTGACATTTTTCTAGAATACTTTCAATCTGTTTACACGAGCGCTCCTGATACTTCGTATACCTCAGGACATACGCATGATGGCTCTTTGTGCAGTGTAGGCTCAGTGACGATTACCGCAGACTTAGTGGAGAAGTACCTACTAAAGTTAAATATTAACAAGGGCGCGGGTTGCGATGCTATCCCCCCTATCTTTATCCGTTACTGCGCTCACTGTTTGGCGTTGCCATTAAGTATTCTATATAGGAGGTCGATCGCGGAGGCCACTTTTCCCACGATTTGGAAACAGGCTTTCATCGTGCCCATACATAAAAGTGGCTCAAAGGTCCTCGCGGAACAGTATCGTCCAGTGTCGATTCTTACTACTTTCAGCAAGGTTTTTGAACAGATAGTTTATGATCAAGTTTATCCGCTGCTTGCTCGTAGTATACCGCCAGCTCAGCATGGATTCATGCGCAAACGATCTACGATGACGAACTTGGTTGAATTCGTGGACTCGGTCACCGGTTATATGGATGAGGGCTACCAGGTGGATGCCGTGTACACCGACTACTCTAAGTGTTTTGATAGACTGAATCATGGTGTTATTTTATGCAAACTCGAGGAAGTCGGTGTGCACGGTGACCTCCTTCGGTGGTTCGAGTCATATCTTCGGAATAGGAGTCAGTCTGTCAGGGTTGGGTGCTATCAATCACGTTTCGCACCTATTCCTTCAGGGGTTCCCCAGGGGTCCCATTTGGGGCCGCTGTTGTTTAATATCTGCCTCTATGACTATGCTTCCTGTTTCCATAATGCACTTCACCTATTGTATGCGGACGACACAAAAATTTTTATGCCCATGAAATGCCCAGCCGATTACCTGAAATTGCAAAAAGATCTCGACAGAGTATCGGCATATTGTGCACGGAATAGCCTAGATCTCAATGTAAAGAAGTGCACAACCATTACTTTTACAAGGAAGAGAAACCCAGTATGTGCGACGTACAGGCTCAACGACGCAACAATCGTACGCACTGATCAAGTTAGGGACCTGGGAGTCATCTTAGATTCTAAACTGACATTCTGTGCTCACTACGAATCTATTGTTGCGAAAGCGATCAAGATGCTAGGATTCGTTTTCAGGACAGTAAAGCCCCTGAGGTCTATTTCAGCTTTTAAAACCTTATATTATGCTTATGTTCGTAGTGTTTTAGAATACGCGTCGCCTTCATGGTCCCCGGTTTACGCTGTCCACCGCGCTAGACTAGAATCGGTACAAAAACATTTTATAAAAAAACTCAACTATTTTTCTGGCACGGTACCTTCTGGTTATGCGACTGGTCTGATCACCCACAAGATAATGTCATTGGAGGACAGACGCTTTGTAGCCGACATGAAGCTTTTGTATGACATCATACACAGCGGAGTAGATACTCCGCAGTTATTATCCCGAGTGTTACTATGCGCGGGAGACCCGCGCGCGCGCCGCGGTGGTCGCTGGCCTCGGCTACTTGACCACCGCCGCGCGCGCAGCGGCTACGCCCTAGGCTCTCCGCTCAACAGAGCTATAGACGAGTATGAAAAGTGTCTCACCGACAGTGCTGACGTTTTCCACCTCAACCGAGCACAATTTATAAAAAAGGTTATCCAGTACCTCCAATCGCGTGAAGGATAACACTATCATACATACATAAACAAACACACACACACACACACACACACCCACACATACACCCACTTACACACAGAGAAATCTTTCTCTTATCTCATACTTTTATTGAAGGAAAGAGAAGTTTGTTTTATATTATTATTATTATTAATTTTGTCTTTTTGTATTTTATATGGCGTTGTGGCTATATTAATTACCAAAATTATAAATTGCAGTTTTGTAATTGGCATTTCAACATAATAATGTAACCGTTTTAAAAATAATGCATATGCTGTAAAACTGTGAAATAAATGAATAAATGAAATAAATGAAATAAACATAAACACTTTCACTACACATATTATCGGGTTTGTAACCACGGTTAGTATTGTTTTTACTCGTGACCATGACGCATGCAACTGCGTCGAAATATCGAGGTAAAAACAATACTAACCGTGGTAACAAATATGTGTAGTGAAAGTGTAGTGAATAACCACGAAAGTCTTAAAACCTATAGAAGGAACATAAACACTGACAAAATTAGACCGAAATAATGAGCAAAAATTTTACGAGAGAAAGAGAAGGCGATATGTAAGGGAGACAGCGCTATTTCTATCACGGCGTGGTGAGGCGCCTGTAGTGTAACTACGTATTAGTATTTATTTTATATATTTAATCTGATAATAAACTAAATATAAGATTGTAAAATAGAAATAAATAATATGTATAGTATAATATAATATGATAAGCATTACAATAGTATTATAATAGTGTAACATAAAAGAACGTACACCGGACAGACCAACTGCTTTTGTTAGTAGACGATTTTGTGACACGCGTGGCGGTAGTCGCAAAATCACATCTACCGGCTCCTACGCCGCGAACGCGGGTCGGTCCGGTCGGGAGTCCGCAGCCATAAGAGACGCGAGACGCATGTCACTCTGTGCACCGCCCACTTACCTACTTTTATACGTAATCCATTTTCTGTACTTCCTATTTCTAAAACTGTTTTCCATCGCTTCTAATTTCTCCTTCTGTGCTTGTTCAGACTTTCATTGTGTGTACTGTATTCTGTATCGGTATAGGTACCTATTCAGTTTGAATAAAAACTAAAAGTGAGTGAACATTTTGTGGCTTCATTTTTACCATCTAATCCACCACCAGCACCATCACATCACTTTATTGGTGACCCCGAGAAGAGCACAATGTTGGGCGATTACGGCGAAGGCAGCAACAAAGGAAGAAATGTGGATCGAGTTGCCGTGCGGATACCGCCATTTTACCCGTCGAAACCGTCGATGTGGTTCTCGGCGCTCGAGAGCCAATTTGTATTGGCGAACATCACTCAAGATTCGACGAAATACCACTATACGGTGTCCAGCCTCGAGCCGATGTATGCTGATGTGGTCGAGGACGTCATCAACGCTCCTTCAGCACCTGACAAGTACGAGCGGCTCAAGACCGAGCTGATCAAGCGGCTCACGGTGTCACAGCAGAGCAGGGTAAAGCAGCTGCTGAACCACGAGGAGTTGGGAGACCGGAAGCCGTCCCACTTTCTTCGTCACCTGAAGCACCTGGCGGGGCCAGGAATACCGGATGACTTCATCAGGACCCTCTGGGCTGGTCGCCTGCCCAGCAGCATGCAGACGATTATCGCGTCTCAGGCCAAGGCGACACTGGAGGAAGTTGCCGAGTTAGCGGACCAGATAATGGACATAGTAGCACCGGTTCCACAAGTGTCAGCAGCGCAGGCGAAACCGCTGCTCTCTGCAGCACCAGCTCCAGTTACCAGCTCGTCGGCATCAGGCGAGATAGCTCAGCTTATTCGGCAAGTAGCGGCTCTGACAGTGCAGGTCGACAGGTTGTCGCGTTCGCGAGCCAGGAGCAAGTCGGATAATCGCCGGCGTGGGCGTTCGGCATCTACGCGGTCCCAGTCCAACTACAGGCAGTATCCCGTCTGCTGGTATCATTCCAAGCACGGCAGTAACGCAAGGAAGTGCGTAAAACCCTGCGACTACGCGGGAAACGCTCTGGGCGGTCGATAATGGCGGCCGACGGCTGCCCAAGCACCGGTCGCTTATTTGTGACGGACAGACAATCTGCTGTGCAGTTTTTAGTGGACACTGGTAGCGATTTGTGCGTGTTTCCGAGATCTAGTGTTAAAGGTACTCGTCCTAGAACGAATTATGAGTTGTGTGCGGCGAATGGTACGGTTATCAACACCTACGGTTACATTCATTTGGTGCTAAACCTAGGCTTACGCCGCGACTTTACGTGGCGGTTTATTGTCGCCGATGTAACCAAAGCGATAATTGGTGTAGATTTTTTGTCGCACTACAACCTAGTTGTTGATATCCGTAACCAGCGCCTTATAGACAGTAGTACAACGCTCACGACCACGGGGTTGCTTGCACGTAATACTGATGATGTTTCTTCGGTGAAGGTAGTATCTGGTCATTCTGTGTATCATGACATACTAGCCAAATACCCAGAAGTCACTCGTCCACCCGGTATTCATCGCACAACACGTCACAACACTGTACACTACATCCGTACCACACCCGGCCCACCTGTTTCTGGCACACCCCGTAGACTGGCACCTGACAAGTTATTAATAGCGAGGTCTGAGTTTGAGGCCATGCTCAAAAATGGCACTTGTCGGCCATCAGATTCTCCTTGGGCGTCGCCTCTTCATCTCGCGCCTAAGAAGGACAACGGTTGGCGTCCCTGTGGCGACTACCGTATGCTCAATGCCAGAACCGTGCCTGACAAGTACCCGATTAAGCACATTCATGATTTCTCCCATAGTCTTGCAGGTTGCAGTGTGTTTTCCACCATCGATTTGGTTAAGGCATATAACCAGATCCCCGTGCACGTCGACGACATCGCCAAGACCGCCATCACCACACCGTTTGGGCTGTACGAATTCCCTTACATGACGTTTGGGCTTCGTAACGCCGGCCAGACGTTCCAGCGGTTCGTCGACGAGATGCTGCGGGGCCTGGATTTCACGTACGCCTACTTGGATGACTTTTTGGTCTTTTCCAAGGATAAACAGACCCATGAGGAACACCTCCACCAGCTATTCACCAGACTCAAGGCCTACGGCATGGTGGTAAATACCGCCAAGTGCGTTTTCGGGGCCTCCGAGGTCACGTTTTTAGGTTACCACATTTCGGCTGAGGGGACAACTCCACTGCCGTCGAAGGTCCAAGCCATCAGGGAATTTCCAGTTCCCAAAACGGTAAGGGAGCTACGTAGGTTCCTGGGTATGGTAAACTTTTACCGTAGGTTTATTCCAGGTGCTGCTCAACACCAGGCGCCATTGAACGAGCTTCTCCTCGGATCGGTGAAGGGATCGCATCCGGTCAGCATTGCTGGTGAACGTCTTCGGTCATTTGAAGCCTGCAAAGAAGGTCTCAGTCAGGCCGCCTTGCTGGCTCACCCGAGGTACGACGCGAAGCTTGCTCTAGTCACAGATGCTTCGGACACAGCCATTGGAGCAGTTCTTCAGCAGCTAGCCGCCGATGGTACTTTTCAGCCCCTCGCATTCTTCTCTCGTAAGCTCAGTCCTTCCCAGCGGAAGTACTCACCTTACGATCGAGAACTGCTTGCCATCTACGAGAGCGTGAAGTACTTTCGGCATATGGTTGAGGCTAGGCACTTTGTGATCTATACTGATCACAAACCTATTGTCTTTGCCTTCCATAACCGAAAGGAGAACTGCTCCCCAAGGCAATTTCGACATCTGGACCTGATAGCGCAGTTCACGACGGACATCCGTCATATATCCGGTAAGGACAATGTGGTAGCAGATGCCCTTTCCCGAGTCGACGAAGTGGTTCAGCCGGTTTCCTTGGAGCATCTAGCGGCAGCTCAGCGTGCTGACGGCGAGCTTAACAACCTCATCGAGGGGACCACGTCGCTACGCTTGGTGAAGGTATCGTGCCCGGGTTCCCAGACGCAAATTTATTGCGATGACAGCGCCGGCACTCCCAGACCTTACGTCCCACTGCCCTTTCGTCGGCAGATTTTCGACAGCCTACATGCACTGAGCCACCCTGGTGCCAACGCCACGGCAAGATTGGTTTCAGAGAGTTATGTATGGCCAGGCGTGCGAAGGGACTGCAGGGAGTGGGTTCGAGCCTGCTTAGCGTGCCAACGCTCAAAGGTCACCCGGCATGTCTCTGCACCCCTCGGTTCCTTCAAACTTCCAGCAGCCAGGTTTAAGTTTGTCCACATAGACCTGGTCGGGCCGTTACCTGTCTCGCAAGGTTTTCGGTACTGTCTCACGGCAATCGACCGCTTTACGCGTTGGCCTGAGGCAATTCCACTTGCGGACATCACGGCAGAGACAGTGGCGAAAGCCTTGATGAGTGGGTGGATTTCACGATTCGGTTGTCCTACAGACATTGTCACGGATCGTGGTCGACAATTCGAGTCTGCATTGTTCGGGCAGCTCTCGAAAATTGCGGGATTTCAGCATCGCCGAACTACGGCATATCATCCTGCCTGCAACGGACTCGTGGAGAGGTTTCATCGGCAGCTGAAAGCTGCCATAATCTGCCACGGGACTGTTAACTGGGTTGACTCCCTTGCACCAGTGTTGCTGGGAATAAGGAGTGCGTTCAAGGAGGACCTCCAAACAACGTCCGCGGAGCTGGTTTACGGCGAACCTCTGCGCCTACCTGGCGGATTTTTTGACACAGCAGCTGAGGATGGTACCGTTGACTTGACTTTGTTTACGTCAAGACTTCGGGGTATCATCCAAAGCTTGCAGCCATCTCCAGCATCTCGCCATAGCGGAAGGCGTTCCGCATTCGTATTCAAGGACTTAGCCACATGTACTCACGTATTTTTGCGTGACTGCACTGTTGGCGGGTCCTTGAAACCTGCTTATACCGGTCCCTTCGAAGTTCTCCAGCGCGGTGACAAGATCTTCACCATTCTTGTCAACGGTAAGAGCACCACAGTGTCGATTGACCGCATAAAACCGGCCTACACATTACGCACCAGTGACATACTTTATACACCTGTCACGTTAACACCTAACACACACACTTCACCCACACATACTCACATGACACACACGGATGACCGGAGCCTACCTAATACTGAAGAGCAAGTCATCAGAACTCGGTCAGGGCGTAAGGTAAAATTTCCGGACTATTATCGCCCGTAGCCCGGTCTCTGGAGGGGGGTGATGTAGTGTAACTACGTATTAGTATTTATTTTATATATTTAATCTGATAATAAACTAAATATAAGATTGTAAAATAGAAATAAATAATATGTATAGTATAATATAATATGATAAGCATTACAATAGTATTATAATAGTGTAACATAAAAGAACGTACACCGGACAGACCAACTGCTTTTGTTAGTAGACGATTTTGTGACACGCGTGGCGGTAGTCGCAAAATCACATCTACCGGCTCCTACGCCGCGAACGCGGGTCGGTCCGGTCGGGAGTCCGCAGCCATAAGAGACGCGAGACGCATGTCACTCTGTGCACCGCCCACTTACCTACTTTTATACGTAATCCATTTTCTGTACTTCCTATTTCTAAAACTGTTTTCCATCGCTTCTAATTTCTCCTTCTGTGCTTGTTCAGACTTTCATTGTGTGTACTGTATTCTGTATCGGTATAGGTACCTATTCAGTTTGAATAAAAACTAAAAGTGAGTGAACATTTTGTGGCTTCATTTTTACCATCTAATCCACCACCAGCACCATCACATCACTTTACGCCTATAAAGACTAGCGCCACGGGTGCAACGGCATTCATTCGCCGAACCGACGCGCACCTACACACACGTCCCTCCGTACAACTTGCAATCGATATGGCTCCTCCAAAGTCTGGAATAAAGAAGCTGAGCAAGGACGAGCTATCGCTTCAGATAGACAAGCTGCTACAGAGAATTAAGAAGAAAAGCAAAGAGGAGCACGAGCGTTCAGAAAGAGGAGTCGACGATATTAACCGGCTCCTAGGCGATATGACTGTTCAGTCAAATTGCGATAGCGCTTGCCGTAATAGCAGGTCGCCTGCTGCAAGGCCTATGGACCATTAAATCGAAATGAATTAATGGTCAGGCGGCATAGAAAGGCCCTTTTCGGGGCCACATAAAATTCAGAAAGTTTCTTTGAATTGCGATAATACCAAATACGATCTTTATCTATATTATTTTGCTTGGCTTTTATTTAAATTTAATTAACATTGACTTTGACATTTTTTCATTATATTATCCTTAATAACATGTTAACCTTTACCATTTTACCATTGCGCAATTATATTATTTTACTATTTGAAAAAGAGTTGAGCTATTTCGCTGAGCTGCCTTGAGGGGACAGGGAAGCCGAGCCGAACCAAGCCAAGCTACGTTGAGCTGAGCCAAGCTGATCCTAGTTGAGCTAATAGAAATGCTAAGCTGTACAGTTTAAATGCTGTGCTGAATTAATTAATTGCTGGGCTGAGCTGTTTCATTAAATCGAAGTACTGTGTTAATTTACTTGAAAGTTCATGTGGGTAGATATAATGTTTGATTAATTTCGTTAAAATAGCAGGTATCGTGTTGCGGTGACGTGGGGAGCTTGATTTGAGCGTAGAGAGATCGATATTGTAAGCAGAAGGGAGAATTAACACAACGTGAACTTGGAAAATCGATTTATTATTTTATCACAACTTTATCAGCACAAGAATACCGATCGAACTCTGTACGCTAAACCCAATCTAGCTCCACCACGTCACTGCAACACGATACACGCCATTTTAACGAAATAATCAACCAGAATATTTACCCACATGACCCCTCAAATAAAATAACACAATACTTCCGTATCTAATATTCCAATTAAACTAATAATTTGCATGTAATTCCCATGTGAAAAAATGATTATCGATTTTATGGCACAGCTCAGCTCAGCAATTTATTCAGCACAGCATTTAAACAGTACAGGTCAGCATTTCTATCAGCTCAGCTCGGATCAGCTTGGCTCAGCCCAACGTAGCTCGGCTTGGCCAAGCACGACTTCCCCTCAATGCAGCTCAGCGAAACAGCTCAACTCTCTTTCTCTTACATGATTATAAAAATAAGAACAGTTTTGTTAAGAGGACAAAAATACTATTATAGTTTTCTAACACCGATTTTGAGCTAGCTGTACTATTTAGACAAGTGGAATATTTTCGCTTTTTCTCTGTAACATACAAATTTACAAACATACACACTCACACTCCCCATGTATCAGTAATACATAAACAATTTACGAACATTTTGCGTAATTTACAGTAGGGCTGAATTATACTACCTTTCGATATTTTTATAGTAGTAGTAAGTAGGTAGGTAGGTATGACAATATTGATGAATGTGGAAGAAGTGAGAGAGGTTGTCGGAAGCGCAGCGGAGCATCGGTTAGTGCTTACAACGTATGTACTTAACTCGAAAAAAGTCTGCGGCACTGGGGATCGACCTCAGTACCTTATAGCTTACGAGCCTTTTCCGCTAGCCACGACGCCACCGACATTCCTTACATATAGTGAATGGCCAAGTTTCTATCTTGTAGGTATTACCTTACTCGGATAGGAGAAATGCTTGGGTTACGTATAGACCGACCAGACGCGCCCCCCAGGAAAAGCAAATGCATTCGCAGTTAGCAATATATTTCTAGATGTTAGGAAGAACAATGCGAACGGACAGTTTCTTTTTTATGTATTACGATAGGCAAACAGGCAAGCGGGCCACCTGATGGAAAGTGGTCACCACTGCCTATAGACATAAGCAACACCGAGACTATCGCCAATGCGTTGCCCACCTCTATAACACGTTACTCTGGCAGTAAAACGGCAAATATCCCTCCACTGCCAAAGCCACGGTTCCCCAAATTCCCACCCCATGGAGCTCTGGAAACCTTACTCACCGGCAGAAACACAATTCTATTTAAAAGAGTATTGTTTAGCTGCGGTATTCTGTAAGGTGGAGGTACTTTCCCAGTCGGGCGGCTCCGGTACCTCTCTTTAAAGAGCTACCTGAAATGCTAAATTATGTAGATCTGGCGAGACCGCCACCCATTATAAAATGCAAAAGTTGTGACAACGATATAAAATTTGGTTATAAAGAAGCTTTGAAGCTTTTAAATTTATTCCGTTACAACTCACTAGTTGTATGGCGGTTTCGCCAATATTTATCGGCGTACCATACCAGCGAGCAGCGCGGCGGCCATCGATGACAATACCGCTGTCCACTAGCATGGTGTATGAGGCCTAGGTTTCATTGTTTTGAAGTTTTTCGGCTAAAGTAATATATTATAAATAATCTATTTATAATACATGAAATTAATTTTTGTAAATATAATATTAGTTTAAATTTTGTAAATTATTTTTATACTACTTATCTTATACATTTCGAACTACCTCTTATATGTTATTTAAAAAATTATAACCTTAACCCGATTCATTGTCTCTTTTTATTCTATAGCGATGGTATTCAAGATAACACGTAAAGTAGATTTAAAAAACATTTATTAAAATTGGGTATACTACTCCGTAATTTATGATGGATGTAGCCTCCAACGTGGAGGCATGTGAGTCCGCTCTCAAGGCCTCTTTGACGGAGGAGTCCCTGCGCGAACAGTCGGTGTTGAATTTATTTTTATATTTATTTGTATTTAGGTACCTAACTAGAAAGATTTTGATAGTTTGTCAAGACTGCAATTTTGGAACCTTATAGTAAGTGGCACAAGGAAAGAAACATAAAATATACAAATTCTTACCCAAATACAGAAAATTAAAGCCCTATCTACCTAATTTGACGACCTGATGGTTCAGTTGGTTAACATGGCGTCTGCCACGTACTGGTCCCGGGTTCGTTTCCCGGCCGAGCAGAAATTAAAATGATGAATTTTAATTTTTGTTACGGGTCTGTATGTTTTATGTATTGAAAGTATGTATTTAAAAGTATATAGGTAGTTTATCTGTAATCTAGCACAACTAACACAAACTTTACTTACTTTGGGGCTAGATGGCGCTGTGTGAATTGTCGCTTTGAGCTTCCTGTTTGATATCTTTATCTCTTTCAGTTTTATTTTCTCGTTGAGCCGGAGGGCTTGGCGAACTTGGAACATCAGGGTGTCGTACTGGCTCTCGTCTATTTTATCGTCGGTGTATAGCTCGCTGGTCCAAAACATTATAATGGATATAATTATAGTCTTCATATTGTGCTCGGTGTCGAATTTGTCCTCGGTTCTATCGTCTCTTGGCAGACCCTCATATTGTCAGAAATCGGTGGGGACAGGCGATCATCTTCGTCATCCTCCATCTTGGGAGGGACTTTCTTGCTCTTGGTGGCTCTCCCAATGGCTTGATGGCCGCTTTTCTGAGTCTCACTCGCATCTATTATGTCTGGAGTGCCATTCTAGTTGCTGCGAATAACGCAGTGTGTGTTTCGGCGGGAATTGGGCATCGCAACCGCTGCATTGCATAGAGTTGCGCTATTAAGGCTGTCTGTTTCCTGTTCGAGTAAAGATGTCATCAATGTCATATGTTATACAGCTGAAAGAAAAAAGATTTGTGTTCGACAGTGGTATCATAAAAGCAAGAAAAAGTCCTTAGTTGCCATTCTCTTCCTCCTTCAATAAAGCTTTCGAACGATACCATAAAAATATGTAGTTTTTATAAATAAATAAATAAATAATCGTGGACATATTCACACAGCGCCATCTAGCCCCAAACTAAGCAAAGCTTGTGCTATGGGTCCTAGCTAACTGGTATACTACATATATACTGTTTTTTTTTAAATACATACTTATCATACATAGAACACCCAGACCCGTAACAGAAATTAAAATTCATCATTTAAATTTCTGCCCGGCCGGGAATCGAACCCGGGACCTCTTGCGTGGCTGACTGGCATGTTGACCACTGAACCACTCACGTCAGGTTTTATGTGAAAAGGGTCCACAAACCTCTCTCCTCCGCTTCTTCCAGCTCCTTATACTGCTTCCAATCGGACACACCATACTACCAGCGCCTAAAATGCGCCTGTTTTTTTGAGTCCCGATCGCGTTTATTCTGTCTGAACTGCCAGTCTATATGCTACGAATGACGCCCGGTGTGTTTCGGCGGGAATCGGGTATCGCAACCGCTGCATTGCATACCGGCATAGAGTTGCGCTACCAACGCTGGCTGTTTTCGGTTCGGGAGAAGAAGGGATGAGTAGGGGTGTCATAAGAGTCATATGTTATACAGCAGAATAGAACAAGGCTTGTGTTTACCAGTGGTTTCACAAAAGCAAGATAGAGTCCTTAGCCGTCATTCTCCTTCTCCTTCAAGGAAACTTTCGAAGGATACCATACAAACAATACCATTTAAATAAAAACAATAAAATCTTATACTATAAGCGTCTCCCAATTTAGCAAATCTGCTCTGTGCACTACGGTTTCGTCTTCGACCGGTTTCTAAACTTCTTGCTTTACAAGACCATTGGCAACTATTTTGGCAAATAAATCTGCCACATTGATATTGCCAAGGTTTGGAAAATCAATGTGGCAATGTCAACCATTATTTTATTATGTGTACATTAATTGAATACTAATCGATGCTGGAAAACATCGTGATAAAACCCATATATTTAGGCGACTGTATGTGTGACCATGAGCCAATTTGATCAGGTTCCCCTGGTAGGGTCACGGAGGTAAGATAGCAGTCGTTCTACTGTCATTACCTGATCTGCCAAATTAAGTCATCTCATCATTGAGGAGCAGGCACTGAAAATGTCTATTGTTCAATATGTTTCGCCTTTAACGTGTTAGATTCATTTCTGGGCAATATTGTTGATTGTAAGCTACATGCTTTATTGAAATAATCATACCTTAAATTATTTTCTGGATATTATCCACAGGCATTGGTTGTTGTTGTTGTGCCCCCTTACAAGATATATTACGAAATACTACTTGACAAGACAAAGACCTTAAATATTGTGCCCTCTCTTAAATAAAATATCAGGGTAGGATGAGGACGTCTCTGGTTGACTCATATAGTAAGCTACGGAGTGAAGCATGGGCTGCGAGTAGCGAAGGTTATGCTCGAGTCAGTTATCAGGCTTTAGAGCAGCTTACCCCTCCTCCAATGAGGGGGCCCTGTTTATTTCCCTCAGACCAAATAAATGAATCTGATTTCAAATTCTAGCTATGAAACTTTTGGCAAATTAATCTGTAATCTAATTAACTCTTGTAATTCTTTACCAATATAATTCCATACCTGTTTATACTTCTCCACTCTAAAAGCATCGGGGTTACTAACACCATAACGTAGAGTTCCATAGACGGTCACAAATGGCCTTAACCCGGCTTCTGTTAGGTTGGGTCATAATGACCCGAGACATTTTTAAACGCCCATATTTTTAAAGTGATCATGTGAAGTTATCGGGCTTATCAGTAGCTGCCGTTGTTACCCCGCCCCTTTAGTTTCTAAAACCGGTTTAGTCGGTGTGCACCTGCGCAGGTAGTTACAAGCGGTCAAACATCAAACAGGTAAATATGACCCAACCTTACATTCCATGTTACCTTTTTATACCAATTACGTTTAAACATTTATTTGATTTGAATATATATTTTAAATGTTATTTTGGATATTTTAGTTTAACTTGCATAATAGACCGAGAAGAACGTGACAGACAGCTAATTTTAGCGCTAATACTGATTTTCCACCATACAGACCGGGTGAATTAGTATCAAAACATCGCAAGTAGGTTTTTCAGTCTGACGGTTTAGTAGCGGTAGTGATAGAGCTTAGGTTTCAGTGTGGATGAGTGTGTGTGTGAAAAGTATGAGAGTTTGTTTGCTCTATGAAAGGGTGGACGTTACACCATCAACCTCAATCGACGGGCTACGTCTTTCCATCTGATTGGTTTTACAGTAATGCCCAGCAAATAATATGTTTGCTGTTTTTAGAAGTCGTCTTTGTTATTAATTACTTTTCAACAAACAGTTACGATTAAAAGACAAAACATATTATTTGGAAACGACCGCATGAAGAAGGTCCTAAGAATCATTTCAGTGCATGTGTGTTTTGGATTGTTTTAAACAATAAGCTTACTTAAGAAAAAAAAGAACTCATTATTTAATAAATAAAATTATGAGTGGCAACAAATTCAGTAAGTATACAATTGTATCGCGAGTACCTATAACATTTGGCGTATTTTGTGTATGGATGTACAGGCGTTTTTGCATAGGTTTATTGGCAGGCGCGAGTGTGGTATTGATGTGGTGCATAGAAACGGGAAAATAATAAATGAAAACAAAATAGCTCTGAACGATATTTTTTGATACGCTTTGAATGACCATCATAATTAGGTATCTACATCAATAATCTGAATCATACATAATGAAGAAAATTGCAATATTTAAAACGTCCATTATATTAGTATTTTAATTGTCATACAGAATAAATGAATTAACTTAATAAAAAATGAATAATTTACGTGGCTAACGAAATTCCTACATGTCTTGTGTAACTGGGATTGAAGCACATCAGCACAAGTTGAACTTCCAGCAATCGATTTTCGCCATTGTCCTGAAAAAGACCAAATTACTCTTTAAAAATATAAAGAAAATGAATATAAAAAAGTCGTACCGAATATTGTCATAAAGGTAGTTAAATAGTGAGTGGGGACTTACCGTCATTCGGATCGGCGCAACTGAATGAGAGGTGTGAGGCTCGGCCGCAGCCAGGCTGCCGTGGAGAGGGAGGAGTTCAACCAAGGTAACAGTGGAACTCCTCCCGATCGATGTCGCCCAATGTCGATATCATTGTCGACACCAAATCCTCGTTAGTAGAGAGATTTTCTGCTGAAATAAATAATTACCTATTAAATTTATGTTACAGACGCAACAACTTAGAAAATACTAATTATTAGAAACTGTGGCGATTTCGTTGCTACTCATGTGTAGGTACCTACCCAATAATTATTTTTAAAATATATTAAATTGAATAGCACATTATTTACCTTGCAGTGTAGGGACCAGAAGATCGACATCTTTGGGCGACATCTTCTCGGAGAGCCCCTCGTTCGGTGGATTGAGCTGACTCGGAAGATTCAGCTGTTGCGCACATATTTTCTGAAAAACATATAAAGGCAATTAGCTGCGATCCTCAATTGATAAATGAAGACTGAAAAGAAAATGAAAAAGTCTAATGAAAATACTTACAGCCAATCTATCCTTTCTACGACGTTCTCGCATATACATCCTCTTCCGATAATCTTGTTCTTTCTGAAATGAATTAATAATATTAATACCATTGCTAAAAGTACCAAAATGTTTTTAAAAAGGACCATTAGCCCTGATTTGGGCCAGATGTTGTCAAAGTTATTTTCATTTAAAAAGGAACAGATTTAAAAATAAAACAAAAGCAAATGTTACTACAGGCTATGAGACTATTGCACAGTCATTGAGACAGTCAAATATTATATTTTATTACCTACCTTACACAGCGGTGGATGCTTTCCGGGAGGCCTGCCGGGAATGGGATTTCTCGGGTCGAAAGCAGGTCTCTCTCCGTTTCGCTGCAGAGCGACCCCTTCCAACAGCAGGTTTTCGGATTCCGCGACTATTTCGTAGAATATAGCCTGTATAGCCTGGAATTCGATTTCGATGCTCTCTTTATTCTGCAAATAAAAATTATTAATTTAACACTGGTTTCTAAACAAATGGATTCACAAACTAATTGAATTTTTGTACAGCAAACTTCAGCTACCACTCTCTACTATCATATAATAAGGCAGCGATATGTATTTACAACAGAATTGATGTTTAAAACCACTTGAATACATTGTTTTGACAATAAACATAAATATTATTTACCTATCAAAGTACAAAATAACTTACCACTTTATTCTCGTTAATTTTACACAGTTCTCGGCTGAAGGCCATTGCGAATGAACTTTTAAACATTTTCACTAAGTAAATTTTAAACGCTGTTTAAACGTGTGATCCACTCGGGTTGCGGGGCACGAATAACTCCACTGGTTTGACACCGGCTGTTTTATCCCGAGGGCAGTGCGCGGGGCGTGGCTTAGGGCGCGCTTGGCTTTGTTATCTTATCAGCAATTGTCCGCAACGATTAGACACTAAACGAAGAAGTAAAGTTGCAAATCCATCAAAATAAAATAATACTTGGATCGATGGATTTTTTGTAAACCCGTATAAAATAATTTATAAATTAAAAAAAAACATAGGAACATGTATTTTTAGAATAAAACAACGTTTTTGGTATTTGTTTGACATCACTCTAGTTTCTCTCAATTTAAAAAAATTGAGAGTATCAAAAAGTTTTATAATGTTTTAACTAGTAATCGTCTCTTTCAAGGAGTACAAAATTTACAAATAAATGAGATGCATCAGTTTGTTAAATAAGTATTTGAAAGTTCTTTTCTGAGATAGTTTTGTTAAAATTATGTAATAATACGCCCGCTAGAATTAATTATTTTCTTGAGATTACACAAAGAATTGAATTAGCAACTGCAGTACTGTTAACGCCTTTAGATAAGGTTAAAGATAGATAACATTAGGTTTAACATAGATAGAACCTGTGAGAAATGGCCCAAATACCTACAGAGTAAAAGTTTTAATTATATGAAGGTACTTCACTTATATGACCTTTTGTCTATCAATATTGGTGATGCGGCCTCTCAATAAAATGTGGTAACATTTAATATTGATCATAAAATTACCCACATACTTACTTTATTTAAGTAAAATGCGGCTGTTTCATTATTAAACAGCTACTACATTAATATCCTAAAATTACATATTCCTAAAAATACAATTAAAAAGAAGGATTTACCTGTATCGCATATACCTAGAGGCTTTCTTTTAAACTTATATAGGTCTTTTAAACTACCCCTAAGCAATCTTTTGTTTTGATTTTTACCTGCGCGCGGTTACTGTTGCGCTTCAGCTATCGCTGATGTAAACTGATAACCGTTTGTACCTAATGACTAGTCCTAGAGCCCTAGGTCGTTATGTTGTTAGCTTCATTCGCATATTCCTTCATATTATACATTTTACTGTGCTGGCATTTGATAGCTATTTCAAATTGTAATAAATTAATACTTTGAAACATTTATCAGTGAATGATTGGTTGGAAAGGTATTTTATTAATTTAATACCTTTTAATTTTCCTTACATAGGATCTACTTGTACCTACGCATACCTACGTTTTGTGTGGTCGTGGCAATCTTATACAAATTTAGTCAGGGCTGATGCAGGTACGACTGGTATGATGATAATGATGATGGTAACTATCCCCTGTAGTCTGCCTAAAGTTATCATTCAATATTATTCAAATGTGCTTTGAGTTTTCATCCACAGAATTGGACATACCCCTCCCTGTTACAGTACACAAGTTATAAATTAATCGGACGGAATAGTAGTGCTGTAGTGGATACTTAACGGCCGGGGCCTAGTGTAAGCAATATTTTGCAAGAAACGTCCTTTTTCATAATTGGGCATCAAAAAAGGTAAAAGGGAACAGACAAATCAAATGTCTTTGAATATTCAAAGAGAAGCAAAAATACACATTTTCTATCAGATATCGAAATTCGATCAGTGGTCTGCTAGCAATAATGAATAAACCAAATTTACATACAATAAAATACAGTTTATTAACACACATGAAATAGAAATTTCTATGCACCAATAAGCGTAACACATAGACAGGTCATTGCCTAGTTATACATATACATTGTTATACCAAAAATATATTGGTACAACATTTAGTAATTAAAGTAACAGGGTTCGTGTTATTATTGAGCGTATAGGCAAATCCGCTTTTAATTCCGGTGTTCTTGCGGTGTCATTCCACTTATGAGTATTAGGGCAACTAATGGGTTTGCTTAATGCATCGACCTCCTTTTCTGTCACTGTAACCAAAGAGCTCTGTTAATAAGGCATTATGTAAGTATCTATTCCCTTTAATCCTAGATCGATTCTGGTGTCCTACGAAATAATAAATGCGGAGAAACTGTTTTTGTTTAGTGTGGTAGAGCATTGATAAAATAGTAGCGAGTTAATGAACCTAGTCGTGAATGACGTTACGATTTATTAAAAGATCACGCTATTGCTAAGCAAACAGCCATTACAGGACATATTATAAAATATTAACATTAAAAAGAGAGAGAGAGAGAGAGAAGTGGTGTGAGATTTTTCGGTCGGTAAGAAAAACACTCATGATGTGGTTTGCCATCCTTGTGGATCATGAAGATCTGAGAAATTTCATATTTTAAATTAATTTTATCTTTCTATTACTATTACACATTTAATTAATCACTCTCTTATTCCCTTAAGAGTGGGGCAAAGCGTTCGTCATCCCGCTCCCTAAAGTATTTTCACCTGATTGCTTAAATCATATTAGACCCATTTCAATTCTTCTTCTCAAAAATTACTTTTTTTTCACCATCACCTCTGTGTAGTTGAGAAACCTACTTCGATCTGCTATTCTTGTTTGTGCTCTGTTTTCTATTTCTTCTATTGTCTTTGTCTGTAAAGTAATATCAGTATTTGTTTGTGAATATTTGCCAATTTGCTCAAATTTTTGTTAACTATTTGTTAATACGCTACTTAGTTTAGTTAGTGTTCATGTGTGTTTCTATGTTTTTGTTTCGACCTGAATTTGACATACCATACTAGTTTTAAGTCCGCCGTTGTACGTAACAGTGCATTAGGTTTGACTAAATAAATAAAAAATGTAATTATATAAACAAACAACACAAGAACAACCTTAATTAATTAACGAAGTAACATAAACACTTTCACTACACATATTATCGGGTTTGTAACCACGGTTAGTATTGTTTTTACTCGTGACCATGACGCATGCAACTGCGTCGAAATATCGAGGTAAAAACAATACTAACCGTGGTAACAAATATGTGTAGTGAAAGTGTAGTGAATAACCACGAAAGTCTTAAAACCTATAGAAGGAACATAAACACTGACAAAATTAGACCGAAATAATGAGCAAAAATTTTACGAGAGAAAGAGAAGGCGATATGTAAGGGAGACAGCGCTATTTCTATCACGGCGTGGTGAGGCGCCTATAAAGACTAGCGCCACGGGTGCAACGGCATTCATTCGCCGAACCGACGCGCACCTACACACACGTCCCTCCGTACAACTTGCAATCGATATGGCTCCTCCAAAGTCTGGAATAAAGAAGCTGAGCAAGGACGAGCTATCGCTTCAGATAGACAAGCTGCTACAGAGAATTAAGAAGAAAAGCAAAGAGGAGCACGAGCGTTCAGAAAGAGGAGTCGACGATATTAACCGGCTCCTAGGCGATATGACTGTTCAGTCAAATTGCGATAGCGCTTGCCGTAACAGCAGGTCGCCTGCTGCAAGGCCTATGGACCATTAAATCGAAATGAATTAATGGTCAGGCGGCATAGAAAGGCCCTTTTCAGGGCCACATAAAATTCAGAAAGTTTCTTTGAATTGCGATAATACCAAATACGATCTTTATCTATATTATTTTGCTTGGCTTTTATTTAAATTTAATTAACATTGACTTTGACATTTTTTCATTATATTATCCTTAATAACATGTTAACCTTTACCATTTTACCATTGCGCAATTATATTATTTTACTATTTGAAAAAGAGTTGAGCTATTTCGCTGAGCTGCCTTGAGGGGACAGGGAAGCCGAGCCGAACCAAGCCAAGCTACGTTGAGCTGAGCCAAGCTGATCCTAGTTGAGCTAATAGAAATGCTAAGCTGTACAGTTTAAATGCTGTGCTGAATTAATTAATTGCTGGGCTGAGCTGTTTCATAAAATCGAAGTACTGTGTTAATTTACTTGAAAGTTCATGTGGGTAGATATAATGTTTGATTAATTTCGTTAAAATAGCAGGTATCGTGTTGCGGTGACGTGGGGAGCTTGATTTGAGCGTAGAGAGATCGATATTGTAAACAGAAGGGAGAATTAACACAACGTGAACTTGGAAAATCGATTTATTATTTTATCACAACTTTATCAGCACAAGAATACCGATCGAACTCTGTACGCTAAACCCAATCTAGCTCCACCACGTCACTGCAACACGATACACGCCATTTTAACGAAATAATCAACCAGAATATTTACCCACATGACCCCTCAAATAAAATAACACAATACTTCCGTATCTAATATTCCAATTAAACTAATAATTTGCATGTAATTCCCATGTGAAAAAATGATTATCGATTTTATGGCACAGCTCAGCTCAGCAATTTATTCAGCACAGCATTTAAACAGTACAGGTCAGCATTTCTATCAGCTCAGCTCGGATCAGCTTGGCTCAGCCCAACGTAGCTCGGCTTGGCCAAGCACGACTTACCCTCAATGCAGCTCAGCGAAACAGCTCAACTCTCTTTCTCTTACATGATTATAAAAATAAGAACAGTTTTGTTAAGAGGACAAAAATACTATTATAGTTTTCTAACACCGATTTTGAGCTAGCTGTACGATTTAGACAAGTGGAATATTTTCGCTTTTTCTCTGTAACATACAAATTTACAAACATACACACTCACACTCCCCATGTATCAGTAATACATAAACAATTTACGAACATTTTGCGTAATTTACAGTAGGGCTGAATTATACTACCTTTCGATATTTTTATAGTAGTAGTAAGTAGGTAGGTAGGTATGACAATATTGATGAATGTGGAAGAAGTGAGAGAGGTTGTCGGAAGCGCAGCGGAGCATCGGTTAGTGCTTACAACGTATGTACTTAACTCGAAAAAAGTCTGCGGCACTGGGGATCGACCTCAGTACCTTATAGCTTACGAGCCTTTTCCGCTAGCCACGACGCCACCGACATTCCTTACATATAGTGAATGGCCAAGTTTCTATCTTGTAGGTATTACCTTACTCGGATAGGAGAAATGCTTGGGTTACGTATAGACCGACCAGACGCGCCCCCCAGGAAAAGCAAATGCATTCGCAGTTAGCAATATATTTCTAGATGTTAGGAAGAACAATGCGAACGGACAGTTTCTTTTTTATGTATTACGATAGGCAAACAGGCAAGCGGGCCACCTGATGGAAAGTGGTCACCACTGCCTATAGACATAAGCAACACCGAGACTATCGCCAATGCGTTGCCCACCTCTATAACACGTTACTCTGGCAGTAAAACGGCAAATATCCCTCCACTGCCAAAGCCACGGTTCCCCAAATTCCCACCCCATGGAGCTCTGGAAACCTTACTCACCGGCAGAAACACAATTCTATTTAAAAGAGTATTGTTTAGCTGCGGTATTCTGTAAGGTGGAGGTACTTTCCCAGTCGGGCGGCTCCGGTACCTCTCTTTAAAGAGCTACCTGAAATGCTAAATTATGTAGATCTGGCGAGACCGCCACCCATTATAAAATGCAAAAGTTGTGACAACGATATAAAATTTGGTTATAAAGAAGCTTTGAAGCTTTTAAATTTATTCCGTTACAACTCACTAGTTGTATGGCGGTTTCGCCAATATTTATCGGCGTACCATACCAGCGAGCAGCGCGGCGGCCATCGATGACAATACCGCTGTCCACTAGCATGGTGTATGAGGCCTAGGTTTCATTGTTTTGAAGTTTTTCGGCTAAAGTAATATATTATAAATAATCTATTTATAATACATGAAATTAATTTTTGTAAATATAATATTAGTTTAAATTTTGTAAATTATTTTTATACTACTTATCTTATACATTTCGAACTACCTCTTATATGTTATTTAAAAAATTATAACCTTAACCCGATTCATTGTCTCTTTTTATTCTATAGCGATGGTATTCAAGATAACACGTAAAGTAGATTTAAAAAACATTTATTAAAATTGGGTATACTACTCCGTAATTTATGATGGATGTAGCCTCCAACGTGGAGGCATGTGAGTCCGCTCTCAAGGCCTCTTTGACGGAGGAGTCCCTGCGCGAACAGTCGGTGTTGAATTTATTTTTATATTTATTTGTATTTAGGTACCTAACTAGAAAGATTTTGATAGTTTGTCAAGACTGGAATTTTGGAACCTTATAGTAAGTGGCACAAGGAAAGAAACATAAAATATACAAATTCTTACCCAAATACAGAAAATTAAAGCCCTATCTACCTAATTTGACGACCTGATGGTTCAGTTGGTTAACATGGCGTCTGCCACGTACTGGTCCCGGGTTCGTTTCCCGGCCGAGCAGAAATTAAAATGATGAATTTTAATTTTTGTTACGGGTCTGTATGTTTTATGTATTGAAAGTATGTATTTAAAAGTATATAGGTAGTTTATCTGTAATCTAGCACAACTAACACAAACTTTACTTACTTTGGGGCTAGATGGCGCTGTGTGAATTGTCGCTTTGAGCTTCCTGTTTGATATCTTTATCTCTTTCAGTTTTATTTTCTCGTTGAGCCGGAGGGCTTGGCGAACTTGGAACATCAGGGTGTCGTACTGGCTCTCGTCTATTTTATCGTCGGTGTATAGCTCGCTGGTCCAAAACATTATAATGGATATAATTATAGTCTTCATATTGTGCTCGGTGTCGAATTTGTCCTCGGTTCTATCGTCTCTTGGCAGACCCTCATATTGTCAGAAATCGGTGGGGACAGGCGATCATCTTCGTCATCCTCCATCTTGGGAGGGACTTTCTTGCTCTTGGTGGCTCTCCCAATGGCTTGATGGCCGCTTTTCTGAGTCTCACTCGCATCTATTATGTCTGGAGTGCCATTCTAGTTGCTGCGAATAACGCAGTGTGTGTTTCGGCGGGAATTGGGCATCGCAACCGCTGCATTGCATAGAGTTGCGCTATTAAGGCTGTCTGTTTCCTGTTCGAGTAAAGATGTCATAAATGTCATATGTTATACAGCTGAAAGAAAAAAGATTTGTGTTCGACAGTGGTATTATAAAAGCAAGAAAAAGTCCTTAGTTGCCATTCTCTTCCTCCTTCAATAAAGCTTTCGAACTGTTATCCGGGATTATCCGGGAGTCTTTTTAAAAAGAAAAGATATTTGAACACTGTGAAATTTATTTAAAAAAGTAGTTTACATGGAATTATTTAATTCAATTATATATTGAATTAATAAAAAGGGGCAAGTGCTCTTTGTGAAGATCTGCGATAGACTGACGCTTTCGCGGAGTCGTCGAAGCTCCATGCATAATCTGCTGACAATGCATAGGAATGCAGGGTCTGCACTACTCTTAACATTTCTAGGATATAACAGCTCCCCCTTTTTAAGAGGAAACTTACTGAAGGTGAGTTTCCGTAGATTAGCCGATGCGTAGTCGAGGTTGATCTGTTGTATCAGAATTCATTTCAATTTCATTAATATCAGTAGATCTTTTAGATCTGGAAAATATCGTTGAGTGCTTGCCCTTTTTATATACGTATACAAATATTACAATAAAAATTATAACTATGGATAAAACGCTTAAAATAGGGAAACTAATATGATTGACAATGCTAGGGGCTTCAATAGGTTCTAGATTTCTGGATATTTGATCGGTAGTTACTTTAAAATCTTTTAAGTTATCTAAATTTACACTTTTAATTTTGGAAATTTTAATGTTTACACTAATTTTGTTAAAACTGTGAAAATTACAACAAGTGTCATTTATTATATTAAAATCTGATGTTACAATTGGTATGTTTAGTTTTGGATATACTTTAGTGACTAATTTAATATTTTTATGGAAAGCTACACATTTAGACGGAATATGGAGGACACCTGTGCCTGATATTACAATTTCTGATACATTATGATTACATTCGATAGACAGTTTTGTGGGTTTTGACTGAACAAAAACCCATTTGTTGTTCATTAACCTATGCCAGATGTCTACTTCACCAACAATAAACTTATAGGGACAAATTTCAGGAAGCGAGGTCAAAGCTTTTGTAATAATTTCGGTTTCACAGGAGGGATTACTGAGTACAGTGTAAACGTCGGTTGTTTCACAAAGGTAAGTCTTAGTAGGTATAATTTTACAAACATTAAGATCTTTAAGATAAGCATATGACAATTTATCATTAGAAAGAGCTAAGAATTCTTCAGAAGGGACAATCATGACGAAGGAGTTTAATTTACCATTATTGTACTACGAGACTATGAGAACTACAGATGGCACCGTTCGGTTCGGACGTGTCTAATATTTAATTAAGTAATCGCTTGCGGAATCGTGACCTCGTTTTTATTGATCGTACTCAGTAATAAAGTGCCAAACTAAATTATTTGTGACAATTTGTGAATATTATAATGCAGTTTTTCTTTTATTCAAAATAACATTTCGTGCTATTTATTAAAACAAAATGGAACGTTTAATGGGGCGCAGCCCTCCTCGTCTCCGTCCTGTGCCCTGCACTCCACAACGTGCCGTGGAGGAAATGTGTGAAATTGTGTCGACGCCTGAGATACAACACTGGATGCAGTCGATTGAACAGTACCTGAACGAAGTTTGCGCTATATCAGCTGAAGGGAAGCTAAATACTGACCAGAAGCTGAGAATAAACAACTTGTGCAGGAAGATTGGTAGTGGGACTTCGCAAATGGCTGTACAGTACCAAGCTCTTAAGAAAAATGCAGCTCAAGTGCATCTTAGACTTGAAACTTTACAAGATAAACTCGACCTATCACAGCAACTTCAAGAGCTAAAGCACAGCATTGGGGAGTTCTCACAGCCTACAGGTAGGGCATCCTTCGCTGATATGGTTAAAAAAAGGGAAAATGACTTTATCAAGCCCACTAACGTGAGCGCTATTGCCATTTATCCAGACAACAAACAGCAGTCCAGCGCAGAAACCAAATCACTTGTCCAAAAACTCATACGTCCGGAAGAAATGAAACTACACGTGAGAGGTTTACGTAAGACGAAGAATGGCGGGGTCATAATCAGCACTGACAACAAAAGCGACGTTGAGAAGCTAAAACAGTCTATCCAGCTGACATCCTCTGGTCTCACTGTAGATGAACCCAACAAACGCAAGCCGAGAATTGTAGTTATCGGAGTACCCGTGGCGATGCAAGAGCCCGAAGTCATCAAATGCATCTTTCATCAAAACCTGGCTGAAAAGATTGATATGACACTTGAGACCTTTTTAACATCCGTTAAGTTAAGCCATAAGTCGGGAAAAAAGGATGCTGAGACCTGCAATTACATAATAGAAGTACCTGCTCTTATACGTAAGGCGCTTATAACTCAAGATAGAGTGTTCGTGAACTGGTCTTCCTGCCCTGTCAGAGACTTCACTCTTGTCACCAGGTGTTATAAGTGTCAGCAGTATGGGCACGCAGCTTAGACTTGTCGTCAGATAGACATCACGTGCGGCCATTGCGGTGATCTAGGTCACTCACAAAACGAGTGCACAAAGAAAGCGGAGCCTCCAAAATGCGCAACGTGCTCGCGCTTCAAAAAGCCGAGCAACCATAATACGGGTGCCACTGAGTGCCCCGCTAAGATAATGGCCGAGAAGAGATATATAAATACAATAGATTATGAGGGCGCCAAAAAATGATAAGCATTGATAGATATTAGTTTTAACGTTAATATGTTATTTTTAATTTACATTATGTTATAGGTAGATAGTTCCTATATTTGTTACTAGCCCCGCAATAACCGCGCGCTGTCCCACTAACCTCTAATCATAAGATACCTAAAGTGCAAACATGCACATAACGAAAATATTGTTTGCCAGTATAGAATCTTTTTGCTGACGCGAATATCTTTTATAATGAAAATATTACCTACTTTTAGTTTCTAAGTTAATTTATGATATAATACATGTGTACTTCGTCATATTTTGCTAGTGATTATTTTAATATGTATAGAAAACCATTCTTTGTTAATTTAAGATCTGTAATTTCATGCCTGAAACACAGGGTATCATATTATCCTAGCTCAGGCAAAAAAATATTTTAATTTTTACCTTTTACGTGTTTTTTAACTCTAAAATTGAAATGTATTCCACAAGATTTAATAAACTTTTTATTATTATTATTATTATTATTATTGTGTGGAGTTGGCAAAGGTATGTTCTTATAAATATTAAACTCTTGTAAACTAACCAAAGGTAACTTAACTATAAACATAAGTTTATTATTTATATAATAGCAGGTCAAGTCTGCCGTATTCATCAAAACATGGATATTGTTAATATCTAAATTGACAGGAAAATCCTTATACTTAGGTACTATTTTTAAATTATTAACAATGTCATTATACATCTGTCCTGGGGTGAGTATTGAAGGATGCAATATATTACCTTTAATCAATAAAATTGAATTTAATAAATCTTCAACTTTAAAGGATATGGTGAGTAGATTAGAGTGTAAAATATTAATAACGTTATTAAACTTAACTGTAAAACTAACAACATCTATGGTTTTCGATACATTCTTAATAGAAAAAGATAATTGATCAATGGCATTATACAGTTTTGCTTCGTTGGTATACAGTTCATGTATAGATTTATTTACATTGTATATAGCGGACTGTGACACCATAATTGTCTTCTTGATAGAGTCCGCTAGAATTACGTCGTTATTGTGAAGTAATTGAATCGCATTTTCGTAGTTATTGGCATCATCTTCGTCTAAAGTGCCAAAGATGTGCTTTAAGACAGTGCCTATTCCGCCAAACCACGCGGATCTTTTAGAAATACTGTTAGAAATTATATGAGAAATAGATTTAAAATTTCTTTTGGCATCGTTAAAAAGAACTTCTAATGGTTGTAATAAATTTTGACAAAGACTGTTATCTATTTCACTATCCTCACGACATTGATATCGGATGGTGTCAAACATTCCGTGAATATTTTCTAAATGATTTTCTATTGGGAATACATCAACTGGAATAACAATATGAAATTCATCATTTACAATTCTCAGAGTACCGACAGGGTCGAAGAGTATACCAGGACTCTTCGTGATGTGTTCGATATATTGACCATCGTCACGTGCCGAAGTGATATTAAAAAATGCAGCGATTCTGAAATATGACATTGATATAATCATATTGTTATCTAATTTATTCTTACGTGCTACTAGATTTTGACTTATCATCTATTTAGACATTAACTTCGGCTAATTTAACCTCATCATAGTGGTATTTTACGTGTCTCCTGTTCATTAGCAAGGTAAGTGTGTTATTGCCATTGATTTTAATCACCTTGTAGGGACCCTTCCATACTGGAGATAATGCTTTACGTAGGCGTAGGTGGTTCTTGACGTAAACCATGTCTCCTGTTTTATATTTAGCTGGACTCGACCGTCTGTCATAATAATTCTTTGATGTTAATTTTGACTTTAGGATATTTTCGATGGCTTTTTCTCTTGAAAATTGCAATCTTTGTTGTAAAACACGAACATAATCACTATATGTTGAATCTAGAGTAGTTTCATAAACCGACGAAGGAATAAAAGGTTTATGCCCAAACAATAATTCATAGGGAGTATAATTAGTTGTACTATGGATAGTAGTATTATATGTAAGCATGGCCGTGTAGACGTAACGGGGCCAATTACTTTGGCTTTCATTAACAAAGGACTTAAGGTATTCTTTCAGGGTCGAATGACTCCTTTCCAGAGCACCTTGTGTTTGTGGATGGTAGGGAGTTGACCAAAGTTGTTTTACTTTGAGAAAGTTGCAAGTTTGCTTGAATAGCTCAGCTGTAAAATTAGTGCCCTGATCTGTCAAGATAGTTTTTGGAATCCCAAATTGGGATATGAAATGGATTAGGCACTCGGCGGTCTCTTCTGCTGTCGCATTTGGCATTGGGTAACCGGCGGAGTATTTAGTAAGATCGTCCTGGATAGTTAAGATATATTTAAGTTTATTACCTCCGCCTTCAGGCAAAGGCCCTACAATATCTAATGCAATCCGTTGAAAAGGTTGTGTTGAAGTCGTAGTTATCTGCATTGGAGCTCGGTTAGCTTTTCTTAATGCCTTGTTCGTTTGGCATTGCTCACATTTACGTACATAGTTCTCTATGTCACTGCGCATATGGCGCCAATAGTACCTTTCTTGGATTCTACTAAGCATTCTGTTACTGCCTAAGTGTCCGGAAATAGGTATATCATGATTTTCCTTGAGCAATCTTGTAATTTCACTAGTACTAGGATATATTATGATATTTTTATATATATGTACAGTTATTCCTGTATTGTGGAATAAGTACATAATAATATTATATATTTTTATGAAATTGTGAGCGTCAAATTGATTTCGGAAATCGCTTATAGCAACTTCTATTAAGTTTTTGGATAATAATTCCGTTTTCAGGTTTTTGAGACTAATAAAGAGATTTTCATAGCTACTATTATCAAAATAGTGGACTTTTACAAAAAGAAGGAAATAATTAATGTTGTCTTTTTCGAATGATAAAAATGAGTGTAATGGTCTATCCTTGGAAAGTTCTTCTTTAGATATTAGACTATTGGCAATAATTTCTGGCACATAATGATTAGACTCATCAAGATCTACAGACGTAGGTATAATTATATTTTTTATATCAGTTTTCAATAGGTTTTCATTATGTTCTTCAATTTTGGCATTTGAATTAAATGTTTTACTATTCAGTGTTTTCAGGCATTTGGAGTATGTTTCATTTTCACTATCGCTTCGTGGGGGAGACAGGGGAATTGGATCAAAGTCATCAGGGATCTCGAAATCTTCAGGGATGTCGAACCCACTGGGTAGGTTAAGGAGTTCAGGTAAGTCTATTAAACAAGGGCTTTCAGGATTCATAGGCAGGACATCGGTATTATCAAAGGTAGGATCACCAACAGCGGTTTCATTAGGAGCTACTTCAACTCCGGGCAGGACAGGAACGGAATCTTTGTGATTAATTTCATCAGTAGGTGTTCCATCTTGGACAGGATTTACGGGGTATCTAGATAGAGCGTCAGCATTCGAGTTTGATTTACCTTTTTTATATTCAATCTCATAATCATACTCTTCGAGCTTTAGCCTCCATCGGATCAACTTTGATCCTGGATCTTTGTTGTTAAAAAGCTACTTAAGGGGCTTATGATCAGTCATTATTTTAAATCTGCGACCATAAAGGTACGGTCGGAATGATTTGGTACCAAAGATGATGGCCAAACATTCTTTTTCTGTTACGCTATAATTTTGTTCTGCTTTATTTAGCGTCCTGGATGCAAAAGCGATTGGGCGATCTTTACCTACTTCACCTTGTGATAGTATTGCAGAAATTGCATAGTTTGATGCGTCACAGGTGAGTATAAAAGGAACAGTAAAATCAGGATAACTTAAAATGGGTGAAGTTATTAAATTATTTTTCAACTGTTCAAATGCAAGTTGTTGTTGGTTGTTCCAGACAAATGGGGTATCCTTTTTTAATAGGGAAGTCAGTGGTTTAGCTATCTTTGAAAAATCCTGGATGAACCTGCGATAATATGAAACTAACCCTAAAAATGATTTTATGTCTTTTTGGCACTTAGGAACGGGAAATTGGCTCACTGCCTTGACTTTATCGGGATTGGGTTTCAACCCTTGTTCACTAATTGTATGACCTAAGTAAGACACTTCTTTGCGAAGGAACTCGCATTTGTCTGGTTGTAATTTCAGGTTAAATTTTCTCAGCCGCTCAAAAACATCAGATAATTTACTGATATGTGATTTTAAATCAAAAGAATAAATAACAATATCATCGAGGTAAACAAAGCATTGCATTCCTTGAAGACCTGAGAGGACTGTATTCATCAACCTTTGGAAGGTTGCTGGAGCATTTTTCAGCCCAAAAGGCATTCGAGTAAATTCAAAATGTCCTCCAGGGACACTAAATGCTGTTTTTGGCCTATCTTGTGGGGCTTCTTCAATTTGATGGAAACCTGACGCAAGATCAAGCGTCGAGAAATATTTACTTTTACCCAGCTGATCAAGAATTTCGTTGATTTGAGGTATAGGGTAGCTCTCTCCTATAGTAATGTCGTTGAGCTTCCTGTAATCTATTACGATGCGCCACTTTCTCTTCCCTGACGCATCTAGTTTTTTTGGGACGATCCAAATGGGTGAGGACCATGGAAAAATAGAAGGTTGAATGATTTTATCGTTCAACATTTTTCCAATTTGGGATTTTACTTCTTCTTTGTGAATTTCGGGGAATCTGTAAGATTTTACGTTGACAGGCATGGAGGAACTGGTAGAAATTTCATGTTGAATTTCGCTAGTTGATGAAAGATGTTCATCTGTTAAATGAAATATATCGGAATATTCAGCGCAAGTGTCTAAGAGAGAGCTTTTCTCTTCATTATTTAGATGCGATGTACGTAGTAAATTCAAAACCTCTTCTGTTCTTTCGGAAGAGCTCCTTTCAGGACATCTTAAATACAAGTTTTCTTCTTCTACCGGGGATATAGTCAGTAGAAGATTAGCGCTGAAAGGTATAGGGTTTTCAGAAACGTTAAGAACAGAAACGTTGATTCTATTATTAGGTTTTACCTTGACTACACAGTTGGATACCAACAGAGAATCAGAAACATGTTGGTCTAATATAATGCCCTCTTGTAATTCTGGATTTTTAACTGTACATTCAATGACCGTTTCTGTACGTGGCTGAATAATGTAGACTGGTTCGTTAAATGATAGTTTTATTTTATGTTCATCTATTTCTAAAGAACCTACGTAATAATTTATTTTGCAACCGTATTGCATTAAAAGGTCAGTTCCGATGATACAGTCATAAGGTAAGTTAATATTTTCGAATATATGAAATTTGTGAGTAATCTTAAGTTTTGGATCTAAATGAAGTTTTAAATCAAAGGAACCGAGGCTTTTGATGGACTCATCTTTAGTGTCAATTCCTTTTACAACAATTTTGTCATCGTCAAGTTCTGGCATAGTCGTTAAGCTTTGTCGTTTCAGCACACAAACGGATGCACCAGAATCTATCAAAAAGGTAAGAGGATTTTCACTGAATGAAGCATCGACTTTAATATGAGGTAAGTACTTTTCTCTTAATATTATTTCATAGACTTGATTAGGATTTAGGTTATTATCTATGTCACTTTTCTGTTTCAGGAGACCGCGAGTTTGGGGCTGGCTACCCTGTCCATGGGTCGGTGAAGAGAGACCACGAGTTTGGGGCTGGCTACCCTGTCCATGGGTCGGTGAGGAGAGACCACGAGTTTGGGGCTGGCTACCCTGTCCATGGGTCGGTGAGGAGAGACCACGAGTTTGGGGCTGGCTACCCTGTCCATGGGTCGGTGAGGAGAGACCACGAGTTTGGGGCTGGCTACCCTGTCCATGGGTCGGTGAGGAGAGACCACGAGTTTGGGGCTGGCTACCCTGTCCATGGGTCGGTGAGGAGAGACCACGAGTTTGGGGCTGGTTACCCTGTCCATGGGTCGGTTGACTGGTAGAATAATTATTTTTTTGTTGAATAGTGCCGACATGGTTCAGTGGACGTCCCGTGCGACACCTTGACGGGACACTTAGTAGTTTAAATTATTATTTTCGAATTGGTTTTGGTCAGGACTTTGACTTTGGTCTTCTTCAAGGAAGGTTACATGAGGATTATATCTTGGTCTAAAGTTCGAAGTGGAAGGTTGAGCAGGGGTGAATGGTTGGCTACTGTTGTTACATTTTTTGTTATTATATTCGCGAAGCCTGCAATTTTCAAGGATATGGCCTACCTTCTTGCAATATCGGCAGAATGGCTGGTCCCTAGACTGATTTACATTGCCATTCGTGTTGGTGTAGGTTGGCCTGGATGGAGGTCTCTGATTGTGGGCTACAGGGTTAGATGTTTTTGGTCTAAAGTTATTGAAATTATTGTTATTTTTGAAAGAAAACTGTTGTATCTTTTCTTCAGATATGGCATGATTTATTGCCTCATTAAGATTCTTAGGGTCTCGGCATCTGACAATATTCGACAGCCGAGGGTGTAGTCCCAGGGTAAATGTGTGGAGAGCTAACTCTTCCATGGCGGCCAACCTACCTGCGAGTTCACTTTTCTTTGAGTTGGAAATTGTAACCTCTGTTAACAGTTTGGATAAACATGTCTCGATACGCAACGAGAACTGATTGACCGATTCATTGCTCTGTTGTTTACATTCTTGCAAATCGGTAAGTAAATGAGCATAGTGTTTGCGTTCTCCAAATTGGGTTTTTAGGAATTCCTTGAGAGTGTTCCAACTATCGAATTCTTTAATAGAGCTAGCGCTCTCCGCTTTATCCTCTAATTGGCTAAGAATAAATTTAAAAATTACATCTTCCTGTTGTGGAGACGCAAGAGAGATAGCGTTATCACAATTAGTTAAAAACGCATTTAGCTTATTGCGAGAGCCGTCAAACGGCTTAATGAATTTAAGGATAACGCTTAAGGGAATTTCTTGTTCTTTCATCTCCTTTTTCGGATCTTTAGACATTTTATATACAATTTAAAAGACTACACGAAATTTAAAATCAAACTCAAAGAATAGCCAACGTGTTAGGTATAAAGTATTAATCAATTTAATAGAAACTAAACGCCTTAAATTAATTATTGGAAAACATGGGGTCACTGGAACTGGCAAAGCGACGCGTCGTCGGGAACGCGTGGGCGTATGTTTAGTCTAGACGGCGACGGTCTCGGCGTTGCGATAGGAATGCACTGATAATTAATTGTATTAATTCACTCACAGGAAAAGTAGTTTAATGTCACGCATTATGATGGTATTCTTGAATGTCAGGATCGAAAGCTCAGGAAATGGATTCTCGCAGATAGCAGGAATACGCAGATAGCGTCGGTTTTCAGCACCTGGCACGGTAGATAACTTTTCGTGTAGAAAATGTGAATGGAAGGATAGAGTCTACCGCACTTTACACTTGATTTCACTTTGACACTTTTATTTTACACTTTTGTCTTGGGTTTACTTTGGACACCCTTTACTTTGAGGCGTACCGGGATAAACTTAGGTATCCTTTAGCGCTGCCACCAATGTTATCCGGGATTATCCGGGAGTCTTTTTAAAAAGAAAAGATATTTGAACACTGTGAAATTTATTTAAAAAAGTAGTTTACATGGAATTATTTAATTCAATTATATATTGAATTAATAAAAAGGGGCAAGTGCTCTTTGTGAAGATCTGCGATAGACTGACGCTTTCGCGGAGTCGTCGAAGCTCCATGCATAATCTGCTGACAATGCATAGGAATGCAGGGTCTGCACTACTCTTAACATTTCTAGGATATAACAGAACGATACCATAAAAATATGTAGTTTTTATAAATAAATAAATAAATAATCGTGGACATATTCACACAGCGCCATCTAGCCCCAAACTAAGCAAAGCTTGTGCTATGGGTCCTAGCTAACTGGTATACCACATATATACTGTTTTTTTTTAAATACATACTTATCATACATAGAACACCCAGACCCGTAACAGAAATTAAAATTCATCATTTAAATTTCTGCCCGGCCGGGAATCGAACCCGGGACCTCTTGCGTGGCTGACTGGCATGTTGACCACTGAACCACTCACGTCAGGTTTTATGTGAAAAGGGTTCACAAACCTCTCTCCTCCGCTTCTTCCAGCTCCTTATACTGCTTCCAATCGGACACACCATACTACCAGCGCCTAAAATGCGCCTGTTTTTTTGAGTCCCGATCGCGTTTATTCTGTCTGAACTGCCAGTCTATATGCTACGAATGACGCCCGATGTGTTTCGGCGGGAATCGGGTATCGCAACCGCTGCATTGCATACCGGCATAGAGTTGCGCTACCAACGCTGGCTGTTTTCGGTTCGGGAGAAGAAGGGATGAGTAAGGGTGTCATAAGAGTCATATGTTATACAGCAGAATAGAACAAGGCTTGTGTTTACCAGTGGTTTCACAAAAGCAAGATAGAGTCCTTAGCCGTCATTCTCCTTCTCCTTCAAGGAAACTTTCGAAGGATACCATACAAACAATACCATTTAAATAAAAACAATAAAATCTTATACTATAAGCGTCTCCCAATTTAGCAAATCTGCTCTGTGCACTACGGTTTCGTCTTCGACCGGTTTCTAAACTTCTTGCTTTACAAGACCATTGGCAACTATTTTGGCAAATAAATCTGCCACATTGATATTGCCAAGGTTTGGAAAATCAATGTGGCAATGTCAACCATTATTTTATTATGTGTACATTAATTGAATACTAATCGATGCTGGAAAACATCGTGATAAAACCCATATATTTAGGCGACTGTATGTGTGACCATGAGCCAATTTGATCAGGTTCCCCTGGTAGGGTCACGGAGGTAAGATAGCAGTCGTTCTACTGTCATTACCTGATCTGCCAAATTAAGTCATCTCATCATTGAGGAGCAGGCACTGAAAATGTCTATTGTTCAATATGTTTCGCCTTTAACGTGTTAGATTCATTTCTGGGCAATATTGTTGATTGTAAGCTACATGCTTTATTGAAATAATCATACCTTAAATTATTTTCTGGATATTATCCACAGGCATTGGTTGTTGTTGTTGTGCCCTCTTACAAGATATATTACGAAATACTACTTGACAAGACAAAGACCTTAAATATTGTGCCCTCTCTTAAATAAAATATCAGGGTAGGATGAGGACGTCTCTGGTTGACTCATATAGTAAGCTACGGAGTGAAGCATGGGCTGCGAGTAGCGAAGGTTATGCTCGAGTCAGTTATCAGGCTTTAGAGCAGCTTACCCCTCCTCCAATGAGGGGGCCCTGTTTATTTCCCTCAGACCAAATAAATGAATCTGATTTCAAATTCTAGCTATGAAACTTTTGGCAAATTAATCTGTAATCTAATTAACTCTTGTAATTCTTTACCAATATAATTCCATACCTGTTTATACTTCTCCACTCTAAAAGCATCGGGGTTACTAACACCATAACGTAGAGTTCCATAGACGGTCACAAATGGCCTTAACCCGGCTTCTGTTAGGTTGGGTCATAATGACCCGAGACATTTTTAAACGCCCATATTTTTAAAGTGATCATGTGAAGTTATCGGGCTTATCAGTAGCTGCCGTTGTTACCCCGCCCCTTTAGTTTCTAAAACCGGTTTAGTCGGTGTGCACCTGCGCAGGTAGTTACAAGCGGTCAAACATCAAACAGGTAAATATGACCCAACCTTACATTCCATGTTACCTTTTTATACCAATTACGTTTAAACATTTATTTGATTTGAATATATATTTTAAATGTTATTTTGGATATTTTAGTTTAACTTGCATAATAGACCGAGAAGAACGTGACAGACAGCTAATTTTAGCGCTAATACTGATTTTCCACCATACAGACCGGGTGAATTAGTATCAAAACATCGCAAGTAGGTTTTTCAGTCTGACGGTTTAGTAGCGGTAGTGATAGAGCTTAGGTTTCAGTGTGGATGAGTGTGTGTGTGAAAAGTATGAGAGTTTGTTTGCTCTATGAAAGGGTGGACGTTACACCATCAACCTCAATCGACGGGCTACGTCTTTCCATCTGATTGGTTTTACAGTAATGCCCAGCAAATAATATGTTTGCTGTTTTTAGAAGTCGTCTTTGTTATTAATTACTTTTCAACAAACAGTTACGATTAAAAGACAAAACATATTATTTGGAAACGACCGCATGAAGAAGGTCCTAAGAATCATTTCAGTGCATGTGTGTTTTGGATTGTTTTAAACAATAAGCTTACTTAAGAAAAAAAAGAACTCATTATTTAATAAATAAAATTATGAGTGGCAACAAATTCAGTAAGTATACAATTGTATCGCGAGTACCTATAACATTTGGCGTATTTTGTGTATGGATGTACAGGCGTTTTTGCATAGGTTTATTGGCAGGCGCGAGTGTGGTATTGATGTGGTGCATAGAAACGGGAAAATAATAAATGAAAACAAAATAGCTCTGAACGATATTTTTTAATACGCTTTGAATGACCATCATAATTAGGTATCTACATCAATAATCTGAATCATACATAATGAAGAAAATTGCAATATTTAAAACGTCCATTATATTAGTATTTTAATTGTCATACAGAATAAATGAATTAACTTAATAAAAAATGAATAATTTACGTGGCTAACGAAATTTCTTCATGTCTTGTGTAACTGGGATTGAAGCACATCAGCACAAGTTGAACTTCCAGCAATCGATTTTCGCCATTGTCCTGAAAAAGACCAAATTACTCTTTAAAAATATAAAGAAAATGAATATAAAAAAGTCGTACCGAATATTGTCATAAAGGTAGTTAAATAGTGAGTGGGGACTTACCGTCATTCGGATCGGCGCAACTGAATGAGAGGTGTGAGGCTCGGCCGCAGCCAGGCTGCCGTGGAGAGGGAGGAGTTCAACCAAGGTAACAGTGGAACTCCTCCCGATCGATGTCGCCCAATGTCGATATCATTGTCGACACCAAATCCTCGTTAGTAGAGAGATTTTCTGCTGAAATAAATAATTACCTATTAAATTTATGTTACAGACGCAACAACTTAGAAAATACTAATTATTAGAAACTGTGGCGATTTCGTTGCTACTCATGTGTAGGTACCTACCCAATAATTATTTTTAAAATATATTAAATTGAATAGCACATTATTTACCTTGCAGTGTAGGGACCAGAAGATCGACATCTTTGGGCGACATCTTCTCGGAGAGCCCCTCGTTCGGTGGATTGAGCTGACTCGGAAGATTCAGCTGTTGCGCACATATTTTCTGAAAAACATATAAAGGCAATTAGCTGCGATCCTCAATTGATAAATGAAGACTGAAAAGAAAATGAAAAAGTCTAATGAAAATACTTACAGCCAATCTATCCTTTCTACGACGTTCTCGCATATACATCCTCTTCCGATAATCTTGTTCTTTCTGAAATGAATTAATAATATTAATACCATTGCTAAAAGTACCAAAATGTTTTTAAAAAGGACCATTAGCCCTGATTTGGGCCAGATGTTGTCAAAGTTATTTTCATTTAAAAAGGAACAGATTTAAAAATAAAACAAAAGCAAATGTTACTACAGGCTATGAGACTATTGCACAGTCATTGAGACAGTCAAATATTATATTTTATTACCTACCTTACACAGCGGTGGATGCTTTCCGGGAGGCCTGCCGGGAATGGGATTTCTCGGGTCGAAAGCAGGTCTCTCTCCGTTTCGCTGCAGAGCGACCCCTTCCAACAGCAGGTTTTCGGATTCCGCGACTATTTCGTAGAATATAGCCTGTATAGCCTGGAATTCGATTTCGATGCTCTCTTTATTCTGCAAATAAAAATTATTAATTTAACACTGGTTTCTAAACAAATGGATTCACAAACTAATTGAATTTTTGTACAGCAAACTTCAGCTACCACTCTCTACTATCATATAATAAGGCAGCGATATGTATTTACAACAGAATTGATGTTTAAAACCACTTGAATACATTGTTTTGACAATAAACATAAATATTATTTACCTATCAAAGTACAAAATAACTTACCACTTTATTCTCGTTAATTTTACACAGTTCTCGGCTGAAGGCCATTGCGAATGAACTTTTAAACATTTTCACTAAGTAAATTTTAAACGCTGTTTAAACGTGTGATCCACTCGGGTTGCGGGGCACGAATAACTCCACTGGTTTGACACCGGCTGTTTTATCCCGAGGGCAGTGCGCGGGGCGTGGCTTAGGGCGCGCTTGGCTTTGTTATCTTATCAGCAATTGTCCGCAACGATTAGACACTAAACGAAGAAGTAAAGTTGCAAATCCATCAAAATAAAATAATACTTGGATCGATGGATTTTTTGTAAACCCGTATAAAATAATTTATAAATTAAAAAAACATAGGAACATGTATTTTTAGAATAAAACAACGTTTTTGGTATTTGTTTGACATCACTCTAGTTTCTCTCAATTTAAAAAAATTGAGAGTATCAAAAAGTTTTATAATGTTTTAACTAGTAATCGTCTCTTTCAAGGAGTACAAAATTTACAAATAAATGAGATGCATCAGTTTGTTAAATAAGTATTTGAAAGTTCTTTTCTGAGATAGTTTTGTTAAAATTATGTAATAATACGCCCGCTAGAATTAATTATTTTCTTGAGATTACACAAAGAATTGAATTAGCAACTGCAGTACTGTTAACGCCTTTAGATAAGGTTAAAGATAGATAACATTAGGTTTAACATAGATAGAACCTGTGAGAAATGGCCCAAATACCTACAGAGTAAAAGTTTTAATTATATGAAGGTACTTCACTTATATGACCTTTTGTCTATCAATATTGGTGATGCGGCCTCTCAATAAAATGTGGTAACATTTAATATTGATCATAAAATTACCCACATACTTACTTTATTTAAGTAAAATGCGGCTGTTTCATTATTAAACAGCTACTACATTAATATCCTAAAATTACATATTCCTAAAAATACAATTAAAAAGAAGGATTTACCTGTATCGCATATACCTAGAAGCTTTCTTTTAAACTTATATAGGTCTTTTAAACTACCCCTAAGCAATCTTTTGTTTTGATTTTTACCTGCGCGCGGTTACTGTTGCGCTTCAGCTATCGCTGATGTAAACTGATAACCGTTTGTACCTAATGACTAGTCCTAGAGCCCTAGGTCGTTATGTTGTTAGCTTCATTCGCATATTCCTTCATATTATACATTTTACTGTGCTGGCATTTGATAGCTATTTCAAATTGTAATAAATTAATACTTTGAAACATTTATCAGTGAATGATTGGTTGGAAAGGTATTTTATTAATTTAATACCTTTTAATTTTCCTTACATAGGATCTACTTGTACCTACGCATACCTACGTTTTGTGTGGTCGTGGCAATCTTATACAAATTTAGTCAGGGCTGATGCAGGTACGACTGGTATGATGATAATGATGATGGTAACTATCCCCTGTAGTCTGCCTAAAGTTATCATTCAATATTATTCAAATGTGCTTTGAGTTTTCATCCACAGAATTGGACATACCCCTCCCTGTTACAGTACACAAGTTATAAATTAATCGGACGGAATAGTAGTGCTGTAGTGGATACTTAACGGCCGGGGCCTAGTGTAAGCAATATTTTGCAAGAAACGTCCTTTTTCATAATTGGGCATCAAAAAAGGTAAAAGGGAACAGACAAATCAAATGTCTTTGAATATTCAAAGAGAAGCAAAAATACACATTTTCTATCAGATATCGAAATTCGATCAGTGGTCTGCTAGCAATAATGAATAAACCAAATTTACATACAATAAAATACAGTTTATTAACACACATGAAATAGAAATTTCTATGCACCAATAAGCGTAACACATAGACAGGTCATTGCCTAGTTATACATATACATTGTTATACCAAAAATATATTGGTACAACATTTAGTAATTAAAGTAACAGGGTTCGTGTTATTATTGAGCGTATAGGCAAATCCGCTTTTAATTCCGGTGTTCTTGCGGTGTCATTCCACTTATGAGTATTAGGGCAACTAATGGGTTTGCTTAATGCATCGACCTCCTTTTCTGTCACTGTAACCAAAGAGCTCTGTTAATAAGGCATTATGTAAGTATCTATTCCCTTTAATCCTAGATCGATTCTGGTGTCCTACGAAATAATAAATGCGGAGAAACTGTTTTTGTTTAGTGTGGTAGAGCATTGATAAAATAGTAGCGAGTTAATGAACCTAGTCGTGAATGACGTTACGATTTATTAAAAGATCACGCTATTGCTAAGCAAACAGCCATTACAGGACATATTATAAAATATTAACATTAAAAAGAGAGAGAGAGAGAGAGAAGTGGTGTGAGATTTTTTGGTCGGTAAGAAAAACACTCATGATGTGGTTTGCCATCCTTGTGGATCATGAAGATCTGAGAAATTTTACCAAAAAGTGTTTTTTTTTTCATATTTTAAATTAATTTTATCTTTCTATTACTATTACACATTTAATTAATCACTCTCTTATTCCCTTAAGAGTGGGGCAAAGCGTTCGTCATCCCGCTCCCTAAAGTATTTTCACCTGATTGCTTAAATCATATTAGACCCATTTCAATTCTTCTTCTCAAAAATTACTTTTTTTTCACCATCACCTCTGTGTAGTTGAGAAACCTACTTCGATCTGCTATTCTTGTTTGTGCTCTGTTTTCTATTTCTTCTATTGTCTTTGTCTGTAAAGTAATATCAGTATTTGTTTGTGAATATTTGCCAATTTGCTCAAATTTTTGTTAACTATTTGTTAATACGCTACTTAGTTTAGTTAGTGTTCATGTGTGTTTCTATGTTTTTGTTTCGACCTGAATTTGACATACCATACTAGTTTTAAGTCCGCCGTTGTACGTAACAGTGCGTTAGGTTTGACTAAATAAATAAAAAATGTAATTATATAAACAAACAACACAAGAACAACCTTAATTAATTAACGAAGTAACATAAACACTTTCACTACACATATTATCGGGTTTGTAACCACGGTTAGTATTGTTTTTACTCGTGACCATGACGCATGCAACTGCGTCGAAATATCGAGGTAAAAACAATACTAACCGTGGTAACAAATATGTGTAGTGAAAGTGTAGTGAATAACCACGAAAGTCTTAAAACCTATAGAAGGAACATAAACACTGACAAAATTAGACCGAAATAATGAGCAAAAATTTTACGAGAGAAAGAGAAGGCGATATGTAAGGGAGACAGCGCTATTTCTATCACGGCGTGGTGAGGCGCCTATAAAGACTAGCGCCACGGGTGCAACGGCATTCATTCGCCGAACCGACGCGCACCTACACACACGTCCCTCCGTACAACTTGCAATCGATATGGCTCCTCCAAAGTCTGGAATAAAGAAGCTGAGCAAGGACGAGCTATCGCTTCAGATAGACAAGCTGCTACAGAGAATTAAGAAGAAAAGCAAAGAGGAGCACGAGCGTTCAGAAAGAGGAGTCGACGATATTAACCGGCTCCTAGGCGATATGACTGTTCAGTCAAATTGCGATAGCGCTTGCCGTAACAGCAGGTCGCCTGCTGCAAGGCCTATGGACCATTAAATCGAAATGAATTAATGGTCAGGCGGCATAGAAAGGCCCTTTTCAGGGCCACATAAAATTCAGAAAGTTTCTTTGAATTGCGATAATACCAAATACGATCTTTATCTATATTATTTTGCTTGGCTTTTATTTAAATTTAATTAACATTGACTTTGACATTTTTTCATTATATTATCCTTAATAACATGTTAACCTTTACCATTTTACCATTGCGCAATTATATTATTTTACTATTTGAAAAAGAGTTGAGCTATTTCGCTGAGCTGCCTTGAGGGGACAGGGAAGCCGAGCCGAACCAAGCCAAGCTACGTTGAGCTGAGCCAAGCTGATCCTAGTTGAGCTAATAGAAATGCTAAGCTGTACAGTTTAAATGCTGTGCTGAATTAATTAATTGCTGGGCTGAGCTGTTTCATAAAATCGAAGTACTGTGTTAATTTACTTGAAAGTTCATGTGGGTAGATATAATGTTTGATTAATTTCGTTAAAATAGCAGGTATCGTGTTGCGGTGACGTGGGAAGCTTGATTTGAGCGTAGAGAGATCGATATTGTAAGCAGAAGGGAGAATTAACACAACGTGAACTTGGAAAATCGATTTATTATTTTATCACAACTTTATCAGCACAAGAATACCGATCGAACTCTGTACGCTAAACCCAATCTAGCTCCACCACGTCACTGCAACACGATACACGCCATTTTAACGAAATAATCAACCAGAATATTTACCCACATGACCCCTCAAATAAAATAACACAATACTTCCGTATCTAATATTCCAATTAAACTAATAATTTGCATGTAATTCCCATGTGAAAAAATGATTATCGATTTTATGGCACAGCTCAGCTCAGCAATTTATTCAGCACAGCATTTAAACAGTACAGGTCAGCATTTCTATCAGCTCAGCTCGGATCAGCTTGGCTCAGCCCAACGTAGCTCGGCTTGGCCAAGCACGACTTCCCCTCAATGCAGCTCAGCGAAACAGCTCAACTCTCTTTCTCTTACATGATTATAAAAATAAGAACAGTTTTGTTAAGAGGACAAAAATACTATTATAGTTTTCTAACACCGATTTTGAGCTAGCTGTACTATTTAGACAAGTGGAATATTTTCGCTTTTTCTCTGTAACATACAAATTTACAAACATACACACTCACACTCCCCATGTATCAGTAATACATAAACAATTTACGAACATTTTGCGTAATTTACAGTAGGGCTGAATTATACTACCTTTCGATATTTTTATAGTAGTAGTAAGTAGGTAGGTAGGTATGACAATATTGATGAATGTGGAAGAAGTGAGAGAGGTTGTCGGAAGCGCAGCGGAGCATCGGTTAGTGCTTACAACGTATGTACTTAACTCGAAAAAAGTCTGCGGCACTGGGGATCGACCTCAGTACCTTATAGCTTACGAGCCTTTTCCGCTAGCCACGACGCCACCGACATTCCTTACATATAGTGAATGGCCAAGTTTCTATCTTGTAGGTATTACCTTACTCGGATAGGAGAAATGCTTGGGTTACGTATAGACCGACCAGACGCGCCCCCCAGGAAAAGCAAATGCATTCGCAGTTAGCAATATATTTCTAGATGTTAGGAAGAACAATGCGAACGGACAGTTTCTTTTTTATGTATTACGATAGGCAAACAGGCAAGCGGGCCACCTGATGGAAAGTGGTCACCACTGCCTATAGACATAAGCAACACCGAGACTATCGCCAATGCGTTGCCCACCTCTATAACACGTTACTCTGGCAGTAAAACGGCAAATATCCCTCCACTGCCAAAGCCACGGTTCCCCAAATTCCCACCCCATGGAGCTCTGGAAACCTTACTCACCGGCAGAAACACAATTCTATTTAAAAGAGTATTGTTTAGCTGCGGTATTCTGTAAGGTGGAGGTACTTTCCCAGTCGGGCGGCTCCGGTACCTCTCTTTAAAGAGCTACCTGAAATGCTAAATTATGTAGATCTGGCGAGACCGCCACCCATTATAAAATGCAAAAGTTGTGACAACGATATAAAATTTGGTTATAAAGAAGCTTTGAAGCTTTTAAATTTATTCCGTTACAACTCACTAGTTGTATGGCGGTTTCGCCAATATTTATCGGCGTACCATACCAGCGAGCAGCGCGGCGGCCATCGATGACAATACCGCTGTCCACTAGCATGGTGTATGAGGCCTAGGTTTCATTGTTTTGAAGTTTTTCGGCTAAAGTAATATATTATAAATAATCTATTTATAATACATGAAATTAATTTTTGTAAATATAATATTAGTTTAAATTTTGTAAATTATTTTTATACTACTTATCTTATACATTTCGAACTACCTCTTATATGTTATTTAAAAAATTATAACCTTAACCCGATTCATTGTCTCTTTTTATTCTATAGCGATGGTATTCAAGATAACACGTAAAGTAGATTTAAAAAACATTTATTAAAATTGGGTATACTACTCCGTAATTTATGATGGATGTAGCCTCCAACGTGGAGGCATGTGAGTCCGCTCTCAAGGCCTCTTTGACGGAGGAGTCCCTGCGCGAACAGTCGGTGTTGAATTTATTTTTATATTTATTTGTATTTAGGTACCTAACTAGAAAGATTTTGATAGTTTGTCAAGACTGGAATTTTGGAACCTTATAGTAAGTGGCACAAGGAAAGAAACATAAAATATACAAATTCTTACCCAAATACAGAAAATTAAAGCCCTATCTACCTAATTTGACGACCTGATGGTTCAGTTGGTTAACATGGCGTCTGCCACGTACTGGTCCCGGGTTCGTTTCCCGGCCGAGCAGAAATTAAAATGATGAATTTTAATTTTTGTTACGGGTCTGTATGTTTTATGTATTGAAAGTATGTATTTAAAAGTATATAGGTAGTTTATCTGTAATCTAGCACAACTAACACAAACTTTACTTACTTTGGGGCTAGATGGCGCTGTGTGAATCGTCGCTTTGAGCTTCCTGTTTGATATCTTTATCTCTTTCAGTTTTATTTTCTCGTTGAGCCGGAGGGCTTGGCGAACTTGGAACATCAGGGTGTCGTACTGGCTCTCGTCTATTTTATCGTCGGTGTATAGCTCGCTGGTCCAAAACATTATAATGGATATAATTATAGTCTTCATATTGTGCTCGGTGTCGAATTTGTCCTCGGTTCTATCGTCTCTTGGCAGACCCTCATATTGTCAGAAATCGGTGGGGACAGGCGATCATCTTCGTCATCCTCCATCTTGGGAGGGACTTTCTTGCTCTTGGTGGCTCTCCCAATGGCTTGATGGCCGCTTTTCTGAGTCTCACTCGCATCTATTATGTCTGGAGTGCCATTCTAGTTGCTGCGAATAACGCAGTGTGTGTTTCGGCGGGAATTGGGCATCGCAACCGCTGCATTGCATAGAGTTGCGCTATTAAGGCTGTCTGTTTCCTGTTCGAGTAAAGATGTCATCAATGTCATATGTTATACAGCTGAAAGAAAAAAGATTTGTGTTCGACAGTGGTATCATAAAAGCAAGAAAAAGTCCTTAGTTGCCATTCTCTTCCTCCTTCAATAAAGCTTTCGAACGATACCATAAAAATATGTAGTTTTTATAAATAAATAAATAAATAATCGTGGACATATTCACACAGCGCCATCTAGCCCCAAACTAAGCAAAGCTTGTGCTATGGGTCCTAGCTAACTGGTATACTACATATATACTGGTTTTTTTTAAATACATACTTATCATACATAGAACACCCAGACCCGTAACAGAAATTAAAATTCATCATTTAAATTTCTGCCCGGCCGGGAATCGAACCCGGGACCTCTTGCGTGGCTGACTGGCATGTTGACCACTGAACCACTCACGTCAGGTTTTATGTGAAAAGGGTCCACAAACCTCTCTCCTCCGCTTCTTCCAGCTCCTTATACTGCTTCCAATCGGACACACCATACTACCAGCGCCTAAAATGCGCCTGTTTTTTTGAGTCCCGATCGCGTTTATTCTGTCTGAACTGCCAGTCTATATGCTACGAATGACGCCCGGTGTGTTTCGGCGGGAATCGGGTATCGCAACCGCTGCATTGCATACCGGCATAGAGTTGCGCTACCAACGCTGGCTGTTTTCGGTTCGGGAGAAGAAGGGATGAGTAAGGGTGTCATAAGAGTCATATGTTATACAGCAGAATAGAACAAGGCTTGTGTTTACCAGTGGTTTCACAAAAGCAAGATAGAGTCCTTAGCCGTCATTCTCCTTCTCCTTCAAGGAAACTTTCGAAGGATACCATACAAACAATACCATTTAAATAAAAACAATAAAATCTTATACTATAAGCGTCTCCCAATTTAGCAAATCTGCTCTGTGCACTACGGTTTCGTCTTCGACCGGTTTCTAAACTTCTTGCTTTACAAGACCATTGGCAACTATTTTGGCAAATAAATCTGCCACATTGATATTGCCAAGGTTTGGAAAATCAATGTGGCAATGTCAACCATTATTTTATTATGTGTACATTAATTGAATACTAATCGATGCTGGAAAACATCGTGATAAAACCCATATATTTAGGCGACTGTATGTGTGACCATGAGCCAATTTGATCAGGTTCCCCTGGTAGGGTCACGGAGGTAAGATAGCAGTCGTTCTACTGTCATTACCTGATCTGCCAAATTAAGTCATCTCATCATTGAGGAGCAGGCACTGAAAATGTCTATTGTTCAATATGTTTCGCCTTTAACGTGTTAGATTCATTTCTGGGCAATATTGTTGATTGTAAGCTACATGCTTTATTGAAATAATCATACCTTAAATTATTTTCTGGATATTATCCACAGGCATTGGTTGTTGTTGTTGTGCCCTCTTACAAGATATATTACGAAATACTACTTGACAAGACAAAGACCTTAAATATTGTGCCCTCTCTTAAATAAAATATCAGGGTAGGATGAGGACGTCTCTGGTTGACTCATATAGTAAGCTACGGAGTGAAGCATGGGCTGCGAGTAGCGAAGGTTATGCTCGAGTCAGTTATCAGGCTTTAGAGCAGCTTACCCCTCCTCCAATGAGGGGGCCCTGTTTATTTCCCTCAGACCAAATAAATGAATCTGATTTCAAATTCTAGCTATGAAACTTTTGGCAAATTAATCTGTAATCTAATTAACTCTTGTAATTCTTTACCAATATAATTCCATACCTGTTTATACTTCTCCACTCTAAAAGCATCGGGGTTACTAACACCATAACGTAGAGTTCCATAGACGGTCACAAATGGCCTTAACCCGGCTTCTGTTAGGTTGGGTCATAATGACCCGAGACATTTTTAAACGCCCATATTTTTAAAGTGATCATGTGAAGTTATCGGGCTTATCAGTAGCTGCCGTTGTTACCCCGCCCCTTTAGTTTCTAAAACCGGTTTAGTCGGTGTGCACCTGCGCAGGTAGTTACAAGCGGTCAAACATCAAACAGGTAAATATGACCCAACCTTACATTCCATGTTACCTTTTTATACCAATTACGTTTAAACATTTATTTGATTTGAATATATATTTTAAATGTTATTTTGGATATTTTAGTTTAACTTGCATAATAGACCGAGAAGAACGTGACAGACAGCTAATTTTAGCGCTAATACTGATTTTCCACCATACAGACCGGGTGAATTAGTATCAAAACATCGCAAGTAGGTTTTTCAGTCTGACGGTTTAGTAGCGGTAGTGATAGAGCTTAGGTTTCAGTGTGGATGAGTGTGTGTGTGAAAAGTATGAGAGTTTGTTTGCTCTATGAAAGGGTGGACGTTACACCATCAACCTCAATCGACGGGCTACGTCTTTCCATCTGATTGGTTTTACAGTAATGCCCAGCAAATAATATGTTTGCTGTTTTTAGAAGTCGTCTTTGTTATTAATTACTTTTCAACAAACAGTTACGATTAAAAGACAAAACATATTATTTGGAAACGACCGCATGAAGAAGGTCCTAAGAATCATTTCAGTGCATGTGTGTTTTGGATTGTTTTAAACAATAAGCTTACTTAAGAAAAAAAAGAACTCATTATTTAATAAATAAAATTATGAGTGGCAACAAATTCAGTAAGTATACAATTGTATCGCGAGTACCTATAACATTTGGCGTATTTTGTGTATGGATGTACAGGCGTTTTTGCATAGGTTTATTGGCAGGCGCGAGTGTGGTATTGATGTGGTGCATAGAAACGGGAAAATAATAAATGAAAACAAAATAGCTCTGAACGATATTTTTTAATACGCTTTGAATGACCATCATAATTAGGTATCTACATCAATAATCTGAATCATACATAATGAAGAAAATTGCAATATTTAAAACGTCCATTATATTAGTATTTTAATTGTCATACAGAATAAATGAATTAACTTAATAAAAAATGAATAATTTACGTGGCTAACGAAATTTCTTCATGTCTTGTGTAACTGGGATTGAAGCACATCAGCACAAGTTGAACTTCCAGCAATCGATTTTCGCCATTGTCCTGAAAAAGACCAAATTACTCTTTAAAAATATAAAGAAAATGAATATAAAAAAGTCGTACCGAATATTGTCATAAAGGTAGTTAAATAGTAAGTGGGGACTTACCGTCATTCGGATCGGCGCAACTGAATGAGAGGTGTGAGGCTCGGCCGCAGCCAGGCTGCCGTGGAGAGGGAGGAGTTCAACCAAGGTAACAGTGGAACTCCTCCCGATCGATGTCGCCCAATGTCGATATCATTGTCGACACCAAATCCTCGTTAGTAGAGAGATTTTCTGCTGAAATAAATAATTACCTATTAAATTTATGTTACAGACGCAACAACTTAGAAAATACTAATTATTAGAAACTGTGGCGATTTCGTTGCTACTCATGTGTAGGTACCCAATAATTATTTTTAAAATATATTAAATTGAATAGCACATTATTTACCTTGCAGTGTAGGGACCAGAAGATCGACATCTTTGGGCGACATCTTCTCGGAGAGCCCCTCGTTCGGTGGATTGAGCTGACTCGGAAGATTCAGCTGTTGCGCACATATTTTCTGAAAAACATATAAAGGCAATTAGCTGCGATCCTCAATTGATAAATGAAGACTGAAAAGAAAATGAAAAAGTCTAATGAAAATACTTACAGCCAATCTATCCTTTCTACGACGTTCTCGCATATACATCCTCTTCCGATAATCTTGTTCTTTCTGAAATGAATTAATAATATTAATACCATTGCTAAAAGTACCAAAATGTTTTTAAAAAGGACCATTAGCCCTGATTTGGGCCAGATGTTGTCAAAGTTATTTTCATTTAAAAAGGAACAGATTTAAAAATAAAACAAAAGCAAATGTTACTACAGGCTATGAGACTATTGCACAGTCATTGAGACAGTCAAATATTATATTTTATTACCTACCTTACACAGCGGTGGATGCTTTCCGGGAGGCCTGCCGGGAATGGGATTTCTCGGGTCGAAAGCAGGTCTCTCTCCGTTTCGCTGCAGAGCGACCCCTTCCAACAGCAGGTTTTCGGATTCCGCGACTATTTCGTAGAATATAGCCTGTATAGCCTGGAATTCGATTTCGATGCTCTCTTTATTCTGCAAATAAAAATTATTAATTTAACACTGGTTTCTAAACAAATGGATTCACAAACTAATTGAATTTTTGTACAGCAAACTTCAGCTACCACTCTCTACTATCATATAATAAGGCAGCGATATGTATTTACAACAGAATTGATGTTTAAAACCACTTGAATACATTGTTTTGACAATAAACATAAATATTATTTACCTATCAAAGTACAAAATAACTTACCACTTTATTCTCGTTAATTTTACACAGTTCTCGGCTGAAGGCCATTGCGAATGAACTTTTAAACATTTTCACTAAGTAAATTTTAAACGCTGTTTAAACGTGTGATCCACTCGGGTTGCGGGGCACGAATAACTCCACTGGTTTGACACCGGCTGTTTTATCCCGAGGGCAGTGCGCGGGGCGTGGCTTAGGGCGCGCTTGGCTTTGTTATCTTATCAGCAATTGTCCGCAACGATTAGACACTAAACGAAGAAGTAAAGTTGCAAATCCATCAAAATAAAATAATACTTGGATCGATGGATTTTTTGTAAACCCGTATAAAATAATTTATAAATTAAAAAAAAACATAGGAACATGTATTTTTAGAATAAAACAACGTTTTTGGTATTTGTTTGACATCACTCTAGTTTCTCTCAATTTAAAAAAATTGAGAGTATCAAAAAGTTTTATAATGTTTTAACTAGTAATCGTCTCTTTCAAGGAGTACAAAATTTACAAATAAATGAGATGCATCAGTTTGTTAAATAAGTATTTGAAAGTTCTTTTCTGAGATAGTTTTGTTAAAATTATGTAATAATACGCCCGCTAGAATTAATTATTTTCTTGAGATTACACAAAGAATTGAATTAGCAACTGCAGTACTGTTAACGCCTTTAGATAAGGTTAAAGATAGATAACATTAGGTTTAACATAGATAGAACCTGTGAGAAATGGCCCAAATACCTACAGAGTAAAAGTTTTAATTATATGAAGGTACTTCACTTATATGACCTTTTGTCTATCAATATTGGTGATGCGGCCTCTCAATAAAATGTGGTAACATTTAATATTGATCATAAAATTACCCACATACTTACTTTATTTAAGTAAAATGCGGCTGTTTCATTATTAAACAGCTACTACATTAATATCCTAAAATTACATATTCCTAAAAATACAATTAAAAAGAAGGATTTACCTGTATCGCATATACCTAGAGGCTTTCTTTTAAACTTATATAGGTCTTTTAAACTACCCCTAAGCAATCTTTTGTTTTGATTTTTACCTGCGCGCGGTTACTGTTGCGCTTCAGCTATCGCTGATGTAAACTGATAACCGTTTGTACCTAATGACTAGTCCTAGAGCCCTAGGTCGTTATGTTGTTAGCTTCATTCGCATATTCCTTCATATTATACATTTTACTGTGCTGGCATTTGATAGCTATTTCAAATTGTAATAAATTAATACTTTGAAACATTTATCAGTGAATGATTGGTTGGAAAGGTATTTTATTAATTTAATACCTTTTAATTTTCCTTACATAGGATCTACTTGTACCTACGCATACCTACGTTTTGTGTGGTCGTGGCAATCTTATACAAATTTAGTCAGGGCTGATGCAGGTACGACTGGTATGATGATAATGATGATGGTAACTATCCCCTGTAGTCTGCCTAAAGTTATCATTCAATATTATTCAAATGTGCTTTGAGTTTTCATCCACAGAATTGGACATACCCCTCCCTGTTACAGTACACAAGTTATAAATTAATCGGACGGAATAGTAGTGCTGTAGTGGATACTTAACGGCCGGGGCCTAGTGTAAGCAATATTTTGCAAGAAACGTCCTTTTTCATAATTGGGCATCAAAAAAGGTAAAAGGGAACAGACAAATCAAATGTCTTTGAATATTCAAAGAGAAGCAAAAATACACATTTTCTATCAGATATCGAAATTCGATCAGTGGTCTGCTAGCAATAATGAATAAACCAAATTTACATACAATAAAATACAGTTTATTAACACACATGAAATAGAAATTTCTATGCACCAATAAGCGTAACACATAGACAGGTCATTGCCTAGTTATACATATACATTGTTATACCAAAAATATATTGGTACAACATTTAGTAATTAAAGTAACAGGGTTCGTGTTATTATTGAGCGTATAGGCAAATCCGCTTTTAATTCCGGTGTTCTTGCGGTGTCATTCCACTTATGAGTATTAGGGCAACTAATGGGTTTGCTTAATGCATCGACCTCCTTTTCTGTCACTGTAACCAAAGAGCTCTGTTAATAAGGCATTATGTAAGTATCTATTCCCTTTAATCCTAGATCGATTCTGGTGTCCTACGAAATAATAAATGCGGAGAAACTGTTTTTGTTTAGTGTGGTAGAGCATTGATAAAATAGTAGCGAGTTAATGAACCTAGTCGTGAATGACGTTACGATTTATTAAAAGATCACGCTATTGCTAAGCAAACAGCCATTACAGGACATATTATAAAATATTAACATTAAAAAGAGAGAGAGAGAGAGAGAAGTGGTGTGAGATTTTTTGGTCGGTAAGAAAAACACTCATGATGTGGTTTGCCATCCTTGTGGATCATGAAAATCTGAGAAATTTTACCAAAAAGTGTTTTTTTTTCATATTTTAAATTAATTTTATCTTTCTATTACTATTACACATTTAATAAATCACTCTCTTATGTCACACTCATTCCCTTAAGAGTGGGGCAAAGCGTTCGTCATCCCGCTCCCTAAAGTGTTTTCACCTGATTGCTTAAATCATATTAGACCCATTTCAAGTGTTCTTCTCAAAAATTACTTTTTTTTCACCATCACCTCTGTGTAGTTGAGAAACCTACTTCGATCTGCTATTCTTGTTTGTGCTCTGTTTTCTATTTCTTCTATTGTCTTTGTCTGTAAAGTAATATCAGTATTTGTTTGTGAATATTTGCCAATTTGCTCAAATTTTTGTTAACTATTTGTTAATACGCTACTTAGTTTAGTTAGTGTTCATGTGTGTTTCTATGTTTTTGTTTCGACCTGAATTTGACATACCATACTAGTTTTAAGTCCGCCGTTGTACGTAACAGTGCATTAGGTTTGACTAAATAAATAAAAAATGTAATTATATAAACAAACAACACAAGAACAACCTTAATTAATTAACGAAGTAACATGGTATCTAGCCAAGCCAGAGGGCGCCACCCTCACGTAAACATTAGTCCTACGTATAACATATTTTTAAAACATAATAAGACACAGTTATATTATAAAAACGATATAATCTAGTGTATAAAAGTGTAAAAACCAAGTGAGAGTGTTATGCGCACGCAATAATTACAGGAAGCGCAAATATAATAAATCATACGATTGCACCAACCGACTTTCATCGAAGTTATTAACATTTTTTGTGCCGCAGGGTTCCATGTGAAAATAGTGTTAAACAGTAGTGAATCCTAAATAGATAAGGCTACAAACAATATAAAGTGATACAATTTATGTTTTAATACATAAAACTGGAACAATTTAGACAAAGGATTGCAGTGAAGTTAACAGTACCGTCATCTGTGATAAGATAACAATACATCACCACGTCAAACGACAAACCTATACCATCTATAACAAGTATATCAGTATTTCGACTCTTAGCGTAACAGATAAGATAGCGCAAAGATTGACGCATTAGGCGTGTGCAGAGGTCACGGGTTCGAATCTACTACTATTATTATTTTTTTTTTTTTTTTTATATTGCTTTTTTTGTTCTCTGTCACGTAAGCAATTTTAAAATCCAACATCATGAAGTGCACCGCATGCAACCAGCCCATCAGTGCCTTAGAGATGATACTCAAGTGCTCTCAGGAAAAATGTTCTAATATGTATCACTACGAGTGCCTAGGGGTTCCAAGATCGGCTTTCATTAAGCTAACACCTAAGCAGAAGTCCACGTGGAAATGCAAGTCGTGTTCACAGCCGAAGGAGCGGAAAGGAGACAACACTCCTATACGACCTGTTTCATCTTCTCAACAGGTACAGGTACATAAAGCGGGAGCTACTTCTTGTACCGAAGGGTCTGATACTCTGGAAGCAGACCTTGCCACCCTACCGGGTGTTGCCGCACCCGCACCCGTCACGGTTAGCATGGAGTCGACGCTGGTACAACCTGTAAATGCCGATCTACTAAGAACAATGTCAGACAATAACGACAGGCTGATAGCAAAGCTGACATCGCTTATCGACGCCAAACTCTCCGAAAATAACAAGGCGCTGCTGGAGAGACAGGAGGCCATAACCCAGCAGTTTAACTGCATGCTGGACTCCCTAAATAAATACAGTCTGTTGTTTGATGAAACGGTCCAGGACATTAACGCCATCAAGACTGAGCTCAAAGAGACGCGTAAAACTAGGGACGAAGTAACTGAGTTGCGGGCCACTGTCGAAAATTTACAGCAAACAGTGAATAGTTTCGAGCAGCGGGACAGGATGCTTAATTTGGAGATCTTCGGCGTTCCCGAGCGGAAGGCGGAGCAAGTTCCCGAGCTGGTGGTGTCAATTGCAAGAGCGGTCGGCGTGTCCATAGAACGTGCAGACATTGCATCTGTGTTTAGGATACCTACTCGAAACACCGATGGCCTCCCTAAACCAATCATTGCTAAGTTCTTTAGTCTCAATAAGCGGGACGAATTAATAACTGCAGTTCGGAAGCAGAGGGGTGTAAACACTACCGACATGGGTTTACCAGGGGACCAACGCCAAATTCATGTCAATGAACATCTGACACCCGCAAACAAAGCATTGCTGAGAGACACACGACTAAAATGCAAGGAGCTGGGGTTTCAACATTGCTGGACCCGGAACGGGAAAATCTTCGTTCGCCAGGCAAACAATTACCCTCAACTATGCATAGCCAGGAGATCGCAACTGTTGTGTCTAAAAAAAACGGCCTAAGTGTGGATAATGACTTAATTTCCGAAAATAATACGTATATTGATTTGCTGCTCTTTTGGTTTGGTTCCTGTCAGGGGGCGAATGTTATTGTCGACGTCCCTATTCTAGTTTTGTTATTTTTCTGTTTGTTTTTTAACTATTTCTCTGTATACTACACACTAAAACACAACATCACATACACTATTTCCCAATACTATACAAATATACACTTAACAGTACACATACACCTCCATCTGCAATGGGTAAGTTCGACACTACCTAATAACTATATTCCTATTCAGTTGTTTACGCAAATTTTTAAACTAATTATATCTATCTGTCACAAATGGCACCGTTAACAGTTTATCTACAGAATGCCCGCAGTATAAGGGGCAAAACTACTCAATTTAGGCAGGGATTGTTAAACCATAACTATGATGTCGTGGCCGTGTGTGAAACATGGCTGGTGGACGGTGTTTTCGACTCCGAAGTAAGTGATTCGCGCTACGATGTGCATCGCCGGGACCGGCCTTGCGCAGGGCGCAGCGCAGGCGGCGTGCGTGCAGCGGCGCGGGCGGTAGGCGGCGGTGCAGTGTTGCCAACTAGGCTAACACGAAATATGCTAATTTGCTATTAAAAAAATGCCAAAAATATGCTAATATTTTAATAAAGTGCTAAAATAAAATGCCAAATTAATGTTAAGTTTTAATCAGTTATTATCAAATATACAGACTAATTTATTACTTAGGAGGCATATTGAGGTATGAAATAAACTTTACATACCAAGTTTAAAACAAATTACAACAATTTTATTTACAAAATATTAATCTCATCTCCTGGTATGATCGTAATTTTTCCACCCACCTTCATTTATTTTAAATTTCGTAGGTAACGATTTGATTTAAGTTGTATTTTCTCCCTCATTTCTATAGAGAAGAGGGAAATAAGTAATTTTGTTTGTCTACCAATGGTATCCACCTGCCAAAACGTATTTTTAATTGGGAATTTTTTAAAATATGAAACTGAACTCGTCGATCGTCTCATATTTTCTTTTAAATTTCATTTTATTTTATTATGCTAAAAAAATATGCTATATGCTAAACGACAAAACAATATGCTAAATAGAAAGAAAATCTGCCAAATTTAGCATATAAAATGCTAAATTGGCAACGCTGCGGCGGTGTGTTACTTTTGACTCGCCAGGCGCTCGCGGCGCGTCGCGATTCGACCGACACAATGGGCCTAGAATTAATACACATTATTATAGACGCCCGTGCGATGCATTCGGATTTGGATTTGCACATTATATGTGTTTACTTGCCGGGCTCTGGATCCAGCCACGACGATCAACTACGCCGACTCACTGTTTATTTACAAGACCAGTGCACAGCGAAAGCTTATTATTTATTGTTGGGCGATTTTAATCTGCCAAATGTTAAGTGGATTCCACGATCTGGTGGATATTTTTATCCTAGTGGATTATCGGGTGAATGTCAGGAGCATTTCATTGAGTGTATTCTTTCAAGTGGATTGTGCTAGTATTGCGGGGTGCCCAATGGCAACGGACGGTGTTTAGATATTGTTTTTTCTAATACTGAGGTGGAGGTCCGACGCGAAGCCGATCCAATCACCCGCGAAGATTGGCCTCATCATCCAGCGCTTGAATTGGAACTTGTTAACATTGGTCACAAATTTATTAAAGTACCCCCTAAGAAAATTTTTAATTATAAAAACGCCAATTATGACAATATTTTCCGTGATCTATGTGCTAATAACTGGAATATTGCTTTAAATCATATACCACTGGACGAGGCAGTCCTTTTTTTTAATACCACACTAAATTCTATTATAGAGAAACATGTTCCCTCTTTCTTTTGCACTCCTGATGGGTACCCAGTCTGGTACTCCAAGGCGTTAATACACGTAATTAAAGAAAAGCATAAGTATCACTCACTTTGGAAACGTACTGGCAATAGCTGTGACCGTGAAACTTTCTCTTTGCTACGTTCTAGACACAAAAAATTACAACGTCAGTGTTGGAACAAATATAAACTGCATTGTGGTCAATCAATCACTCGAGATCCGAAAAAGTTCTGGAACTACGCGAAGAGTCTTCGGCGCGATCGTGGGTTGCCCGCACAGATAAACTACGGCACTCGTTCGGGCTCGGACGGTCCCGAAATATGTGACATTTTTCTAGAATACTTTCAATCTGTTTACACGAGCGCTCCTGATACTTCGTATACCTCAGGACATACGCATGATGGCTCTTTGTGCAGTGTAGGCTCAGTGACGATTACCGCAGACTTAGTGGAGAAGTACCTACTAAAGTTAAATATTAACAAGGGCGCGGGTTGCGATGCTATCCCCCCTATCTTTATCCGTTACTGCGCTCACTGTTTGGCGTTGCCATTAAGTATTCTATATAGGAGGTCGATCGCGGAGGCCACTTTTCCCACGATTTGGAAACAGGCTTTCATCGTGCCCATACATAAAAGTGGCTCAAAGGTCCTCGCGGAACAGTATCGTCCAGTGTCGATTCTTACTACTTTCAGCAAGGTTTTTGAACAGATAGTTTATGATCAAGTTTATCCGCTGCTTGCTCGTAGTATACCGCCAGCTCAGCATGGATTCATGCGCAAACGATCTACGATGACGAACTTGGTTGAATTCGTGGACTCGGTCACCGGTTATATGGATGAGGGCTACCAGGTGGATGCCGTGTACACCGACTACTCTAAGTGTTTTGATAGACTGAATCATGGTGTTATTTTATGCAAACTCGAGGAAGTCGGTGTGCACGGTGACCTCCTTCGGTGGTTCGAGTCATATCTTCGGAATAGGAGTCAGTCTGTCAGGGTTGGGTGCTATCAATCACGTTTCGCACCCATTCCTTCAGGGGTTCCCCAGGGGTCCCATTTGGGGCCGCTGTTGTTTAATATCTGCCTCTATGACTATGCTTCCTGTTTCCATAATGCACTTCACCTATTGTATGCGGACGACACAAAAATTTTTATGCCCATGAAATGCCCAGCCGATTACCTGAAATTGCAAAAAGATCTCGACAGAGTATCGGCATATTGTGCACGGAATAGCCTAGATCTCAATGTAAAGAAGTGCACAACCATTACTTTTACAAGGAAGAGAAACCCAGTATGTGCGACGTACAGGCTCAACGACGCAACAATCGTACGCACTGATCAAGTTAGGGACCTGGGAGTCATCTTAGATTCTAAACTGACATTCTGTGCTCACTACGAATCTATTGTTGCGAAAGCGATCAAGATGCTAGGATTCGTTTTCAGGACAGTAAAGCCCCTGAGGTCTATTTCAGCTTTTAAAACCTTATATTATGCTTATGTTCGTAGTGTTTTAGAATACGCGTCGCCTTCATGGTCCCCGGTTTACGCTGTCCACCGCGCTAGACTAGAATCGGTACAAAAACATTTTATAAAAAAACTCAACTATTTTTCTGGCACGGTACCTTCTGGTTATGCGACTGGTCTGATCACCCACAAGATAATGTCATTGGAGGACAGACGCTTTGTAGCCGACATGAAGCTTTTGTATGACATCATACACAGCGGAGTAGATACTCCGCAGTTATTATCCCGAGTGTTACTATGCGCGGGAGACCCGCGCGCGCGCCGCGGTGGTCGCTGGCCTCGGCTACTTGACCACCGCCGCGCGCGCAGCGGCTACGCCCTAGGCTCTCCGCTCAACAGAGCTATAGACGAGTATGAAAAGTGTCTCACCGACAGTGCTGACGTTTTCCACCTCAACCGAGCACAATTTATAAAAAAGGTTATCCAGTACCTCTAATCGCGTGAAGGATAACACTATCATACATACATAAACAAACACACACACACACACACACACACCCACACATACACCCACTTACACACAGAGAAATCTTTCTCTTATCTCATACTTTTATTGAAGGAAAGAGAAGTTTGTTTTATATTATTATTATTATTAATTTTGTCTTTTTGTATTTTATATGGCGTTGTGGCTATATTAATTACCAAAATTATAAATTGCAGTTTTGTAATTGGCATTTCAACATAATAATGTAACCGTTTTAAAAATAATGCATATGCTGTAAAACTGTGAAATAAATGAATAAATGAAATAAATGAAATAAACATAAACACTTTCACTACACATATTATCGGGTTTGTAACCACGGTTAGTATTGTTTTTACTCGTGACCATGACGCATGCAACTGCGTCGAAATATCGAGGTAAAAACAATACTAACCGTGGTAACAAATATGTGTAGTGAAAGTGTAGTGAATAACCACGAAAGTCTTAAAACCTATAGAAGGAACATAAACACTGACAAAATTAGACCGAAATAATGAGCAAAAATTTTACGAGAGAAAGAGAAGGCGATATGTAAGGGAGACAGCGCTATTTCTATCACGGCGTGGTGAGGCGCCTATAAAGACTAGCGCCACGGGTGCAACGGCATTCATTCGCCGAACCGACGCGCACCTACACACACGTCCCTCCGTACAACTTGCAATCGATATGGCTCCTCCAAAGTCTGGAATAAAGAAGCTGAGCAAGGACGAGCTATCGCTTCAGATAGACAAGCTGCTACAGAGAATTAAGAAGAAAAGCAAAGAGGAGCACGAGCGTTCAGAAAGAGGAGTCGACGATATTAACCGGCTCCTAGGCGATATGACTGTTCAGTCAAATTGCGATAGCGCTTGCCGTAACAGCAGGTTGCCTGCTGCAAGGCCTATGGACCATTAAATCGAAATGAATTAATGGTCAGGCGGCATAGAAAGGCCCTTTTCGGGGCCACATAAAATTCAGAAAGTTTCTTTGAATTGCGATAATACCAAATACGATCTTTATCTATATTATTTTGCTTGGCTTTTATTTAAATTTAATTAACATTGACTTTGACATTTTTTCATTATATTATCCTTAATAACATGTTAACCTTTACCATTTTACCATTGCGCAATTATATTATTTTACTATTTGAAAAAGAGTTGAGCTATTTCGCTGAGCTGCCTTGAGGGGACAGGGAAGCCGAGCCGAACCAAGCCAAGCTACGTTGAGCTGAGCCAAGCTGATCCTAGTTGAGCTAATAGAAATGCTAAGCTGTACAGTTTAAATGCTGTGCTGAATTAATTAATTGCTGGGCTGAGCTGTTTCATTAAATCGAAGTACTGTGTTAATTTACTTGAAAGTTCATGTGGGTAGATATAATGTTTGATTAATTTCGTTAAAATAGCAGGTATCGTGTTGCGGTGACGTGGGGAGCTTGATTTGAGCGTAGAAAGATCGATATTGTAAGCAGAAGGGAGAATTAACACAACGTGAACTTGGAAAATCGATTTATTATTTTATCACAACTTTATCAGCACAAGAATACCGATCGAACTCTGTACGCTAAACCCAATCTAGCTCCACCACGTCACTGCAACACGATACACGCCATTTTAACGAAATAATCAACCAGAATATTTACCCATATGACCCCTCAAATAAAATAACACAATACTTCCGTATCTAATATTCCAATTAAACTAATAATTTGCATGTAATTCCCATGTGAAAAAATGATTATCGATTTTATGGCACAGCTCAGCTCAGCAATTTATTCAGCACAGCATTTAAACAGTACAGGTCAGCATTTCTATCAGCTCAGCTCGGATCAGCTTGGCTCAGCCCAACGTAGCTCGGCTTGGCCAAGCACGACTTCCCCTCAATGCAGCTCAGCGAAACAGCTCAACTCTCTTTCTCTTACATGATTATAAAAATAAGAACAGTTTTGTTAAGAGGACAAAAATACTATTATAGTTTTCTAACACCGATTTTGAGCTAGCTGTACTATTTAGACAAGTGGAATATTTTCGCTTTTTCTCTGTAACATACAAATTTACAAACATACACACTCACACTCCCCATGTATCAGTAATACATAAACAATTTACGAACATTTTGCGTAATTTACAGTAGGGCTGAATTATACTACCTTTCGATATTTTTATAGTAGTAGTAAGTAGGTAGGTAGGTATGACAATATTGATGAATGTGGAAGAAGTGAGAGAGGTTGTCGGAAGCGCAGCGGAGCATCGGTTAGTGCTTACAACGTATGTACTTAACTCGAAAAAAGTCTGCGGCACTGGGGATCGACCTCAGTACCTTATAGCTTACGAGCCTTTTCCGCTAGCCACGACGCCACCGACATTCCTTACATATAGTGAATGGCCAAGTTTCTATCTTGTAGGTATTACCTTACTCGGATAGGAGAAATGCTTGGGTTACGTATAGACCGACCAGACGCGCCCCCCAGGAAAAGCAAATGCATTCGCAGTTAGCAATATATTTCTAGATGTTAGGAAGAACAATGCGAACGGACAGTTTCTTTTTTATGTATTACGATAGGCAAACAGGCAAGCGGGCCACCTGATGGAAAGTGGTCACCACTGCCTATAGACATAAGCAACACCGAGACTATCGCCAATGCGTTGCCCACCTCTATAACACGTTACTCTGGCAGTAAAACGGCAAATATCCCTCCACTGCCAAAGCCACGGTTCCCCAAATTCCCACCCCATGGAGCTCTGGAAACCTTACTCACCGGCAGAAACACAATTCTATTTAAAAGAGTATTGTTTAGCTGCGGTATTCTGTAAGGTGGAGGTACTTTCCCAGTCGGGCGGCTCCGGTACCTCTCTTTAAAGAGCTACCTGAAATGCTAAATTATGTAGATCTGGCGAGACCGCCACCCATTATAAAATGCAAAAGTTGTGACAACGATATAAAATTTGGTTATAAAGAAGCTTTGAAGCTTTTAAATTTATTCCGTTACAACTCACTAGTTGTATGGCGGTTTCGCCAATATTTATCGGCGTACCATACCAGCGAGCAGCGCGGCGGCCATCGATGACAATACCGCTGTCCACTAGCATGGTGTATGAGGCCTAGGTTTCATTGTTTTGAAGTTTTTCGGCTAAAGTAATATATTATAAATAATCTATTTATAATACATGAAATTAATTTTTGTAAATATAATATTAGTTTAAATTTTGTAAATTATTTTTATACTACTTATCTTATACATTTCGAACTACCTCTTATATGTTATTTAAAAAATTATAACCTTAACCCGATTCATTGTCTCTTTTTATTCTATAGCGATGGTATTCAAGATAACACGTAAAGTAGATTTAAAAAACATTTATTAAAATTGGGTATACTACTCCGTAATTTATGATGGATGTAGCCTCCAACGTGGAGGCATGTGAGTCCGCTCTCAAGGCCTCTTTGACGGAGGAGTCCCTGCGCGAACAGTCGGTGTTGAATTTATTTTTATATTTATTTGTATTTAGGTACCTAACTAGAAAGATTTTGATAGTTTGTCAAGACTGGAATTTTGGAACCTTATAGTAAGTGGCACAAGGAAAGAAACATAAAATATACAAATTCTTACCCAAATACAGAAAATTAAAGCCCTATCTACCTAATTTGACGACCTGATGGTTCAGTTGGTTAACATGGCGTCTGCCACGTACTGGTCCCGGGTTCGTTTCCCGGCCGAGCAGAAATTAAAATGATGAATTTTAATTTTTGTTACGGGTCTGTATGTTTTATGTATTGAAAGTATGTATTTAAAAGTATATAGGTAGTTTATCTGTAATCTAGCACAACTAACACAAACTTTACTTACTTTGGGGCTAGATGGCGCTGTGTGAATTGTCGCTTTGAGCTTCCTGTTTGATATCTTTATCTCTTTCAGTTTTATTTTCTCGTTGAGCCGGAGGGCTTGGCGAACTTGGAACATCAGGGTGTCGTACTGGTTCTCGTCTATTTTATCGTCGGTGTATAGCTCGCTGGTCCAAAACATTATAATGGATATAATTATAGTCTTCATATTGTGCTCGGTGTCGAATTTGTCCTCGGTTCTATCGTCTCTTGGCAGACCCTCATATTGTCAGAAATCGGTGGGGACAGGCGATCATCTTCGTCATCCTCCATCTTGGGAGGGACTTTCTTGCTCTTGGTGGCTCTCCCAATGGCTTGATGGCCGCTTTTCTGAGTCTCACTCGCATCTATTATGTCTGGAGTGCCATTCTAGTTGCTGCGAATAACGCAGTGTGTGTTTCGGCGGGAATTGGGCATCGCAACCGCTGCATTGCATAGAGTTGCGCTATTAAGGCTGTCTGTTTCCTGTTCGAGTAAAGATGTCATAAATGTCATATGTTATACAGCTGAAAGAAAAAAGATTTGTGTTCGACAGTGGTATTATAAAAGCAAGAAAAAGTCCTTAGTTGCCATTCTCTTCCTCCTTCAATAAAGCTTTCGAACGATACCATAATAATATGTAGTTTTTATAAATAAATAAATAAATAATCGTGGACATATTCACACAGCGCCATCTAGCCCCAAACTAAGCAAAGCTTGTGCTATGGGTCCTAGCTAACTGGTATACTACATATATACTGTTTTTTTTTAAATACATACTTATCATACATAGAACACCCAGACCCGTAACAGAAATTAAAATTCATCATTTAAATTTCTGCCCGGCCGGGAATCGAACCCGGGACCTCTTGCGTGGCTGACTGGCATGTTGACCACTGAACCACTCACGTCAGGTTTTATGTGAAAAGGGTCCACAAACCTCTCTCCTCCGCTTCTTCCAGCTCCTTATACTGCTTCCAATCGGACACACCATACTACCAGCGCCTAAAATGCGCCTGTTTTTTTGAGTCCCGATCGCGTTTATTCTGTCTGAACTGCCAGTCTATATGCTACGAATGACGCCCGGTGTGTTTCGGCGGGAATCGGGTATCGCAACCGCTGCATTGCATACCGGCATAGAGTTGCGCTACCAACGCTGGCTGTTTTCGGTTCGGGAGAAGAAGGGATGAGTAAGGGTGTCATAAGAGTCATATGTTATACAGCAGAATAGAACAAGGCTTGTGTTTACCAGTGGTTTCACAAAAGCAAGATAGAGTCCTTAGCCGTCATTCTCCTTCTCCTTCAAGGAAACTTTCGAAGGATACCATACAAACAATACCATTTAAATAAAAACAATAAAATCTTATACTATAAGCGTCTCCCAATTTAGCAAATCTGCTCTGTGCACTACGGTTTCGTCTTCGACCGGTTTCTAAACTTCTTGCTTTACAAGACCATTGGCAACTATTTTGGCAAATAAATCTGCCACATTGATATTGCCAAGGTTTGGAAAATCAATGTGGCAATGTCAACCATTATTTTATTATGTGTACATTAATTGAATACTAATCGATGCTGGAAAACATCGTGATAAAACCCATATATTTAGGCGACTGTATGTGTGACCATGAGCCAATTTGATCAGGTTCCCCTGGTAGGGTCACGGAGGTAAGATAGCAGTCGTTCTACTGTCATTACCTGATCTGCCAAATTAAGTCATCTCATCATTGAGGAGCAGGCACTGAAAATGTCTATTGTTCAATATGTTTCGCCTTTAACGTGTTAGATTCATTTCTGGGCAATATTGTTGATTGTAAGCTACATGCTTTATTGAAATAATCATACCTTAAATTATTTTCTGGATATTATCCACAGGCATTGGTTGTTGTTGTTGTGCCCTCTTACAAGATATATTACGAAATACTACTTGACAAGACAAAGACCTTAAATATTGTGCCCTCTCTTAAATAAAATATCAGGGTAGGATGAGGACGTCTCTGGTTGACTCATATAGTAAGCTACGGAGTGAAGCATGGGCTGCGAGTAGCGAAGGTTATGCTCGAGTCAGTTATCAGGCTTTAGAGCAGCTTACCCCTCCTCCAATGAGGGGGCCCTGTTTATTTCCCTCAGACCAAATAAATGAATCTGATTTCAAATTCTAGCTATGAAACTTTTGGAAAATTAATCTGTAATCTAATTAACTCTTGTAATTCTTTACCAATATAATTCCATACCTGTTTATACTTCTCCACTCTAAAAGCATCGGGGTTACTAACACCATAACGTAGAGTTCCATAGACGGTCACAAATGGCCTTAACCCGGCTTCTGTTAGGTTGGGTCATAATGACCCGAGACATTTTTAAACGCCCATATTTTTAAAGTGATCATGTGAAGTTATCGGGCTTATCAGTAGCTGCCGTTGTTACCCCGCCCCTTTAGTTTCTAAAACCGGTTTAGTCGGTGTGCACCTGCGCAGGTAGTTACAAGCGGTCAAACATCAAACAGGTAAATATGACCCAACCTTACATTCCATGTTACCTTTTTATACCAATTACGTTTAAACATTTATTTGATTTGAATATATATTTTAAATGTTATTTTGGATATTTTAGTTTAACTTGCATAATAGACCGAGAAGAACGTGACAGACAGCTAATTTTAGCGCTAATACTGATTTTCCACCATACAGACCGGGTGAATTAGTATCAAAACATCGCAAGTAGGTTTTTCAGTCTGACGGTTTAGTAGCGGTAGTGATAGAGCTTAGGTTTCAGTGTGGATGAGTGTGTGTGTGAAAAGTATGAGAGTTTGTTTGCTCTATGAAAGGGTGGACGTTACACCATCAACCTCAATCGACGGGCTACGTCTTTCCATCTGATTGGTTTTACAGTAATGCCCAGCAAATAATATGTTTGCTGTTTTTAGAAGTCGTCTTTGTTATTAATTACTTTTCAACAAACAGTTACGATTAAAAGACAAAACATATTATTTGGAAACGACCGCATGAAGAAGGTCCTAAGAATCATTTCAGTGCATGTGTGTTTTGGATTGTTTTAAACAATAAGCTTACTTAAGAAAAAAAAGAACTCATTATTTAATAAATAAAATTATGAGTGGCAACAAATTCAGTAAGTATACAATTGTATCGCGAGTACCTATAACATTTGGCGTATTTTGTGTATGGATGTACAGGCGTTTTTGCATAGGTTTATTGGCAGGCGCGAGTGTGGTATTGATGTGGTGCATAGAAACGGGAAAATAATAAATGAAAACAAAATAGCTCTGAACGATATTTTTTAATACGCTTTGAATGACCATCATAATTAGGTATCTACATCAATAATCTGAATCATACATAATGAAGAAAATTGCAATATTTAAAACGTCCATTATATTAGTATTTTAATTGTCATACAGAATAAATGAATTAACTTAATAAAAAATGAATAATTTACGTGGCTAACGAAATTTCTTCATGTCTTGTGTAACTGGGATTGAAGCACATCAGCACAAGTTGAACTTCCAGCAATCGATTTTCGCCATTGTCCTGAAAAAGACAAAATTACTCTTTAAAAATACAAAAAAGTCGTACCGAATATTGTCATTAAGGTAGTTAAATAGTGAGTGGGGACTTACCGTCATTCGGATCGGCGCAACTGAATGAGAGGTGTGAGGCTCGGCCGCAGCCAGGCTGCCGTGGAGAGGGAGGAGTTCAACCAAGGTAACAGTGGAACTCCTCCCGATCGATGTCGCCCAATGTCGATATCATTGTCGACACCAAATCCTCGTTAGTAGAGAGATTTTCTGCTGAAATAAATAATTACCTATTAAATTTATGTTACAGACGCAACAACTTAGAAAATACTAATTATTAGAAACTGTGGCGATTTCGTTGCTACTCATGTGTAGGTACCTACCCAATAATTATTTTTAAAATATATTAAATTGAATAGCACATTATTTACCTTGCAGTGTAGGGACCAGAAGATCGACATCTTTGGGCGACATCTTCTCGGAGAGCCCCTCGTTCGGTGGATTGAGCTGACTCGGAAGATTCAGCTGTTGCGCACATATTTTCTGAAAAACATATAAAGGCAATTAGCTGCGATCCTCAATTGATAAATGAAGACTGAAAAGAAAATGAAAAAGTCTAATGAAAATACTTACAGCCAATCTATCCTTTCTACGACGTTCTCGCATATACATCCTCTTCCGATAATCTTGTTCTTTCTGAAATGAATTAATAATATTAATACCATTGCTAAAAGTACCAAAATGTTTTTAAAAAGGACCATTAGCCCTGATTTGGGCCAGATGTTGTCAAAGTTATTTTCATTTAAAAAGGAACAGATTTAAAAATAAAACAAAAGCAAATGTTACTACAGGCTATGAGACTATTGCACAGTCATTGAGACAGTCAAATATTATATTTTATTACCTACCTTACACAGCGGTGGATGCTTTCCGGGAGGCCTGCCGGGAATGGGATTTCTCGGGTCGAAAGCAGGTCTCTCTCCGTTTCGCTGCAGAGCGACCCCTTCCAACAGCAGGTTTTCGGATTCCGCGACTATTTCGTAGAATATAGCCTGTATAGCCTGGAATTCGATTTCGATGCTCTCTTTATTCTGCAAATAAAAATTATTAATTTAACACTGGTTTCTAAACAAATGGATTCACAAACTAATTGAATTTTTGTACAGCAAACTTCAGCTACCACTCTCTACTATCATATAATAAGGCAGCGATATGTATTTACAACAGAATTGATGTTTAAAACCACTTGAATACATTGTTTTGACAATAAACATAAATATTATTTACCTATCAAAGTACAAAATAACTTACCACTTTATTCTCGTTAATTTTACACAGTTCTCGGCTGAAGGCCATTGCGAATGAACTTTTAAACATTTTCACTAAGTAAATTTTAAACGCTGTTTAAACGTGTGATCCACTCGGGTTGCGGGGCACGAATAACTCCACTGGTTTGACACCGGCTGTTTTATCCCGAGGGCAGTGCGCGGGGCGTGGCTTAGGGCGCGCTTGGCTTTGTTATCTTATCAGCAATTGTCCGCAACGATTAGACACTAAACGAAGAAGTAAAGTTGCAAATCCATCAAAATAAAATAATACTTGGATCGATGGATTTTTTGTAAACCCGTATAAAATAATTTATAAATTAAAAAAAAACATAGGAACATGTATTTTTAGAATAAAACAACGTTTTTGGTATTTGTTTGACATCACTCTAGTTTCTCTCAATTTAAAAAAATTGAGAGTATCAAAAAGTTTTATAATGTTTTAACTAGTAATCGTCTCTTTCAAGGAGTACAAAATTTACAAATAAATGAGATGCATCAGTTTGTTAAATAAGTATTTGAAAGTTCTTTTCTGAGATAGTTTTGTTAAAATTATGTAATAATACGCCCGCTAGAATTAATTATTTTCTTGAGATTACACAAAGAATTGAATTAGCAACTGCAGTACTGTTAACGCCTTTAGATAAGGTTAAAGATAGATAACATTAGGTTTAACATAGATAGAACCTGTGAGAAATGGCCCAAATACCTACAGAGTAAAAGTTTTAATTATATGAAGGTACTTCACTTATATGACCTTTTGTCTATCAATATTGGTGATGCGGCCTCTCAATAAAATGTGGTAACATTTAATATTGATCATAAAATTACCCACATACTTACTTTATTTAAGTAAAATGCGGCTGTTTCATTATTAAACAGCTACTACATTAATATCCTAAAATTACATATTCCTAAAAATACAATTAAAAAGAAGGATTTACCTGTATCGCATATACCTAGAGGCTTTCTTTTAAACTTATATAGGTCTTTTAAACTACCCCTAAGCAATCTTTTGTTTTGATTTTTACCTGCGCGCGGTTACTGTTGCGCTTCAGCTATCGCTGATGTAAACTGATAACCGTTTGTACCTAATGACTAGTCCTAGAGCCCTAGGTCGTTATGTTGTTAGCTTCATTCGCATATTCCTTCATATTATACATTTTACTGTGCTGGCATTTGATAGCTATTTCAAATTGTAATAAATTAATACTTTGAAACATTTATCAGTGAATGATTGGTTGGAAAGGTATTTTATTAATTTAATACCTTTTAATTTTCCTTACATAGGATCTACTTGTACCTACGCATACCTACGTTTTGTGTGGTCGTGGCAATCTTATACAAATTTAGTCAGGGCTGATGCAGGTACGACTGGTATGATGATAATGATGATGGTAACTATCCCCTGTAGTCTGCCTAAAGTTATCATTCAATATTATTCAAATGTGCTTTGAGTTTTCATCCACAGAATTGGACATACCCCTCCCTGTTACAGTACACAAGTTATAAATTAATCGGACGGAATAGTAGTGCTGTAGTGGATACTTAACGGCCGGGGCCTAGTGTAAGCAATATTTTGCAAGAAACGTCCTTTTTCATAATTGGGCATCAAAAAAGGTAAAAGGGAACAGACAAATCAAATGTCTTTGAATATTCAAAGAGAAGCAAAAATACACATTTTCTATCAGATATCGAAATTCGATCAGTGGTCTGCTAGCAATAATGAATAAACCAAATTTACATACAATAAAATACAGTTTATTAACACACATGAAATAGAAATTTCTATGCACCAATAAGCGTAACACATAGACAGGTCATTGCCTAGTTATACATATACATTGTTATACCAAAAATATATTGGTACAACATTTAGTAATTAAAGTAACAGGGTTCGTGTTATTATTGAGCGTATAGGCAAATCCGCTTTTAATTCCGGTGTTCTTGCGGTGTCATTCCACTTATGAGTATTAGGGCAACTAATGGGTTTGCTTAATGCATCGACCTCCTTTTCTGTCACTGTAACCAAAGAGCTCTGTTAATAAGGCATTATGTAAGTATCTATTCCCTTTAATCCTAGATCGATTCTGGTGTCCTACGAAATAATAAATGCGGAGAAACTGTTTTTGTTTAGTGTGGTAGAGCATTGATAAAATAGTAGCGAGTTAATGAACCTAGTCGTGAATGACGTTACGATTTATTAAAAGATCACGCTATTGCTAAGCAAACAGCCATTACAGGACATATTATAAAATATTAACATTAAAAAGAGAGAGAGAGAGAGAGAAGTGGTGTGAGATTTTTTGGTCGGTAAGAAAAACACTCATGATGTGGTTTGCCATCCTTGTGGATCATGAAGATCTGAGAAATTTTACCAAAAAGTGTTTTTTTTTTCATATTTTAAATTAATTTTATCTTTCTATTACTATTACACATTTAATTAATCACTCTCTTATTCCCTTAAGAGTGGGGCAAAGCGTTCGTCATCCCGCTCCCTAAAGTATTTTCACCTGATTGCTTAAATCATATTAGACCCATTTCAATTCTTCTTCTCAAAAATTACTTTTTTTTCACCATCACCTCTGTGTAGTTGAGAAACCTACTTCGATCTGCTATTCTTGTTTGTGCTCTGTTTTCTATTTCTTCTATTGTCTTTGTCTGTAAAGTAATATCAGTATTTGTTTGTGAATATTTGCCAATTTGCTCAAATTTTTGTTAACTATTTGTTAATACGCTACTTAGTTTAGTTAGTGTTCATGTGTGTTTCTATGTTTTTGTTTCGACCTGAATTTGACATACCATACTAGTTTTAAGTCCGCCGTTGTACGTAACAGTGCGTTAGGTTTGACTAAATAAATAAAAAATGTAATTATATAAACAAACAACACAAGAACAACCTTAATTAATTAACGAAGTAACATAAACACTTTCACTACACATATTATCGGGTTTGTAACCACGGTTAGTATTGTTTTTACTCGTGACCATGACGCATGCAACTGCGTCGAAATATCGAGGTAAAAACAATACTAACCGTGGTAACAAATATGTGTAGTGAAAGTGTAGTGAATAACCACGAAAGTCTTAAAACCTATAGAAGGAACATAAACACTGACAAAATTAGACCGAAATAATGAGCAAAAATTTTACGAGAGAAAGAGAAGGCGATATGTAAGGGAGACAGCGCTATTTCTATCACGGCGTGGTGAGGCGCCTATAAAGACTAGCGCCACGGGTGCAACGGCATTCATTCGCCGAACCGACGCGCACCTACACACACGTCCCTCCGTACAACTTGCAATCGATATGGCTCCTCCAAAGTCTGGAATAAAGAAGCTGAGCAAGGACGAGCTATCGCTTCAGATAGACAAGCTGCTACAGAGAATTAAGAAGAAAAGCAAAGAGGAGCACGAGCGTTCAGAAAGAGGAGTCGACGATATTAACCGGCTCCTAGGCGATATGACTGTTCAGTCAAATTGCGATAGCGCTTGCCGTAACAGCAGGTCGCCTGCTGCAAGGCCTATGGACCATTAAATCGAAATACATTAATGGTCAGGCGGCATAGAAAGGCCCTTTTCAGGGCCACATAAAATTCAGAAAGTTTCTTTGAATTGCGATAATACCAAATACTATCTTTATCTATATTATTTTGCTTGGCTTTTATTTAAATTTAATTAACATTGACTTTGACATTTTTTCATTATATTATCCTTAATAACATGTTAACCTTTACCATTTTACCATTGCGCAATTATATTATTTTACTATTTGAAAAAGAGTTGAGCTATTTCGCTGAGCTGCCTTGAGGGGACAGGGAAGCCGAGCCGAACCAAGCCAAGCTACGTTGAGCTGAGCCAAGCTGATCCTAGTTGAGCTAATAGAAATGCTAAGCTGTACAGTTTAAATGCTGTGCTGAATTAATTAATTGCTGGGCTGAGCTGTTTCATTAAATCGAAGTACTGTGTTAATTTACTTGAAAGTTCATGTGGGTAGATATAATGTTTGATTAATTTCGTTAAAATAGCAGGTATCGTGTTGCGGTAACGTGGGGAGCTTGATTTGAGCGTAGAGAGATCGATATTGTAAGCAGAAGGGAGAATTAACACAACGTGAACTTGGAAAATCGATTTATTATTTTATCACAACTTTATCAGCACAAGAATACCGATCGAACTCTGTACGCTAAACCCAATCTAGCTCCACCACGTCACTGCAACACGATACACGCCATTTTAACGAAATAATCAACCAGAATATTTACCCACATGACCCCTCAAATAAAATAACACAATACTTCCGTATCTAATATTCCAATTAAACTAATAATTTGCATGTAATTCCCATGTGAAAAAATGATTATCGATTTTATGGCACAGCTCAGCTCAGCAATTTATTCAGCACAGCATTTAAACAGTACAGGTCAGCATTTCTATCAGCTCAGCTCGGATCAGCTTGGCTCAGCCCAACGTAGCTCGGCTTGGCCAAGCACGACTTCCCCTCAATGCAGCTCAGCGAAACAGCTCAACTCTCTTTCTCTTACATGATTATAAAAATAAGAACAGTTTTGTTAAGAGGACAAAAATACTATTATAGTTTTCTAACACCGATTTTGAGCTAGCTGTACTATTTAGACAAGTGGAATATTTTCGCTTTTTCTCTGTAACATACAAATTTACAAACATACACACTCACACTCCCCATATATCAGTAATACATAAACAATTTACGAACATTTTGCGTAATTTACAGTAGGGCTGAATTATACTACCTTTCGATATTTTTATAGTAGTAGTAAGTAGGTAGGTAGGTATGACAATATTGATGAATGTGGAAGAAGTGAGAGAGGTTGTCGGAAGCGCAGCGGAGCATCGGTTAGTGCTTACAACGTATGTACTTAACTCGAAAAAAGTCTGCGGCACTGGGGATCGACCTCAGTACCTTATAGCTTACGAGCCTTTTCCGCTAGCCACGACGCCACCGACATTCCTTACATATAGTGAATGGCCAAGTTTCTATCTTGTAGGTATTACCTTACTCGGATAGGAGAAATGCTTGGGTTACGTATAGACCGACCAGACGCGCCCCCCAGGAAAAGCAAATGCATTCGCAGTTAGCAATATATTTCTAGATGTTAGGAAGAACAATGCGAACGGACAGTTTCTTTTTTATGTATTACGATAGGCAAACAGGCAAGCGGGCCACCTGATGGAAAGTGGTCACCACTGCCTATAGACATAAGCAACACCGAGACTATCGCCAATGCGTTGCCCACCTCTATAACACGTTACTCTGGCAGTAAAACGGCAAATATCCCTCCACTGCCAAAGCCACGGTTCCCCAAATTCCCACCCCATGGAGCTCTGGAAACCTTACTCACCGGCAGAAACACAATTCTATTTAAAAGAGTATTGTTTAGCTGCGGTATTCTGTAAGGTGGAGGTACTTTCCCAGTCGGGCGGCTCCGGTACCTCTCTTTAAAGAGCTACCTGAAATGCTAAATTATGTAGATCTGGCGAGACCGCCACCCATTATAAAATGCAAAAGTTGTGACAACGATATAAAATTTGGTTATAAAGAAGCTTTGAAGCTTTTAAATTTATTCCGTTACAACTCACTAGTTGTATGGCGGTTTCGCCAATATTTATCGGCGTACCATACCAGCGAGCAGCGCGGCGGCCATCGATGACAATACCGCTGTCCACTAGCATGGTGTATGAGGCCTAGGTTTCATTGTTTTGAAGTTTTTCGGCTAAAGTAATATATTATAAATAATCTATTTATAATACATGAAATTAATTTTTGTAAATATAATATTAGTTTAAATTTTGTAAATTATTTTTATACTACTTATCTTATACATTTCGAACTACCTCTTATATGTTATTTAAAAAATTATAACCTTAACCCGATTCATTGTCTCTTTTTATTCTATAGCGATGGTATTCAAGATAACACGTAAAGTAGATTTAAAAAACATTTATTAAAATTGGGTATACTACTCCGTAATTTATGATGGATGTAGCCTCCAACGTGGAGGCATGTGAGTCCGCTCTCAAGGCCTCTTTGACGGAGGAGTCCCTGCGCGAACAGTCGGTGTTGAATTTATTTTTATATTTATTTGTATTTAGGTACCTAACTAGAAAGATTTTGATAGTTTGTCAAGACTGGAATTTTGGAACCTTATAGTAAGTGGCACAAGGAAAGAAACATAAAATATACAAATTCTTACCCAAATACAGAAAATTAAAGCCCTATCTACCTAATTTGACGACCTGATGGTTCAGTTGGTTAACATGGCGTCTGCCACGTACTGGTCCCGGGTTCGTTTCCCGGCCGAGCAGAAATTAAAATGATGAATTTTAATTTTTGTTACGGGTCTGTATGTTTTATGTATTGAAAGTATGTATTTAAAAGTATATAGGTAGTTTATCTGTAATCTAGCACAACTAACACAAACTTTACTTACTTTGGGGCTAGATGGCGCTGTGTGAATTGTCGCTTTGAGCTTCCTGTTTGATATCTTTATCTCTTTCAGTTTTATTTTCTCGTTGAGCCGGAGGGCTTGGCGAACTTGGAACATCAGGGTGTCGTACTGGCTCTCGTCTATTTTATCGTCGGTGTATAGCTCGCTGGTCCAAAACATTATAATGGATATAATTATAGTCTTCATATTGTGCTCGGTGTCGAATTTGTCCTCGGTTCTATCGTCTCTTGGCAGACCCTCATATTGTCAGAAATCGGTGGGGACAGGCGATCATCTTCGTCATCCTCCATCTTGGGAGGGACTTTCTTGCTCTTGGTGGCTCTCCCAATGGCTTGATGGCCGCTTTTCTGAGTCTCACTCGCATCTATTATGTCTGGAGTGCCATTCTAGTTGCTGCGAATAACGCAGTGTGTGTTTCGGCGGGAATTGGGCATCGCAACCGCTGCATTGCATAGAGTTGCGCTATTAAGGCTGTCTGTTTCCTGTTCGAGTAAAGATGTCATAAATGTCATATGTTATACAGCTGAAAGAAAAAAGATTTGTGTTCGACAGTGGTATTATAAAAGCAAGAAAAAGTCCTTAGTTGCCATTCTCTTCCTCCTTCAATAAAGCTTTCGAACGATACCATAAAAATATGTAGTTTTTATAAATAAATAAATAAATAATCGTGGACATATTCACACAGCGCCATCTAGCCCCAAACTAAGCAAAGCTTGTGCTATGGGTCCTAGCTAACTGGTATACTACATATATACTGTTTTTTTTTAAATACATACTTATCATACATAGAACACCCAGACCCGTAACAGAAATTAAAATTCATCATTTAAATTTCTGCCCGGCCGGGAATCGAACCCGGGACCTCTTGCGTGGCTGACTGGCATGTTGACCACTGAACCACTCACGTCAGGTTTTATGTGAAAAGGGTCCACAAACCTCTCTCCTCCGCTTCTTCCAGCTCCTTATACTGCTTCCAATCGGACACACCATACTACCAGCGCCTAAAATGCGCCTGTTTTTTTGAGTCCCGATCGCGTTTATTCTGTCTGAACTGCCAGTCTATATGCTACGAATGACGCCCGGTGTGTTTCGGCGGGAATCGGGTATCGCAACCGCTGCATTGCATACCGGCATAGAGTTGCGCTACCAACGCTGGCTGTTTTCGGTTCGGGAGAAGAAGGGATGAGTAAGGGTGTCATAAGAGTCATATGTTATACAGCAGAATAGAACAAGGCTTGTGTTTACCAGTGGTTTCACAAAAGCAAGATAGAGTCCTTAGCCGTCATTCTCCTTCTCCTTCAAGGAAACTTTCGAAGGATACCATACAAACAATACCATTTAAATAAAAACAATAAAATCTTATACTATAAGCGTCTCCCAATTTAGCAAATCTGCTCTGTGCACTACGGTTTCGTCTTCGACCGGTTTCTAAACTTCTTGCTTTACAAGACCATTGGCAACTATTTTGGCAAATAAATCTGCCACATTGATATTGCCAAGGTTTGGAAAATCAATGTGGCAATGTCAACCATTATTTTATTATGTGTACATTAATTGAATACTAATCGATGCTGGAAAACATCGTGATAAAACCCATATATTTAGGCGACTGTATGTGTGACCATGAGCCAATTTGATCAGGTTCCCCTGGTAGGGTCACGGAGGTAAGATAGCAGTCGTTCTACTGTCATTACCTGATCTGCCAAATTAAGTCATCTCATCATTGAGGAGCAGGCACTGAAAATGTCTATTGTTCAATATGTTTCGCCTTTAACGTGTTAGATTCATTTCTGGGCAATATTGTTGATTGTAAGCTACATGCTTTATTGAAATAATCATACCTTAAATTATTTTCTGGATATTATCCACAGGCATTGGTTGTTGTTGTTGTGCCCTCTTACAAGATATATTACGAAATACTACTTGACAAGACAAAGACCTTAAATATTGTGCCCTCTCTTAAATAAAATATCAGGGTAGGATGAGGACGTCTCTGGTTGACTCATATAGTAAGCTACGGAGTGAAGCATGGGCTGCGAGTAGCGAAGGTTATGCTCGAGTCAGTTATCAGGCTTTAGAGCAGCTTACCCCTCCTCCAATGAGGGGGCCCTGTTTATTTCCCTCAGACCAAATAAATGAATCTGATTTCAAATTCTAGCTATGAAACTTTTGGCAAATTAATCTGTAATCTAATTAACTCTTGTAATTCTTTACCAATATAATTCCATACCTGTTTATACTTCTCCACTCTAAAAGCATCGGGGTTACTAACACCATAACGTAGAGTTCCATAGACGGTCACAAATGGCCTTAACCCGGCTTCTGTTAGGTTGGGTCATAATGACCCGAGACATTTTTAAACGCCCATATTTTTAAAGTGATCATGTGAAGTTATCGGGCTTATCAGTAGCTGCCGTTGTTACCCCGCCCCTTTAGTTTCTAAAACCGGTTTAGTCGGTGTGCACCTGCGCAGGTAGTTACAAGCGGTCAAACATCAAACAGGTAAATATGACCCAACCTTACATTCCATGTTACCTTTTTATACCAATTACGTTTAAACATTTATTTGATTTGAATATATATTTTAAATGTTATTTTGGATATTTTAGTTTAACTTGCATAATAGACCGAGAAGAACGTGACAGACAGCTAATTTTAGCGCTAATACTGATTTTCCACCATACAGACCGGGTGAATTAGTATCAAAACATCGCAAGTAGGTTTTTCAGTCTGACGGTTTAGTAGCGGTAGTGATAGAGCTTAGGTTTCAGTGTGGATGAGTGTGTGTGTGAAAAGTATGAGAGTTTGTTTGCTCTATGAAAGGGTGGACGTTACACCATCAACCTCAATCGACGGGCTACGTCTTTCCATCTGATTGGTTTTACAGTAATGCCCAGCAAATAATATGTTTGCTGTTTTTAGAAGTCGTCTTTGTTATTAATTACTTTTCAACAAACAGTTACGATTAAAAGACAAAACATATTATTTGGAAACGACCGCATGAAGAAGGTCCTAAGAATCATTTCAGTGCATGTGTGTTTTGGATTGTTTTAAACAATAAGCTTACTTAAGAAAAAAAAGAACTCATTATTTAATAAATAAAATTATGAGTGGCAACAAATTCAGTAAGTATACAATTGTATCGCGAGTACCTATAACATTTGGCGTATTTTGTGTATGGATGTACAGGCGTTTTTTTAGGTTTATTGGCAGGCGCGAGTGTGGTATTGATGTGGTGCATAGAAACGGGAAAATAATAAATGAAAACAAAATAGCTCTGAACGATATTTTTTAATACGCTTTGAATGACCATCATAATTAGGTATCTACATCAATAATCTGAATCATACATAATGAAGAAAATTGCAATATTTAAAACGTCCATTATATTAGTATTTTAATTGTCATACAGAATAAATGAATTAACTTAATAAAAAATGAATAATTTACGTGGCTAACGAAATTTCTTCATGTCTTGTGTAACTGGGATTGAAGCACATCAGCACAAGTTGAACTTCCAGCAATCGATTTTCGCCATTGTCCTGAAAAAGACCAAATTACTCTTTAAAAATATAAAGAAAATGAATATAAAAAAGTCGTACCGAATATTGTCATAAAGGTAGTTAAATAGTGAGTGGGGACTTACCGTCATTCGGATCGGCGCAACTGAATGAGAGGTGTGAGGCTCGGCCGCAGCCAGGCTGCCGTGGAGAGGGAGGAGTTCAACCAAGGTAACAGTGGAACTCCTCCCGATCGATGTCGCCCAATGTCGATATCATTGTCGACACCAAATCCTCGTTAGTAGAGAGATTTTCTGCTGAAATAAATAATTACCTATTAAATTTATGTTACAGACGCAACAACTTAGAAAATACTAATTATTAGAAACTGTGGCGATTTCGTTGCTACTCATGTGTAGGTACCTACCCAATAATTATTTTTAAAATATATTAAATTGAATAGCACATTATTTACCTTGCAGTGTAGGGACCAGAAGATCGACATCTTTGGGCGACATCTTCTCGGAGAGCCCCTCGTTCGGTGGATTGAGCTGACTCGGAAGATTCAGCTGTTGCGCACATATTTTCTGAAAAACATATAAAGGCAATTAGCTGCGATCCTCAATTGATAAATGAAGACTGAAAAGAAAATGAAAAAGTCTAATGAAAATACTTACAGCCAATCTATCCTTTCTACGACGTTCTCGCATATACATCCTCTTCCGATAATCTTGTTCTTTCTGAAATGAATTAATAATATTAATACCATTGCTAAAAGTACCAAAATGTTTTTAAAAAGGACCATTAGCCCTGATTTGGGCCAGATGTTGTCAAAGTTATTTTCATTTAAAAAGGAACAGATTTAAAAATAAAACAAAAGCAAATGTTACTACAGGCTATGAGACTATTGCACAGTCATTGAGACAGTCAAATATTATATTTTATTACCTACCTTACACAGCGGTGGATGCTTTCCGGGAGGCCTGCCGGGAATGGGATTTCTCGGGTCGAAAGCAGGTCTCTCTCCGTTTCGCTGCAGAGCGACCCCTTCCAACAGCAGGTTTTCGGATTCCGCGACTATTTCGTAGAATATAGCCTGTATAGCCTGGAATTCGATTTCGATGCTCTCTTTATTCTGCAAATAAAAATTATTAATTTAACACTGGTTTCTAAACAAATGGATTCACAAACTAATTGAATTTTTGTACAGCAAACTTCAGCTACCACTCTCTACTATCATATAATAAGGCAGCGATATGTATTTACAACAGAATTGATGTTTAAAACCACTTGAATACATTGTTTTGACAATAAACATAAATATTATTTACCTATCAAAGTACAAAATAACTTACCACTTTATTCTCGTTAATTTTACACAGTTCTCGGCTGAAGGCCATTGCGAATGAACTTTTAAACATTTTCACTAAGTAAATTTTAAACGCTGTTTAAACGTGTGATCCACTCGGGTTGCGGGGCACGAATAACTCCACTGGTTTGACACCGGCTGTTTTATCCCGAGGGCAGTGCGCGGGGCGTGGCTTAGGGCGCGCTTGGCTTTGTTATCTTATCAGCAATTGTCCGCAACGATTAGACACTAAACGAAGAAGTAAAGTTGCAAATCCATCAAAATAAAATAATACTTGGATCGATGGATTTTTTGTAAACCCGTATGAAATAATTTATAAATTAAAAAAAAACATAGGAACATGTATTTTTAGAATAAAACAACGTTTTTGGTATTTGTTTGACATCACTCTAGTTTCTCTCAATTTAAAAAAATTGAGAGTATCAAAAAGTTTTATAATGTTTTAACTAGTAATCGTCTCTTTCAAGGAGTACAAAATTTACAAATAAATGAGATGCATCAGTTTGTTCAATAAGTATTTGAAAGTTCTTTTCTGAGATAGTTTTGTTAAAATTATGTAATAATACGCCCGCTAGAATTAATTATTTTCTTGAGATTACACAAAGAATTGAATTAGCAACTGCAGTACTGTTAACGCCTTTAGATAAGGTTAAAGATAGATAACATTAGGTTTAACATAGATAGAACCTGTGAGAAATGGCCCAAATACCTACAGAGTAAAAGTTTTAATTATATGAAGGTACTTCACTTATATGACCTTTTGTCTATCAATATTGGTGATGCGGCCTCTCAATAAAATGTGGTAACATTTAATATTGATCATAAAATTACCCACATACTTACTTTATTTAAGTAAAATGCGGCTGTTTCATTATTAAACAGCTACTACATTAATATCCTAAAATTACATATTCCTAAAAATACAATTAAAAAGAAGGATTTACCTGTATCGCATATACCTAGAGGCTTTCTTTTAAACTTATATAGGTCTTTTAAACTACCCCTAAGCAATCTTTTGTTTTGATTTTTACCTGCGCGCGGTTACTGTTGCGCTTCAGCTATCGCTGATGTAAACTGATAACCGTTTGTACCTAATGACTAGTCCTAGAGCCCTAGGTCGTTATGTTGTTAGCTTCATTCGCATATTCCTTCATATTATACATTTTACTGTGCTGGCATTTGATAGCTATTTCAAATTGTAATAAATTAATACTTTGAAACATTTATCAGTGAATGATTGGTTGGAAAGGTATTTTATTAATTTAATACCTTTTAATTTTCCTTACATAGGATCTACTTGTACCTACGCATACCTACGTTTTGTGTGGTCGTGGCAATCTTATACAAATTTAGTCAGGGCTGATGCAGGTACGACTGGTATGATGATAATGATGATGGTAACTATCCCCTGTAGTCTGCCTAAAGTTATCATTCAATATTATTCAAATGTGCTTTGAGTTTTCATCCACAGAATTGGACATACCCCTCCCTGTTACAGTACACAAGTTATAAATTAATCGGACGGAATAGTAGTGCTGTAGTGGATACTTAACGGCCGGGGCCTAGTGTAAGCAATATTTTGCAAGAAACGTCCTTTTTCATAATTGGGCATCAAAAAAGGTAAAAGGGAACAGACAAATCAAATGTCTTTGAATATTCAAAGAGAAGCAAAAATACACATTTTCTATCAGATATCGAAATTCGATCAGTGGTCTGCTAGCAATAATGAATAAACCAAATTTACATACAATAAAATACAGTTTATTAACACACATGAAATAGAAATTTCTATGCACCAATAAGCGTAACACATAGACAGGTCATTGCCTAGTTATACATATACATTGTTATACCAAAAATATATTGGTACAACATTTAGTAATTAAAGTAACAGGGTTCGTGTTATTATTGAGCGTATAGGCAAATCCGCTTTTAATTCCGGTGTTCTTGCGGTGTCATTCCACTTATGAGTATTAGGGCAACTAATGGGTTTGCTTAATGCATCGACCTCCTTTTCTGTCACTGTAACCAAAGAGCTCTGTTAATAAGGCATTATGTAAGTATCTATTCCCTTTAATCCTAGATCGATTCTGGTGTCCTACGAAATAATAAATGCGGAGAAACTGTTTTTGTTTAGTGTGGTAGAGCATTGATAAAATAGTAGCGAGTTAATGAACCTAGTCGTGAATGACGTTACGATTTATTAAAAGATCACGCTATTGCTAAGCAAACAGCCATTACAGGACATATTATAAAATATTAACATTAAAAAGAGAGAGAGAGAGAGAGAAGTGGTGTGAGATTTTTTGGTCGGTAAGAAAAACACTCATGATGTGGTTTGCCATCCTTGTGGATCATGAAGATCTGAGAAATTTTACCAAAAAGTGTTTTTTTTTCATATTTTAAATTAATTTTATCTTTCTATTACTATTACACATTTAATTAATCACTCTCTTATTCCCTTAAGAGGGGGCAAAGCGTTCGTCATCCCGCTCCCTAAAGTATTTTCACCTGATTGCTTAAATCATATTAGACCCATTTCAATTCTTCTTCTCAAAAATTACTTTTTTTTCACCATCACCTCTGTGTAGTTGAGAAACCTACTTCGATCTGCTATTCTTGTTTGTGCTCTGTTTTCTATTTCTTCTATTGTCTTTGTCTGTAAAGTAATATCAGTATTTGTTTGTGAATATTTGCCAATTTGCTCAAATTTTTGTTAACTATTTGTTAATACGCTACTTAGTTTAGTTAGTGTTCATGTGTGTTTCTATGTTTTTGTTTCGACCTGAATTTGACATACCATACTAGTTTTAAGTCCGCCGTTGTACGTAACAGTGCATTAGGTTTGACTAAATAAATAAAAAATGTAATTATATAAACAAACAACACAAGAACAACCTTAATTAATTAACGAAGTAACATAAACACTTTCACTACACATATTATCGGGTTTGTAACCACGGTTAGTATTGTTTTTACTCGTGACCATGACGCATGCAACTGCGTCGAAATATCGAGGTAAAAACAATACTAACCGTGGTAACAAATATGTGTAGTGAAAGTGTAGTGAATAACCACGAAAGTCTTAAAACCTATAGAAGGAACATAAACACTGACAAAATTAGACCGAAATAATGAGCAAAAATTTTACGAGAGAAAGAGAAGGCGATATGTAAGGGAGACAGCGCTATTTCTATCACGGCGTGGTGAGGCGCCTATAAAGACTAGCGCCACGGGTGCAACGGCATTCATTCGCCGAACCGACGCGCACCTACACACACGTCCCTCCGTACAACTTGCAATCGATATGGCTCCTCCAAAGTCTGGAATAAAGAAGCTGAGCAAGGACGAGCTATCGCTTCAGATAGACAAGCTGCTACAGAGAATTAAGAAGAAAAGCAAAGAGGAGCACGAGCGTTCAGAAAGAGGAGTCGACGATATTAACCGGCTCCTAGGCGATATGACTGTTCAGTCAAATTGCGATAGCGCTTGCCGTAACAGCAGGTCGCCTGCTGCAAGGCCTATGGACCATTAAATCGAAATGAATTAATGGTCAGGCGGCATAGAAAGGCCCTTTTCGGGGCCACATAAAATTCAGAAAGTTTCTTTGAATTGCGATAATACCAAATACGATCTTTATCTATATTATTTTGCTTGGCTTTTATTTAAATTTAATTAACATTGACTTTGACATTTTTTCATTATATTATCCTTAATAACATGTTAACCTTTACCATTTTACCATTGCGCAATTATATTATTTTACTATTTGAAAAAGAGTTGAGCTATTTCGCTGAGCTGCCTTGAGGGGACAGGGAAGCCGAGCCGAACCAAGCCAAGCTACGTTGAGCTGAGCCAAGCTGATCCTAGTTGAGCTAATAGAAATGCTAAGCTGTACAGTTTAAATGCTGTGCTGAATTAATTAATTGCTGGGCTGAGCTGTTTCATTAAATCGAAGTACTGTGTTAATTTACTTGAAAGTTCATGTGGGTAGATATAATGTTTGATTAATTTCGTTAAAATAGCAGGTATCGTGTTGCGGTAACGTGGGGAGCTTGATTTGAGCGTAGAGAGATCGATATTGTAAGCAGAAGGGAGAATTAACACAACGTGAACTTGGAAAATCGATTTATTATTTTATCACAACTTTATCAGCACAAGAATACCGATCGAACTCTGTACGCTAAACCCAATCTAGCTCCACCACGTCACTGCAACACGATACACGCCATTTTAACGAAATAATCAACCAGAATATTTACCCACATGACCCCTCAAATAAAATAACACAATACTTCCGTATCTAATATTCCAATTAAACTAATAATTTGCATGTAATTCCCATGTGAAAAAATGATTATCGATTTTATGGCACAGCTCAGCTCAGCAATTTATTCAGCACAGCATTTAAACAGTACAGGTCAGCATTTCTATCAGCTCAGCTCGGATCAGCTTGGCTCAGCCCAACGTAGCTCGGCTTGGCCAAGCACGACTTCCCCTCAATGCAGCTCAGCGAAACAGCTCAACTCTCTTTCTCTTACATGATTATAAAAATAAGAACAGTTTTGTTAAGAGGACAAAAATACTATTATAGTTTTCTAACACCGATTTTGAGCTAGCTGTACGATTTAGACAAGTGGAATATTTTCGCTTTTTCTCTGTAACATACAAATTTACAAACATACACACTCACACTCCCCATGTATCAGTAATACATAAACAATTTACGAACATTTTGCGTAATTTACAGTAGGGCTGAATTATACTACCTTTCGATATTTTTATAGTAGTAGTAAGTAGGTAGGTAGGTATGACAATATTGATGAATGTGGAAGAAGTGAGAGAGGTTGTCGGAAGCGCAGCGGAGCATCGGTTAGTGCTTACAACGTATGTACTTAACTCGAAAAAAGTCTGCGGCACTGGGGATCGACCTCAGTACCTTATAGCTTACGAGCCTTTTCCGCTAGCCACGACGCCACCGACATTCCTTACATATAGTGAATGGCCAAGTTTCTATCTTGTAGGTATTACCTTACTCGGATAGGAGAAATGCTTGGGTTACGTATAGACCGACCAGACGCGCCCCCCAGGAAAAGCAAATGCATTCGCAGTTAGCAATATATTTCTAGATGTTAGGAAGAACAATGCGAACGGACAGTTTCTTTTTTATGTATTACGATAGGCAAACAGGCAAGCGGGCCACCTGATGGAAAGTGGTCACCACTGCCTATAGACATAAGCAACACCGAGACTATCGCCAATGCGTTGCCCACCTCTATAACACGTTACTCTGGCAGTAAAACGGCAAATATCCCTCCACTGCCAAAGCCACGGTTCCCCAAATTCCCACCCCATGGAGCTCTGGAAACCTTACTCACCGGCAGAAACACAATTCTATTTAAAAGAGTATTGTTTAGCTGCGGTATTCTGTAAGGTGGAGGTACTTTCCCAGTCGGGCGGCTCCGGTACCTCTCTTTAAAGAGCTACCTGAAATGCTAAATTATGTAGATCTGGCGAGACCGCCACCCATTATAAAATGCAAAAGTTGTGACAACGATATAAAATTTGGTTATAAAGAAGCTTTGAAGCTTTTAAATTTATTCCGTTACAACTCACTAGTTGTATGGCGGTTTCGCCAATATTTATCGGCGTACCATACCAGCGAGCAGCGCGGCGGCCATCGATGACAATACCGCTGTCCACTAGCATGGTGTATGAGGCCTAGGTTTCATTGTTTTGAAGTTTTTCGGCTAAAGTAATATATTATAAATAATCTATTTATAATACATGAAATTAATTTTTGTAAATATAATATTAGTTTAAATTTTGTAAATTATTTTTATACTACTTATCTTATACATTTCGAACTACCTCTTATATGTTATTTAAAAAATTATAACCTTAACCCGATTCATTGTCTCTTTTTATTCTATAGCGATGGTATTCAAGATAACACGTAAAGTAGATTTAAAAAACATTTATTAAAATTGGGTATACTACTCCGTAATTTATGATGGATGTAGCCTCCAACGTGGAGGCATGTGAGTCCGCTCTCAAGGCCTCTTTGACGGAGGAGTCCCTGCGCGAACAGTCGGTGTTGAATTTATTTTTATATTTATTTGTATTTAGGTACCTAACTAGAAAGATTTTGATAGTTTGTCAAGACTGGAATTTTGGAACCTTATAGTAAGTGGCACAAGGAAAGAAACATAAAATATACAAATTCTTACCCAAATACAGAAAATTAAAGCCCTATCTACCTAATTTGACGACCTGATGGTTCAGTTGGTTAACATGGCGTCTGCCACGTACTGGTCCCGGGTTCGTTTCCCGGCCGAGCAGAAATTAAAATGATGAATTTTAATTTTTGTTACGGGTCTGTATGTTTTATGTATTGAAAGTATGTATTTAAAAGTATATAGGTAGTTTATCTGTAATCTAGCACAACTAACACAAACTTTACTTACTTTGGGGCTAGATGGCGCTGTGTGAATTGTCGCTTTGAGCTTCCTGTTTGATATCTTTATCTCTTTCAGTTTTATTTTCTCGTTGAGCCGGAGGGCTTGGCGAACTTGGAACATCAGGGTGTCGTACTGGCTCTCGTCTATTTTATCGTCGGTGTATAGCTCGCTGGTCCAAAACATTATAATGGATATAATTATAGTCTTCATATTGTGCTCGGTGTCGAATTTGTCCTCGGTTCTATCGTCTCTTGGCAGACCCTCATATTGTCAGAAATCGGTGGGGACAGGCGATCATCTTCGTCACCCTCCATCTTGGGAGGGACTTTCTTGCTCTTGGTGGCTCTCCCAATGGCTTGATGGCCGCTTTTCTGAGTCTCACTCGCATCTATTATGTCTGGAGTGCCATTCTAGTTGCTGCGAATAACGCAGTGTGTGTTTCGGCGGGAATTGGGCATCGCAACCGCTGCATTGCATAGAGTTGCGCTGTTAAGGCTGTCTGTTTCCTGTTCGAGTAAAGATGTCATCAATGTCATATGTTATACAGCTGAAAGAAAAAAGATTTGTGTTCGACAGTGGTATCATAAAAGCAAGAAAAAGTCCTTAGTTGCCATTCTCTTCCTCCTTCAATAAAGCTTTCGAACGATACCATAAAAATATGTAGTTTTTATAAATAAATAAATAAATAATCGTGGACATATTCACACAGCGCCATCTAGCCCCAAACTAAGCAAAGCTTGTGCTATGGGTCCTAGCTAACTGGTATACTACATATATACTGTTTTTTTTTAAATACATACTTATCATACATAGAACACCCAGACCCGTAACAGAAATTAAAATTCATCATTTAAATTTCTGCCCGGCCGGGAATCGAACCCGGGACCTCTTGCGTGGCTGACTGGCATGTTGACCACTGAACCACTCACGTCAGGTTTTATGTGAAAAGGGTCCACAAACCTCTCTCCTCCGCTTCTTCCAGCTCCTTATACTGCTTCCAATCGGACACACCATACTACCAGCGCCTAAAATGCGCCTGTTTTTTTGAGTCCCGATCGCGTTTATTCTGTCTGAACTGCCAGTCTATATGCTACGAATGACGCCCGGTGTGTTTCGGCGGGAATCGGGTATCGCAACCGCTGCATTGCATACCGGCATAGAGTTGCGCTACCAACGCTGGCTGTTTTCGGTTCGGGAGAAGAAGGGATGAGTAAGGGTGTCATAAGAGTCATATGTTATACAGCAGAATAGAACAAGGCTTGTGTTTACCAGTGGTTTCACAAAAGCAAGATAGAGTCCTTAGCCGTCATTCTCCTTCTCCTTCAAGGAAACTTTCGAAGGATACCATACAAACAATACCATTTAAATAAAAACAATAAAATCTTATACTATAAGCGTCTCCCAATTTAGCAAATCTGCTCTGTGCACTACGGTTTCGTCTTCGACCGGTTTCTAAACTTCTTGCTTTACAAGACCATTGGCAACTATTTTGGCAAATAAATCTGCCACATTGATATTGCCAAGGTTTGGAAAATCAATGTGGCAATGTCAACCATTATTTTATTATGTGTACATTAATTGAATACTAATCGATGCTGGAAAACATCGTGATAAAACCCATATATTTAGGCGACTGTATGTGTGACCATGAGCCAATTTGATCAGGTTCCCCTGGTAGGGTCACGGAGGTAAGATAGCAGTCGCTCTACTGTCATTACCTGATCTGCCAAATTAAGTCATCTCATCATTGAGGAGCAGGCACTGAAAATGTCTATTGTTCAATATGTTTCGCCTTTAACGTGTTAGATTCATTTCTGGGCAATATTGTTGATTGTAAGCTACATGCTTTATTGAAATAATCATACCTTAAATTATTTTCTGGATATTATCCACAGGCATTGGTTGTTGTTGTTGTGCCCTCTTACAAGATATATTACGAAATACTACTTGACAAGACAAAGACCTTAAATATTGTGCCCTCTCTTAAATAAAATATCAGGGTAGGATGAGGACGTCTCTGGTTGACTCATATAGTAAGCTACGGAGTGAAGCATGGGCTGCGAGTAGCGAAGGTTATGCTCGAGTCAGTTATCAGGCTTTAGAGCAGCTTACCCCTCCTCCAATGAGGGGGCCCTGTTTATTTCCCTCAGACCAAATAAATGAATCTGATTTCAAATTCTAGCTATGAAACTTTTGGCAAATTAATCTGTAATCTAATTAACTCTTGTAATTCTTTACCAATATAATTCCATACCTGTTTATACTTCTCCACTCTAAAAGCATCGGGGTTACTAACACCATAACGTAGAGTTCCATAGACGGTCACAAATGGCCTTAACCCGGCTTCTGTTAGGTTGGGTCATAATGACCCGAGACATTTTTAAACGCCCATATTTTTAAAGTGATCATGTGAAGTTATCGGGCTTATCAGTAGCTGCCGTTGTTACCCCGCCCCTTTAGTTTCTAAAACCGGTTTAGTCGGTGTGCACCTGCGCAGGTAGTTACAAGCGGTCAAACATCAAACAGGTAAATATGACCCAACCTTACATTCCATGTTACCTTTTTATACCAATTACGTTTAAACATTTATTTGATTTGAATATATATTTTAAATGTTATTTTGGATATTTTAGTTTAACTTGCATAATAGACCGAGAAGAACGTGACAGACAGCTAATTTTAGCGCTAATACTGATTTTCCACCATACAGACCGGGTGAATTAGTATCAAAACATCGCAAGTAGGTTTTTCAGTCTGACGGTTTAGTAGCGGTAGTGATAGAGCTTAGGTTTCAGTGTGGATGAGTGTGTGTGTGAAAAGTATGAGAGTTTGTTTGCTCTATGAAAGGGTGGACGTTACACCATCAACCTCAATCGACGGGCTACGTCTTTCCATCTGATTGGTTTTACAGTAATGCCCAGCAAATAATATGTTTGCTGTTTTTAGAAGTCGTCTTTGTTATTAATTACTTTTCAACAAACAGTTACGATTAAAAGACAAAACATATTATTTGGAAACGACCGCATGAAGAAGGTCCTAAGAATCATTTCAGTGCATGTGTGTTTTGGATTGTTTTAAACAATAAGCTTACTTAAGAAAAAAAAGAACTCATTATTTAATAAATAAAATTATGAGTGGCAACAAATTCAGTAAGTATACAATTGTATCGCGAGTACCTATAACATTTGGCGTATTTTGTGTATGGATGTACAGGCGTTTTTGCATAGGTTTATTGGCAGGCGCGAGTGTGGTATTGATGTGGTGCATAGAAACGGGAAAATAATAAATGAAAACAAAATAGCTCTGAACGATATTATTTAATACGCTTTGAATGACCATCATAATTAGGTATCTACATCAATAATCTGAATCATACATAATGAAGAAAATTGCAATATTTAAAACGTCCATTATATTAGTATTTTAATTGTCATACAGAATAAATGAATTAACTTAATAAAAAATGAATAATTTACGTGGCTAACGAAATTTCTTCATGTCTTGTGTAACTGGGATTGAAGCACATCAGCACAAGTTGAACTTCCAGCAATCGATTTTCGCCATTGTCCTGAAAAAGACCAAATTACTCTTTAAAAATATAAAGAAAATGAATATAAAAAAGTCGTACCGAATATTGTCATAAAGGTAGTTAAATAGTGAGTGGGGACTTACCGTCATTCGGATCGGCGCAACTGAATGAGAGGTGTGAGGCTCGGCCGCAGCCAGGCTGCCGTGGAGAGGGAGGAGTTCAACCAAGGTAACAGTGGAACTCCTCCCGATCGATGTCGCCCAATGTCGATATCATTGTCGACACCAAATCCTCGCTAGTAGAGAGATTTTCTGCTGAAATAAATAATTACCTATTAAATTTATGTTACAGACGAAACAACTTAGAAAATACTAATTATTAGAAACTGTGGCGATTTCGTTGCTACTCATGTGTAGGTACCTACCCAATAATTATTTTTAAAATATATTAAATTGAATAGCACATTATTTACCTTGCAGTGTAGGGACCAGAAGATCGACATCTTTGGGCGACATCTTCTCGGAGAGCCCCTCGTTCGGTGGATTGAGCTGACTCGGAAGATTCAGCTGTTGCGCACATATTTTCTGAAAAACATATAAAGGCAATTAGCTGCGATCCTCAATTGATAAATGAAGACTGAAAAAAAAATGAAAAAGTCTAATGAAAATACTTACAGCCAATCTTTCCTTTCTACGACGTTCTCGCATATACATCCTCTTCCGATAATCTTGTTCTTTCTGAAATGAATTAATAATATTAATACCATTGCTAAAAGTACCAAAATGTTTTTAAAAAGGACCATTAGCCCTGATTTGGGCCAGATGTTGTCAAAGTTATTTTCATTTAAAAAGGAACAGATTTAAAAATAAAACAAAAGCAAATGTTACTACAGGCTATGAGACTATTGCACAGTCATTGAGACAGTCAAATATTATATTTTATTACCTACCTTACACAGCGGTGGATGCTTTCCGGGAGGCCTGCCGGGAATGGGATTTCTCGGGTCGAAAGCAGGTCTCTCTCCGTTTCGCTGCAGAGCGACCCCTTCCAACAGCAGGTTTTCGGATTCCGCGACTATTTCGTAGAATATAGCCTGTATAGCCTGGAATTCGATTTCGATGCTCTCTTTATTCTGCAAATAAAAATTATTAATTTAACACTGGTTTCTAAACAAATGGATTCACAAACTAATTGAATTTTTGTACAGCAAACTTCAGCTACCACTCTCTACTATCATATAATAAGGCAGCGATATGTATTTACAACAGAATTGATGTTTAAAACCACTTGAATACATTGTTTTGACAATAAACATAAATATTATTTACCTATCAAAGTACAAAATAACTTACCACTTTATTCTCGTTAATTTTACACAGTTCTCGGCTGAAGGCCATTGCGAATGAACTTTTAAACATTTTCACTAAGTAAATTTTAAACGCTGTTTAAACGTGTGATCCACTCGGGTTGCGGGGCACGAATAACTCCACTGGTTTGACACCGGCTGTTTTATCCCGAGGGCAGTGCGCGGGGCGTGGCTTAGGGCGCGCTTGGCTTTGTTATCTTATCAGCAATTGTCCGCAACGATTAGACACTAAACGAAGAAGTAAAGTTGCAAATCCATCAAAATAAAATAATACTTGGATCGATGGATTTTTTGTAAACCCGTATAAAATAATTTATAAATTAAAAAAAAACATAGGAACATGTATTTTTAGAATAAAACAACGTTTTTGGTATTTGTTTGACATCACTCTAGTTTCTCTCAATTTAAAAAAATTGAGAGTATCAAAAAGTTTTATAATGTTTTAACTAGTAATCGTCTCTTTCAAGGAGTACAAAATTTACAAATAAATGAGATGCATCAGTTTGTTAAATAAGTATTTGAAAGTTCTTTTCTGAGATAGTTTTGTTAAAATTATGTAATAATACGCCCGCTAGAATTAATTATTTTCTTGAGATTACACAAAGAATTGAATTAGCAACTGCAGTACTGTTAACGCCTTTAGATAAGGTTAAAGATAGATAACATTAGGTTTAACATAGATAGAACCTGTGAGAAATGGCCCAAATACCTACAGAGTAAAAGTTTTAATTATATGAAGGTACTTCACTTATATGACCTTTTGTCTATCAATATTGGTGATGCGGCCTCTCAATAAAATGTGGTAACATTTAATATTGATCATAAAATTACCCACATACTTACTTTATTTAAGTAAAATGCGGCTGTTTCATTATTAAACAGCTACTACATTAAAATCCTAAAATTACATATTCCTAAAAATACAATTAAAAAGAAGGATTTACCTGTATCGCATATACCTAGAGGCTTTCTTTTAAACTTATATAGGTCTTTTAAACTACCCCTAAGCAATCTTTTGTTTTGATTTTTACCTGCGCGCGGTTACTGTTGCGCTTCAGCTATCGCTGATGTAAACTGATAACCGTTTGTACCTAATGACTAGTCCTAGAGCCCTAGGTCGTTATGTTGTTTGCTTCATTCGCATATTCCTTAATATTATACATTTTACTGTGCTGGCATTTGATAGCTATTTCAAATTGTAATAAATTAATACTTTGAAACATTTATCAGTGAATGATTGGTTGGAAAGGTATTTTATTAATTTAATACCTTTTAATTTTCCTTACATAGGATCTACTTGTACCTACGCATACCTACGTTTTGTGTGGTCGTGGCAATCTTATACAAATTTAGTCAGGGCTGATGCAGGTACGACTGGTATGATGATAATGATGATGGTAACTATCCCCTGTAGTCTGCCTAAAGTTATCATTCAATATTATTCAAATGTGCTTTGAGTTTTCATCCACAGAATTGGACATACCCCTCCCTGTTACAGTACACAAGTTATAAATTAATCGGACGGAATAGTAGTGCTGTAGTGGATACTTAACGGCCGGGGCCTAGTGTAAGCAATATTTTGCAAGAAACGTCCTTTTTCATAATTGGGCATCAAAAAAGGTAAAAGGGAACAGACAAATCAAATGTCTTTGAATATTCAAAGAGAAGCAAAAATACACATTTTCTATCAGATATCGAAATTCGATCAGTGGTCTGCTAGCAATAATGAATAAACCAAATTTACATACAATAAAATACAGTTTATTAACACACATGAAATAGAAATTTCTATGCACCAATAAGCGTAACACATAGACAGGTCATTGCCTAGTTATACATATACATTGTTATACCAAAAATATATTGGTACAACATTTAGTAATTAAAGTAACAGGGTTCGTGTTATTATTGAGCGTATAGGCAAATCCGCTTTTAATTCCGGTGTTCTTGCGGTGTCATTCCACTTATGAGTATTAGGGCAACTAATGGGTTTGCTTAATGCATCGACCTCCTTTTCTGTCACTGTAACCAAAGAGCTCTGTTAATAAGGCATTATGTAAGTATCTATTCCCTTTAATCCTAGATCGATTCTGGTGTCCTACGAAATAATAAATGCGGAGAAACTGTTTTTGTTTAGTGTGGTAGAGCATTGATAAAATAGTAGCGAGTTAATGAACCTAGTCGTGAATGACGTTACGATTTATTAAAAGATCACGCTATTGCTAAGCAAACAGCCATTACAGGACATATTATAAAATATTAACATTAAAAAGAGAGAGAGAGAGAGAGAAGTGGTGTGAGATTTTTTGGTCGGTAAGAAAAACACTCATGATGTGGTTTGCCATCCTTGTGGATCATGAAGATCTGAGAAATTTTACCAAAAAGTGTTTTTTTTTTCATATTTTAAATTAATTTTATCTTTCTATTACTATTACACATTTAATTAATCACTCTCTTATTCCCTTAAGAGTGGGGCAAAGCGTTCGTCATCCCGCTCCCTAAAGTATTTTCACCTGATTGCTTAAATCATATTAGACCCATTTCAATTCTTCTTCTCAAAAATTACTTTTTTTTCACCATCACCTCTGTGTAGTTGAGAAACCTACTTCGATCTGCTATTCTTGTTTGTGCTCTGTTTTCTATTTCTTCTATTTTCTTTGTCTGTAAAGTAATATCAGTATTTGTTTGTGAATATTTGCCAATTTGCTCAAATTTTTGTTAACTATTTGTTAATACGCTACTTAGTTTAGTTAGTGTTCATGTGTGTTTCTATGTTTTTGTTTCGACCTGAATTTGACATACCATACTAGTTTTAAGTCCGCCGTTGTACGTAACAGTGCGTTAGGTTTGACTAAATAAATAAAAAATGTAATTATATAAACAAACAACACAAGAACAACCTTAATTAATTAACGAAGTAACATAAACACTTTCACTACACATATTATCGGGTTTGTAACCACGGTTAGTATTGTTTTTACTCGTGACCATGACGCATGCAACTGCGTCGAAATATCGAGGTAAAAACAATACTAACCGTGGTAACAAATATGTGTAGTGAAAGTGTAGTGAATAACCACGAAAGTCTTAAAACCTATAGAAGGAACATAAACACTGACAAAATTAGACCGAAATAATGAGCAAAAATTTTACGAGAGAAAGAGAAGGCGATATGTAAGGGAGACAGCGCTATTTCTATCACGGCGTGGTGAGGCGCCTATAAAGACTAGCGCCACGGGTGCAACGGCATTCATTCGCCGAACCGACGCGCACCTACACACACGTCCCTCCGTACAACTTGCAATCGATATGGCTCCTCCAAAGTCTGGAATAAAGAAGCTGAGCAAGGACGAGCTATCGCTTCAGATAGACAAGCTGCTACAGAGAATTAAGAAGAAAAGCAAAGAGGAGCACGAGCGTTCAGAAAGAGGAGTCGACGATATTAACCGGCTCCTAGGCGATATGACTGTTCAGTCAAATTGCGATAGCGCTTGCCGTAACAGCAGGTCGCCTGCTGCAAGGCCTATGGACCATTAAATCGAAATGAATTAATGGTCAGGCGGCATAGAAAGGCCCTTTTCGGGGCCACATAAAATTCAGAAAGTTTCTTTGAATTGCGATAATACCAAATACGATCTTTATCTATATTATTTTGCTTGGCTTTTATTTAAATTTAATTAACATTGACTTTGACATTTTTTCATTATATTATCCTTAATAACATGTTAACCTTTACCATTTTACCATTGCGCAATTATATTATTTTACTATTTGAAAAAGAGTTGAGCTATTTCGCTGAGCTGCCTTGAGGGGACAGGGAAGCCGAGCCGAACCAAGCCAAGCTACGTTGAGCTGAGCCAAGCTGATCCTAGTTGAGCTAATAGAAATGCTAAGCTGTACAGTTTAAATGCTGTGCTGAATTAATTAATTGCTGGGCTGAGCTGTTTCATTAAATCGAAGTACTGTGTTAATTTACTTGAAAGTTCATGTGGGTAGATATAATGTTTGATTAATTTCGTTAAAATAGCAGGTATCGTGTTGCGGTAACGTGGGGAGCTTGATTTGAGCGTAGAGAGATCGATATTGTAAGCAGAAGGGAGAATTAACACAACGTGAACTTGGAAAATCGATTTATTATTTTATCACAACTTTATCAGCACAAGAATACCGATCGAACTCTGTACGCTAAACCCAATCTAGCTCCACCACGTCACTGCAACACGATACACGCCATTTTAACGAAATAATCAACCAGAATATTTACCCACATGACCCCTCAAATAAAATAACACAATACTTCCGTATCTAATATTCCAATTAAACTAATAATTTGCATGTAATTCCCATGTGAAAAAATGATTATCGATTTTATGGCACAGCTCAGCTCAGCAATTTATTCAGCACAGCATTTAAACAGTACAGGTCAGCATTTCTATCAGCTCAGCTCGGATCAGCTTGGCTCAGCCCAACGTAGCTCGGCTTGGCCAAGCACGACTTCCCCTCAATGCAGCTCAGCGAAACAGCTCAACTCTTTTACTCTTACATGATTATAAAAATAAGAACAGTTTTGTTAAGAGGACAAAAATACTATTATAGTTTTCTAACACCGATTTTGAGCTAGCTGTACGATTTAGACAAGTGGAATATTTTCGCTTTTTCTCTGTAACATACAAATTTACAAACATACACACTCACACTCCCCATGTATCAGTAATACATAAACAATTTACGAACATTTTGCGTAATTTACAGTAGGGCTGAATTATACTACCTTTCGATATTTTTATAGTAGTAGTAAGTAGGTAGGTAGGTATGACAATATTGATGAATGTGGAAGAAGTGAGAGAGGTTGTCGGAAGCGCAGCGGAGCATCGGTTAGTGCTTACAACGTATGTACTTAACTCGAAAAAAGTCTGCGGCACTGGGGATCGACCTCAGTACCTTATAGCTTACGAGCCTTTTCCGCTAGCCACGACGCCACCGACATTCCTTACATATAGTGAATGGCCAAGTTTCTATCTTGTAGGTATTACCTTACTCGGATAGGAGAAATGCTTGGGTTACGTATAGACCGACCAGACGCGCCCCCCAGGAAAAGCAAATGCATTCGCAGTTAGCAATATATTTCTAGATGTTAGGAAGAACAATGCGAACGGACAGTTTCTTTTTTATGTATTACGATAGGCAAACAGGCAAGCGGGCCACCTGATGGAAAGTGGTCACCACTGCCTATAGACATAAGCAACACCGAGACTATCGCCAATGCGTTGCCCACCTCTATAACACGTTACTCTGGCAGTAAAACGGCAAATATCCCTCCACTGCCAAAGCCACGGTTCCCCAAATTCCCACCCCATGGAGCTCTGGAAACCTTACTCACCGGCAGAAACACAATTCTATTTAAAAGAGTATTGTTTAGCTGCGGTATTCTGTAAGGTGGAGGTACTTTCCCAGTCGGGCGGCTCCGGTACCTCTCTTTAAAGAGCTACCTGAAATGCTAAATTATGTAGATCTGGCGAGACCGCCACCCATTATAAAATGCAAAAGTTGTGACAACGATATAAAATTTGGTTATAAAGAAGCTTTGAAGCTTTTAAATTTATTCCGTTACAACTCACTAGTTGTATGGCGGTTTCGCCAATATTTATCGGCGTACCATACCAGCGAGCAGCGCGGCGGCCATCGATGACAATACCGCTGTCCACTAGCATGGTGTATGAGGCCTAGGTTTCATTGTTTTGAAGTTTTTCGGCTAAAGTAATATATTATAAATAATCTATTTATAATACATGAAATTAATTTTTGTAAATATAATATTAGTTTAAATTTTGTAAATTATTTTTATACTACTTATCTTATACATTTCGAACTACCTCTTATATGTTATTTAAAAAATTATAACCTTAACCCGATTCATTGTCTCTTTTTATTCTATAGCGATGGTATTCAAGATAACACGTAAAGTAGATTTAAAAAACATTTATTAAAATTGGGTATACTACTCCGTAATTTATGATGGATGTAGCCTCCAACGTGGAGGCATGTGAGTCCGCTCTCAAGGCCTCTTTGACGGAGGAGTCCCTGCGCGAACAGTCGGTGTTGAATTTATTTTTATATTTATTTGTATTTAGGTACCTAACTAGAAAGATTTTGATAGTTTGTCAAGACTGGAATTTTGGAACCTTATAGTAAGTGGCACAAGGAAAGAAACATAAAATATACAAATACTTACCCAAATACAGAAAATTAAAGCCCTATCTACCTAATTTGACGACCTGATGGTTCAGTTGGTTAACATGGCGTCTGCCACGTACTGGTCCCGGGTTCGTTTCCCGGCCGAGCAGAAATTAAAATGATGAATTTTAATTTTTGTTACGGGTCTGTATGTTTTATGTATTGAAAGTATGTATTTAAAAGTATGTAGGTAGTTTATCTGTAATCTAGCACAACTAACACAAACTTTACTTACTTTGGGGCTAGATGGCGCTGTGTGAATTGTCGCTTTGAGCTTCCTGTTTGATATCTTTATCTCTTTCAGTTTTATTTTCTCGTTGAGCCGGAGGGCTTGGCGAACTTGGAACATCAGGGTGTCGTACTGGCTCTCGTCTATTTTATCGTCGGTGTATAGCTCGCTGGTCCAAAACATTATAATGGATATAATTATAGTCTTCATATTGTGCTCGGTGTCGAATTTGTCCTCGGTTCTATCGTCTCTTGGCAGACCCTCATATTGTCAGAAATCGGTGGGGACAGGCGATCATCTTCGTCATCCTCCATCTTGGGAGGGACTTTCTTGCTCTTGGTGGCTCTCCCAATGGCTTGATGGCCGCTTTTCTGAGTCTCACTCGCATCTATTATGTCTGGAGTGCCATTCTAGTTGCTGCGAATAACGCAGTGTGTGTTTCGGCGGGAATTGGGCATCGCAACCGCTGCATTGCATAGAGTTGCGCTATTAAGGCTGTCTGTTTCCTGTTCGAGTAAAGATGTCATAAATGTCATATGTTATACAGCTGAAAGAAAAAAGATTTGTGTTCGACAGTGGTATTATAAAAGCAAGAAAAAGTCCTTAGTTGCCATTCTCTTCCTCCTTCAATAAAGCTTTCGAACGATACCATAAAAATATGTAGTTTTTATAAATAAATAAATAAATAATCGTGGACATATTCACACAGCGCCATCTAGCCCCAAACTAAGCAAAGCTTGTGCTATGGGTCCTAGCTAACTGGTATACTACATATATACTGTTTTTTTTTAAATACATACTTATCATACATAGAACACCCAGACCCGTAACAGAAATTAAAATTCATCATTTAAATTTCTGCCCGGCACGGGATCGAACCCGGGACCTCTTGCGTGGCTGACTGGCATGTTGACCACTGAACCACTCACGTCAGGTTTTATGTGAAAAGGGTCCACAAACCTCTCTCCTCCGCTTCTTCCAGCTCCTTATACTGCTTCCAATCGGACACACCATACTACCAGCGCCTAAAATGCGCCTGTTTTTTTGAGTCCCGATCGCGTTTATTCTGTCTGAACTGCCAGTCTATATGCTACGAATGACGCCCGGTGTGTTTCGGCGGGAATCGGGTATCGCAACCGCTGCATTGCATACCGGCATAGAGTTGCGCTACCAACGCTGGCTGTTTTCGGTTCGGGAGAAGAAGGGATGAGTAAGGGTGTCATAAGAGTCATATGTTATACAGCAGAATAGAACAAGGCTTGTGTTTACCAGTGGTTTCACAAAAGCAAGATAGAGTCCTTAGCCGTCATTCTCCTTCTCCTTCAAGGAAACTTTCGAAGGATACCATACAAACAATACCATTTAAATAAAAACAATAAAATCTTATACTATAAGCGTCTCCCAATTTAGCAAATCTGCTCTGTGCACTACGGTTTCGTCTTCGACCGGTTTCTAAACTTCTTGCTTTACAAGACCATTGGCAACTATTTTGGCAAATAAATCTGCCACATTGATATTGCCAAGGTTTGGAAAATCAATGTGGCAATGTCAACCATTATTTTATTATGTGTACATTAATTGAATACTAATCGATGCTGGAAAACATCGTGATAAAACCCATATATTTAGGCGACTGTATGTGTGACCATGAGCCAATTTGATCAGGTTCCCCTGGTAGGGTCACGGAGGTAAGATAGCAGTCGTTCTACTGTCATTACCTGATCTGCCAAATTAAGTCATCTCATCATTGAGGAGCAGGCACTGAAAATGTCTATTGTTCAATATGTTTCGCCTTTAACGTGTTAGATTCATTTCTGGGCAATATTGTTGATTGTAAGCTACATGCTTTATTGAAATAATCATACCTTAAATTATTTTCTGGATATTATCCACAGGCATTGGTTGTTGTTGTTGTGCCCTCTTACAAGATATATTACGAAATACTACTTGACAAGACAAAGACCTTAAATATTGTGCCCTCTCTTAAATAAAATATCAGGGTAGGATGAGGACGTCTCTGGTTGACTCATATAGTAAGCTACGGAGTGAAGCATGGGCTGCGAGTAGCGAAGGTTATGCTCGAGTCAGTTATCAGGCTTTAGAGCAGCTTACCCCTCCTCTAATGAGGGGGCCCTGTTTATTTCCCTCAGACCAAATAAATGAATCTGATTTCAAATTCTAGCTATGAAACTTTTGGCAAATTAATCTGTAATCTAATTAACTCTTGTAATTCTTTACCAATATAATTCCATACCTGTTTATACTTCTCCACTCTAAAAGCATCGGGGTTACTAACACCATAACGTAGAGTTCCATAGACGGTCACAAATGGCCTTAACCCGGCTTCTGTTAGGTTGGGTCATAATGACCCGAGACATTTTTAAACGCCCATATTTTTAAAGTGATCATGTGAAGTTATCGGGCTTATCAGTAGCTGCCGTTGTTACCCCGCCCCTTTAGTTTCTAAAACCGGTTTAGTCGGTGTGCACCTGCGCAGGTAGTTACAAGCGGTCAAACATCAAACAGGTAAATATGACCCAACCTTACATTCCATGTTACCTTTTTATACCAATTACGTTTAAACATTTATTTGATTTGAATATATATTTTAAATGTTATTTTGGATATTTTAGTTTAACTTGCATAATGGACCGAGAAGAACGTGACAGACAGCTAATTTTAGCGCTAATACTGATTTTCCACCATACAGACCGGGTGAATTAGTATCAAAACATCGCAAGTAGGTTTTTCAGTCTGACGGTTTAGTAGCGGTAGTGATAGAGCTTAGGTTTCAGTGTGGATGAGTGTGTGTGTGAAAAGTATGAGAGTTTGTTTGCTCTATGAAAGGGTGGACGTTACACCATCAACCTCAATCGACGGGCTACGTCTTTCCATCTGATTGGTTTTACAGTAATGCCCAGCAAATAATATGTTTGCTGTTTTTAGAAGTCGTCTTTGTTATTAATTACTTTTCAACAAACAGTTACGATTAAAAGACAAAAAATATTATTCGGAAACGACCGCATGAAGAAGGTCCTAAGAATCATTTCAGTGCATATGTGTTTTGGATTGTTTTAAACAATAAGCTTACTTAAGAAAAAAAAGAACTCATTATTTAATAAATAAAATTATGAGTGGCAACAAATTCAGTAAGTATACAATTGTATCGCGAGTACCTATAACATTTGGCGTATTTTGTGTATGGATGTACAGGCGTTTTTGCATAGGTTTATTGGCAGGCGCGAGTGTGGTATTGATGTGGTGCATAGAAACGGGAAAATAATAAATGAAAACAAAATAGCTCTGAACGATATTTTTTAATACGCTTTGAATGACCATCATAATTAGGTATCTACATCAATAATCTGAATCATACATAATGAAGAAAATTGCAATATTTAAAACGTCCATTATATTAGTATTTTAATTGTCATACAGAATAAATGAATTAACTTAATAAAAAATGAATAATTTACGTGGCTAACGAAATTTCTTCATGTCTTGTGTAACTGGGATTGAAGCACATCAGCACAAGTTGAACTTCCAGCAATCGATTTTCGCCATTGTCCTGAAAAAGACCAAATTACTCTTTAAAAATATAAAGAAAATGAATATAAAAAAGTCGTACCGAATATTGTCATAAAGGTAGTTAAATAGTAAGTGGGGACTTACCGTCATTCGGATCGGCGCAACTGAATGAGAGGTGTGAGGCTCGGCCGCAGCCAGGCTGCCGTGGAGAGGGAGGAGTTCAACCAAGGTAACAGTGGAACTCCTCCCGATCGATGTCGCCCAATGTCGATATCATTGTCGACACCAAATCCTCGCTAGTAGAGAGATTTTCTGCTGAAATAAATAATTACCTATTAAATTTATGTTACAGACGAAACAACTTAGAAAATACTAATTATTAGAAACTGTGGCGATTTCGTTGCTACTCATGTGTAGGTACCCAATAATTATTTTTAAAATATATTAAATTGAATAGCACATTATTTACCTTGCAGTGTAGGGACCAGAAGATCGACATCTTTGGGCGACATCTTCTCGGAGAGCCCCTCGTTCGGTGGATTGAGCTGACTCGGAAGATTCAGCTGTTGCGCACATATTTTCTGAAAAACATATAAAGGCAATTAGCTGCGATCCTCAATTGATAAATGAAGACTGAAAAGAAAATGAAAAAGTCTAATGAAAATACTTACAGCCAATCTATCCTTTCTACGACGTTCTCGCATATACATCCTCTTCCGATAATCTTGTTCTTTCTGAAATGAATTAATAATATTAATACCATTGCTAAAAGTACCAAAATGTTTTTAAAAAGGACCATTAGCCCTGATTTGGGCCAGATGTTGTCAAAGTTATTTTCATTTAAAAAGGAACAGATTTAAAAATAAAACAAAAGCAAATGTTACTACAGGCTATGAGACTATTGCACAGTCATTGAGACAGTCAAATATTATATTTTATTACCTACCTTACACAGCGGTGGATGCTTTCCGGGAGGCCTGCCGGGAATGGGATTTCTCGGGTCGAAAGCAGGTCTCTCTCCGTTTCGCTGCAGAGCGACCCCTTCCAACAGCAGGTTTTCGGATTCCGCGACTATTTCGTAGAATATAGCCTGTATAGCCTGGAATTCGATTTCGATGCTCTCTTTATTCTGCAAATAAAAATTATTAATTTAACACTGGTTTCTAAACAAATGGATTCACAAACTAATTGAATTTTTGTACAGCAAACTTCAGCTACCACTCTCTACTATCATATAATAAGGCAGCGATATGTATTTACAACAGAATTGATGTTTAAAACCACTTGAATACATTGTTTTGACAATAAACATAAATATTATTTACCTATCAAAGTACAAAATAACTTACCACTTTATTCTCGTTAATTTTACACAGTTCTCGGCTGAAGGCCATTGCGAATGAACTTTTAAACATTTTCACTAAGTAAATTTTAAACGCTGTTTAAACGTGTGATCCACTCGGGTTGCGGGGCACGAATAACTCCACTGGTTTGACACCGGCTGTTTTATCCCGAGGGCAGTGCGCGGGGCGTGGCTTAGGGCGCGCTTGGCTTTGTTATCTTATCAGCAATTGTCCGCAACGATTAGACACTAAACGAAGAAGTAAAGTTGCAAATCCATCAAAATAAAATAATACTTGGATCGATGGATTTTTTGTAAACCCGTATAAAATAATTTATAAATTAAACAAAAACATAGGAACATGTATTTTTAGAATAAAACAACGTTTTTGGTATTTGTTTGACATCACTCTAGTTTCTCTCAATTTAAAAAAATTGAGAGTATCAAAAAGTTTTATAATGTTTTAACTAGTAATCGTCTCTTTCAAGGAGTACAAAATTTACAAATAAATGAGATGCATCAGTTTGTTAAATAAGTATTTGAAAGTTCTTTTCTGAGATAGTTTTGTTAAAATTATGTAATAATACGCCCGCTAGAATTAATTATTTTCTTGAGATTACACAAAGAATTGAATTAGCAACTGCAGTACTGTTAACGCCTTTAGATAAGGTTTAAGATAGATAACATTAGGTTTAACATAGATAGAACCTGTGAGAAATGGCCCAAATACCTACAGAGTAAAAGTTTTAATTATATGAAGGTACTTCACTTATTTGACCTTTTGTCTATCAATATTGGTGATGCGGCCTCTCAATAAAATGTGGTAACATTTAATATTGATCATAAAATTACCCACATACTTACTTTATTTAAGTATAATGCGGCTGTTTCATTATTAAACAGCTACTACATTAAAATCCTAAAATTACATATTCCTAAAAATACAATTAAAAAGAAGGATTTACCTGTATCGCATATACCTAGAGGCTTTCTTTTAAACTTATATAGGTCTTTTAAACTACCCCTAAGCAATCTTTTGTTTTGATTTTTACCTGCGCGCGGTTACTGTTGCGCTTCAGCTATCGCTGATGTAATCTGATAACCGTTTGTACCTAATGACTAGTCCTAGAGCCCTAGGTCGTTATGTTGTTAGCTTCATTCGCATATTCCTTCATATTATACATTTTACTGTGCTGGCATTTGATAGCTATTTCAAATTGTAATAAATTAATACTTTGAAACATTTATCAGTGAATGATTGGTTGGAAAGGTATTTTATTAATTTAATACCTTTTAATTTTCCTTACATAGGATCTACTTGTACCTACGCATACCTACGTTTTGTGTGGTCGTGGCAATCTTATACAAATTTAGTCAGGGCTGATGCAGGTACGACTGGTATGATGATAATGATGATGGTAACTATCCCCTGTAGTCTGCCTAAAGTTATCATTCAATATTATTCAAATGTGCTTTGAGTTTTCATCCACAGAATTGGACATACCCCTCCCTGTTACAGTACACAAGTTATAAATTAATCGGACGGAATAGTAGTGCTGTAGTGGATACTTAACGGCCAGGGTCTAGTGTAAGCAATATTTTGCAAGAAACGTCCTTTTTCATAATTGGGCATCAAAAAAGGTAAAAGGGAACAGACAAATCAAATGTCTTTGAATATTCAAAGAGAAGCAAAAATACACATTTTCTATCAGATATCGAAATTCGATCAGTGGTCTGCTAGCAATAATGAATAAACCAAATTTACATACAATAAAATACAGTTTATTAACACACATGAAATAGAAATTTCTATGCACCAATAAGCGTATAACATAGACAGGTCATTGCCTAGTTATACATATACATTGTTATACCAAAAATATATTGGTACAACAGTTACAACATTTAGTAACAGGGTTCGTGTTATTATTGAGCGTATAGGCAAATCCGCTTTTAATTCCGGTGTTCTTGCGGTGTCATTCCACTTATGAGTATTAGGGCAACTAATGGGTTTGCTTAATGCATCGACCTCCTTTTCTGTCACTGTAACCAAAGAGCTCTGTTAATAAGACATTATGTAAGTATCTATTCCCTTTAATCCTAGATCGATTCTGGTGTCCTACGAAATAATAAATGCGGAGAAACTGTTTTTGTTTAGTGTGGTAGAGCATTGATAAAATAGTAGCGAGTTAATGAACCTAGTCGTGAATGACGTTACGATTTATTAAAAGATCACGCTATTGCTAAGCAAACAGCCATTACAGGACATATTATAAAATATTAACATTAAAAAGAGAGAGAGAGAGAGAGAAGTGGTGTGAGATTTTTTGGTCGGTAAGAAAAACACTCATGATGTGGTTTGCCATCCTTGTGGATCATGAAGATCTGAGAAATTTTACCAAAAAGTGTTTTTTTTTCATATTTTAAATTAATTTTATCTTTCTATTACTATTACACATTTAAGTAATCACTCTCTTATTCCCTTAAGAGTGGGGCAAAGCGTTCGTCATCCCGCTCCCTAAAGTATTTTCACCTGATTGCTTAAATCATATTAGACCCATTTCAATTCTTCTTCTCAAAAATTACTTTTTTTTCACCATCACCTCTGTGTAGTTGAGAAACCTACTTCGATCTGCTATTCTTGTTTGTGCTCTGTTTTCTATTTCTTCTATTGTCTTTGTCTGTAAAGTAATATCAGTATTTGTTTGTGAATATTTGCCAATTTGCTCAAATTTTTGTTAACTATTTGTTAATACGCTACTTAGTTTAGTTAGTGTTCACGTGTGTTTCTATGTTTTTGTTTCGACCTGAATTTGACATACCATACTAGTTTTAAGTCCGCCGTTGTACGTAACAGTGCATTAGGTTTGACTAAATAAATAAAAAATGTAATTATATAAACAAACAACACAAGAACAACCTTAATTAATTAACAAAGTAACATAAACACTTTCACTACACATATTATCGGGTTTGTAACCACGGTTAGTATTGTTTTTACTCGTGACCATGACGCATGCAACTGCGTCGAAATATCGAGGTAAAAACAATACTAACCGTGGTAACAAATATGTGTAGTGAAAGTGTAGTGAATAACCACGAAAGTCTTAAAACCTATAGAAGGAACATAAACACTGACAAAATTAGACCGAAATAATGAGCAAAAATTTTACGAGAGAAAGAGAAGGCGATATGTAAGGGAGACAGCGCTATTTCTATCACGGCGTGGTGAGGCGCCTATAAAGACTAGCGCCACGGGTGCAACGGCATTCATTCGCCGCACCGACGCGCACCTACACACACGTCCCTCCGTACAACTTGCAATCGATATGGCTCCTCCAAAGTCTGGAATAAAGAAGCTGAGCAAGGACGAGCTATCGCTTCAGATAGACAAGCTGCTACAGAGAATTAAGAAGAAAAGCAAAGAGGAGCACGAGCGTTCAGAAAGAGGAGTCGACGATATTAACCGGCTCCTAGGCGATATGACTGTTCAGTCAAATTGCGATAGCGCTTGCCGTAACAGCAGGTCGCAGGTGCTGCAAGGCCTATGGACCATTAAATCGAAATGAATTAATGGTCAGGCGGCATAGAAAGGCCCTTTTCGGGGCCACATAAAATTCAGAAAGTTTCTTTGAATTGCGATAATACCAAATACGATTTTTATCTATATTATTTTGCTTGGCTTTTATTTAAATTTAATTAACATTGACTTTGACATTTTTTCATTATATTATCCTTAATAACATGTTAACCTTTACCATTTTACCATTGTGCAATTATATTATTTTACTATTATGTTACAGAAAAAGAGTTGAGCTATTTCGCTGAGCTGCCTTGAGGGGACAGGGAAGCCGAGCCGAACCAAGCCAAGCTACGTTGAGCTGAGCCAAGCTGATCCTAGTTGAGCTAATAGAAATGCTAAGCTGTACAGTTTAAATGCTGTGCTGATTTAATTAATTGCTGGGCTGAGCTGTTCCATAAAACCGAAGTACTGTGTTGATTTACTTGAAAGTTCATGTGGGTAGATATAATGTTTGATTAATTTCGTTAAAATAGCAGGTATCGTGTTGCAGGTGACGTGGGGAGCTTGATTTGAGCGTAGAGAGATCGATATTGTAAACAGAAGGGAGAATTAACACAACGTGAACTTGGAAAATCGATTTATTATTTTATCACAACTTTATCAGCACAAGAATACCGATCGAACTCTGTACGCTTAAACCCAATCTAGCTCCACCACGTCACTGCAACACGATACACGCCATTTTAACGAAATAATCAACCAGAATATTTACCCACATGACCCCTCAAATAAATTAACACAATACTTCCGTATCTAATATTCCAATTAAACTAATAATTTGCATGTAATTCCCATGTGAAAAAATAATTATCGATTTTATGGCACAGCTCAGCTCAGCAATTTATTCAGCACAGCATTTAAACAGTACAGGTCAGCATTTCTATCAGCTCAGCTCGGATCAGCTTGGCTCAGCCCAACGTAGCTCGGCTTGGCCAAGCACGACTTCCCCTCAATGCAGCTCAGCGAAACAGCTCAACTCTCTTTCTCTTACATGATTATAAAAATAAGAACAGTTTTGTTAAGAGGACATAAATACTATTATAGTTTTCTAACACAGATTTTGAGCTAGCTGTACGATCTAGACAAGTGGAATATTTTCGCTTTTTCTCTGTAACATACAAACTTACAAACATGTATCACTAATACATAAACTGACTTTATTATTATTGTGCAAAAAAAGCCCATGCCACCTAGAGGTAGGCACTAAAGCATATACCATAAATCTGGCACAAGAAATTGTCAATTTTTCTATAGCTGACTCTGCCTACTGTGATAGTACACAATGTAAAAGCTTCTTATCGGAGAATCCAAATCCACACCTGGGATTGCTATGCCACAATATTAGAAGTATAGGTTGTAACATGGACGGCCTACATACATTGTTGGAAGCATTGAACCTGAACTGGGACCTTTTAATCTTAACTGAATGCTGGCTAAAATTCCTATTCTTGATGGGTACAATTCACATAGTACCACTAATAACCTCAGCCAAAACGAAGACGTAGTAGTATATTCGAAGGCTCATCTGCAGGTTGAAATGGAGGATGCCTTCATTTATGGTGCCAACTTTCTACTAATAAAATTAAATTTTTTCAATATGATTGTCATTGCAATGTACAGGCCCCCTAATTATGAAGACTTAAAACGCTTTCTAGATTCACTACATAAAATACTTACGGAAAACTCATCCTATGCAAATATAATTTTAGTTGGTGACATAAATATAGATATCTCAGAACATACTACAGATCCAAATTCATCATCATATCTGGACATGTTAGCTTTCCATGGTATGTTACGCGCACATACATTACGTACCCATAACCAAACATGCTTAGACCATCTTATAATTAAAACTAAGGCGGAAGCTCATTGTTACACATTGGAGACAGCTATTACGGATCACGACGCAGTTGTATCTGAATATAGAAAATGCGCCACGGCCCAAATATGCGAATTCGGTTCTAAAGAGAATTGACTATGATAGCCTAGACAGGGAATTGAACAATATCGATTTTATTGACATTCTTGCATCTGACGATGCTAATATAGCTGCGTCCTCATTTGTGCATATCTTTCCCGCTCCTTTTGTCGAAACTGGGGGGTATTGGTGTCAGGGGTACTCAACTTAAACTTTTCGCTAGTCATCTATCAAATCGAACACAGAGAGTTAGGGTGGGGAAGTGGTGCAGTGATGATCTTCCAGTCTCTATTGGTATACCCCAGGGTAGTATTCTAGGACCTACATTATTTTTGACTTTCATAAACGAACTTTGTAACCTTAAAATTACTAATGGAAATTACTCTTTGAAGCAGACACCTGGGAAGGCCTTTACACCAGCGCCCAGTGCGGATTTGACATGGTTACTGAGTGGCTTTCGGTAAACATGCTAACTCTAAATACGGGGAAAACAAAGTATATCCCTTTTTCAATAAAAAACTACTCACAACCAAAACATATTCAGTTCTCCATAACATCTCATCATCACTCCTGCTTGCGTACCACGAGTTGCTTGTGTCCCCTTCTAGAAGTTGTCTATAGTATAAAATATCTTGGCATAATTATGGACAATAATATGAGCTTCCGACCCCATATAAATCATCTTACATCTAGATTACGCAAAATGATATTTGTTTTCAAAAACCTACGTCATGTAGCTGACCACACAAATTTTAATTTAGTTTACTGCGCCTTGGTCCAATCCATTATTACATATTGTATATCGTCATGGGGAGGCGCACTTAAATCTGTCCTAATAAATCTGGAAAGGGCGCAAATTTAATACGACTCAGTTGTGAGGTACTTACTGTGAAGCAATTGTTCGTGCTTAGCGTCATACTTTTGAAACACAAAGACCTTAATTACAATCCAGAATTTTTAAAATTCCAACGACACAAACATAAAGTCTGCGAAACTAAGGCGTGGAGTACAGCATTTTCTCATAGGTTCAACACCTGCAAATCTACTCGTTACCCAAAAATAAATGTAAAGAAAAAATTACGAAATGGCTGCAAACCCTCGATAATGAAAATACGGAAGGGCTTTTTATAATTCCATCATAACTGTAATTTACATTAATAATATATAATTCTAATCAAACAATAATTCTCAAATCAAAGAAAAGAAATTTAGTAACAACACACACACACACACACACACTCGCATCAAACCATACATACACATGAAACACTTACACTTTATACATGGTACTAAGAAAAGTGTATTTCTTTAACACAATTATTAAGTAGTATTAGTAGTAGTATTAAGTATTGTTTAAGTAGATAATATTTAATTTTTCCACACATTACAATTTGCAATAGGTACCCATTGTTTAAGTCCGGTGGTTTTTGGAGGCCTGGATACCTGTAACACAGGTTACTCTTAATGGTATCTGTAAGTTTTGCGGTATAGTTAAGCGACTGTATGTGTAACCATGAGCCAATTTGATCAGGTTCGCCTGGTAGGGTCACGGAGGTCAGATAGCAGTCGTTCTACTGTCATTACCTGATCTGCCAAATTAGGTCATCTCATCATTAAGGAGCAGGCACTGAAAATGTCTATTGTTCAATATGTTTCGCCTTTAACGTGTTAGATTAATTTCTGGGCAATATTGTTGATTGTAAGCTACATGCTTTATTGAAATAATCATACCTTTAATTATTTTCTGGATATTATCCACAGGCATTGATTGTTGTTGTTGTGCCCTCTTAGAAGATATATTACGAAATACTACTTGACATTGAAAATGTCTATAGTTCAATATGTTTCGCCTTTAACGTGTTAGATTCATTTCTAGGCAATATTGTTGATTTTACACGCTGGCTGTCGTAAGTATCATTCAATTTATTCACATTCTAGTACAAACATTATTTGTCAATTCCTCTCTAACTGCTACTGCATATGGTGCTGATCGACGTGCAAGCCTTTTTAAGTCAAGAAGTGCAGCGCTCCCTTCTCTTACCTTCTCCATAATCCAGGTTGTACTAACATATTGTTGTTATAAATGTCGATGGATATTATATATTATACATTTTTCAGATAATTTTGGAGTAATAAGTGTAACTTTTTCGAGGGAAAGGGCAATTGGCTTTTTAACAACTTGGAATTTGTTGTTAGACCAAAAATGTATTTTTCATGATTGCGCGTGACCGGGATAACTTTTTGTTTAATGTACGTTTTGGTCCAGCATCATGGTATCCCGGGTAAGGCTTCATCAAATTTTTGTGAAGTGCAAAAACACTGTCTGCCCAAAATACGTACGGTACATTGATGTCGGTACCTGGGAGTGAGCATGGCAAATTATGGGTTTCTGTAGTTATTTGTTCCCATAGTCTTGTATTACGGACAATACCCCTATCACTTATCCTTTCAAAGCTTCCTATATCAGCATAAATAAAATTATAATTAATGTTCCGGCACAAAAACAAGACATTTCGATGTTTGTTTCTACTTTAATTTATTTGTTTTTTGTTGCCTTCAACACAATGTTGCACCTAGGTACATAGTCTTCAAACTAATTGCGAAAACACAATAAACATTAATAGGCAAAAAAGTTACAGCTGTATTTCGCGTCTGCGCCATATCTTCTATTGTACTAGGCAGTCATGACTGAAGCAGGTGGACTATGTACGGGATACTGATATCACAGGGTGTCCATAAAGTACATTCACTAGATTTTAATATTTTTGGAAAGTGCAGCAAAACTACACGATATTGTTGTTATACTTTATTGTCTATTTTTTCACTCAGTCTACATCCTGTTGAATGCATGTGGTGAGTCTTGGCACAAGTTTATGCATTTCTCGTTGAACTTTTCCGCCAGCTCCGAAATAAGGAAAGATGTCATTTTAGTACCTATCTAATAGTAATTATTAAATTCTACTCATGTTTGAATTCAAGAAGGTGAATATTAAGTTTGAATAGCTGAAAAAATACCTAGCAACACTATTTACGTACTAGGATTTAAGCATTTAGGTTGCAGGCAACAAAAATGCAGAACAGCAGATGCGTTGTCACTGTGAGGACTAAGATGAAATGCGTCATGCCTGTATTTGCACTGGCTTATTTTATGGACACCCCACGTACTAGGCGCAATATTAAGGAGGTCTAAATTATCCGTTTTGTATTTTTTGGTTTCGAGGGTTCTGTACAAAAAAATATTGTAATCAATTATGATTTTAATTCAAAAGGTTCATTCATAGTTTTTACGAAAGTGCACCACCACCTAACTAATAGCAAAGTAGTCTTATTCAAATTACTGTAGCATATTAATGTAGCAAACTCTAATTAATGTAACATCTTTGTCTTTTTACGAGTTTGCTTTCTCATGTCATGTCTGTCAGTCATGTTTCAGTGTCGCGTAGGTAATCGTACCTATCGTTTTCACGAACATTTCTTATCAACTAAAATTAACTTAATGGTTCTTAGTTGATGGAGCTTTACCTGTAAATATCCCATGCTTCACCCAATTCGAGAACCTAGGTCACCTAGGTGGAGCACGGACCCAAACACAATTTTAGAAATTACTGTCTAGGTTACTGTCATTGTACCAAACTACCCGATAAAATCGTGATAAGCAAATGTAGGCCATCGCCATAAGGATTATTATTAAGCCCACAGTTGGATTCGCTTGAGACTCACTTTAACAAATAAAAAAAAAATCAACATTATGGTGCAACTACCAGGAGAAAATAAAACGAGAGAACATAAAAGGCGAAATTAGTTAGACCCCTAAAACACGGATCCCTAAGTACGAATCCTTTTGCACGTGCCGTCAAGGTCAAGGCCGGCGCCGGAGCTGTGGCGGCGCTTTTGACATCAAAATAGAAACTGAAAACTACAAAATCTAAAAATAGAATACTTTGGCGGGCCGTTCTTTATTTTGTGGTTTGACCCACGGCGCGACTTCCATTGACGAAATTTGCCTACTTTCGCGTCGTATTCGTTCATTCAGTTTTTAGTTTTTCGCGTGACCGAAATGATTGTTGCGTTGTAGTTGTAGGATACCTAAGTACCTATTGTGAAGATAACTGTGATAAGAGTGTTAACGATGTGAACGAATGATTTATAGCTTCAGGTACCAGTATTAACGTAGTCTTGTCTGTGTTCAGCGTTCAACGTTTAAGTATTGTGATAATCATTATTCTGTGTATGAATGCAAGCTAGCAGTAGGCCAAACACCATGGTACCTACCTATTTACGTATTGCATAGCAACCAGAGCCTGCGTAGTGTTGTGTATCTGTGTGTATGGAGTGTACCTACCTAGCTACGCTACGATACGAGTGCAAGCTTACTTGATAGTTAATACCTATCAGTCATCCGAGCCACAAGAAAGCAAGAAAGTATGGCACCTGACGCTGTTTGTTTTCATAAAATAACTTTAAAAAGGTACGTACCTACATGCTTTAAAGGTCTAGGTTCTAGCTAGACTTTAAGATATGCTACCTAGCTAGTACCTAATCGTAACGTTAGGAGGTTCTTTTCCGACGGGAAATAGGCAGAAAAGACAACGCTTTTATCTGTTCATGAAAACATGTAGGTATTTAGTAAAACCTGTCTGTAATCTGTTTCAACAAAACTAGTCTCATAAGTGGTTCCCTACGCTACGGAGGCCCCTAGATGAGTGAACCATTTTAGTAGGACATAGTACCTACTTATTTGTGTAGAACGATTTATCAGTTGAACGAATTCTGTTTTAGTTATGTAGCTATCTTAAGTATGTTTTTCAAGAACGTTGGTGGCTGGGCGGTTGAGTATCCGACGTAAGCGAAAGAGGTGCCGGGTTCGAATCCCGCTGTGGCAATGTACCAATGACTCTTTTCTGAGTTATGTACATTCGTTGAAATTAACCGATGCTCCTATGGTGAGGGAAACATCATGATGAAATCTGCAAATTCTGGCAACTGAAATTGTAACCATGATCCAATCGAGTCAGGTTCCCCTGGTAGCAGGGTCATGGAGGTCAGATGGTAGTCGCTCCACTGTAACAAATTCTTTTCTCTCCACAAATTATTAGACTATGGTCCATGATCTAGGATTTGGCAGATTAGGTAATTAATTGCAGTGGAGCGACTGCCATCTGACATTCCTGGCTCCTAACCCTGCTACCAAGGGAACCTGACCAGATTGGATCATGGTTACTTACACATTCAGTCGTCTGAACTGAATGTGTAAGTTTCATCACGATGATTTCCCTCACCGTAAAAGCATCGGTTAGTATTCAGCTACTGTGCATAACTTAGAAAAGAGTTAGTTAGTGGTTAGAGTTAGAGTTAGGTAGAGTTAGTGGTACATGGCGGTAGTGGGATTCGAACCCGGTACCTCACGCGTACGAGTCGGATACCGCAACCTTAGGCCACCGACGCTCCGACTATTTAAGCATACCTACCTATCGAAAATAATTAGTGTAGGCAAGTTCCTAGTTAATTTGGTAGAGCCTATTCATAAGTAGGTAACATTTAGTACGACGCCTGGTAGTAAGATGAAGGAGGTTGGTTTGTTTTGATATGAATGGCACGAGGTTATTACTCGTCCTTATGGTGTGTACACACTCAACGTACGCCAACGAAGGGCTGTCGGCCGAATTATTTGGACTTCTAAGGTCTAATACTTGCATTTCGTGGTCAAGCAAACGATCTTTGGGAGTTTTGGGAACCGATTCGGGCTCGTATTTGCACGTTTGTTTGTTGGCCTTCGGTATCCGCTCAAACTGCGATTGGATGATTACTTCTATCCGTTTGATGTTACCGCCACGCTGCACTGCGGATTGCCGGCTGGCACACGCCAACGGACAATCGTTAGCCGAAACGGGTGCGCGTCACACATCGCCCGGTGTGTACGCAGCATTAGGCTCCTGGTAGTAGGCTTGAGGAGGTTGCTTTGTTTCGATAGGGGTCGCACGAGGTTATTAACCTGTTTTTTATATGATCATCAACTTGAAATAGAGCTGCGCTTCAACGTAGTCGATATGGTTATTTATCTTTAAAAATTAATTTTTTTTATTAAAATTAAAATTCAATGTCCGGATAAAATGAAGTCGCCAGTGCACTCTTTGAAAGCTCTACTTTAACACCCTTTCGGCTTTATACATGTATTATGAAACACCCTGTATAGGTACCTACTTAATATACTTAGAACATCCAGACTCGTAGCAGAAATTAAAATTCATCATTGAAATTTCTGTTCGGCCGGGAATCGAATCCGGGACTTCTTGCGTGGCTGACTGTCATGTTGACCACTGAACCACTTAGGTCGTCACGTCATGTATATAAGCCCTTTGAGCTGTACAGGGATTTTATGGTCACAGGTGACTGCCGTGAGTTCTCGCCATTTGGCCCAAGCTTCAGAGATTCGGGACTTGACATCGGGGCTAATATCGCCGGACTCGTGCAAAACGGATTCGAGGGATTTATCTGTTCTATTGACAGCTTCGTTACCTACAAGGATGGTTTCGGGATCTGCGCTGCAGCTGCCCATATACTTCGTTTTGGCGACATTCTACTTCAAACCACAGTTTTCTAGCACATCTTTCCACGTGTTTACTCTGGTCTCAAGATCCTGTCTAAGCTTGCTCACCAGTACAATGTCGTAAGCGTACTTTATAAGCTAAGTAGGCATGTCCTGAATTTCCGCTGAGAGAGCATTGAGCAACACAAAACAAGTAAGGGCTCAGTGCTGAACCCTTGTGAACTCCTACACTGCCGTCCTCACGCTAAAAGCCGGCTAGTGGTGGGGTATTTGAATACTTAACACCCTTTGTGAGAGCTCTTACTAATTTAATTTGTTAAAATTATATATTTTGATATATTGAATCTGTTTGATGTATTTTATGTGACATTAATTATCATTGCATCTGTTGGCAAATGACACTGAGCTCCCCGTGGAGGACAGTGTCCTACGTAGGCGGCCAGGTCTCCCAGTTCTTAACCCTAAAACAGCACGTACTAAATTTGCTGGTCGCCACTTCAACACGATAGGATCTAAATTGTATAATTCAGTTAACAAAGTTCTACAAATGATGCAAACACGAATCTAATATCTCTAATATCTATTATGGTCACCAACCGGCAAGCAGATACAGCAATCTGGGATATTTCGTGAGGTGGCGAGGGCCTCTTCAGGGAGGATAACAGAGTCTTTCACTTGTGGCTAACCAGCTACATGGGCCCTCAATTTCCTACGGTTGGCCAGCGGCGGCACCATACTTCGGATTCCGCCGCCCTCCGAAGCCAGGCAAGCCAGCAGTAGCAAAAACGGTTACGCAGAGCGACCACAACTGTTCAGATCTATCCTTCTAGAGGGCTACTCCAAGCTTCGCACCGAAACACGGCTGGGCCGCTTGTCGACGCGTTAGCCTCCTCTCTTTTAGTGTCTATGGATGAGTGAGGAATGGCTTTGCTACATTACTTTCATATCAATAAGTTTGTTTGAATTTGTAGTTAACTTCAATTATTGTGCAGGATTCGTAAAAAAATTATAGGGACAAAACTAGTCAAAAAGGCGGTTTGAAAATAAACCGCTTTTAAGACATGTATAACAATATTAAAAGTAGTTTAAAAACAATAAGAGGGAAATTGTGCGATATCTACTTGGCTAAAAGGCGGCAATATGCCGTTAGCCGCTTTATTGTTATGGACTGGATCAATTTTGCTATTGATTTAAAATATGCTAAAAAGTAAAACTGCTTTATATGTAAATGTTGAATTCCATATCAATAAAGCAATTACGAGCCTTTAGCCGCCATTTAGTACTGTATACTTACTTGAAACAATCTTTAAAATTTTACAAATTTAGAAAGAAAAGTATGCAATTTAGTTACATAAATATTATTATTTAACAAGAGGAACCTTTTTCATGTAAAAGAAGAAAAACTCCTTGCTTTTGATGACTACCATCGGTTTAAAAAAATTCTCTAATTTTTCGGCTCTAGCTCAAAACTAGTTTTACAGTAATTGGGAAGGGATTAGTATGGCCTACGATGGTTTTGAGGACGGCTCCAGTATTGGCATACATATCCTGTATAATACTAATGTACGCTACATGGCACAGACTATCATTACTATTACAGCGATGTAAACCAATAGAATAACATTGACGTCAATGTTAATTAAATATAAATGTTTAACATATTATGAACTCTAACTCCATTATTATAGATTCACTGTAACCTATTTACAATAAAATAGGTACTAATTAGGTATGTTATGTCAGATACAATAAAATAATTGATATCAGTACCATATTTCGATTAGTTTCTGTAGTCACCTTTTGTGACACCTGCCAATAATAACATACGGGTATCGGCCGTAAATATTGCACATCGGATAGTTGGGCTTCGTAGAGCATCGTAGGTATCTCAAACAATTTTCGAATTTTCGCGGCCACTATTGCGATTTTGACTGACAATTGTTGTGTTAGCTACCTATACTAAGTATTTCGTTAACTGTATTTCAAATCACAACTTTTTTTTGTACAACTACGAGTATCTATGTAGGTACATGTTAGCAATGCTTGTTTTCGACTCATAATTTAGTTATGTTCATGTTCCTCGAAAGGGATTTCGGTTAACGTTTTCTATTAGTGTTTGTCGTCAGCTGAACAGCCACTGCTAGCCATGCACCATCGAGATGCGATGTGAGAAGCTGCATGATCATTTAAAAGACTGTCACGCAGCTCTTTACGATTTGTTCTACTTATCCCGCATTCTTGAAACTATTAATTTTTTGATCTATTTAATCTGAATAATTAATTTTAGCCGGCCGACTGGAGAAGTACCTCCACCTTACAGAATACCGCAGCTAAACAATACTATTTTAAATAGTATTGTGTTTCTGCCGGTGAGTAAGGTCTCCAGTGCTCGGGAACCATGTATTTCGGAAACCGTGGCTTTGGCAGTGGAGGGGCATTTGCCTTTTAAGAATAAGCCACAGCAACGTGTTATAGATTTGGGCAACGCATTGGCGACACTCTTAGCGTTGCTAATGTCTATAGGCAGTGGTGACCACTTTCCATCGGGTGGCCCGCCGTTTGCCTACCGTGTGACATAAAAAACAAAACAAAATTAAGAAAAAACGTTTTAAACTCTACGAAAACGGAAAACTATAATTTGCATAGGTGAGAAAAGTACACAGCATAGTAAAGAGCAATGAGCCTGTTACTGGTCCGTCGTTGGTCGCGGGCGTTGCGCAAGCCGCGCCCACCGCGGCGATACGTAGCCGCGACATGTCAAAATGGCGGCACATAGTACTGTGCTTACCTCAGTGGTGCCCAAAGTGTGCGCCGCGGAGCCCTGGGGCGCCGTGCAGAGTAAGCAAGCATGTGTACAAAATAAAGATGACATCGAAAAGTTTGCCTGGATATACAAACATTACATGCTCAAGCTCTACCAGAATTCAAATTGCAAGAAAAGAGTCTACTTGAACTCTCTTGGTACAAAAAACTTAAAGTTAACTTCACTTACTTTAATTTGGATATCAGTCAAAAATGAATAGGTATACTTATAGAGGTACAAAAGGGAAGGTCAACGAGCTAGTGACTCAGCTGGCTACTGAGTAAAAATACGTTAAACATCTACTACCTAATACTACCTACCAGTACATGCGAGTGTCATACGATTGTTTTCAACACACATCAAATATTTTTACTACAAGCCAATATCGTTAGATATATACAGGTTAACGCCAAGATGACCACCGCTTTGTGTGTCTGTCTGTGGCTTCGCCTATAGGCTGTGGTGACTGCTTACCATCAGGTAGGGCGTAAACTTGTTTGCCACCTGTGTGGTATAAAAAAATCGTAACTCCCGAACGGATAGACCCGAGTGTTTATCTATAGATAGTAATTACATGGACAAGCATTTTTTGCATCAACATTTTTGTCGCGTTATCAGCGACGCACTGATAACGCAGAAGGGTTCCTATTGAACCGCACCGACACAATGTATCTCCAGAAAAGTATCTTTCGTGCGCCGGATTGAGAACAATACCAGATATAAAGCAGATTTTGCACGTTTACTGCTAAATAGATCCTACAAATGCACGAGACAATAGCAGAACCGGTCCCTTTCTAGATGCTACGTTGTTTAATTGTAAGTATGTAGCATTTATTGCCGGGTTTACTGTGAATATGCAAATTACAATATTTTTACAAGTCATCTTGTTAAATTCTTAGGGGTATATAGTTTTGCCATGTCTTTTTGTGTAGATACCTGGAAAGGGTTTGGTTTAGACTCTTTTCAAACATAATAACAGAGATATACTGGACAAAAGGAAATAACAGGTAAAGATTTGCATATAAATTTTAAATCCCGTGCAACTTTATTTTAACGAAAATTTGACAAACCACAAGTGCACAATCACACCTATGATATTTCGCTGGCTTCGATAGCGTAATATTGTAAATATGATCAAACTACCTATTTTACTAACAAGCGATCCCCGCAAGTCTCTTGCTTATATTATCATACTTAGGTATTGTCATAGGAATTTGTTTAGATCTGTTCGTCGACATAGGGCATGTCAATAATAGACCTTTTTCCTTGGTACTTAATCAGGATATTTGCGGACGAAATCAGCCCGCTACAGGCTACAAGTCTGCCACGTCAGTCAGTAAGTAAAGTCAATATAAAATTTTAAAATTTGACTTATCTAATATGTACCTACCCTAGAATCATTCGTTCGTATTTCCGGATTGCAATGTGTAAACATGATCCAATCTTGTCAGGTTGCCTTGGTAGCAGGATCGCGGAGGTCAGATTGCAGTCGCCCCACTGTAATTATCTGATATGCCAAATCCTGGATCATGGTCAAGGCGGACTCCGGGCCCTCGTGCGCGAGTGCACAATCGGGACATTAACGCCAAGAGGTTTTTTTTGCTAATAATTCACCGAGTGTTGTGCTTGATCGTCTCTGGTTTATCGGTGTTGAAAAGTGAATTGACATATCTGCAAAGAAAATGGAGTTAAATAACACAATCTAGGTTTGCCAACTTAAAATTATTCGTTGATGTTTATTTCTTTCCTCATACAAAACTTAATTCTGCGATGAAGGTTACTTTTGGTTGAGTGATGAATAAACGCACGACTGCCACATGACGGAAATGATATTCAAACACAAATGCCTTAAATGATCTTCTAAAAAAGAAAATCATTGCAATTTAAATAGAGTTTTTGATTACGATAGTTTAAAATTAAAACTTCCGCAATGCTTCACTTTGCAATTTTTTTACACTTTGCGCACCATTGTCATGTACATGGGCCCCTTAACAATGCAAACAATCCTTTCTACGCCACAATTTCCGCGCCCCTGCCCGCGTCCCTTCTTAGCCCCGCCCACTGCCAGTGCCATAAACCACCCTGCGCCGGACCGGGAAATTCATTCCTGCTTCACACGCCGAGTGGACCACACTGCAGCTTCTTCTCGTACGAGTCATCTCTGCATCCTTATCAAAAATGGAAACACCATTAGATCTTTCGAAGAAATTCGAAACATTGCTACCAGCGCATTTATCCAACCATGCCTGGTATCCGCACGGTCTGCCGATATTCGCGCCGCAAGCCCCGCTCCGTCCTCCGTCGCCGATGGCTTCACCGCGGTCGGTGTCTTCATTGTCGGGTCATAGCGTGGGTCGGTATATGCCGTACCCCATGCTGCACCCGCCGGTACCGCCGTTACCACAGCCGCAGCCAGCTACGCCACTGCAAGGACTGCCGACATTCACGCCGAAAGCTCCGTTCCATCCTCCGTCGCCGATGGCCTCACCGCGGTCGCTGGATAGCGCCGGGTCATCATTGTCGGGTCGTAGTGTGGGTCGGTATATGCCGTACCCCATACTGCAGTCGCCGGTTTCGCCGATACTACAGCCGCAGCCAGCTACGCCACCGGAGTCGCCGGAGCAGTACAAGGTTGACAATGACCCCGATTATAAATTGTTCGAAGAAACCGCGATGGCTGCAATCCGGGCGCGGAATGGAGGCGACGTGGTTTCAAGCAATCCGCGCATGTGCCGCGTAGTCAGTTCCGACCGCAAGGAGGATGAGGCCTATAGACGGCAGCGGGACAAGAACAACCAGGCAGCTAAAGAAAGCCGGAACAGGAGGAAGGAACGTGAAATAAAACTGGAGCTCAAGGCGCAGTTCCTCAAGCAGAAAATCGGGAGGCTTGAGTTTGAACTGCGCCATAGGACGTGCGTCAGTTGCCAACAGCGTCTATATTTATAGGACAATTATAATGTGAATAGTGTGCGTATTATTTATAGGTGTTCTTAGTATAGTTTTATTTTACTTAGGTAGTTAGTAGGAAGGTAGGTAGTTACTTAGGTATTGCTAAAAGCATAAAAAATTATTAATTTTTTGTTATCCGAAATAAGTTTAATCAAAGCAGGTCTTATCATTAAATGAGTAAATAGATCAAATTATTTGTTTTCTGTCAAAGTTTTATAAATTATCTTTAATTAATTGTTTTATTTGTATGTTTTAATTATTAGATATTTTGAAAATAGTCAGGGATAAGATCCAGTGACACATGACAGGAGTGATAGTGGTGCTTAAACCTGACGGTATTAGATAGAGGTCCCGTCGGATGCCCAAGATCTGGTGGATTGACATAGCCGAGTTGGGTGCGAGGGCCAATTGCTTACTACGTGAGGATACCCAAGACCGGGCGAAGTGGAGAAGAAATAAAAGGAAAGCGGACCCTGGCAGAAGCCGGGACTTACCGAATGATAAAGATACTATCAAAATGTCCATGTGTTACTTAATAAATTTGAAGGTTGAAATGTAGGTGTATGCAACTGTGTTTGTATTTTGGGATAGTATTACTAATCCACCACAGTCGTATAAATCTTACGCTTGTTTATTGTATTTATTTGTATACTTTGTGATACTTATATTTAATAAAATTGTATATATTGTGTACATAAAGAGTCCTAACTCAGATTTAGCCACTATGAATTCCAAATAAATACATTTATACAAAAACATCCATGTGTTTATTTTTTCTTAAATTGTTAGTTTATTAGACAATGCTTTAGGTATATGCTTCATGAGTTGGAGGGCTTTGGCAATGGAGGGGCCTCGTCTTCTTGCTGTCAGAGCAACGTATTTTACTGGGTCGCTCGTTGGACAACGCTCTAGTAATAAGTATCGCAGTATTGCAAACATACGGTAGATATAATCCGCGTCATGAAAGAAGACGTTTGTTAAATGGCAGTAGGGCCGATTTTGCGCAGGTAATCGCCTACTGCGCAAGCCGAACCACGTGACCCGCCAAGTCTCTTTTTACATGACACTAGTTATAACTGCTTACCATCAGGTCCGCCTGCATACGGTCACACAAGCATACGGTCCGCCGTATGCCTGTGTTATTTTTTTTCATATTTTATGTAATACGGCAGACAAACGGGCAAGCTGGCCTACTGATGGAAAGTAGTCACCGCCGCCTATAGACACCAGCAAGACCAGAGGCGCCACCAATGCGTTGACTGCCTCTAAGTAGACCTCTGCTTAATTTTGACATTACCTACCCCATCGGTGTAGGGATGTCTGTAGGCGCCGACAGATAACTCAGAAACCATAGGAAAAAAAAGAACAGGTATTTTACGTAGCGCAAGGTAGATATTTTATACAGGAATTGAGGAAATAGAAAAACATTTTTTTACACATCGATGTGGCGTGTGTCTATTCTGGCGGTTTACGTAGCGATACCGGACTGCAATTTTGAACTACAATTTCCTATTTCCGAGAAATATAGAAAAGAAAGAAAACATAGGTACAAAAAGCTAAGCAAGTACCTTTTATTTATTTATTTATTTATTTATTTATTTGTGTTTGGGATACTTACAGCTGTCAAAATTAAGTATATTGGTGACTTTAAACATCTTTAAGCCAATTACAAGTTTCCGCTTATAGATTTAATGTAGGTATACTCCGTTACAAGGTAGGTATACTTAATTATAAGTTAGGTATAAAAACAAATCTAGAGTAACAAATATAACTATCATTATCATTATCACCTAATCATCTAAGTATGTAACTACCACGTTCTCCGCATTTTTAAACAGGCAGTGTCTCAAAATGTAGCCCTATCTGCTTACCATAGCTACATAGCATCGATTTTGAGATATGGCCTAATAATCTGATGTAGCTAATAGCCAATAGGTGATCATGATCAAGGCGGACCCTGGGTCCACGCGCGCGAGAGCACAACCGGGAAGAGAAATTAGAGAAATAAATTATTTTTCTTCCTATTTAAGGGAAGAAATCCCTCGGCAGAGGTGGCGTTTGGCCTCCTGGCTCAGGGTCAGGCGACAGGGAGAGAGGAATTCTCGGACAATTCTGCATCGCTAGCACAATGTGATCTCGCGGGCGATAAGCGAGAAAAGGCGCGATAGATACTGCTATCTCTTTCATCTTAGTATTAAGAGAAGGAAAGAAACCAAGCCATACTGCATGGTGAGAGAGAGAGAGAAGTATCTTTCTATACTAAGATGAAAGAGATAGCAGCATGTACTTCGCGCCATTTCTCGCTTGTTTTGTGCGAGAGCACATTTGTGCCAGCCATGCTGGCGTTATCCAGCGAGACCGTTCGCTTGAGCCTCACTTTCACTTTCACTAATCATGCAGCCTCTTCACATGGCCGAAAAATCTTACGCGATACAAAAAAAGATAGAACAGATTCGAAACCATGGGCTAATTATGACGACAACTAATAAAACTGAAGATTTTACAAGGGATGCTCGGTGCGTCGATGGCCGAGCGGTTAATGTATCTGACTTGTAAGCGAGAGGTACCGGGTACGAATCGCACAGCGGCCATGTATCAATGACGTTTTTCTTAGCAATGTACATTACAAGAACTCTAACCGACGCTCTTACGGTGAGGGAAAACATCGTGATGAAACCTGCACATTTAAGCGACTGAATGTGTAACCATGATCCAATCTGGCCCGGTTCCGTTGGTAGCACGGAGGTCAGATGGCGGTCGCCCCACTGAAATTATCTGATCTGGCGAATCCTGAATCATGGTCAAGGCGGAGCCCGAGCCCTCGCTCGCGAAAGCACGGGACATTAAAACCAAGATGATTATTTATTACTTTAAAAGGGATCCGACAGAGTACAATGGGGAAGCGACAGAAGCAAACGACAACGCTGTAAAAAACTTAACAAGGGTTCGAAGGAAAAAGTACGAAGCAATGTAACTACATAGTTAAAAAATACTATGGTAGGTGCCGCTTACAATGGTATCTACTATATATTCCTATAGGTAAAGGACCCTCGTTCATTCAACAAAGGCATGAATTGTGCAACGACCCAACGAGTATAAAACGCGGTTGCATGGCGACGCCCCGCGACCTTATTGGTTCATAGATTAGTACGGAGGCGTTATGTACAGTATGACTAAATACCCGTAGGTCATACGAAAGCTTTGCGTTCGTGGCCGCTCATATACATGAAAACAATATACACAAACATTCTCCAGCTTGTATTCTCGCGCACGAGAGCCCGGGGTCCGCCTTGACCATGATCCACAATTTGGCAGATAGATAATTACAATGGAGCGACTGCCATCTGACCTCCGTGGTCTAGGGAACTGGACCAAATTGCATCATAGTTACACATTCATTCGCCTTAATGCACAGGTTTCATCACGATGTTTTCCCGCACCGTTAGAATAGATATATTGGTACATGGCCGTAGTGGGATTCGAACCCAGTACCTCTCGCTTACGAGTCGGATACGTTAACCGCTCGGCCACGGACGCTCCGAAATATACCAATAAGTTACACATGACTTTCAGTATGCCTAACGTTCAGTCGAGTTCATTAATATGTAAGCATTACGAAGGCTTCAAATATACAAATATAAATGTACATGAAAGGGTACTTATTTGTCTGAGCAGATTTATCAATCAAACATATGTACATCTGCTTAGATATATAAGTACCCTTCCATGTATATTTATATTTGAAGCCTTGGCAATGCTCACATATTAATGAACTCCACTATACCACATTGGCCGTGTGGTGTCCACGTCTACAGGTGTCCGACAGAGTAGAGACTTACACTCGTGGGTGTCGTACAAGGCGTTAGTCGCCTGTTTTCGAGACGTAAGATCTAGAGACTGCACAATGGGCAGCAGCGTTTTCCATTTTTATATTTACAACACTGCGATCTCCAATCCGCCTGCCAAGCGTGGAGATTATGGCAATAACGTGGCAGAAGCCCTAAGTCCTGCAGTGGACTGCTATGGGCTGCGATGACCAAATGGAAAATATTATACGAAACCAATAGGTTTGGTAGTGGCTTTTATTGTTTGATACTTTATTATTGTTTGATACCTTATACTTTTGCCGCCAATCTAATAACTATTAATTTATTACATCTTCAAAAGTATTCAATAAAGTCTCCGTCGGCGTCTGTAACAATTGGTACATTTGTTATCAAACCACCAATACCAATTTGGTTTATACTAATTTTGAAACCAATATTTTATAATCTGTATTCACAAAGATATTGGAAAGTTAGCTACCTTCATGGTTAGACTGGCAATTGAAGGTAGCTATAGTAGGACCACGCTAAGTCCGAATCGACTGACAGTGGTAGAAATGATAAAGTGTGGATATGGCAATATCGATTGGATAATCTGTCCTTGACGTGCGTTAGTCCCTAAAGCAAAATAGTAGCCATTTTCCCATGAGTCCCACGACTACCAGTGATTTGTTCATTACGATCTTTCGTTCCTTGATAATATTTCATATAGCCGCGTATTCGTTTCATTTGCTCTTTTTCTCTCTTTCGTATGAATGCCATCAACAATACCACGGACTAATTCTTCAAACTGACAAATAAATTGAAGTCGATCACAATCGTGATCGAAATGCATCGCCTTCTGACTATAATCTTAAGTATATAGTAGTATATCTGAATACTTGCCCATCATATATACTTGCTCTAAACTGATAATAATGTTATAAATATATACTATTGCTCGAAGAGGGCGACGTTCAATTCGAATATTAGGCGATTGGGCTGCGGGTCAGATAAGTTTTTGGCGCTGTACTTTCTACATAAAAAGGCGTCAAATAGGCCGCTGCTGTGAAGTGAGGTGTCCAGGATTGTCAGATAGGTGTTCCGTTACTCAGTTTTCAAATTATTTCTAAATGTTTAGTTCCGCCACAAAATAACATTAACACAAGCCTATCACTGTTTAATCAACTGAATGTATATATTTCTATAGCAAGATGTTTATTTTAACCATTTTAAATAAATTTGATTTACGGGCTCAGTATGTTCTGAGAGGATGATTTAATTTTTTTAAAAGCGATTCGGACTTAGCGTGGTCTTATTTTATCTGTACCTTGGAGCGTCGGTGGCCAAGCGGTTAGGGTATTCGACGCAACGCATAACGCATTCAGGTGGTGTGAATCTGTCCAATCATATTTATTTATTTAATATGATTTCGGTCATGTGGCCGTCGTGTGTTTATTACTCATTTAACCAAAAGTGAGCTTCATCGCCGAATAAAATTTTGTATAGGAAAAGAAATGAACATCGAATGATTTAAAGTTGTCTACCCAGATTGTGTGATCTAACTCCATTAGGTACATTATTTTCTTTGCAGATACCTAAAAGAACTGTTTTCGAAAAACGTAACAAAGCCCTTGTGCCCAATTTTGATTTGAAGATATACTCAAATCAAAATTGGGCAGAATAATTAAGAGATTTGATTTATTTTATTGTTTGAAATTTTGACAAAAGCTTTTCACGATGTTTTAATGGTGGTTTCTTACTACGATTAATTTAAATTACTGTTCATCCTTTTGTTAAAATTTCAACGACAATGAAAGAAGATGAGTAAGTTAATGATGGAAGTTGTAACTTTGCTACATTAATACAGACTTTAGACCACACACAGCGATGGCAGCCGGCGGCGCAGGCAGGCGGGCGCGGCCGCCCAATGCGCGCCACGCCCACGGCGACAGACAGCCCAATAGTGAAAGGATGTTTATTATCAAGGTTGCGAATTCAGCACATTCGATACTAGAAGATCAAGAAATATTTTAATGTCCAAACCTAGGATTTGTTTACCTGTCTGTCTATGCAGTGCCACAAACCTAATCTGACCCAGTGACAACGTCGCTGTTAATGGCATTGACATGACATTTCAAAATGGCGACACTTGGTTCCAGTTTTGGCCACCGGGTCAGATAAGTTTGTGCATCCATAGCTTTTTTCGGGTGTGTTCATAATTTCATGCCAAGAATACGTTCGTTTCATAGCAAATTAGTAATATTTTCAACATTCATATAAAAAAATTGTCTTGCTAAAGAATTTAAATAATTACGAGAGGACATAACTCTCATTATGCCGGCTGGTGGTCAGGAAAATTTTAGACTGTCTCTTTTGTTGTTAACTGAAATGGTTTGTTAATTGACGAAAATTTATTTTTTGGAATTTTTGTGATGAAGTAGATACCTCCAGATGGATAGCAGTAATCATATTTACGCCTATGTATTGTGTATTGGCTTTATATTTTTTCAGAAATTTCTTTATCAATCCGATATTATTAAGTTATCAGGCGTTGTGCTAATCGTCCAAGAAATTTTTTGAAACATACACTTGCACCATAAATATATAACCTTGCAAAGCTAGTCAAACTTCGGCTATTATCTTGCTTTGATTGAGTCATCCGCGGTGATACCGTTACCCAACAACGGACCACAAAGGCTAGAAACCTTTCAATCCGGTTGCGAATCCATGAAACCGTAACCCGGTCACAATGTGCACCTTTTCATACGGCGGCGCAAACCCCCAATCGTGTGTCATTAAACCGTTATTTTAACTACCGAAGCAAAAAATTCACACCCAATGCTTTGCGATTACGGAAACTGGTCGCCTGCCATTTATCAAGGACAATACAAGCCAAGGACGCTGCTCCTATAGTATTTCAATTGGGCAAACTCTAAAACTGCACACTGTTATAATCGCCATAAAACTGGGCTTAAGCCAAGACAATTACGATTTCAACGTAAATGGTGCACAAAGGCTTTTTGCTAATAAAGCTTCATGGCTCGCCGGAAGGATTTCTTTCTATTGTTGCAAAGCATAACAACACAGAGATAATTATAGCATCAGTGGAGTTTTCTTTGTACAAAAAATTGAAACTACCAGGTTTAAACGACTAGCATATAGCCAAGAAAGGCATGTCAATAGCAGAGGTGTATTCTGAATATATTTATTGCCAGGTGGTTGTAAAATCTTTCGCCTTACTGTAAGCTTGACAAAATAAAAAATTTTTTGAAAGTCACGTAACGAGCGCAATTTATTTTACTTATCTAGAAGGGGTTTCGCCTTCTTTCAAATAAAGCCGACGAGCATAACGGTAAAATAACAGATACACCCTATTCTTACTAAAATATAACGATCACAACTTGAATATTTGTTAAAAAATGTAATGTGACGGTATTGATTAGTATAGTCCGCGGATGTGGGCGCTCCGCACGAAATTTTTTGCGAGAAACACCACACATCCACCGTAGCATCTTCATTTCCGTGACTCGCAACTCCTGCTTGTGTCGCTCTAGTAGAGGCCAAGTCTCGCTGCCGTATAAGAGAACAGGTCTAATAATGGACTTGTTGACCTGTCCCTTCAGTTTCATCGGCATCTTGGGGTCACAAATGACAGCCGTCACCTCCCGCCATTTGGCCCAAGCCGCGGATATTCGGGCTTTGACGTCGCTGTCGATGTCAATAGTTGCGCTTAGTACCGACCCCAGGTATCTGGCCTGATCCGTTCGTTTGAGGAAGTTTATTTACTAAGTGAGTAAAACGTAATTCACTTTCTGGAGCTACTTTGTTTTGGCCTCCGTGCACAACACGTCTATCTTGTATGGTATCTGACCTTTTCTGGCCGTGCCGTGTACTCTTAATTCTTTTAAGAGTTGTTTGAAGTATTTTTACAAACATTTCTCTACAAACTAGTTCATTTTGTAATTTTTTTTGTCAATTCTTTTTTATTTTTAGTTTTTGTGATATATTAACTTTTCACAGGCTCCTCTTTAACGCATGCTACAATAAACTTAGCGCAATATATCTATTCGCCTTTTGTCGGCAGATATTACTTCATTACACTTTTTTGAGGATTTACATTGATGATCTATAAATGTTTTTTGGTTTACATTTAGTTTCTTAACGTACGGTAAATTTTTGTATGTTCTCGTCTTCCATTCTGATCTATTGAGCCCTCCATATTTTCCTTTTCAGCCTTTTCGTGGCCTACTTTCTATGCTTACATTTTCAGGTACATTTTGTAACACAGATAACGACTGGAATGAATCATTATTTTCGACACTAATAACACACGTACCTACAATAACAGAAAATTCAATCGAAATAAAAATTTTCTCCTTTTTTATGTCAATTCTACTATACTACAAATATATTATATCGATAAACAAAATAATTTATTGATAAGGTCGGTTCATGTGCACAGCACTAGATTGGGCGCAAGGTGTCCTTGGGCGCGGGTGAATATTTTTCCTAAAATATTGATAAACACAAGGTTTTTAGACTTAACGGTGAAATGAAATCACTCCTTTTGTTTTAGAAGTCTGTTAGCTTCTTGCTCGCAATCAACAATTGCGCACGATGGCATACTTTTCACATTTTAGACACCGATTTTTTTGATGCGCTCTCCGTTGAATTCCGCAAGAGACTGACGGCGCGTTCGCGCCTTTTGTAGGAAATTAGCCCATTAACGCATAGTTGTGGTGCGACTGCACCGCCTGCTTAGCTTTTCTAACTACTTATTTTTCTATGGGCGCCACCAATGCGTTGACCGCCTCTAAGTAGACCTCTTCTTAATTTTGATATTACCTACCCCATCGGTGTAGGGATGTCTGTAGGCGCCGACAGATAGCTCAGGAACCATAGGCAAACAAAGAACCTTCGTTTATTTAGGTATTTTATGTAGCGTGAGGTAGGTATTTTATATAGGAAATGAGGAAATAGAAAACATTTTTTTACACATGGATGTGGCGTGTGTTCTGGCGGTTTGCGTAGCGCTACCGGATTGCAATTTAGAACTACAGTTTCCTATTTTTCGAGAAATATAGAAAAGAAAGAAAACAGGTACAAAAAGCTAAGCAAGTACCTAATCATCTAAGTAAGTAACTACCACGTTCTCCGCATATTTGAACAGCCAGTGTCTCAAAATGTAGCCCTATCTGCTTACCATAGCTACATAGCATCGATTTTGAGATATGGCCTAATAATCTGATGTAGCTAATAGCCAATAGGTGATCATGATCAAGGTGGACCCTGGATCCACGCGCGCGAGAGCTCAACCGAGAAGAGAAATTAGAGAAATAAAATTATTTTTCTTCCTATTTAAGGGAAGAAAACCCTCGGCAGAGGTAGCGTTTGGCCTCCTGGCTGAGGGTCAGGGCGAGAGGGAGAGAGGAATTCTCGGACAATTCTGCATCGCTAGCACAATGTGATCTCGCGGGCGATAAGCGAGAAAAGGCGCGATAGATACTGCTATCTCTTTCATCTTAGTATTAAGAGAAGGAAAGAAACCAAGCCATACTGCATGGTGAGAGAGAGAGAGAAGTATCTTTCTATACTAAGATGAAAGAGATAGCAGCATGTACTTCGCGCCGTTTCTCGCTTGTTTTGTGCGAGAGCACATTTGTGCCAGCCATGCTGGCGTTATCCAGCAAGACCGTTCGCTTTAGCCTCACTTTCACTTTCACTAATCACGCAGCCTCTTCACATGGCCGAAAAATCCTACGCGATACAAAAAAAAAGATAAAACAGATTCGAAAGCATGGGCTAATTATGACGACAATAAATAAAACTAAAGGTTTTACAAGGGATGCTCGGTGCGTCGGTGGCCGAGCGGTTAATGTACCTATCTGACTTGTAAGCGAGAGGTACCGGGTACGAATCGCACAGCGGCCATGAACCAATGATTATTTTCTTAGCAATGTACATTACCAGAACTCTAACCGACGCTCTTACGGTGAGGGAAAACATCGTGATGAAACCTGCAAATTTAAGCGACTGAATGTGTAACCATGATCCAATCTAGCCCGGTTCCGTTGGTTGCACGGAGGTCAGATGGCAGTCGCCCCACTGGAATTATCTGATCTGCCGAATCCTGAATCATGGTCAAGGCGGAGCCGGAACCCTCGTTCGCGAAAGCACGGGACATTAACGCCAAGATGATTATTTATTACTTTAAAAGGGATCCGACAGAATACAATGGGGAAGCGACAGAAGCAGACGACAACGCTGTAAAAACTTAACAAGGGTTCGAAGGAAAAAAGTACGAAGCCATGTAACTACATCGTTAAAAATACTATGGTAGGTGCAGCTTATAATGGTATCTACTATATATTCCTATAGGCAAAGGATCCTTGTTCATTCAACAAAGGCATGAATTATGCAACGACCCAACGAGTATAAAACGCGGTTGCATGGCGACGCCCCGCGACCCGTTTCGATCGGATCAGCCTACGTCGCGCCAGAGCAGACGTCGTGCGCCGCGCCGCCGTGAGGTCGAGCACCGCCGCGCCTGTTCCCTCCGCCCGCCGAGCCGACGAAGCCACACACGAGCCCACAACAATGTGCCCCACCGTCGTCTAACCCCGCCGACGGGGCCGCCGCCACCATCCAGCCAACGACGGGCTGGATTCGGGCTGTGCGGGCGCGCGCGTACCTCCCGATCGCCCTGCAACCCCCACCCCCACCGGACTCTACGGCCGCTGAGCATCGCTCGCGGCGCCCCACCTGACATGGCGCCCGCCGCCGGCGCGCGCACTGCGCCCAGGCGGCCATCCCTACCAGATCGTCTGCCCGGCGCTGCATTTCCGTCCCTACGGGTCGACGGATCTAACTGCGGCCCCGAGCGTTAGCCGCAATTGGGCAGTAACGCGGGGGCCGTTGAGCGACTTTGTCACGCGGCTTCCACCTGCTGACAAGACCCCCGGCAGCCGCAGGACGTCCCTCTACGAGGTCGACACCTGTCGAGGCTCCGGCGACGCCCCTGCCACGCCAGTGGCAGCCTCAACACCGATTTGTCGCGCCCGGAAGCCACCCTACGCCGGGCCCGCGCCGGACTCGCCGAACAGGCGACCACCCAGTGCGCCCGACCGCGAGGGGAGGTGACGAACCTTATAGCCCCGCGACCTTACTGTTTCATAGATTAGTACGGAGGCGTTATGTACAGTGTGTTACTACATACCTGTAGGCCATACAAAACCTTTACGTTTTAAACTTATAATTCTTAAAGAAATACTTATCTATCTCTGCTATCATTCTAGGTGAGCAAAGTGCCACGTAAGTATAAACGAAAATCAGGTGATGATTTTATGGTTTCAAACATTAAAACTTACAACTACTACTTAACAATAATTAATAATATTTTGATTTGTGGTTAATAAAGGATGTCAGTAAAAAATAAACATTGATTCTATCCAACAAAATTATAATGAGGCGAAATTAGAATACCCCGAAGCATTTTTACCCTATTTATTATTATTTTTATTTTTGCCCTAGCAACTATCCGCCACAGTAGGCAACTATCCCACTTTTGAGAGGTCAAGTAAAATAGGATTTACTCAGAACCAATAATAATTATGTTTATAAAAATAGGCTATTATAGAAGATGAATGACCTATGTTTTTGATATACATATAGCACAAGTCTTAATAAGTGCAAATTTCTTAATAATAGAACATTTTTGAAAAGTGGGGTAAGGTTTTCACCCTATCCTATTGCTAGAAGAGGGCGTCGTTCAATTCGAATATTAGGCGGTTGGCTGCGGGTCAGATAAGTTTTTGGCGCCGTACTTTCTACATAAAAAGGCGTCAAATAGAAGTGAGGTATCCAGGATTGTCAGATAGGTGTTGCGTTACTCAGTTTTCAAATTATTTCAAAATATTTAGTTCCGCCACAAAATAACATTAACACAAGCTTATCACTGTTTAATCAACTGAATGTATATATTTCTATAGCAAGATGTTTGTTTTAACCATTTTAAATTATTTTAATTTACGGACTCCGGTATGTTCCGGATGTTCCGAGAGGGTGGCGCCCTCTACCCTGCTACTGCATTCCAATGTGCCAATCGCCATAATAATATTTTTCAACGCCGTCAAATTCTTTGTTATGACTTTTATGAATCGTCATTCATAAAAGAACGTCTTCTATGACGGAAAAATGCCATTTTTTTAAAAGCGATTTGGACTTAGCGTGTTCTTATTATATCTGTACCATGGAGCGTCGGTGGCCAAGCGGTTAGGGTATTCGAAGCAACGCATAACGCATTCAGGTTGTGTGAATCTGTCCAATCATATTATTTATTTAATATGATTACGGGCATGTGGCCGTCGTGTGTTTATTACTCATTTAACCAAAAGTGAGCTTCATTGCCGAATAACATTTTTTATAGGAAAAGAAATGAACATCAACGAATGATTTGAAGTTGTCTACCCAGATTGTGTGATCTAACTCCATTAGGTACATTATTTTCTTTGAAGATACAAAAAAAACTGTTTTTGAAAAACGTAACAAAGCTCTTGTGCTCAATTTTGATTTGAAGATTTACTCAAATCTAAATTGGGCAGAATAATAAAGATATATGATTTATTCTTTTGTTTAAAATTTTGACAAAAGCTTTTCACGGTGTTTTAATGGTGGTTTCTTATTACGATTAATTTAAATTACTGTTCATCCATTTGTTAAAATTTCTACGACAATGAAAGTAGATGAGTAAGTTAATGGTGGAAGTTGTAACTTTGCTACATTAATACAGACTTTAGACCACACACAGCGATGGCAGCCGGCGGCGCAGGCAGGCGGGCGCGGCCGCCCAATGCGCGCCACGCCCACGGCGACAGACAGACCAATAGTGAAAGGATGTTTATTATCAAGGTTGCGAACTCAGCACATTCGATACTAGAAGATCAAGAAATATTTTAATGTCCAAACCTAGGATTTTTTACCTGCCTGTCTATGCAGTGCCACAAACCTAATCTGACCCAGAGACAACGTCGCTGTTAATGGCATTGACATGACATTTCAAAATGGCGACACTTGGTTCCAGTTTTGGCCACCGGGTCAGATAAGTTTGTGCATCCATAGCTTTTTTTCGGGTGTGTTCATAATTTCATGCCAAGAATACGTTCGTTTCATAGCAAATTAGTAAAAAACTTGTCTTGCTAAAGAATTTAAATAATTACGAGAGGACATAACGTTTTATAAGGTTTATTCATTACAATTCTCATTATGCCGGCTGGTGGTCAGGAAAATTTTAAACTGTCTATTTTGTTGTTAACTGAAATGGTTTGTTAATTGACGAAAAATTATTTTTTGGAATTTTTGTGACGAAGTAGATACCTGCAAATGGATAGCAGTAGGTAATCATATTTACGCCTATGTATTGTGTATTGGCTTTACATTTTTTCCAGAAATTTCAATATCAAGCCGATATTATTGAGTTATCAGGCGTTGTGCTAATCGTCCAAGAAATTTTTTTAAACAAACACTTGCACCATAAATATATAACCTTGCAAAGCTGGTCGAACTTCGGCTATTATCTTGCTTTGATTGAGTCATCCGCGATGATACCGTTACCCAACAACGGACCACAAAGGCTAGAATCCTTTCAATCCGGTTGCGAATCCATGAAACCGTTACCCGGTCACAATGTGCACCTTTTCATACGGCGGCGCATACCCCCAATAGTGTGTCATTAAACCGTTATTTTAACTACCGAAACAAAAAAATCACACCCAATGGTTTGCGATTACGGAAATTGGTCGCCTGCCATTTATCAAGGACAATACAAGCCAAGGACACTGCTCCTATAGTATTTCAATTGGGCAAACTCTCAAACTGCACACTGTTAGAATGGCCATAAAACTGGGCTTAAGCCACGACGATTACGATTTCAAAGTAAACGGTGCACAAAGGCTTTTTGCTAATAAAGCTTGACGGCTCGCCGGAAGGATTTCTTCCTATTGTTGCAAAGCATAACAACACGGAGATAATTATAGCATCAGTGTAGTTTTCTTTGTACACAAAATTGAAACCACCAGGTTTATACGACTAGCATATAGCCAAGAAAGGCATGTTAATAGCAGAGGTGTATTCTGAATATATTTATTGCCGGGTGGTTGTAAAACCTTTCGCCTTACTGTAAGCTTGACAAAATAAAAATTTTTTGCAAGTCACGTAACGAGCGCCATTTTTTTTATTTATCTAGAAGGGGTTTCGCCTCCTTTCAAATAAAGCCGACGAGCATCACGGTAAAATAACAGATAAACCCAATTCTTACTAAAATATAACGATCACAACTTGAATATTTGTTTAAAAATATAATGTGACGGGATTGATAATTATAGTCCGCGGATGTGGGCGCTCCGCACACGATTTTTTGCGAGAAACCCCACACATCCACCGCAGCATCTTCATTTCCATGACTCGCAACTCCTGCTTGTGTCGCTCTAGTAGAGGCCAAGGCGCGGATTATACCAAGCGTCGGCGACGCAAGTTGCGTTATGCTGTCAAGTCAAATTTGTATGAATTTTGAATGCGCATGCCGACGCATGTTGCGTCGCCGACGCGACGCATGTTTTTTAAGGACCGGCCAAACCGGAGCTCAAAAAAAGCCGTCGCTGTGATAACGCCGCATATAGTCGATTGCCTCGGGTTTTTAACGCGAGCTGTCAACATGATTTGTTCGACAAGTTTCACAAAAGCATTTTTTTATTGTGGCAAATTTTACACCCTATCCCCATCTCACCTCTCTCGCTTAAATCAGAAGCGATTGGTTCTAGAACACTAGTTCCTAAAGTGAAATTATAGTACTCGTCGAAATCTACGTTTCGGGTGACAGCTGTTAAACTTAAAACGGTTATAACACTAAAACTATGGGTCCTAGAACACTGGTTCCTAAATGAAATTATGGTACTCATTGACATCTACGTTTCGGGTGACAGCTGTCAAACTTAAAACGGTTGTAACTCAGAAACTATTGGTCCTAGAACACTATTTTCTAATGAAAAATTAAAACACTCGTCGAGATCTGAAATTCAGGTGACAGATGTAAAACTCAAATCTGTCATCCGAAATGTAAATCTCGAAGAGTACTGTCATTTCTCTTTTGGATCTAGTGTTCTAGGACCTGTAGTTTCCGAGTTATAACGGTTTAAAGTTTGACAGCTGTCACCTGAAATTCAGATCTCGACGAGTGTTATAATTTTTCTTTAAGAACTTGTGTTCTAGGATTCAATGTTTCTGAGTTACAACGGTTTTAAGTTCAGCAGCTGGCGTTATCGCAGTGTCAGAGTATTTTGGGCGTAGGTTTGGTCGGTCTTTAATGCAGTCACAAGTGACAACTCAAAATTGTATGAATTTTTGACGCAGGTTGCGTCGGCGCGCGCTTTAGAAGTTCATACAATTTTGAATTGACAGCATAACGCAACCTACGTCGCCGACGCAGCTTGCGTCGCCGACGCATGGTGCGTCGCCGACGCTTGATATAATCCGCGCCCAAGTCTCGCTGCCGTATAAGAGAACAGGTCTAATAATGGACTTGTAAACCTGTCCCTTCAGTTTCATCGGCATCTTGGGGTCACAAATGACAGTCGTCACCTCCCGCCATTTGGCCCAAGCCGTGGATATTCGGGCTTTGACGTCGCTATCGATGTCACCAGTTGCGCTTAGTAATGACCCCAGGTATCTGGCCTGATCCGTTCGTTTGAGGAAGTTTATTTACTAAGTAAGTAAAAAGTAATTCACTTTCTGGAGCTACTTTGTTATGGCCTCCGTGCACAACACGTCTATCTTATATGGTATCTGACCTTTTCTGGCCGTGCCGTGTACTCTTAATTCTTTTAAGAGTTGTTTGAAGTATTTTTACAAACATTTCTCTACAAACTAGTTCATTTTGTAATTTTTTTTGTCAATTGTTTTTTATTTTTAGTTTTCGTGTTATAAGAACGTTTCACATGCTCCTCTTTAACGCATGCTACAATAAACTTAGCACAATATATGACCCCAGCGCATAGAACTTGTTGAACTCTATTCGCCTTTTGTCGGCAGATATTACTTCATTACACTTTTTTGAGCATTTACATTGATGATCTATAAATGTTTTTTGGTTTACATTTTGTTTCTTAACGTACGGTAAATTTTTGTATTTTCTTGTCTTCCATTCTGATCTATTGAGCCCTCGATATTTTCTTTTTCAGCCTTTTCGTGGCCTACCTTCTATGCTTACATTTTCAGGTACATTCCGTAACACAGATAACGACTGGAATGAATTCATATTTTCGACACTAACAACATAATTGGGATCTTCAACTGAGTCATCATTTAGATCGACAGTGATATCTAAAGAAGATGACGTTGCGGCAGGTATTATGTGTCCGCAACTCTGCATATGAGCACGTATCGGTCAGGTGTCAACGGGGAATAAGTTTTAAAAGGAATAAGAGACCTCACTGCTTTCTCCAGGGAAGTCTCGACCCACGTAAGGGCGATCAATTCTTGAAGTCAATGGCGGGATAAGCGGGAGTTTCTATGTTGCTCTCAACAGGTAAGTCTCTATAAGGATCGATTTGCACAGGAATCGACGAGGTACAGCGGAGTGCTTCAAAGTTGGTGTCAATAGGTAACCCTTTAGACGCAGCGTGGAGCTCAGGGGTACATGCAAAGGTTTCAGGACTTCGATCAGATAGAGCTTCATGCGTGCCGTTGGCAGCAATCACTTCAGGAAGTATTTGGAATAAGAACGGTGAAAAAGGGTTAGTAGACTCATTTTCGTTAATAATTTCGTTAAGTATTTTGCAAGCATATGTCATTCATATATCATGCTGTTAGTTATAACCACCACCAATTTCTGCATCAGGTAAAATCAGCTCAGATGTATGTTCAAGAACAGGTAAAGATGCAACGCACTCGTTAGTAGAGACACATACATCTTTACGTTCAAGCTTCAAATTAGATGTTAGTATATCTTTCGGTATAAGAAAACTTCCCGAGTCATGCATGTCTACAGATATATTGTGGGTATCAGCTGATGTGGATCTAGCTATAAAAGAATCGTCAATATTTTCACCACCAAACTTAATATAATGCACAAGCAGTGGATTATTAAAAAGGGAGAGATTTGGAGAATCAGTTTCTGCGATGGAATGTCCCGCATTACCGACCGTTGTCTCGATTACATACTCATAAAAAACATTAGACCTTGCTAAAATATGAAACAGCTTTGTAGTCTCTGGTGACATTAGAGGAACAGGTGATTCTGATCGTATTTCTTCATAATTTAAAGCGTAAGGTAATTGAGGTTGCAATGACTTAATATTAGTTATATGTCGCTTACCAAGTACTTTGGAGGATTTCTAATGGGACTAGACAGAGGAGAATTCGCTACTGTACTGAAATCTGTAACAATGTGACAAAATATTTCTTAGACTCAAATCATAACGTCACGCTTCTTTCCCGTAGGTGTAAAGTAAAACAAAGCGAATCATCATCATCATCATAGCCCATAACAGTCCACTGCAGGACTTTGGGCCTCTCCCAAGGGGAGGTTATTACCATAATCTAAACGCTTGGAAGGCGGGTTGGAGATCGCAGTGTTAGTAACAATGGAAAACGCTGCTGCCCATTTTCTAGTCTACGGAGACTCTAGATCTTTTGTCTCGAAAACGTTAGTCGCCTTGTACGACACCCACGAGTGTAATGGGTTGGTGCTATTCTACTCTGCCGGACACCACACGGCCAGAGCTGATAGCAATATCCAAATGTTAAACTATTTACCTACTTATTTATTATGCCAGCCGTCTGATCATAGTCAAATGCGGGATATTGACGGCAAGATGATTATTATGCCAGAATAAAGTTTTGTTTGAGGTTATAAAAACAAATAATGTTGTAGTACTAACCTTCACTGCTGCAGTCGGTATTGTGGCACATTAGCAAGCGGCCATACAGAAAAGACGTAAGACGCAGACACGTCGCGGGCGGGCCGCGGATGTGACTTTATAAAACATACAGAAAAGACGGGGCACGGACGCGTCGCCGCCGCGGAGCAGTCAAGAACGCAGGCAACACAAGGACACCAAGCGCTGCGAACGAGGCCCGGCTCTCCGCGCCCCGCCCATACGCTCGGTCTCGCCCGTGTTTTAAGCGAGCGGTCACACAGAAAAGACGTAAGACGCAGACACGTCGCAGACGCGGCGCCCGTTCAATTTACTTTCATACTAAATGTATAGATACGTCGCGACGCAAAACATACAGAAAAGACAGGGCTAGGACAGGGCGAGGATGCGTCGCAGACACGACTTGAAACATACAGAAAAGACGAGGCAAGGGCGCGCCGCGGGCGTGAGCAAGGGGGCGGGCGGGACGCGGGAGCCGGGCCTCGCCCGCAGCGCTTGCTGTCCTTGTCTTGCCTACGCTCTTGACTGATCCGCGACGGCGCCGCGTCCTTGCCCTGTCTTTTCTATACGTTTTAAGTCGCCTCCGCGTCCCGTCTGTGCCCTGTCCGCGACGTCTCTGAGTCTTTTCTGTGTGGCCGCTCGCTTAGACGTGCCTGCGTTGCGTCCGCGCCGTGGCTTTGTCAAGAACGCAGGCAACACAAGGACACCAAGCGCTGCGAACGAGGCCCGGCTCTCCGCGCCCCGCCCATACGCTCGGTCTCGCCCGTGTTTTTAGCGAGCGGCCACACAGAAAAGACGTAAGACGCAGACACGTCGCAGACGCGGTGCCCGTTCAATTTACTTTCATACAAAATGTATAGAAATGTCGCGACGCATGGTAGTTTAGGTTATAAACGAGCGACCATTTCAGAAAAGTACTATTTGAACAAATATATATATTTATAGTTTTATAATAGATAGATTGGTAATATCTAAGGCCTGAATACGGAAAGATTTCTGCCTATTGTTACAAAGCATAACAACACGAAGACAATATAGCGTCAGTGGAGTATTCTTTGTGCACAATATTGAAAACACAATTTCTTTTGCTAGTTCTATAGCCAAGAAAGGCATTATAATAGCAAAGGTGGACTCTTGAATATATTATTGCCGGGTTCTTGTAAAATATGCAAATTAAATATCTTTCAAATCATGTAACGAGCGCAATTTTTTTATTTATCTAGAAGCGGTTTAATCTCTTTTCAATTGAAGCCGACAAATGGATATCTCACTAAGGCGGAAGGTTTAGCAGCCACCCGCCCATAAATGTATTCAAAGTCCACCTCTGCTATTTCTTGGCTATACGACTAGCAATAAACCTGGTGTTTTCAATTTCGTGCACAAAGAAAACTCCACTGAACCTATAATTTTATAACAGTAGTTACAATACAAAGCATAGCAATACGGAGGAAAATTCTTCCTATTGGAAGAAATCCTTCCACATTCAAATCTTATTAGCAAAACGCCTTTGTGCACCGTTACGTTGAAATCCTAATCGCCCTGACTTAAGGCCCTATTTTAAGGCGATCATGTCGTTGTTCCCTTTCTTCATCCTCCCTTGTGCTTGGCACAGTGTTTTTGCTTACGTTGCTGCAATGACAAATATTTAAATTTTCTGTTTAAGTATAATATGAGTTCAGTAAATCTGTGATGAAGTGGGTTTTCATTAGAGATAAAACGGATATCCGGTTAGTATCCGGTATTGGGCCAATCCGGCCTTAATTTACTATCTGGTCGGATACCGGATAGTGCGTAATATCCAACCGAATACCGGATAATACAAAATTTATGAAAAGTCCATAAAAGTGATTTGCTCATCAGAAACAACCGTCCTTCTGTCGCAGTCGGGTAAAAAGCTACTTGCACCACGGTGGTCTTTGCAGTGACGTACCACATGCCCACACATATAATTTACTCGAGGATATGTGTGACTTTCACGAGTGTGCACATTATGTACTTAGTCCAACAGGGTTGTTTAGTATAATAATGCAGTGTAATATTTTATCCAAAATCAATCACGGTAAATTATACTGAATTTAAAATACAAATTTGCTCTTATCCACAATGCTGGGGGTTAATGATTGAGCCCGTATTTCGAAACTAGGAATCCGTCCGAGGTCGGAAGAATTGTTCAGTTCAACGTTCAAATTATTCACATTCAACGAAGACTTGAAATCACGTAAACACATGCAGTCGTGTCCCACCCCGCGGTCACAGCTTGCATAAACTTGTTCAGAGACGATGTCCATCCAAATATCTGTCCACCGGATATCCGGCCATCCGGCTAGGAGGTTGTCCGTCTAACTATTTTTATGTTTCTAGATTGACATAGAATAAACGTGTCGACGAGGGTCCCAGAGGGAGACAGAGGGTTATTCCCAATTTGGTCGAATAGCAATTGTTGGTCGCAATTGCTATTCGACCAAAGTGGGAATAAGTTAAGTCAAGCTTCAAATCAAATCAAATATGTTTATTGTGACACACAGGTTATACATTAAATGCAGGTCTTATATAAATAGAGACAAGAGCGCTGTGGTCTACTTTGAGGCATACAATATAAAATTAGAGTAGGTACACTTAATTAATTATCAAAAACAAATCATTATACACAGTCACAGTACACAGAACAGTCAAAGTTCTGAGTAACGTACAATAGTTTAACTCTAACCGATGGTCTTACGGTGAGGGAAAGCATCGTGATAAATGTGTAACCATGATCCAATCTGGTCGGGGAAGCGACAGAAGCAGACGACACTACGATAAAAAAATTAACTGCATGTGATTGTTTGTTGGTCGCAATTGCGACCAACAAAAAATCTCATACTTCGACAAGGATAACAAATATGGTCTTCGTCCTTTTCATTCCTAGCAGATTTTGTATGTTGTGATCCGGTTTATTGGTATTAATATAAGCTTGTCATCTCTATGTTATACTCCCTCTGCGAACTGAACACTTTTAGAAATATGCAAATTGCATTCAATGCCATTTTTTTTGTTAACCTGGAAAGGGTTTGCTTTATTTCCAAAGTAAAAGAGATGCAGTCTAACTTACTACGCGACCAATGCTTATAATTTATATACCTATTTGGTGATGTTCATATTTCTCGGAAGGGATTCCGGTTAACGTTTTCTGTTTGTGTTTGGAATTTAGGCTGTTTAGCCGTGCGTCATCATAGCGTTGCAAGATGTCTTTAACACAAGCTTGTTTTTACAATGTGTTCTACCCAGTCACATTTGTTAAACTTTTTAAAATTCGCGCCTTCATGTAACTAGTTCTAAAGCGTTACTGTAGGTGTCGCTACCTGCCTCTTTCACCTCCCGCGCAATGCGTTGTATTGCACTGAATTCAACTTAAATAAAATATATGTAATTAACAACTATTCAAGTGGTTTTCGTTAAAATTATAACAACATTCATATCAAATGCAGTAGGCATTTTTCAATAACATATCTATATCGCAATCAAGAAATAAATACAATTTTAACCTTTTTTAAAATAAGAATGTTACATTTTATTCTACTTTATTCAGCTGGGTGGAGTATATACGACTAGAGCTTAAAATAAGTTGCATTTATGGAAAAAGAATGGCGCCAAGTCATATATCAGGTTACATGCGTACAAAACATTTACAGTAAATAACACAAGTTAATCGCAATATAACTACAACTACAGGTTAATTATACTAAACTACTTATTACAACTTGCCACAACTAATCGTACAGAAATGCTGTTTTCCAACCGTCGAGTACCCAACAGAGACGAGATTTGTACATCGATTATAAACCGTCTACAATTCGCGTGACGCGACTGCCGAGCAAGGCCCCGCGACCTTATTGGCCGTTACCTAATGAATGAGGTGGTACATTATAGGTACGAAATTCATGCTTTAGGCAAAGTGGCTTTTTTACTGTTGCGCTTCTAATTCAGTTTTCTACTAATTCGCTGATTACATTTGACTAAATTCAGTAGCCTAAATTCAGAAGTAAAAAGCGCGAGAGCAAATCAAAGTGCATTGTTCATACAATAAGGTTAATTTTTGTATCACTTACTATGTTACAAGTTGCTCCGCTTTCCAAAGGCCGTGATACAAAAATGGACCTTATTTTAAGAGCAATACATTCCACTTACATTTGCTCTCACGCTTTTTGCTTCCAAAGGAGACTGGGTACTTATGTAGGGACAGTGGACTAAGGCCAAACAGCGACATCGTTAAAATATTTACGTTTATCACTCTCAAATACATCCTTATAGAGAAGGGCATCAAAATCTGAACGGCAGTTCTGAAAAATAAAACAAATATTTAATTGGAGAATTTTGCATCGGAAGTGCCCTAACCTGTAAACTAATAGGGGTATACTTACAGTATATAGGTTGAACACCTTCAACTGTGATCTTATGCTGCTTGAAATCAAAATCGGGCCCGGCAGTTTCGAGACAAATGCATATTTTACAAATTTATATGTCAAATGCCGTATTCTTTAAATCAGCAGCGACATGGTTACGGAGTATAGGTAGAGCATCTTCAACTGTATTCTTATGCTGCTTGACATCATAATTGGACCCGGCAGTTTCGAGAAAAATGCATGTGATTTGAGCATTTATATGACAAGTGCCGCATTTTTTGAACCAGCAGCAACTAGGTTACGGAGTACAGGTAGAGCACCTTTAACTGTGTTTTTATGCTACTTGACATCGAAATCAGACCCGACAGTTTCAAGAAAAATTCATGTGTTTTACACATTTATATGACGTGCCGTATTATTTGATTTAAGATAAATACTTATCTGCATCCATGATACATTGATTACATATTGTGTCAAACTCAGTGATACTCATATAAATTCATCACTTCTTGGACCTCCCGCGACTCGATCGAATACGCAACGAGTACATCCGTGGCAGCTTTTGCGTAAGGGTTATCGCAGATAAGATCGAGGAGGCTCGTCTGCGCTGGTTTGGTCACGTGTTGCGAATGCCTCAGAGATACGCGGGAAATAGGTGCCTTAACCTGCTGGTATCAGGGAAGAGGCCCCGTGGGCGACCCAAGAAGCGATGGATTGACATCGCTGAGTCAAATGCCGGAGCCAACGGTTTACCACGAGAGGATGCCGAAGACCGAGCGAAGCGGAGAAGAATGAGTAGGAAAGCGAACCCTGGCAGAGGTCGGGATAAGCGCTAGGGCGATGATGATGATGATGATCATGGGTTGCTTGAAACTGTGACAACAGAGCTGATACCTCACACGTTGATAATTATTACATGAAATGCACTTACCTCATACGGAGCGACATTAATTCGTATGTGATTAGCTATTTCCATGTTATTTGCAAATAATTGACGCGTTATTAACCGTCGGTGGATTCTGAGCACAGAACGGTTGCATATTTAGCAAGTCACTCCAGCTCTGGGTTGAAAATTTATTTTAACACGGAAAATCCAAATCGTATGGCGCGGATTGTATCAAGCGTCGGCGACGTAGGTTGCGTTATGCTGTCAACTCAAAATTGTATGAATTTCTAATGCACGCACAGATCTTGACAAGTGCTATCATGTTTCTTTAGGAACTAGTGTTCTAGGACGTGTAGTTACCGAGTTATAACGGTTTCAAGTTTGACAGCTGTCACTCGAAACTTAGATCTCGACGAGTACCATAATTTCTCTTTAGGAACAGGTGTTTTAGGACCAATCGCTTTCGAGTTAAGCGAGAGAGGAGAGATGGGGTGTAAAAATTTGCTGCTATACAAAAATGCTTTTGTGAAACTTATCGAACAAATCGTGTGGACAACTCGCGTTAAAAACCCGACGAAATCGACTAAATGCGGCGTTATCACAGCGATGGCGTATTTTGAGCTTCAGTTTGGTCGATCCTTAATAAACCAGCGTCGGCGCGCGCATTAAAAATTCAAACAATTTTGATTTGACAGCATAACGCAACCTGCGTCGCCGGCGCTTGGTATAATCCGCGTCTAAAGCAAAAATCAGCAGACAGGGTAGCGAACCGTATTAATCGTTAAACAAAACTAAGCACTCCAGGGTCAAAGATCCTTACAGAACATAAAGATTTCTGTATAATGACTTACAAATATAGCGCAGATAAAATGAAAAGCACTAAAAAAGTACCAAACAGCCTTGATGTAAAAGTTAATAAATTATAAAAATATAAACCAAACAATAAAGAAAAGAAAAATTAATCAATAGAAGAGAAACGTTTGCTTATCGTATTCACTTCATACAATTTATTTATCGAAATACAAAAATGATTACTAATTTTATTAAATAATTTATTATTATAATGTTTTTATATTAACAGTTTAACCCTTATTGATGTTAACAAATATCTTCTTTTGTAAGGTTGGGTGCCATCCTACTAGCGTCTGCCGAGTGCGCGCATTCCACTAAAGTTAGACGAGCGCCATTTTTACTTGCGCGCATCCTCGTATCTGCTAAATACACGTAGTAGTCATGTCGTAACCATGTCGCTGCTGGTTCAACGAATACGGCACTTGTCATATAAATGTGTAAAACACATGCATTTTTCTCGAAACTGCCGTGACTGATTTCGATGCCCTCTTGTACAAATATGCAGCTAAGCTAATGTTGCTGATTCATAGACCACTTTTGCCCAGTCGCCTTTTTCAGTAAGGTTTACAAGAATCCGGCAATAAACGTATTCAAGTCCACCTCTGCTTTTATCATGCCTTTCGTGGTTATACGGTAGCAATCAACCTGGTGTTTTCAATTTCGTCCACAAAGAAAACTCTACTAACGTTATATTGCCTCCGTGTTGTTATGCGTTGTAACAATAGGAAGAAATCCTTTCATATTTGGGCCTTAGATATTAGCAAAAAGCCTTTGTGCACTGTTTACGTTGAAATCCTAATCGTCGTGGCTTTAGCCCAGTTTTATGGCCATCATGTGGTAGTGCCCTTTCTGCATCCTCCTTTGTCCTTGGCACAGTGTTTTTGGTTTACGTTGCTGCTTGACCAATCTTTAAATTTTCTAGTTAGGTTCTTACAGGAGTTCAGTAAATTTTTGTTGAAGTAGCTATTTAAGTTTCTAGATCCAGACATTTTGGATAGGTTTTAACAAAAAAAAAGTATATCTTTGTGATACATACTATAAAACTATAAAAATCCCTGTTTGTTTTGGAAAGTTATCGGGGTGGGATATTGAGTCGTATGCAGGCCCAAAAATACTTTTTGGAATATTGGTCCGTTTCTTTGTCTATCTGTAGGATGTCAAAGGATTTTGATATGGCTTTCATAGTAGCCTGGGGTCCAACTTCAAATCTATGCCATTTTTCACGTAATTTCCTAAACAGAAACACCTATTGAGCTCTCCGTAGTACCAATAGCGTCCATAAAATAAAGATGTCATTTAAAACGGTCGCTCGGGCATAACCAAGACTGCCATAAAAAGGTTTTCACGAGGGCGAAGTCGCGGGCAATTGCTAGTTATAATAAATCCTATATCATCATCGCAACGGTCTATTACTGTTGAGAAGAATCGATAAATAACTTTGTTGATATTAAAACAGTATATAGGGATAATGATATTATTATGAGCCGCTTCTAGCATTGAGGGACTATTAGGTAGATGTATTGCCTGAATTTTCATAACCAAGATAGTCGGAAACTGAATTAGAAGCGCAACAGTAAAAAGCCGCTCTGAGAAACATTCCTATAGCATTAATTTCGTGCCTATAATGTACCACCTCCAATAATTAGGTAACGGCCAATAAGGTCGCAGGGCGTTGCTCGGCAGTCGCGTCACGCGAATTGTAAACGGTTTATAATCATTGTACAAATCCCGTCTCTGTTGGGTAGTCGACTGTTGGGAATCAGCATTTCTGTACCATTCTATTGTTGTAGTTATATTGCGATTAACTTGTGTTATTTACTGTAAATTGTATGTACGGGTGTAACTGGATATATGATTTAGGCACCATTCTTAATTTATAAGCTCTTGTCGTATATCTGTAGGTGAATAAAGTAGAATAAAATGTAACATTCTAATTTTAACAAAGGGTTACAATTTTATTTATTTCTTGATTGCGATATACGTACCGTAGGTTCGTTTGATATGAATGTGTGATAACTGGGTAAAACATATCCTAAAGACAAGCTGCGTTATTGACATCATACAAAGCTATGATGACGCACGGCTAAACAGCATACGGCTAGCCAGTCCAAAGCTACAAAATCCCAAACACAAACAGAAAACGTTAACCGAAATCCCTTTCGAGAAGTATGAACATCACCAAATATGTATATAAACCGAAAACAAGCATTGGACGCGTCTAGACTGTTTAATAAGTGTTCGCAGTGGTTGAAAACCAGTTGTCAATGTCGTACCATTATGCCATCTCTTTTGCTTGAAAATAAAGCAAACCCTTTCCAGGTAACCAAAAAAAATGCAATGCCCGCCTTGCAAAAATTTTGTAATTTGCATATTTCTAAAAGTGTGCAGTTTGACAGTTTGACAGATTGACAGATTGCCCATTTAAAAGACTATGGGAGCACTGTCCTTGGCTTGATAAATGACAGGCGACCAATTTCCGTATTCGCAAACCATTGTTTGTGATTTTTTTGATTCGGTTGTTTAGATAACGGACAATGCACGTAGAACGTTTATATTGGTAATAATATCATCTTACCAAAATTATATGTTAAAAAAGTACCTACATATTGTTTGCCTTCGTCCGTCGACTATGCAAAAAGTACCGTGTGGAGTTTTATGAATTTCCACACACGAACTTAATTGCCTAGATTATGAAATGCAATAGGGCATAGAAAAATAATACTAAGATCTTCAAAAGCTGAAACGGTAGTCAGTAGGTACCTGCCAGATCGGGACCTAGATCAGTTAGGTACTAAGTAGATTTACGGTATTTGTGGCAGACCAGTCATAAACTGAAACCCGTGAAAGCCAGCGAAGAGAATCGCAATGCCAAAGGCTTCGGCTTGATTGACAGAGCGCCTAGTGTGGTCCGCAATGACGGATCGCCTTTGATACATATTTAATGACAAACGATTGGGGGTTTGCGCCACAGTCTGAAAAGGTTCACATTGTGACCGTGTTACGATTTGACAGATTTGCAACCGGATGGGAAGGCTTTTGGGGTTTGTGGTCCGTTGTTGGGTAACGGTATCATTGCGGATGTCTCAATCAATACACACCAAGGTTCGTCCAGCTATGCAAGAGTAGGCTTTTTTGTGAAAATGTATGTTTAAAAAAAATATTTTTGGACAATTAGCACAACGCCTTGATAACTCAATATAGAAAACTTGAAGGCTTGATATAGAAAACGATTTTGTCTTTGACTTCGGCCGTGGCTATGACTGCGCTGTCTTGTGGTGACCATTGGTCACATTGTCTGACGGTGATCAACTTAAGTTGATCGCTCGAACTATCGATCGGGTTTCTATCGATCGGTCAACTATAACCGCGGGACAAATTTAGCTTACTGTCGTAAGACAGCGTAAAGTGTAATACGACTACAACTTATGTGAACTACAATGAAGGACTTAACATCAAACATGACAATAACTTTGAACTACAACAGCAAAGCCTAGGAAATTTAAGGACAACGCCTGGGACTGTGGATTTTGTGGTGAGACTAGTTAAGTGTAGGTCAATATGGCTGCACTGTGGTAATGTTTGGTAATGGTTACACATTATAGACGTCACAAAGTCAAAAAGAACGGTCACTTTTCTCGCTTATTGCACTGTTGGGAATCCGTTGTTGCGAAAATAACTTACTCTAATTTGCTTAAAAGGAGATGCCCTAACGGCATCTGTAGAATATACAGCTGCCTGTTTGTGGAAGCGTTTGTTCTTTATTCGTATAGGGATAGAGGTGATATTGGTGGTTGCGTATTGTGGTCATTAAGCGATGGCCAGCCTGTCATTTTGAATCGAAACCCCTTCCGCGTCGGGATTATGTCGTCAAAGTAGTACGGACAGCAGAAAAATATGTTGTACTCGTATGTTTATTTTAATCGTTTTTAATTTATTAAGTGTTTCGTTTTAGGAAATCTCTGTAATGCATTTTGTGAAAAATAAAGACTTTAATAGTAACATTGAAAGGGGCAAACAGGACATAGCCCGTTTGATGCCTTCAATAAAGAATTGGATATCTTAATACCCCAATTTCATAAACGTCGATTTGTACGGGAGATATCGAACAACTACCTACATTATTCTTTTCGTTCCTGTGCATAATTTTCATGGCGAAAGATTCCAGTTTTTTGCGCAGTAATTGGTCAAGATTCAGGATAGATACGGCGCAATAGGTCTTCTACAGTCTAAATACAGTTTGCCATAATCTACAATGTAACAAGTGATCTGGAGTTCGTGGCGTCGTTACTTCTGGATTCCTGGCCTAAATATCATGACTTGTGTCAATCAGATCATTCCGATAATTCTAGTACTTACGGTGGAAATTTTATATAATATTGGGTGTTTCATTCCATTTGCATTGGATGGTGCGCTTCCAAGTCATAAAATATTTTTTTATTTATTTATTATAAGCATTACCATTCATCATCACCGTCCTAGCGCTTATCCCGGTTTCTGACAGGGACCGCTTTCCTACTCAATCTTCTCCACTTCGTCCGGTTCCGCCATCCTCTATTCCTCTCGTCGTAAGCCGTTGGCTCTCGCATTCGACTCAGCGATATCAATCCATCGCTTCTCGGGTCGCCCACGGGGTCACCTATTTCCCATGTATCCCTGAGGCTTACGCAACACGTGACCAAACCAGCGCAGACGAGCCTCCTCAATCTTATTTGCGATATCCTTCACGCCAAGGCAGCCGCGAATAAACTCGTTACGTACTTGATGGAGTTGCGTAACACCGCACATCCACCGCAGCGTTTTCATTTCGTTGGCGTGAAGTTCGCGAACGTGTTTCGTCAGCGCTGGCAATCTCTCACAGCCATAGAGCATCACCCGTCTAATTATACTCTTGAATCAATAAATAATTAATAGTGGACAAATTCACACAGCGCCATCTAGTCCCAAACTAAGCAAAGCTAGTACTATGGGTGCTAGCTAACTGATATACTTTTTTAAATATATACTTATTATACATAGAACATCCAGACCCGTAGCAGAAATTAAAATTCTTTATTGAAATTTCTGCCCGGCCGGGAATCGAATCCGGGACCTCATGCGTGGCTGACTGGCATGTTGACCACTGAACCACTCAGGTTGTCATGTCATGTATATAAGCCTTTTGAGCATTACAGGGATTTTATGGTCACAGATGACTGCCGTGAGTTACCGCCATTTGGTCCAAGCTGCAGAGATTCGGGACTTGACATCGGGGCTAATATCGCCGGACTCGTGCATCACGGATCAGAGGTATTTGGATTTATCAAATCAAATCAAATCAAATCAAATCAAAATTTCTTTATTGATTAGGACATTAAATATCTCTTTCAATCGTCAAAAAGGAGGGGGGTAGGAAAGTAGGAAGGAAACACACAGTGACACGCTGACCGCCCTATGTCTGTAGATAAACGTATCCCTCGCCAACCACAACCGAACCGGGCTCGACAATGCCAGACAGAGCCGGAACGCTATATTATATTATATTATGTCTAGTATAATTAAGAAAAACCACCTAAAACTACAGCAAGAGTAAGCCAGTCCACCAAGGCAGTACCCGTTCACGAGTATAACGCAGGGCCCAGCCATCGTCCAATTCAACCATATTTGAGGGAAAAGAGCGCCCCGGCCCCCACGCCACCGCCAGACAGACTTTTAAGTGAGCGTGCATCACACATGCTGCATGTGATAGGTAGTTGCTCCCACCCTACTCTATCCTATCCCTACCCTATCGCTACCTTACCCCTACCCTATCCTACCATTGCCTTAACCCTACCCTACCACTACCTTACCCCTACCCTACCACTATCTTACCCCGACCCTACCACTATCTTACCCCTACCCCACCCTATACTACCTTACCGCTATCTTACTCCTACCCTACCCTACCCCTACTCTAACTACTACCCTACCCCTACCCTAGCGCAGACAGGAGTCACCATGTGTGGGAGAGGAAGGAAAATTAACGCCGCTTCCAAGGTGGTTCTCTGTGGGGGAAAGAAACGGCAAGAAACCCACAGAGCCTACGTTAATTCTTTTTTTTTTTAAACATGTCTTATGTACTAATACATTATTTGTCCTATATACTATCTTAAAAGTAAATACCTGTATAGAACAGCAGTTCAGTCCCATGGACTTTTGTCATTTACATATTCAGATATACTATAATAACTTTTTTGACATAATTTGTTTTTTATAGCGACTTTAAATTTATTCAATGGTAAATTCTGAATATCTGTTGGAACCTTATTATAAAAGCGTACACATTGACCCATAAATGATTTGTGGACTTTGGCTAGACGACAAGCACCAGCAATCTGTTCTATTGACAGCTTCGTTACCTACAAGGATGGTTTCGGGATCTGCGCTGCAGCTGCCCATATACTTCGTTTTGGCGACATTCAACTTCAAACCACAGTTTTCTAGCACATCCTTCCACGTGTTTACTCTGGTCTCAAGATCCTGTCTAAGCTTGCTCACCAGTACAATGTCGTCAGCTTACTTCATAAGCCAAGGAGGAATGTCCTGAATTTCCGCGGATAGAGCATCGAGCACAACGCAAAACAAGTAAGGGCTCAGTACTGAACCCTAGTGAACTCCTACACTGCCGTCATCAAGCTAAAAAGCGGCTAATGATAGGGTATTTGAAGACTCAACACGTTTTTTCAAAATTATATTTTGTATAATTTTAACAAATTAAATTAGTAAGAGCTCTCACAAAACGTATTATGTTGCAATATTGAATCTGGTTTATGTATTTTATGTGACATTAATTATCACTGCATCTGTTGGCAAATGACACTGAGCTCGCCGTGGAGGACAGTATCATACGTAGGCGACCGGGTCTCCCAGTTTGTAACCCTAAGACAGCACGTACTAAATTTGCTGGTCGCCACTTCAACACGATTGGATCTAAATTGTATTCAGTTAACAAAGTTCTAAAAGTGTATACCTTGAGCAAACACGAATCTAATTTAAACGAATCTAATATCTCTAATATCTAATATGGTCACCAACCGGCAAGGTAGAGCAGGGAGGAATATCAGAGACTTGTGGCTAACCAGCTACATGGGCCCTCAATTTCCTACGGTCGGCCAGCGGCGGCACCATACTTCGGATTCCGCTGCCCTCCGAAACCAGGCAAGCCAGCAGTAGAAAAACGGTTACGCAGAGCGACCACAACTGTTCAGATTCATCCTTCTAGGGGGCTACTCTAGGCTTCGCACCGAAACACGGCTGGGCCGCTTGACGACGCGTTAGCCTCCTCTCTTTTAGTGTCTATGCATGAGTGAGGAATGGATTTGCCACATTAAATTACTTTCTTATCAATAACTTTGTTTGAATTTGTAGTTAACTTCAGTTATTGTGCAGGATTCGTAAAAAAATTAAAGGGACAAAACTAGTCAAAAAGGCGGTTTGAAAATAAACCGCTTTTAAGACATGCATAACAATATTAAAAGTAGTTTAAAAACAATAAGAGAGAAGTTGTGCGATATCTACTTGGCTAAAAGGCGGCAATATGCCGTTAGCCACTTTATTGTTATGGCCGGGACCATTTTGGTATTGATTTAAAATATGCTAAAAAGTAAAACTGCTTTATATGTAAATGTTGAATTTCATATCTATAAAGCAGTTACGAGCCTTTAGCCGCCATTTAGTACTGTATACCTACTTGAAACAATCTTGAAAATTTTACAAGTTTAGAAAGAAAAGTATGCAATTTAGTTACATAAATATTATTATTTGACAAGAGGAACGTTTTTCATGTAAAAGAAGAAAAACTCCTTGCTTTTGATGACTAGCATCGGTTTAAAAAAAATCTCTCCATTTTCGGCTCTAGCTCAAAACTAGTTTTGTCATTTAGCCGCCTTTTAGCTTGAGGACGGCAGTACAGTAATAGGGAAGGGATTAGTATGGCTTACGATGGTTTTGACGACGGCTCCAGTATTTGCATACATATCCTGTATAATACTAATGTTCGCTTCGGGCACAGACTAGCATTACGATTACAGCGAGGTAAACCAATAGAATAACATTAATGTCAATGTCAATTAAATATGAATGTTTGACATATTTAGAACACTAACTCCATTATTATAGATTCACTATTACCTATTAGGTATGTTATGTCAGATACAATATAATAATTGATATCAATACCATATTTCGATTACAGTTTTTGTAGTCACCTTTTGTGACACCTGCCAATAATAACATACGGGTATCGGCCGTAAATATTGCACATCGGATAGTTGGGCTTCGTAGAGCATCGTCTCTGTCGCACGCGTGTGAGTAAATACGAAGCCGAAACTAGCCGATGTGCATTATTTATGGCCGATACCTTTAACATGTCATAAGTAAGTATATATTTAAAAGTATATAAGTAGTTTATCAGTTATCTAGCACCCATAACACAAGCTTGGATTGGATTGGGGCTAGATGGCGCAGTGTGATGGACCAAGCTTTTTTAAAATTACTATCATTATACTCCGTCGGACAACACACGGCAAAAGTGCTAGCTCTGCTGACGGTACCTGTCGCCCACATAATGGAAGGGTTCCCGTGGCCGCTCCCAGTCCAGTGTCCACCGGGCTACCGCGGTCGATCGCAATTCTATTGTCCGCAATGTGCTTGCGTGACTCGTGAATATTTCGTTAGTTTTTGCGGTATCTCAAACAATTTTCGAATTTTCGCGGCCACTATTGCGATTTTGACTGACTATTGTTGTGTTAGCTACCTATACTAAGTATTTCGTTAACTGTATTTCAAATCACAACTTTTTTTTGTACAACTACGAGTATCTATGTAGGTACATGTTAGCAATGCTTGTTTTCGACTCATAATTTAGTTATGTTCATGTTCCTCGAAAGGGATCTCGGTTAACGTTTTTTATTAGTGTTTGTCGTCAGCTGAACAGCCACTGCTAGCCATGCACCATCGAGATGCGATGTGAGAAGCTGCATGATGATTTAAAAGACTGTCACGCAGCTCTTTACGATTTGTTCTACTTATCCCGCATTCTTGAAACTATTAATTTATTGATCTATTTAATCTGAATAATTAATTTTAGCCGGCCGACTGGAGAAGTACCTCCACCTTACAGAATACCGCAGCTAAACAATACTATTTTAAATAGTATTGTGTTTCTGCCGGTGAGTAAGGTCTCCAGTGCTCGGGAACCATGTATTTCGGAAACCGTGGCTTTGGCAGTGGAGGGGCATTTGCCTTTTAAGAATAAGCCACAGCAACGTGTTATAGATTTGGGCAACGCATTGGCGACACTCTTAGCGTTGCTAATATCTATAGGCAGTGGTGACCACTTTCCATCGGGTGGCCCGCCGTTTGCCTACCGTGTGACATAAAAAACAAAAAAATATTAAGAAAAAACGTTTTAAACTCTACGAAAACGGAAAACTATGATTTGCATAGGTGAGCAAAGTACACAGCATAGTGAAGAGCAATGAGCCTGTTACTGGTCCGTCGTTGGCCGCGGGCGTTGCGCAAGCCGCGCCCACCGCGGCGATACGTAGCCGCGACATGTCAAAATGGCGGCACATAGTACTGTACTTACCTCAGGGGTGCCCAAAGTGTGCGTCGCGGAGCCCTGGGGCGCCGTGCAGAGTAAGCAAGGGCACCGCGCACGCTACCATTTTCTCGTCTCATAAAACTAAACTTAGATATTCATGTGTACAAAATAAAGATGACATCGAAAAGTTTGCCTGGATATACAAACATTTTCATGCTCAAGCTCTGCCTGAATTCACATTGCAAGAAAAGAGTCTACTTGAACTCTCTTGGTACAGAAAACTTAAAATTAACTTCACTTACTTTAATTTGGATATCAGTCAAAAATGAATAGGTACCTATACCTATAGAGGTACAAAAGGGAAGGTCAACAAAATACGTTAAATATCTACTACCTAATACTACCTACCAGTACATGCGAGTGTCATACGATAGTTTTCAACACACATCAAATATGTTTACTCCAAGCCAATATCATTAGATATATACAGGGTAACGCCAAGATGACCACCGCTCTGTGTGTCTGTCTGTGGCTTCGCCTATAGGCTGTGGTGACTGCTTACCATCAGGCAGGGCATAAGCTTGTTTGCGGTGGCAAACAAGCTTATTTTTTATACCTGTGTGGTATAAAAAAATCGTAACTACCGAACGGATAGACCCGAGTGTTTATCTATATACAGGTTGTTTCATAATACATGTATAAAGCCGTGAACTGGATGGAGTGCTAAACGTATTAAAACGATAGGTACAATTATTTTTTTCGTGCGTGGAATAGTAAGCGAGAAAATGACTATCGAACTTTTTCCTTTTCAATGTCGATAATCGACATTTAGAAAACAAAAGACCGCATCTCTAGAAATCAGTTGTAAAAGGTCACTCAAGTTCATAGTACTAGGCGCAATGGAATATCGGAGATCTAAATTAGCCGTTTTGTATTTTTTGGTTTGAGGGTTCTGTACAAAAAAATATTGTAATTTAAATTTAAAAGGTTCCTTAATAGTTTTTTCGAAAGTGCACCACCACCCAATAATAGCACCACATAACTAATAGCAAAGTAGTCTAATTCAAATTACTGTAGCATATTAATGTAGCAAACTCTAATTAATGTAGCATATTTGTCTTTACAAGTTTGCTTTCTCATGTCATGCCTGTCAGTCATGTTTAAGTGTCGCAAAGGTAATCGTACCTATCTGCTATGAGATTTTTCAGTAACTACACACATATTTTTGTATTAAATAAAACAAATAAAATACCTTAGTGTAATGAATGAAACATAAATAAAACAAAGACAGTAGAGAGTGGAGTTAAAACAGAACCCTCCACTAATGTGGGGAAGGCTCACTCTCCAATTGCACAAAAACGTTACATAAAAATTGGATGAAAATCGTAACGCCTTAACACGCGAATGGCTTGGATTTAGGTTACTCATTAGCATCCCTTGTAGCCGTGTGGTGACCGGTAGAGTAGAATAGCATTAACCCCTTACACTCGTGGGTGTCGTACAAGGCGACTAACGTTTAGAGGCAAAATATCTAGTCTCCATAAACTGGAAAATGGGCAGCAGCGTTTTTCATTGTTATGTTTGCAACACTGCGATCTCCAACCCGCCTGCCAAGCGTTGAGATTATGGCAATAACCTCCCCTTTTGCGGGAGAGGCCCAAAGTCCTGTAGTGGACTGTTATGGGCTGTGATGATGATGATGATGATCCCTTGTAGTTGGGGGTACTAACTATGGGGCCCCAGACAGCTATTGATACGGGGCCCCTGGAAGGCAAGCTACGCCACTGAACCTAGGTCACCTAGGTGAAACACGGACCCAAACACAATTTTAGTAATTACTGTCTGTACAAATTACCCGATAAAATAGTGGTAAGCAAATGTATTCTATCACCGACATCATAAGGATTATTATTAGTTCACTGTTGGACTTGTTTGAGCCTCACTTTATTAAATAAACACAATCAACATTACGGTGCATCTACCAGGAGAACATAAGAGGCGAAATAAGTACGACCCCTAACACGCGGATCCCTAAAGCGCTGCCTGCTGCCACGCCTCTCGCCGCGTCTCCCGCCACCCACCGCCCCGTGCGCCGCGCTGAAAGTCGCGGGAAATACCCCGCCACGAGGCCCATGTGTCGACACGCCGGAGTTTTGGCAGTGTGCGTGCTGCGCACTTGGGTGTGTCGTTTGATTGAACCGACGCTGACGCCGACAGCGTGGCTTCTTGGGTTTAAATGTACCTATTTTCGAGTCGTGTTCGTTTATTCGGTTTTTAGCTTTTCGCGTGATCGGTGTGATTGTTTGTTGCGTTGTATGTATAGGATACCTAAGTACTGTGAAAATAACTGTGATAAGACTGTAAACGATATGAATGAATGAACGATTTATTGCTTCAGGTACCAATATTAACGGAGTCTTGTTTGTGTACAATGTTCAACAGTTTAAGTATTGTGATAATCATTATTCTGTGCATGAGTGCAACCAAGCAGTAAGCCAAAGACCATGTTACATACTGACTTACGTATTGCATAGCAACCAGTGCATGATGTAGTGATGTGTGTATCTGTGTGTATGAGTGTATTTACCTATCGAGCCACAAGAAAGCAAGAAAGTGTGGTTAACTGCGCTGGCACCTGACACTGTTTGTTTCCATAAAATAACGTTTTAAAGGTACGTACCTACATGCTTTAAAGGTCTAGGTGCTAGCTAGACTAATAGCTACCACCTAATAGTGACGTTAGAAGCGCAACCGCCGCGCTCGGTTCTTTTCCGACGGGAAATAGGTAGAAAAGACAACGCTTTTATCTTTTCATAAAAACATGTAGGTATTTAGTGGAACCTGTCTGTAATGTGTTTCACCAAAACTAGATTCATAAGTGGTTCCCTAGGTACGTAGGTACTTAGATGAGGGAACCGTGTTAGTAGGTACCTAGTACTTACCTATCTGTGTATAGCCATTTTGTCAATTGAACGAATCCCGTTTTAGTGTAGTAGATATCTACTTTAGTACGTAGCTGACTATGTTTATTTTTATTTAGTTTAAGTACCTGCGGCAGTCCACACCGCGGGTCCGGCTGTCTTCCAGACTGATTAACATGTTTTGTTTTTTATTTACGTAGGTTCCTACCTACCTAACCTACTTAGATACTGTTTTTAGGCCTTTATTTAATAAGTACCTTAGTATTATGAATTTAATTCATATTTTACCTTTGTTGTGATGGGGTGGTTTGTTCTGTTAGGTACCTACCTAGTTAAGCAGTCCGGCACAAAAACAAGACATTTCGATATTTGTTTCTACTTTAATTAATTCGTTTGTTTTTTTTTTCCTTCAACACAATGTTTGCACTTAGGTACATAGTCGATAAAATAATTGCGAAAACAATAAACATTAGTAGGCAAAAAACTCACAGCTTGATTTCGCGTCTGCGCCATATCTTCTATTGTACTAGGCAGTCATAACTGAAGCAGGTGGACTATGTGCGGGATACTGATATCACAGGGTGTCCATAAAGTACATTCACTAGATTTTAATATTTTTGGAAAGTGTGTGTTGACAGCAAAAGTACAGGATATTGTTAATACACTTTATGGCCAATTTTTTCACACAGTCTACATCCCGTTGAATGCATGTGGCACAAGTTTATGCACTCCTCGAAGAACTTTTGCGCTCCGAAATAAGGAAAGACGTCATTTCAGTACCTAATAGTAATTATTAAATTCTACCCATGTATGAATTCAAGAAGGTGAATATTCAATTTGAAAAAATACCTAGCAACACTATTTACGTACTAGGTACAGTCAGGAGACCCGGTTTTATCATTTCGTCAATTTACTAGTAACAGACGCTACGATTTGCCTTGAGCCGATCAATCATCAGTTGCAGTCGATACTAATCCTTACGCAGGACAAAATAGTTGCATTTGAGTGCGGAATACGTGGTCGGACGGACCAAAGACGGCATTCCCGCGACGGATTAGTAACAACTGCAACTAACGGTTGATTGGCTCCAGAAAAAGGGGAACGTCTGTTACTAGTTTTTAGTGTCAACAACGCTTAAGAAACAAATATGTACCTAGTGGCCTAGTGGCAGTACAATTATTTGTTTTATGCTACGCAGTGATAGTCCACCTGAAGGCAAGCGGTAACCGTCGCCCATAATATCTACTATTCAAGCATTTAGGTTGCAGGCAACAAAAATGCAGAACAGCAAATGCGATGTCACTTTGAGGACTAAGATGAAATGCGTCATGCCTGTATTTGCGCTGGCTTATTTTATGGACACCCCACGTACTAGGCGCAATATTAAGGAGATCTAATTTATCCGTTTTGTATTTTTTGGTTTGAGGGTTCTGTACAAAATAATTGTATTCAATTATTATTTTAATTCAAAAGGTTCATTCATAGTTATTACGAAAGTGTAGCACCACCTAACTAATAGCAAAGTAGTCTAATTCAAATTACTGTAGCATATTAATGTAGCAAACTCTAATTAATGTAACATCTTTGTCTTTACGAGTATGCTTTCTCATGTCATGACATGTCATGACAGACATGTCTGTCAGTCATGTTTCAGTGTCGCGTAGGTAATCGTACCTATCGAATTCACGAACATTTCTTAAAAACTAAAATTAACTAAATGATTCTTAGTTGATGGAGCTATACCTGTAAATATCCCATGCTTCACCCATTTGGGGAACCTAGGTCACCTAGGTGGAGCACGGACCCAAACACAATTTTAGAAATTACTGTGTAGGTTACTGTCATTGCACCAAACTACCCGATCAAATAGTGGTAAGCAAATGTAGTCCATCACCGTCATCATAAGGATTATTATCACCCCACTGTTGGACTCGCTTGAGCCTCACTTTATCAAATAAATAAAATCAACATTACGGTGCATCTACCAGGAGAACATAAAACGAGAGAACATAAAAGGCGAAATAAGTAAGACCCCTAAAACACTGATCCCTAAGTAGGAATCCTTTTGCGCGTGCCGTCAAGGTCAAGGCCGGCGCGGAATCCTTTTGCGCGTGCCGTCAAGGTCAAGGCCGGAGCCGGAGCTGTGGCGGCGCCTGTGACATCAAAATAGAAACTGAAAACTAAAAATAGAATACTTTGGCGGGCCGCTCTTTTTTTTTCTGTTTGACCCACGGCGCAGCTTCCATTGACGAAATTTACCTACTTTCGTGTCGTGTTCGTTCATTCGGTTTTTAGCTTTTCGCGTGATCGAAGTGATTACCTAAGTACCTACTTTGAAGATAACTGTGATAAGAATGTCAACGATATGAATGAATGAATGATTTATTGCTTTAGGTACCCAGTATTAACGTAGTCTTGTCTGTGTTCAGCGTTCAACAGTTTAGGTATTGTGACAATCATTATTCTGTGCAAGAATGCAAGATAGCAGTAGGCCAAACACCGTGCTACCTACCTACTTACGTATTGCATAGCAACCAGAGCCTGCGTAGTGTTGTGTATCTGTGTGTATGGAGTGTACCTACCTAGCTACGCTACGATACGAGTGCCTTGATAGTTAATACCTATCAGTCATCCGAGCCACAAGAAAGCAAGAAAGTATGGTTTAACCGCGCTGGCACCTAACGCTGTTTGTTTTTATAAAATAACTATAAAAGGTACGTACATGCATGCTTTAAAGGTCTAGGTTCTAGCTAGACTTTAGGAGACGCTACCTACCTAACACCTAATCGTGACGTTCAGAGCGTGACAACGCTTTTATCTGTTCGTAAAAACATGTAGGTATTTAGTAAAACCTGTCTGTAATCTGTTTCAACAAAACTAGGCTCATAAGTGGTTCCCTACGCTACGTAGGTCCCTAGATGAGTGAACAATTTTAGTAGGACCTAGTACCTACTTATCTGTTTAGAACGATTGTATTAATTAAACAAACTCCGTTTCAGTTAAGTAGCCATCTTAAGTAGGTTTTTCAAGAACGTTGGTGGACGGGCGGTTGAGTATCCAACACGTAAGCGAAAGAGGTTCGGGTTCGAATCCCGCTGTAGCAATGTACCAATGACTCTTTTCTGAGTTATGTACATCAGTTGAATTCTAACCGATGCTCTTACGGTGAGGGAAACATCGTGATGATTGACAACCTGCAAATTTTGGCAACTGAAATTGTAACCATGCTCCAATCTATTCAGGTAGCAGGGTCACGGAGGTCAGATGTTAGTCGCTCCACTGTAATTACCTGATCGCCAAATCCTGGATCACGGTGAAGGCGGACCTCGGGCCCCTCGTGTTTGAGACCACAACCGGGACATTAACGCCAAGATGATTATTTTTTCACGAATCAAAGCGTCGGCGAGGGGCGGTGCTTTTGAACATGTGGTTTGATGTTTCCGCGGCTTTCTTTGCCGAAATTTACCTATTTTTATGTCGTGATCGTTCAACTTTATTAGATTTTTAGCTTTTCGCGTGATCGGAGTGATTTTGTCCGTTTGCTGTTTGTTGTTGTTTGTTAAAGTTTGTTGTTTTTGTTGCTGCTGCGTTGTGTGTGTTATGTCTCGATTATTAGATAATTCCGAATATTACGACATGATGATGTGCGTAGGTAGTGTTGATGGAAATTTAGTGCAGGCACGTGAACTTTATCGTCAACGTTTTGTGGATGATAGGCCTCCACAACAACGGCGGCGTTTACCGTCATACCGGTGCTTCCAAAACATGGTCGTGCGCCTGCGCGAGACGGGATCGTTTCGTCATCGGTATTATGGAGGACGACCGGCCACCATCCGCCCTAATCGAGCGGCGGAAGTGTTGGACCACTTCGAGAGGGAACCCACAGCCAGTACGAGGCGAGCTGCAGCCGCACTCGACATGAGCCACGTCGCAGTGTGGAGAATTTTACGGACCGACGGTCAGCACCCGTACCATTACCGCCGCACTCAGGAGCTGTTGCCTGCCGATTTTGCGACAAGAAGAGAGTTTTGCGAGTGGTACGTGGGGAGGCTAGAGAACGACCCAGGCTTCGCAAACAAGATATGTTGGACTGACGAAGCCACGTTTACAAGATCTGGCATTTCAAATATACACAACGAGCATGTTTGGGCTCAAGAGAATCCCCGCGTGTCTCGGCAGAGCCGATTTCAGCACCAGTGGCGGCTTAACGTGTGGGCTGGAATTTATTATGGGCGTGTGATCGGTCCAGTGATTTTGCCGCCACGTCTTGACGGTCCATCCTATCTGTCATTTTTGCGGACGGAGTTCGGCGAAGCTATTGACGATTTACCAGACTTTTTTTTATGGGGTTACGTAAAAAACAAGGTGTATTTTACGGACTGTCATACGGTGGGAGAGATGGAGCAGCGTGTGAGGTCCGTGTTTGCGTCTATCCCATGTACAATGGCTAGGAACGCAACCCAGGCCATAGCTCGACGGGCGAGATTATGTATTAGTGAAAGTGGAGGACATTTTGAGCCTCTTCTTCAGTCTCCACCGATCGCTGTACCTACCTAATACAGCGTTGTGATCATCAGTTTCATGAATATGAATATGAGTGTACGAGAGTGCAAGCAGTAGGCCACAGGCCATGCTACCTTCTCACCTATTACGTAGCAGTGTAGTGTTTAACATTCTATTAACATGTGAAATCTACCTACCTTTGAGTGTACGGGTGCTAACTTACGGATAGATCGTAGGCATCCAAAAGACAAGAAAGTAAGAAGGTACCTATGTTTTAAATCTACATTTAATCTAATTAAATGCGCTTGCACATAACTTTGTAATATGGATTTTCCCATTGGCTGATTGAGGAGTTAGGTATTAGACGGTCTATCTTATTCAAATATCTTAGGTCAAGGAGTATCTAATAGTGCCGTTACTAAATCTCAAGAATCTCAACCGCCGCCGCCTTTTTTACAGCAAATAAAATGACACGCATCTTCTCATAAAACATATGAAATAAGTGAAAGAATAAAGTGAACTAGGTAGGTTTTAACAAAACTACACTCGTAAGTAGAATAGCTACTTACATGTGTGAATCGTGTTTGTAGGTATCGATGTAGAGAGCCATTGAATTGAATAAATTGTTTGTTTCAATTTATTACCATTACTTAGGTTATTTTTAGGGTAAGCTATGTTTCAGCTATTCTAATACGAGTTTTATTATTGTAGATATGTTGTGATGTGGTACCTATCCTGTTTACCGGTACGTACGTAGAAGACGTTAATATCCCGGTTATGCTCTTGTGATTTGGGTTCTGGGGTCCGCCTTAAGACCATGATTTGACAGCTCAGATAATTACAGTGGAGCGACTGCCATCTGACCGCCGTGACCGTGACTCCACATTCAGTCGCTTGAATGATCAGGTCTCATCACGATGATTTCCCTTACCGTAAAAGCATCGGTTAGTATTCAACTAATGTGCATAACTTAGAAAAGAGTTATTGGTACATGGCGGCAGTGGGATTCGAACCCGGTACCTCTCGCGTACGAGTCGGATACCGTAACCATAGGCCACTGACGCTCCGACTATTTAAGCATACCTACCTATTGAAAACAATTAGTGTAGGTAAGTTCCTAGTTAATTTGGTAGAGCCTATTCATGTAGATAAGTAGGTAACATTTAGTTCGACGCCTGGTAGTAAGATGTAGGAGGTTGGTTTGTTTTGATATGAATGGCACGAGGTTATTATTTGTCCTTATGGTGTGTACACACTCAACGTACGCCAACGAAGGGCTGTCGGCCGAATTATTTGGACTTCTAAGGTCTAATACTTGCATTTCGTGGTCAAGCAAACGATCTTTGGGAGTTTTGGGAACCGATTCGGGCTCGTATTTGCACGTTTGTTTGTTGGCCTTCGGTATCCGCCCAAACTGCGATTGGATGATTACTTCTATCCGTTTGATGTTACCGCCACGCTGCACTGCGGATTGCCGGCCGGCACACGCCAACGGACAATCGTTGGCCGAAACGGGTGCGCGTCACACATCGCCCGGTGTGTACGCAGCATTAGGCTCCTGGTAGTAGGCTTGAGGAGGTTGCTTTGTTTCGATAGGGGTCGCACGAGGTTGTTAACCTGTTTTTTATATGATCATCAACTTGAAATAGAGCTGCGCTTCAACGTAGTCGATATGGGTATTTATCTTTAAAAATTAATATTTTTTATTAAAATTAAAATTCAATGTCCGGATAAAATGAAGTCGCCAGTGCACTCTTTGAAAGCTCTACTTTAACACTAGTATTATGAAACACCCTGTATAGCATTTTTTGCATCAACATTTTTGTCGCGTTATCAGCGACGCACTGATAACGCAGAAGGGTTCCTATTGAACCGCACCGACACAATGTATCGCCCGAGAAGTATCTTTAGTGCGCCGGATTGAGAACAATACCAGATATAAAGCAAATTTTGCACGTTTACTGCTAAGTAGATCCTACAAATGCACGAGACAATAGCAGAACCGGTCCCTTTCTTGTTTAATTGTAAGTATGTAGCATTTATTGCCGGGTTTACTGTGAATATGCAAATTACAATATTTTTACAAGTCATCTTGTTACATTCTTATCCCTTATAGTTTTGCCATGTCTTTTTGTGTAGATACCTGGAAAGGGTTTGGTTTAGACTCTTTTCAAACATATTATGACGACCTGAGTGGTGCAATGGTCAACATGCCGGTCTGCCACGCAAGAGGTCCTGAGTTCGATTCCCGGCCGGGCAGAAATTGAAATGATGAATTTTAATTTCTGTGACGGGTCTGGGTGTTCTATGTAAAATAAGTATGCATTTAAAAAGTATTTAATTAGTATATCAGTTATCTAGCACCCATAGTACAAGCTTTGCTTAGTTTGGGGCTAGATGGCGCTGTGTGAATTTGTCCACGAATATTTATTTATTTATTTATTTAATAACAGAGATATACTAGACAAAAGGAAATAACAGTTAAAGATTTGCATATAAATTTTAAATCCCGTGCAACTTTATTTTAACGAAAATTTGACAAACCACAAGCGCACAATCACACCTATAATATTTCGCTGGCTTCGATAGCGTAATATTGTAAATATGATCAAACTACGTATACCTATTTTACTAACAAGCGATCCCCGCAAGTCTCTTGCTTATATTATTATACTTAAGTATTGTCACAGGAATTTGATTAGATCTGTTCGTCGACATAGGGCATGTCAATAATAGACCTTTTTCCTTGGTACTTAATCAGGATATTTGCGGACGAAATCAGCCCGCTACAGGCTACAGGTCTGCCACGTCAGTCAGTCAGTTGAGTCAATATAAAATTTTAAAATTTGACGTATCTAATATGTACATACCCTAGAATCATTCGTTCGTATTTCCGGATTGCCTCACAACTTAGGGCGCTTGCAATGTGTAACCATGATCCAAATTGGTCAGGTTCCCCTGGTAGCAGGGTCGCGTAATTATCTGATCTGCCAAATCCTGGATCATGGTCCAGGCGAACTCCGGGCCCTCGTGCGCGAGAGCATAATAGGTTTTTAACGCCAAGAGGTTTTTTTTGCTAATACTTCACCGAATGTTGTGCTTGATCGTCTCTTGTTTAACGGTGTTGAAAAGTGAATTGACATATTATCGGCAAAGAAAATGGAGTTAAATCACACAATCTAGGTTGCCAATTTAAAATTATTCGTTGATGTTTATTTTGTTCCCTCATACAAAATTTAATTCTGCGATGAAGCTTACTTTTGGTTGAATGATTAATAAATCCACGACTGCCACATGACGGAAATGATATTCAAACACAAATGCCATTAAATGAACTTCTAATAAAGAAAATCATTGCAATTTAAATAGAGTTTTTGGATACGATGGTTTAAAATTAACACTTCCGCAATGCTTCACTTTGCAATTTTTTTTACACTTTGCGCACCATTGTCCCCTTAACAATGCAAACAACCCTTTCTACGCCACAATTCCCGCGCCCCTGCCCGCGTCCCTTCTTAGCCCCGCCCACTGCCAGTGCCATAAACCACCCTGCGCCGGACCGGGAAATTCATTCCTGCTTCACACGCCGAGTGGACCACACTGCAGCTTCTTCTCGTACGAGTCATCTCTGCATCCTTTTCAAAAATGGAAACACCATTAGATCTTTCGAAGAAATTCGAAACATTGCTACCAGCGCATTTATCCAACCATGCCTGGTATCCGCACGGTCTGCCGATATTCGCGCCGCAAGCCCCGCTCCGTCCTCCGTCGCCGATGGCTTCACCGCGGTCGGTGTCTTCATTGTCGGGTCATAGCGTGGGTCGGTATATGCCGTACCCCATGCTGCACCCGCCGGTACCGCCGTTACCACAGCCGCAGCCAGCTACGCCACCGCACGGACTGCCGATACTCACGCCGCAAGCTCCGTTCCATCCTCCATCGCCGATGGCCTCACCGCGAACGCTGGATAGCGCCGGGTCATCATTGTCGGGTCGTAGTGTGGGTCGGTATATGCCGTACCCCATACTGCAGTCGCCGGTTTTGCCAATACTACAGCCGCAGCCAGCTACGCCACCGGAGTCGCCGGAGCAGTACAAAGTTAACAGCGACCCGGAATATGAATTGTTTGAAGAAACCGCGATGGCTGCAATCCGGGCGCGGAATGGAGGCGACGTGGTTTTAAGCAATCCGCGAATGTGCCGCGTTGTCCGTTCCGACCGCAAGGAGGATGAGGCCTATAGACGGCAGCGGGTCAAGAACAACCAGGCAGCTAAAGAAAGCCGGAACAGGAGGAAGGAACGTGAAATAAAACTGGAGCTCAAGGCGCAGTTCCTCAAGCAGAAAATCGGGAGGCTTGAGTTTGAACTGCGCCATAGGACGTGCGTCAGTTGCCAACAGCGTCTGTATTTATAGGACGATTATAATGTGAATAGTGTGCGTATTATTTATAGATGTTCTTAGTATAGTTTTATTTTACTTAGGTAGTTAGTAGGAAGGTAGGTAGTTACGTAGGTATTGCTTAAAGCATAAAAAGTTATTATTTTTTTGTTATTCCAAATAAGTTAAATCAAAGCAGGTCTTATCATTAAATGAGTAAATAGATCAAATAATTTGTTTTCTATCAAAGTTTTATAAATATTGTTTAATTAAAAGTTTAATTTGTATGTTTTAATTATTAGATATTGTCAAAATAGTCAGTGATAGTGGTGCTTAAACCTGCCGGTATTAGATAGAGGTCCCGTCGGATGCCCAAGAGCTGGTGGATTGACATAGCCAAGTTGGGTGCGAGGGCCAATTGCTTACTACGTGAGGATACCCAAGACCGGGCGAAGTGGAGAAGAAATAGTAGGAAAGCGGACCCTGGCAGAAGCCGGGACTGACCGGATGTTAAAGATAATATCAAAAAGTCTATGTGTTACTTAATAAATTTGAAGGTTGAAATGTAGGTGTATGCAACTGTGCTTGTATTGTGAGATAGTATTCCTAACCCACCACATTCGTATAAGTATTACTAATTAATTTATTTGTATTTGTAATATTTAATAAAATTGTATGTAAATTGTATTGTATTCCAAATTCGAATCGCTTTTATTGAATAGGTTTTAAATATATGTACTTATGTTAAATATAGATATATAAATGTAACTTGCTCCATGAGTTTTGTATTTTGAGTATTGTGATGTCAAAATAAATAATGTCTATGTCTATGTCTAAGTCTATGTATGTATATTGTGCACATAAAGAGTCCCAAATCAGATTTATCCACTATGAATTCTAAATAAATACATTTATACAAAAACAGCCATGTGTTTATTTTTTCTTAAATCGTTAGTTTAGGAGACAATGCTTTAGGTATATGCTGCATGAGTTGAGAGGGCTTTGGCAATGGAGGGGCCTCGCCTACTTACTGCCAGAGCAATGTATTTTACTGGGTCGCTCGTTGGACAACGCTCTAGTGATAAGTACCCCAGTAAAGCAAACATACGGTACTACTGTAACCTACTGTATTTCTTTTTACATGCAATAAAGAGTTTACATACATACATACATACGGTATAATCGGCGTCATGAAAGAAGAGACTTGTCAAATGGCAGTAGAGGGGATTTCGCGGAGGTAATCGCCTACTGCGCAAGTCGAACCACGTGACCCGCCAAGTCTCTTCTTACATGACACTAGTTATAACTGCTTACCATCAGGCGGACCGTATGCTTGTGTTATTTTTTTTTCATATTTTATGTAATTAGACATAGACATAGACATGATTTATTTTGACCTCACAAAAATCCATATGCGTTTACATAATATGAAAATTTTAGAACACTTCAATACAGATAGCTCAGGAACCATAGGTAAACAAAGAACAGGTATTTTACGTAGCGTAAGGTAGGTATTTTATATAGGAATTGAGGAAATAGAAAACATTTATTTACACATGGATGTGGCGTGTGTGTATTCTGGCGGTTTGCGTAGCGATACCGGACTGCAATTTAGAACTACAATTTCCTATTTTTCGAGAAATATAGAAAAGAAAGAAAACATAGGTACAAAAAGCTAAGCAAGTACCTAATCATCTAAGCAAGTAACTACCACGTTCTCCGCATTTTTAAACAGGCAGTGTCTCAAAATGTAGCCCTATCTGCTTACCATAGCTACATAGCATCGATTTTGAGATATGGCCTAAAAATTTGATGTAGCTAATAGCCAATAGGTGATCATGATCAAGGCGGACCATGGTTCCACGCGCGAGAGCCCAACCGAGAAGAGAAAATAGAATAATAAAATTATTTTTCTTCCTATTTAAGGGAAGAAAACCCTCGGCGCAGAGGTAGCGTTTAGCCTCCTGGCTGAGGGTCAGGCCAAGAGGGAGAGAGAAATTATCGGATAATTCTGCATCGCTAGCACAATGTGTTCTCGCGGGCGATAAGCGAGAAAAGGCGCGATAGATACTGCTATCTCTTTCATCTTAGCATTAAGATAAGGAAAGAAACCAAGCCATACTGCACGGTGAGAGAGAGAGAGAGAGAAGTATATTTCAATACTAAGATGAAATTGATAGCAGCATGAACTTCGCGCCATTTCTCGCTTGTTTTGCGCGAGAGCACATTTGTGCCAGCCACGCTGGCGTTATCCAGCAAGACCGATCGCTTTAGCCTCACTTTCACTTTCACTAATCACGCAGCCTCTTCACATGGCCGAAAAATCCTACGAGATACAAAAAAAAAAAAACATATACGAAAGCATGAGCTAATTATGACGACAAATAATAAAACTAAAGATTTTACAAGGGCTGCTCTGTGCGTCGGTGGCCGAGCGGTTAATGTATCCGACTTATAAGCGAGAGGTACCGGGTACGAATCCCACAGCGGCCATGCACCAATGACTCTTTTATCAGCAATGTACATTACTAGAACTCTAACCGGCACGGGACATTAACGCCAAGATGATTATTTATTACTTTAAAAGGGATCCGACAACGCTGTAAAAAACTTAACAAGGGTTCGAAGGAAAAAGTACGAAGCAATGTATCTACATAGTTAAAAAATACTATGGTAGGTGCCGCTTACAATGGTATCTACTATATATTCCTATAGGTAAAGGACCCTCGTTCGTTCAACAAAGGCATGAATGAGGAGTTTTCCAGTAGGTATTGATATTTTGTTTCAAAAAGCATCAATAGATGGCGCTCATACAATTTTGGTAATCTTCTATAAATCTGTATTATGGTGGCAGTGATTTCATGCAGCCAAGTAATACTAAACTTGAAAATAAAGTGTTTATTAATAGAAACCTAACTGTTAAAGGTTGAACGAAGTGTAAAAATAAATATTTATAGAAGTTGGCACTATGTTCCATTATTATTACAACCTCTAAAATGGTTGAAAACTATTGACAAATATAATATTATCCAATACAACGTACCCAGGGTTTATATCCTGTTTTCTAAGAACCTATTTCAAGCGATTATCAATTACCAAAATTGTCGGGGCGCCATCTAGTGAGTGGTTAGGAATGCCTTAAATACCTATTGGAAAACTCCTCATTGTGCAACGACCCAACGAGTATATAACGCGGTTGCATGGCGACGCCCCGCGACCTTATTGGTTCATAGATTAGTACGGAAGCGTTATGTACAGTGTGGCCATGCGAAAGCTTTGCGTTCGTGGCAAATACAATATACACAAACATACTAGTAAAAAAAAATAACCATATTGTCGTTAGTGTCCAGCTTGTATTCTCGCGCACGAGAGCCCCGGGTCCGCGTTGAATATGATCCAGAATTTTGCAGATCAGATAATTACAATAGAGCGACTGCCATTTGACCTCCGTGACCCTGTTACCAGAGGAACCGGACCAAATTGCATCATAGTTACACATTCATTCGCCTGAAGGTACAGGTTTCATCATGATGTTGTCCCTCACCGTTAGCACCGTTAGAATAGATATATTGGTACATGGCCGTAGTGGTATTTGAACCCAGTACCTCTCGCTTACGAGTCGGATACCTTAACCGCTCGGCCACGGACGCTCCGAAATATACCAATAAGTTACACATAACTTTCATTGGCCGTGTGGTATCAACGTCTACAGGTGTCCGACTGAGTAGAGAAGCACCAACCCCTTACACTCGTGGGTGTCGTACAAGGCGTTAGTTGCCTGTTTTCGAAAAGTAAGATCTAGAGATTGCAAAATGGGCAGCAGTGTTTTCAATTATTATATTTTCAACACTGCGAACTCCACTCCACCTGCCAAGCGTGGAGATTATGGCAATAACGTAGCAGAAGCCCTAAGTCCTGCAGTGGACTGTTATGGGCTGTGATGACCCAATGGAAAAGAATAATACGAAACCAATGGGTTTAGTAGTGGCTTTTATTGTTTGATACTTTATTGTTGTTTTATACCTTATACTTTTGCTACTTTTGCAGCCAATCTAATTATTATTAATTTATTACATCTTCAAAAGTATTCAATAAAGTCTCCGTCGGCGTCTGTAAAAATTGGTACATTTGTCATTAAACCACCAATACCAATTTGGTTTATACCAATTTTGAAAACAATATTTTATAATCTGTATTCACACGAAGATATTGGAAAGTTAGCTACCTTCATGGTTAGACTGGCAAATGAAAGTAGCTATAGTAGGACCACGCTAAGTCCGAATAGACTGACATTGGTAGAAATTATAAAGTGTGGATATGGCAATATCGATTGGATAATCTGTCCTTGTCAGTCATTACCCATTATTATTTAGGTGATTCGCACACTGGAACGCAGTACGTACCTACGGTTGTGCGTGACGTGCGTTAGTCCCTAAAGAGAAATGGTAGTCATTTTCCCATGAGACCCACGACTACCAGTGATTTGTTTATTACGATCTTTCGTTTCTTGATAATATTTCGTATAGCCGCGTATTTTTCGGTTCGAAAAACGTAACAAAGCCCTTGTGCCCAATATTGATTTGAAGATATAGGAACTCAAATCAAAATTGGGCAGAATAATAATGAGATATGATTTATTTTATTGTTTAAAATTTTGACAAAAGCTTTTCACGGTGTTTTAATGGTGGTTTCTTATCACGATTAATTTAAATTACTTAAAGTAAATCTTATTGCTAAAATTTCTACAACAATGAAAGTAGATGAGTAAGTCAATGGTGGAAGTTGTAACTTTGCTACATTAATACAGACTTGAGACCACACACAGCGATGACAGCCGGCGGCGCAGGCAGGCGGGCGCGGCCGCCCAATGCGCGCCACGCCCACGGCAACAGACAGACCAAGAATGAAAGGATGTTTATTATCAAGGTTGCGAACTCAGCACATTCGATACTAGAAGATCAAGAAATATTTTAATGTCCAAACCTAGGATTTTTTTACCTATCTGTCTATGCAGTGCCACAAACCTAATCTGACCCAGTGACAACGTCGCTGATAATGGCATTGACATTACATTTCAAAATGGCGACACTTGGTTCCAGTTTTGGCCGCCGGGTCAGATAAGTTTGTGCATCCATAGCTTTTTTCGAGTGTGTTCATAATTTCATGCCAAGAATACGTTTGTTTCACAGCAAATTAGTAATATTTTAAACATTAATATGAAAAAATTGGCTTGCTAAAGAACTTAAATAATTTCGAGAGAACATTACGTTTTATAAGCTTTATCCATTACAATTCTCATTATGCCGGCTGGTGGTCAGGAAAATTTTAGACTGTCTGTTTTGTTGTTAACTGAAATGGTTTGTTAATTAACGAAAAATTATTTTTTGGAATTTTTGTGACGAAGTAGATACCTCCAGATGGATAGCAGTAATCATATTTACGCCTATGAATTGCCGATATTATTGAGTTATCAGGCGTTGTGCTAATCATCCAAAAATTTTTTTAAACATACACTTGCACCATAAATATATAACCTTGCAAAGCTGGTCGAACTTCGGCTATTATCTTGCTTTGATTGAGTCATCCGCGATGATACCGTTACCCAACACGGGCCACAAAGGCCAAAAACCTTTCAATCCGGTTGCGAATCCATGAAACCGTTACCCGGTCACAATGTGCACCTTTTCATACGGCGGCGCAAACCCCCAATCGTGTGTCATTAAACCGGTATTTTAACTACCGAAGCAAAAAAATCACACCCAATAGTTTGCGATTACGGAAATTGGTCGCCTGCCATTTATCAAGGACAATACAAGTGTATTGTAGTGTAGTGTGACACAGTACAGTGTCCTTGACACTGCTCCTATAGTATTTCAATTGGGCAAACTCTCAAACTGCACACTGTTAGAATCGCCATAAAACTGTGCTTAAGCCACGACGATTACGATTTCGAAGTAAACGGTGCACAAAGGCTTTTTGCTAATAAAGCTTGACGGCTCGCCGGAAGGATTTCTTCCTATTGTTGCAAAGCATAACAACACGGAGATAATTATAGCATCAGTGTAGTTTTCTTTGTACACAAAATTGAAACCACCAGGTTTATACGACTAGCATATAGCCAAGAAAGGCATGTTAATAGCAGAGGTGTATTCTGAATATATTTATTGCCGGGTGGTTGTAAAACCTTTCGCCTTACTGTAAGCTTGACAAAATAAAAATTTTTTGCAAGTCACGTAACGAGCGCAATTTTTTTTATTTATCTAGAAGGGGTTTCGCCTCCTTTCAAATAAAGTCGACGAGCATCACGGTAAAATGACAGATACACCCAATTCTTACTAAAATATAACGAACACAACTTGAATATTTGTTTAAAAATATAATGTGACGGGATTGATTATTATAGTCCGCGGATGTGGGCGCTCCGCACACGATTTTTTGCGAGAATCCCCACACATCCACCGCAGCATCTTCATTTCCGTGACTCGCAACTCCTGCTTGTGTCGCTCTAGTAGAGGCCAAGGCGCCGATTATACCAAGCGTCGGCGACGCAAGTTGCGTTATGCTGTCAAGTCAAATTTGTATGAATTTTGAATGCGCGCGCCGACGCATGTTGCGTCGGCGACGCAAGCTGCGTCGGCGACGCATGTTTTTTAAAGACCGGCCAAACCGGAGCTCAAAAAACGCCGTCGCTGTGATAACGCCGCATATAGTCGATTGCCTCGGGTTTTTAACGCGAGCTGTCAACATGATTTGTTCGACAAGTTTCACAAAAGCATTTTTTATTGTGGCAAATTTTACACCCTATCCCCATCTCACCTCTCTCGCTTAAATCAGAAGCGATTGGTCCTAGAACACTAGTTCCTAAAGTGAAATTATGGTACTCGTCGAAATCTACGTTTCGAGTGACAGCTGTCAAACTTAAAACGGTTATAACTCTAAAACTATGGGTCCTAGAACACTAGTTCCTAAAGAGAAATTATTGTACTCATTGACATCTACGTTTCGGGTGACAGCTGTCAAACTTAAAACGGTTGTAACTTTGAAACTATTGGTCCTAGAACACTATTTTCTAATGAAAATTAAAACACTCGTCAAGATCTGAAATTCAGGTAACAGATGTCAAACTCAAATCTGTCATCCGAAATGTAAATCTCGAAGAGTACTGTCATTTCTCTTTTGGATCTAGTGTTCTAGGACCTGTAGTTTCCGAGTTATAACGGTTTAAAGTTTGACAGCTGTCACCTGAAATTCAGATCTCGACGAGTGTTGTAATTTTTCTTTAGGAACTTGTGTTCTAGGATTCAATGTTTCTGAGTTACAACGGTTTTAAGTTCAGCAGCTGGCGTTATCGCAGTGTCAGAGTATTTTGGGCGTAGGTTTGGTCGGTCTTTAATGCAGTTACAAGTGACTACTCAAAATTGTATGAATTTTTGACGCAGGTTGCGTCGGCGCGCGCATTAGAAGTTCATACAATTTGGAGTTGACAGCATAACGCAACCTACGTCGCCGACGCAGCTTGCGTCGCCGACGCTTGATATAATCCGCGCCCAAGTCTCGCTGCCGTATAAGAGAACAGGTCTAATAATGGACTTGTAAACCTGTCCCTTCAGTTTCATCGGCATCTTGGGGTCACAAGTGACAGTCGTCACCTCCCGCCATTTGGCCCAAGCCGTGGATATTCGGGCTTTGACGTCGCTATCGATGTCACCAGTTGCGCTTAGTAATGACCCCAGGTATCTGGCCTGATCCGATCGTTTGAGGAAGATTATTTACTAAGTGAGTAAAAAGTAATTCACTTTCTGGAGCTACTTTGTTATGGCCTCCGTGCACAACACGTCTATCTTGTATGGTATCTGACCTTTTCTGGCCGTGCCGTGTACTCTAAATTCTTTTAAGAGTTGTTTGAAGTATTTTTACAAACATTTCTCTACAAACTAGTTCATTTTGTAATTTTTTTTGTCAATTCTTTTTTGTTTTTAGTTTTCGTGATATAAGAACGTTTCACATGCTCCTCTTTAACGCATGCTACAATAAACTTGTTGAACTCTATTCGCCTTTTGTCGGCAGATATTACTTCATTACACCTTTTTGAGCATTTACATTGATGATCTATAAATGTTTTTTGGTTTACATTTTGTTTCTTAACGTACGGTAAATTTTTGTATTTTCTCGTCTTCCATTCTGATCTATTGAGCCCTCGATATTTTCTTTTTCAGCCTTTTCGTGGCCTACCTTCTATGCTTACATTTTCAGGTACATTCCGTTACACAGATAACGACTGGAATGAATTCATATTTTCGACACTAACAACATAATTGGGATCTTCAACTGAGTCATCATTTAGATCGACAGTGATATCTAAAGAAGATGACGTTGCGGCAGGTATTATGTGTCCGCAACTCTGCATATGAGCACGTATCGGTCAGGTGTCAACGGGGAATAAGTTTTAAAAGGAATAAGAGACCCTGCTTTCTCCAGGGAAGTCTCGACCCACGTCAGGGCGATAAATTCTCGAAGTCAATGGCGTGATAAGCGGGAGTTTCTATGTTGCTCTCAACAGGTAAGTCTCTATAAGGATCGATTTGCACAGGAATCGACGGGGTATAGCGGAGTGCTTCAAAGTTGGTTTCAATAGGTAACCCTTTAGACGCAGCGTGGAGCTCAGGGGTGCACGCAAAGGTTTCAGGACTTTAATCAGATAGAGCTTCATGCGTGCCGTTGGCAGCAATCACTTTAGGAAGTATTTGGAATAAGAACGGTGAAAAAGGGTTAGGTTATTTTGCAAGCATCTGTCATTCATATATCATGCTGTTAGTTATAACCACCACCAATTTCTGCATCAGGTAAAATCAAGAACAGGTATAGATTCAACGCACTCGTTAGTAGAGACACATACATCTTTACGTTCAAGCTTCAAATTAGATGTTAGTATATCTTTCGGTATAAGAAAACTTCCCGAGTCATGCATGTCTACAGATATATTGCGGGTATCAGCTGATGTGGATCTAGCTATAAAAGAATCGTCAATATTTTCACCACCAAACTTAATATAATGCACAAGCAGTGGATTATTAAAAAGGGAGAGATTTGGAGAATCAGTTTCTGCGATCGAATGTCCCGCATTACCGACCGTTGTCTCGATTACATAGTCATCAAAAACATTAGACCTTGCTAAAATATGAAACAGCTTTGTAGTCTCTGGTGACATTAGAGGAGGTGATTCTGATCGTATTTCTTCATAATTTAAAGCGTAAGGTAATTGAGGTTGCAATGACGTAATATTAGTTATATGTCGCTTACCAAGTACTTTGGAGGATTTTTTAATGGGACTAGACAGAGGAGAATTCGCTACTGTACTGAAATCTGTAACAATGTGACAAAATATTTCAAAGACTCAAATCATAACGTCACGCTTCTTTCCCGTGGGTGTAAAGTAAAACAGAACGGATCATCATCATCATCATCACAGCCAATAACAGTCCACTGCAGGACTTTGGGCCTCTCCCAAGGGGAGGTTATTACCATAATCTAAACGCTTGGCAGGCGGGTTGGAGATCGCAGTGTTAGTAACAATGGAAAACGCTGCTGCCCTTTTTCTAGTCTACGGAGACTCTAGATCTTTTGTCTCGAAAACGTTAGTCGCCTTGTACGACACCCACGAATGTAATGGGTTGGTGCTATTCTACTCTGCTGGACACCACACGGCCAGAGCGGATAGCAATATCCAAATGAAACTATTTACCTACTTATTTTTATGCCAGCCGTCTGATCTTAGTCAAATGCGGACCCCGGGGGCATTTGACTATGCTATTCTGCGCGTGGGAGCACAACCGGGATATTGACGGCAAGATGATTATTATGCCAGAATAAAGTTTTGTTTGAGGTTATAAAAACAAATAATGTTGTAGTACTAACCTTCACTGCTGCAGTCGGTATTGTAGCACATTAGCACACGGCCATACAGAAAGACGTAAGACGCAGACACGTCGCGGGCGGGCCGCGCACGTGACTTTATAAAACATACAGAAAAGACGGGGCACGGACGCGGCGCCGCCGCGGAGCAGTCAAGAACGCAGGCAACACAAGGACACCAAGCGCTGCGAACGAGGCCCGGCTCTCCGCGCCCCGCCCATACGCTCGGTCTCGCCCGTGTTTTAAGCGAGCGGTCACACAGAACAGACGTAAGACGCAGACACGTCGCAGACGCGGCGCCCGTTCAATTTACTTTCATACTAAATGTATAGAAACGTCGCGATGCAAAACATACATAAATTCATTTTTGTGGTAGTTTAGGTTATAAACGAGCGACCATTTCAGAAAAGTACTATTTGAAAAATATATATTTTTTTAGTTTTATAATAGATAGATGTATTAATTTATTTATTAGTAGATAATGAAAATTACATATTTATTAATTTTATGCATAGTACAATATATTTACTTTCATTTAAGTAGAAAACGAACTAAGTGAGACTAATAGTTTACTTACAATCTTGCAAAAATCACTTCGTCTAAACGTCTGCTCCACTCCTGGCCACTCCCGATGCAAAGGTGCCCATAACACTAGCAGCGTTGCCACGCTGGATAGCAATGGACAGCCTCTGCAGCAAGAATGACCCAGAGCGAGGATCGCCGCCTCTCTCCCTCATTCGACGGCCCACCTCTTTTAAGAAAATCCTCGCATCCTTACACCAGCAACCTGTTGTTTCTGCGGCGAGTGGGATGAATAAATACTGGCCTTGCAACTCCGAATATTTGTCCCTTTTTCTTAGGGCCGCAAACTCCGCCGCCGCTCCCGCCACCCTGACTGTGCGACTGAGGTGTGAGGGCGCAAAGGTGCTGACGCATGTGGCGTCCCACAATAGACATTTTCCCCTCTGCCATGGTACCAATGTCAAACCATCAGGCCTCTTCCCATCGGTCCGACTCAGTCCGGGAGGCTCCAGGGCGCAAGGGATATTAGCCGAAACCAGCGCTCTACGGACGATATCATTAAGGGCGTGGTGTCGCGGGAATCTACCAGAGCACCGACAACAACTTAAAGCGTGGTGACCATTGGCTTCCACCATGGAACCGCAGATGCATTGATGACGTTCACAAACATCGCAGCCCAGGCGAAGAGCCACCGCCACCCGCAATGAGTCGCCGTCTAGTAGAGTGCCCAGATGTGGTGACGGCAAAGCATGCAACCATGCACCTGACTCAGGCTGTGACACCGCCCTAAGCCTCGCAAGGTCCACACCCTCAGCCCCACCTTCGAGCTGGTTTCGCACCCTCTCGATCCCACAATCGTCCCACGATCGCTGAATTTCCGGACAATCAGGAACGAGCAAGGTCGGATCGAGAGCCCCCCAGGCCGTCAGTGCATCGCCGACGTAGGGAATGTTCACCCTGCCACCATCTACTGTAAGAATATTAGTGACAAGGCTCACAACCCCATATGACGATGCAAGAAAGGCCGGCAGGCTCACGTCCCGAGCACGCCGCACTCCCAAGCCCCCGCACCGGATAGGCAAGGATGCCTGGCTCCACTGCAACGCGCTGAAAGAAACGTTCAAAATCCGCTCCACCGAATCCCTCAGCACCTCATCAAAGCCAGCGATACTGTCCGGGAACAACCAAGCAGGACATGTACGTAGGAAATAGTTAATTTTAGGTACTGCGAAACACATCCGCAGTAAAACCAGGGCAACGTGGGCTGACAGATTTTCAAGTCGTCCGCGAGCGACGAGGAGAAGCTGCCTTGTAACTTCGAAAGCTTCAGGAATGGCCTCAGAAAAAATAGGCGACCCTAGAAGATTAAATGATGATGAAGATATTTCCCAGAGGCCTGGCAGCAAGGAAGAAAAAAGAGAAAAGGAAGCACGAGACTCCTCACCGCAGGAGAAGAATTCGCACTTACCGGTATTAACCTCTAGCCCCAGTCTACGCAAGTGCGGTAGTAAGACATTTAAATCTTGCTGTACTACATCAGGTCGTCCTCCAAGTGTACCATCATCCAGGTACCATACACTTAAGGGGGATTTTAGGTCTGAAATAGCTTTATGAATAGCAAGACAGAAAGCCAGGGGACCAAGCGGATCGCCTTGCTGCGCGCCAACCTGGGACAGAAGAAGAGTCTTTTCATAGAAAAGATTAGAAGGGGAGTGATAGAGCTGATGAAAAAAAGGATACAAAGAAGGCAGCCTCTCTCTAACTACGCTCAAGAGAACGTCCCTCTCAACGCTATTAAAAGCATTTTTAATATCGAGCTTAACTATAACGCTGTCTGCGCTCTTAGGATCCATTGCAAAAGCGCGCACTGCATGAATTGCCGCCTCGCACCCCAAGCGCGTCCCGAAACCCAGTTGATGAGGCCTAAGATAGACGGCCATCTCCTCCTTGACTGCGTAACATCCCAGCTTAGCCGCTAAACGCCGTAAAGTATTCCCGATCGCTATTGGCCTTAGACCCCCATCCTTTTTAGACAAAGCACATAACGCTGCCCCGTAGAGGTAGGGACAAACTTCCGAATTCACTTGGTCACTAAATAAAAAATTGCACAACCTTGCCAAACTATCCTTTAAACGATGTCCGCTATCGCCAGCTGCAGGCGAAGTCAGCTCCTTCAAATGAACCGGACGGATTCCATCCAAACCCGCCGCAGATCCACTATAGAAAGTGTTTAGGGCCTGCACGATATCCTCCGTCTTTACTTTTAATGCCGACACCGAACGGTCAGGGCACAACGGAAAATCAAGTGGACGGGAAGGTGCCGGATGCTTTGCTCGAAGGGAGGCAAGAGTATCAGGCCCTGGGGGGGCTACTGTATCATTAGACATTAATAACCTAACCGCTCCCCTCAGGTCACCTTCATATACCTCTCCACTGTGGTGGGCGACTGATTGCCACCGAGGCCATCCACAAAACAACGTAAACCACTGTTTTGGATGTTAACCTTAACCTTTGTGGTGAGAGTACCCGGGCCTGAAGCCTCTGGAGACTTCAAACCCGTGTACGCAAAAGTTAATAGGGCACTCCATTCTTTCACCCCATTGAGTTCAATACACTCATCAATTAAATTGCACAACCTACCGGCAGCAAGACTGCGAGCCCCCTTAGGAATATGACGCAAAACACGCACAGAGCGCTTAAGAGTCCCAAGATTCCTCAGCGCACCTATATCTATATCAGAAGGCAAATGCTGACTTACCGCATCAACTAGGGGTGATTGTGTTGCCGGTAAATTTTTATGCATCCGGCCTATATGTATCTTCCTATAGATAGATTGGTAATATCTAAGGCCTGAATACGGAAAGATTTCTGCCTATTGTTACAAAGCATAACAACACGAAGACAATATAGCGTCAGTGGAGTATTCTTTGTGCACAATATTGAAAATAATTTCTTTTGCTAGTTCTGTAGCCAAGAAAGGCATGATAATAGCAGAGGTGGACTCTTGAATATATTATTGCCGGGTTCATGTAAAATATGCAAATTAAATATCTTTTAAATCATGTAACGAGCGCAATTTTTTTATTTATCTAGAAGCGGTTTAATCTCTTTTCAATTGAAGCCGACAAATGGATATCTCACTAAGGCGGAAGGTTTAGCAGCCACCCGCCCATAAATGTATTCAAAGTCCACCTCTGCTATTTCTTGGCTATTCGACTAGCAATAAACCTGGTGTTTTCAATTTCGTGCACAAAGAAAACTCCACTGAAGCTATAATTTTATAACAGTAGTTACAAAGCATAGCAATACGGAGGAAAATTCTTCCTATTGGAAGAAATCCTTCCACATTCAAATCTTATTAGCAAAACGCCTTTGTGCACCGTTACGATGAATTCCTAATCGCCCTGACTTTAGGCCCTATTTTAAGGCGATTTGTCGTTGTTCCCTTTCTGCATCCTCCCTTGTGCTTGGCACAGTGTTTTTGCTTACGTTGCTGCAATGACAAATATTTAAATTTTCTGTTTAAGTATAATATGAGTTCAGTAAATCTGTGATGAAGTGGGTTTTCATTAGAGATAAAACGGAAATCGGGTTAGTATCCGGTATTAGGCCAATCCGGCCTTAATTTACTATCTGGCCGGATACCGGATAGTGCGTAATATCCAACCGGATACCGGATAATACAAAATTTATGAAAAGTCCATAAAAGTGATTTGCTCATCAGAAACAACTGTCCTTCTGTCGCAGTCGGGTAAAAAGCTACTTGCACCACGGTGGTCTTTGCAGTGACGTAGCACATGCCCACACATTTAATTTACTATGGGATATGTGTGACTTTCACGAGTGTGCACATTATGTACTTAGTCCAACAGGGTTGTTTAGTATAATATAGCGGTGTAATATTTTATCCCAAATCAATCACGGTAAATTATACTGGATTTAAAATACAAATTTGCTCTTATCCACAATGCTGGGGGTTAATGATTGAGCCCGTATTTCGAAACTAAGAATCCGTCCGAGGTCGGAAGAATTGTTCAGTTCAACGTTCAAATTATTCACATTCAACGAAGACTTGAAATCACGTAAACACATGCAGTCGTGTCCCACCCCGCGGTCACAGCTTGCATAAACTTGTTCAGAGACGATGTCCATCCAAATATCTGGCCACCGCGGTCACAGCTTGCATAAACTAGTTCAGAGACGATGTCCATCCAAATATCTGGCCACCGGATATCCGACTATCCGGGTAGGAGGCTGTCCGTCTAACTATCCGTTTTTATGTTTCTAGATCGAGCGATTTCGCATAGAATAAACGAGTCGACGAGGGTCCTTTACCTACCTTTAATCTTGTAAGCAGCACCTACCATTTTTTAACTAGGTTTGTGATTACCTAGTTACTTGGTTTCGTATTTTTTCTTCTAATCCTTATTAAGTTTTTTACAGTAGTGTCGTCTGCTTCTATCGCTTCCCCGACCAGATTGGATCATGGTTACACATTCACCACGATGCTTTCCCTCACCGTAAGACCATCGGTTAGAGTTAAACTAATGTACGTTACTCAGAACTTTGACTGTTCTGTGTACTGTGACTGTGTATAATGATTTGTTTTTGATAATTAATTAAGTGTACCTACTCTAATTTTATATTGTATGCCTCAAAGTAGACCACAGCGCTCTTGTCTCTATTTATATAAGACCTGCATTTAATGTATAACCTGTGTGTCACAATAAACATATTTGATTTCATTTCATTTCATTTGAAGCTTGACTTAACTTATTCCCAATTTGGTTGAATAGCAATTGTTGGTCGCAATTGCGACCAACAAAAAAATCTCATATTTCGACAAGGATAACAAATATTGTCTTCGTCCTTTTCATTCCTAGCAGATTTTGTATGTTGTGATCTCGTTTATTGGTATTAATATAAGCTTGTCATCTCTATGTTATACTCCCTCTGCGAACTGAACACTTTTAGAAATATGCAAATTGCATTCAATGCCATTTTTTTTGTTAACCTGGAAAGGGTTTGCTTTATTTTCAAAGTAAAAGAGATGCAGTCTAACTTACTACGCGACCAATGCTTGTTTACAATTTATATACCTATTTGGTGATGTTCATATTTCTCGGAAGAGATTCCGGTTAACGTTTTCTGTTTGTGTTTGGAATTTAGGCTGTTTAGCCGTGCGTCATCATAGCGTTGCAAGATGTCTTTAATACAAGCTTGTTTTTACAATGTGTTCTACCCAGTCACATTTGTTAAACTTTTTAAAATTCGCGCCTTCATGTAACTAGTTCTAAAGCGTTACTGTAGGTGTCGCTACCTGCCTCTTTCACCTCCCGCGCAATGCGTTGTATTGCACTGTATTCAACTTAAATAAAATATATGTAATTAACAACTATTCAAGTGGTTTTCGTTAAAATTTTAACAACATTCATATCAAATGCAGTAGGCATTTATCAATAACATATCTATATATTATAACCCTTTGTTAAAATAAGAATGTTACATTTTTATTCTACTTTATTCAGCTGGGTACAGTATATACGACTAGAGCTTAAAATAAGTTGCATTTATGGAATAAAAATGGCGCCAAGTCATATATCAGGTTCAATGCGTACAAAACATTTACAGTAAATAACACAAGTTAATCGCAATATAACTACAACAACAGGTTAATTATACTAAACTACTTATTACAACTTGCCACAACTAATCGTACATAAATGCTGTTTTCCAACCGTCGAGTACCCAACAGAGACGAGATTTGTACATCGATTATAAACCGTCTACAATTCGCGTGACGCGACTGCCGAGCAAGACCCCGCGACCTTATTGGCCGTTACCTAATGAATGAGGTGGTACATTATAGGTACGAAATTCATGCTTTAGGCAAAGTGGCTTTTTTACTGTTGCGCTTCTAATTCAGTTTTCTACTAATTCGCTGATTACATTTGACTAAATTCAGTAGCCTAAATTCAGAAGTAAAAAGCGCGAGAGCAAATCATAGTGCATTGTTCATACAATAAGGTTAATTTTTGTATCACTTACTATGTTACGAGTTGCTCCGCTTTCCAAAGGCCGTGATAAAAAATGGACCTTACTTTAAGAGCAATACATTCCACTTAGATTTGCTCTCACACTTTTTGCTTCCAAAGGACTTATGTAGGGACAGTGAACTAAGGCCAAACAGCGACATCGTTATAATATTTACGTTTAGCACTCTCAGATACATCCTTATAGAGAAGGGCATCAAAATCTGAACGGCAGTTCTGAAAAATAAAACAAATATTTGATTGGAGCATTTTGCATCGGAAGTGCCCTAACCTGTAAACTAATAGGGGTATACTTACAGTATATAGGTTGAACACCTTCAACTGTGATCTTATGCTGCTTGAAATCAAAATCGGACCCGGCAGTTTCGAGACAAATGCATATTTTACAAATTTATATGTCAAATGCCGTATTCTTTAAATCAGCAGCGACATGGTTACAGAGTATAGGTAGAGCATCTTCAACTGTGTTCTTATGCTGCTTCACATCATAATTGGACCCGGCAGTTTCGAGAAAAATGCATGTGATTTGAGCATTTATATGACAAGTGCCGTATTTTTTGAACCAGCAGCGACTCGGTTACGGAGTACAGGTAGAGCACCTTCAACTGTGTTTTTATGCTGCTTGACATCGAAATCGTAAACGACAGTTTCGAGAAAAATGCATGTGTTTTACACATTTATATGACGTGCCGTATTATTTGATTTAAGATAAATATTTATCTGCATCCATGATACATTGATTACATATTATTTCAAACTCAGTAATACTCATATAAATTCATAACTTCTTGGTCCTCCCACGACTCGATCGAATATGTAACGAGTACATCCGTGGCAGCTTTGGCGTAAGGGTTATCGCAGATAAGATCGAGGAGGCTCGTCTGCGCTGGTTTGGTCACGTGTTGCGAATGCCTCAGAGATACGTGGGAAATAGGTGCCTTAACCTGCTGGTATCAGGAAAGAGATGGATTGACATCGCTGAGTCAAATGCGTTAGCCAACGGTTTACGACGAGAGGATGCCGAAGATCGAGCGAAGCGGAGAAGAATGAGTAGGAAAGCGGACCCTGGCAGAGGTCGGGATAAGCGCTAGGACGATGATGATGATGATGATCATGGGTTGCTTGAAACTGTGACAACAGAGATGATACCTCACACTTTGATAATTATTACATGAAATGCACTTACCTCATATGGAGCGACATTGATTCGTATGTGATTAGCTATTTCCATGTTCCTTGCAAATAATTGACGCGTTATTAACCGTCGGTGGATTCTGAGCACAAAACGGTTGCATATTAAGCAAGTCACTCCAGCTCTGGGTTGAAAATTTATTTTAACACGGAAAATCCAAATCGTATGGCGCGGATTGTATCAAGCGTCGGCGACGCAGGTTGCGTTATGCTGTCAACTCAAAATTGTATGAATTTCTAATGCGCGCGCAGATCTTAACGAGTGCTATCATTTTTCTTTAGGAACTAGTGTTCTAGGATGTGTAGTTTCCGAGTTATAACGGTTTCAAGTTTGACAGCTGTCACTCGAAACTTAGATCTCGACGAGTACCATAATTTATTTTTAGAAACTGGTGTTTTAGGACCAATCGCTTTCGAGTTAAGCGAGAGAGGAGAGATGGGGTGTAAAATTTTGCTACTATAAAAAAATGCTTTTGTGAAACTTGTCGAACAAATCGTGTGGACAACTCGCGTTAAAAACTCAACGAAATCGACTAAATGCGGCGTTATCACAGCGATGGCGTATTTTGAGCTTCAGTTTGGTCGATCCTTAATAAACCTGCGTCGCCGACGCAACCTGCGTCGGCGCGCGCATTAAAAAACAAACAATTTTGATTTGACAGCATAACGCAACCGCGTCGCCGACGCAACTTGCGTCGCCGACGCTTGGTATAATCCGCGCCTAAAGCAAAACTCAGCAGACAGGGTAGCGGACCGTATTAATCGTTAAACAAAACTAAGCAGTCCAGGATGAAAGATCCTTACAGAATACAAAGATTTCTGTATAATGACTTACAAATATATAGATAAAATGAAAAGCACTAAAAAAAGTACCAAACAGCATTGATGTGAATGTTCATAAATTATAAAAATATAAACCAAACATTAAAGAAAATAAAAATTAATCAATAGAAGAGAAACGTTTGCTTATTGTATTCACTTCATACAATTTATTTATACATAAATACAGAAATTATTACTAATTTTATTAAATATTTTATAATTATAATGTTTTTATATTAACAGTTTAACCCTTATTGATGATAACAAATATCTTCTTTTGTAAGGGTGGGTGCAATCCTACTAGCGTCTGCCGGGTGTGCGCATTCCACTAAAGTTAGACGAGCGCCATTTTTACTTGCGCGCATCCTCGTATCTGCTAAATACACGTAGTAGTCATGTCGTAACCATGTCGCTGCTGGTTCAACGAATACGGCACTTGTCATATAAATGTGTAAAACACATGCATTTTTCTCGAAACTGCCGTGACTGATTTCGATGCCCTCTTGTACAAATATGCAGCTGAGCTAATGTTGCTGATGCATAGACCACTTTTTCCCAGTCGCCTTTTTCAGTAAGGTTTACAAGAACCCGGCAATAAACGTATTCAAGTCCACCTCTGCTATTATCATGCCTTTCGTGGTTATACGGTAGCAATAAACCTAGTGTTTTCAATTTCGTCCACAAAGAAAACTCTACTAACTTTATATTACCTCTGTGTTGATATGCGTTGTAACAATAGAAAGAAATCCTTTCATATTCAGGCCTTAGATATTAGCAAAAAGCCTTTGTGCACTGTTTACGTTGAAATCCTAATCGTCGTGGCTTTAGCCCAGTTTTATGGCCATCATGTGGTAGTGCCCTTTCTGCATCCTCCTTTGTCCTTGGCACAGTGTTTTGGTTTACGTTGCTGCTTGACCAGTCTTTAAATTTTCTAGTTAGGTTCTTATAGGAGTTCAGTAAATTTTTGTTGAAGTAGCTATTTAAGTTTCTAGATCCAGAGATTTTGTATAAGTTTTAACAAAAAAAAAATATCTTTGTGATAGGTACATACTATAAAACTGTAAAAATCCCTGTTTGTTTTAAAAAGTTGTCGGGGTAGGATATTGAGTCGTATGCAGGCCCAAAAACACTGTTTTGGAATATTGGTCCGTTTCTTTGTCTATCTGTAGGATGTCAAAGGATTTTGATATGGCTTTCATCATAGCCTCCTTCATCTTACAAGCCATGCTGTAGCACGGAACGGCAACGTCGCTGTGAACCGTTTTTATCATTGTTTACATGTCAATGTGCGGGAAAATTATGAATATTATGACGAAAAATTAAAAATATATTGATAAAACTGTGAATTTACGCGTTTGTATGGACCATTTTCGAAGGTAAATAAAAGTAAATAACAAACAATTGTGCTAAAATTTTATAAATACGATTTTTGAAAAACAACTCTTGACCATTTCTATTGTTAGTTTTTTACTTATCATACATCTTACATACTTTCATAAATCAAATTCTGTTTTATAATCGTAATATTTTTCTAACAGATGAAAAGGCGTTGTTGCATAAGAAAAATGCAAGTAAAATTATGATTAAACCTTAAATCACTTATGCACTCTCGGAAATAAAAAAGTCAACAGACATGCAGTCCGCGCTTGCCACGTACTATGCGTACGCTTATTCGTGGTTTACATATGGCGTAATCATGTGGGGCAATAGCGTAGACGTGAAATCCCTATTTACATTACAAAAAAAGCTAATTAGGATATTAGTAAATATAAAACAGACAGATAGTTGCAAACCCTATTTTAAAAATCTTAAAATATTAACTTTACCGTGCATCTATATAATGGAAATATGCAAATTTGTTAAAAAGTACCCACAGTTCTTCTCCACGCGTGAAGATAATCCATTAAATTATACACTACGCGATAAAAACAGACTAATGTTGCCGGACTCCCGTCTGACTAGTCACTCTACCAGCCCGTTTGTCATGTCAATAAAAATTTACAATAAACTACCGACGCATTTAAGAAATGAGAATAACTATTATAAATTTATAAAAAGTTTAAAGCAAATATTAATTCATAAAAGTTATTACAATGTAACAGACTACCTAAATGACAAAATAATGTGATATTTCTGTACTTACTAATATAAAATAGAATTTTATAATATATATATATGTACCTACGTGCCTAACTATATGCTGAGCCTAAATGTATAAACAATTATATTATTACCAATATACATGTATACCTGTATAATATATTAGTATCTTTATACGCCACAAAAAATTAGAATATAGGTACTTTGTATACCTACGTGTAATTAGTACTTAAAAAGATCTCAAAGTGTATAATTTTAATAATATGTGCCTTAGGTATAATATAAATATACATATATATACTTAAATAATAAGTGCAATGTCAAATACCTACTTAAGTACAAATTATGTTTATATAGCTCATCTCTATATTGCTGTGCCCTTACGGGGTATCTTGTACTACTACGATCAATGTACTTGATTATGCAATAAAACTGAATTACTGAATTACTGAATTACTAAAAATAGGAAAGAAGCTGTGCCGATGTTTTGCTTTCGAGAATATGTAAATCTATTAAACAAATGGACTTTCGCTATTTTCCAAGCATACTGAAGTCCCACCGAAGGATCTTTTGTGTGTAGAAAAACTTTTTCGCACTGTGAAAGTTATCACAACTACTTTAAACCACGATCTTTGATTATCCACGATGATGGAAGCGTTGAAAAAATAGGTAGGTACAATAAGTAAGTACTTGGTTTCTATATACTTAAATAAAACTGTTTAATATTTAATAAATTGGGCAATATTTTGGCTGACATAGATTATTTTATTTCATAACTGTCCACTTAGCGAATATATTTAACCCGCCGTGAATGAGGTGAGAAATTGTTACACCAACTATGAGGTGGGTATGAGATACCCAAAAACTTTGATGTTTAATTTATGATACTATGACTGTGTAATTAGTATGAATGCTTTAGGTATATTAATAATAGTATCTATTCAACAAGTTTAATAAATAAAATACCAGCATTAAGTACAAAGAGCGTAATTTTTATTGAAATAACAGAACATCTAAATTTTCTTTGAAAAAAATACAAGTTTAGGTAATTAACTTCTTATCGCATAAAAATCTAACAAAATTCCAACTTCTTTGGTAAATCAACATAACAATAGTGTCTTCTAACTATCAAAATAAAAAAGGAACTGAAATGTCTTATGAGATCATGTAACAGAGCACCAAAGTTACATCTACAAATCAGCACAATCTCCACACATAAAAACCGCGTGTTCCATACATATTGGCTTCTCACATTTTGTACAGCAATGTTTTGTTTTTCTGTCTTTTTTCTGAGTAGACTCACCACATCTAACATATCTACCAGCCATTTTTTTGGGAACTGGTGGTAAAGGTTCCCCTAAAAGATCGGCAATCCTCTTTCGTGTTTCCCTTGGAAGACGTACGTTCTGTTGCCTGTTCCAAAGACTATCATTTATTAGATTCAAACCTAAATTACGAATGTAGTCTCTACGCTTCATGCGTGTTTTGTCACCCGTATTATTTTCTCTGTAGTGATACCATTTATGGCAGCCATATTGAGTATACCATAAAAAATCGCCATGGGCCAACGTTTGCTATTGCGTGAAACATCATAAGTGGCACTCAGTTTATCTGCGACATCGACTCCGGCTTTGGTGCCATCTTTGGATGTCAAAGAAGTTCCACGTACCTCAGCTGACACAGATTCCGGCTCTTCCAAATCATCCAAAATACCCTCTATTTCCGAATCACTTTCTTCACTTCTCTGAGAAACGTTATCAATTTTCTCTTCACTCTCGGAGTCACAGGAGCTAGCACTTGAGCAGTTTTCTAATAGTGCTTGTAACCGACGTTCATTTTCTTCAAAAGACATCTTGAAAACCCTAACCATAAATCATAAAAAACTATAAATCAAAAACTTTCTGTCAACAAAAAATGTGACACCGACTACGAGGTCGGGTGTGACGTACCCCAGCCACTTGTACACTTGTGTATCTACCGTCGCCGCCGGCGCAACACTAAACTCGATACTGTACCTCGCCCCTCGCACCCCCACCTCCAGCTACTGGAACGACAGGACTTGCATGGCAACAGTAACATTAAATAATCTGCATTAAAATACTTCTCGGGTATGACATACCCGACCTCACTCACGCCGGGTTAATAATTGTGTTGATAATGGTGAATTTCCTGACCTGATGAAGCACAGTAAAGTTATTCCATTGTTGAAAACTGGTAATACAACGGATCCTACAAATTTAATACCAGTTTAAATTTTACCGACTCTAAGTAAAATATTTGAGAAAATCATATTAAATCAACTAAAAGCTCATTTTTATGGAGGTAACCTATTGCATAATAAACAATTCGGTTTTACTCGCGGTCGTTCAACAGCTGATGCAGTGTTGAACTTATTAAACATATCTTTGCGGCCTGGGAGGAATCACGTGATGCCTTAGGGGTTTTCTGTGATTTATCCAAAGCCTTTGATTGCGTTAATCATGATATTTTGGTCAGGAAATTACAACATTATGGAATAAAGGACTTGGCCCTAAACTTGCTAAATTCATACTTGAGTCATAGAATTCAAAAAGTTGATGTAAACGGAGAGAGATCTATGGGGTCTGTTGTCTCTATGGGTGTCCCCCAGGGATCTATTTTAGGGTCGTTTTTGTTTCCTGTTTATGTATATGACTTACCGTACTTTGTAAGAGATACCCATGAAATTGTCTTGTTCGCGGACGATACATCTTTAGTGTTTAAAGTAAAAAGACAACAATTAACATATGAAGACGTGAACAAGGCTATTGCAGAAGTGATAAACTGGTTTACGGTTAATAATTTATTACTGAATGGCAAGAAGACAAAATGTTTAAAATTCTCTTTGCCAAATGTTAGATCAGTGCCCACTAATGTACAAATAAAAGGCGAAAATTTGAATCTTGTTGATTCTACAGTATTTTTAGGCTTTACTCTGGATAATAAATTGCAATGGGGTCCTCACATTGATAAATTGGCGAAACGGCTAAGTTCTGCAGCATATGCTGTAAAGAAAATACGGGGTATTTCTGACGAGGCTACAGCAAGATTAGTTTACTTTAGTTATTTCCACAGTATTATGGCCTATGGCATACTACTGTGGGGACACGCTGCCGACTGGCACAATGTATTTGTATTGCAGAAAAGTGCTATTCGCGCGATTTATCAATTGAGACCTAGAACTTCACTAAGAGATAAATTCAGGAATATTGATATAATGACAATGCCGTCACAATATATATATATATATATGAGAACTTAATGCATGTTCATAAAAATTTACACTTATTTAAGAAGAATAGTGATGTTCATAATATTAATACGAGAAATAAAGATAAGCTTGTTGCTGGTGCTTGTCGTCTAGCCAAAGTCCACAAATCATTTATAGGTCAATGTGTACGCTTTTATAATAAGGTTCCAACAGATATTCAGAATTTACCATTGAATAAATTTAAAGTCGCTATAAAAAACAAATTATGTCAAAAAAGTTATTATAGTATATCTGAATATGTAAATGACAAAAGTCCATGGGACTGAACTGCTGTTCTATACAGGTATTTACTTTTAAGATAGTATATAGGACAAATAATGTATTAGTACATAAGACATGTTTAAAAAAAAAAAGAATTAACGTAGGCTCTGTGGGTTTCTTGCCGTTTCTTTTCCCCACGGAGAACCACCTTGGAAGCGGCGTTAATTTTCCTTTCTCTCCCACACATGGTGTCTCCTGTCTGCGCTAGGATAGGGGTAGGGTAGTAGTTAGAGTAGGGGTAGGGTAGGGTAGGGTTGGAGTAAGATAGAGGTAAGGTAGTATAGGGTTGGGTAGGGGTAAGATAGTGGTAGGGTCGGGGTAAGATAGTGGTAGGGTAGGGGAAAGGTAGTGGTAGGATAGCAGAAAAATATGTTGTACTCGTATGTTTATTTTAATAGTTTTTAATTTATCATGTGTTTCATTTTAGGAAATCTCTGAATTGCATTTTGTGAAAAATAAAGAGTTTAATAATAACATTGAAAGGGGCAAACAGGGCATGGCCCGTTTGATGCCTTCAATAAAGAATTGGATATCGTAATACCCCAATTTCATAAACGTCGATTTATACGGGAGATATCGAACAACTACCTACATTATTCTTTCTGTTCCTGCGCATAATTTTCATGGCGAAAGAGGCCAGTCTTTTGCGCAGTAATTGGTCTAGATTCAGGATAGACACGGCGCAATAGGTTTTCTACAGTCTAAATACAGTTTGCCATAATCTACAATGTAACAAGTGATCTGGAGTTCGTGGCGTCGTTACTTCTGGATTTCTGGCCTAAATATCATGTTTTGTGTCAATCAGATAATTCCGATAATTTTAGTAATTACGGTGGAAATTTTATATAATATTGGGTGTTTCATTCCATTTGCATTGGATGATTCGCTTCCAAGTCATAAAATATTTTTTTATTTATTTATTATAAGCATTACCATTCATCATCATCGTCCTAGCGCTTATCCCGGCCTCTGACAGGGTCCGCTTTCCTACTCAATCTTCTCCACTTCGTCCGGTTTCGCCATCCCCTATTCCTCTCGTCGTAAGCCGTTGGCTCTCGCATTCGACTCAGCGATATCAATCCAAATCCTCATGTATCCCTGAGGCTTACGCAACACGTGACCAAACCAGCGCAGACGAACCTCCTCGATCTTATCTGCGATATTCCTCACGCCAAGGCAGCCGAGGATATACTCGTTACGTACTCGATGGAGTTGCGTAACACCGCACATCCACCGCAGCGTTTTCATTTCGTTGGCGTGAAGTTCGCGAACGTGTTTCGTCAGCGCTGGCCATCTCTCACAGCCATAGAGCATCACCCGTCTAATTATACTCTTGAATAAATAAATAAATAAATAAATAATAGTAGACAAATTCACACAGCGCCATCTAGCCCCAAACTAAGCAAAGCTTGTACTATGAGTGCTAGCTAACTGATATACTATTTTAAATATATACTTATTATACATAGAACACCCAGACCCGTAGCAGAAATTAAAATTCTTCATTGAAATTTCTGCCCGGCCGGGAATCGAATCCGGGACCTCATGCGTGGCTTTTGAGCTTTACAGGGATTTTATGGTCACAGATGACTGCCGTGAGTTACCGCCATTTGGCCCAAGCTGCAGAGATTCGGGAATTGACATCGGGGCTAATATCGCCGGACTCGTGCATCATGTATCCGAGGTATTTGGATTTATCTGTTCTATTGACAGCTTCGTTATCTACAAGGATGGTTTCGGGATCTGCGCTGCAGCTGCCCATATACTTCATATTGGCGACATTCAACTACAAACCACAGTTTTCTAGCACATACTTTCACGTGTTTACTTTGCTCTCAAGATCCTGTCTAAGCTTGCTCACCAGTACAATGTCGTCAGCTTACTTCATAAGCCAAGGAGGAATGTCCTGAATTTCCGCTGAGAGAGCATCGAGCACAACGCAAAACAAGTAAGGGCTCAGTACTGAACCCTGGTGAACTCCTACACTGCCGTCCTCAAGCTAAAAAGCGGCTAATGATAGGGTATTTGAAGACTCAACACCTTTTGTGAGAGCTCTTACTAATTTAATTTGTTAAAATTATATATGTTGCAATATTGAATCTGGTTGATGTATTTTATGTGACATTAATTATCACTGCATCTGTTGGCAAATGACACTGAGCTCCCCGTGGAGGACAGTATCCTACGTAGGCGACCGGGTCTGCCAGTTTTTAACCCTTGTCGCCACTTCAACACGATTGGATCTAAATTGTATTCAGTAAATAAAGTTCTAAAAATGTACGCCTTGAGCAAACACGAATCTAATTTTAACGAATCGAATATCTCTAATATCTGATATGGTCACCAACCGACAAGGTAGAGCAGGTAGAGCAATCTGGGATATTTCGTGAGGTGGCGAGGGTCTCATCAGGGAGGAATATCAGAGACTTGAGGCTAACCAGCTACATGGGCCCTCAATTTCCTACGGTCGGCCAGCGGCGGCACCATACTTCGGATTCCGCTGCCCTCCGAAACCAGGCAAGCCAGCAGTAGAAAAAACGGTTACGAAGAGCGACCACAACTGTTCAGATTCATCCTTCTAGAGGGCTACTCCAGGCTTCGCACCGAAACACGGCCGGGCCGCTTGACGACGCGTTAGCCTCCTCTCTTTTAGTGTCTATGCATGAGTAAGGAATGGATTTGCTACATTAAATTACTTTATTATCAATAACTTTGTTTGAATTTGTAGTTAACTTCAATTATTGTGCAGGATTCGTAAAAAAATTATAGGCACAAAACTAGTCAAAAAGGCGGTTTGAAAATTAACCGCTTTTAAGACATGCATAACCATATTAAAAGTAGTTTAAAAACAATAAGAGAGAAGTTGATATCTACTTGGCTAAAAGGTGGCAATATGCCGTTAGCCGCTTTATTGTTATGGCCGGGACGATTTTGGTATTGATTTAAAATATGCTAAAAAGTAAAGCAGTTACGAGCCTTTAGCCGCCATTTAGTACTGTATACCTACTTGAAACAATCTTTAAAATTTTACAAGTTTAGAAAGGAAAGTATGCAATTTAGTGACATAAATATTATTATTTGACAAGAGGAACGTTTTTCATGTAAAAGAAGAAAACTCCTTGCTTTTGATGACTAGCATCGGTTTTTAAAAATTCTCTCCTTTTTCGGCTTTAGCTCAAAACTAGTACTGTCATTTAGCCGCCTTTTAGCTTGAGGACGGCAGTACAGTAATCGGGAAGGGATTAGTATGGCCTACGATGGTTTTGACGACGGCTCCAGTATTGGCATACATATCCTGTATAATACTAATGTACGCTTCGGGCACAGACTAGCATTACCATTACAGCGAGGTAAACCAATAGAATAACAGAATGAATAACAGAAGAATGTTTGACATATTATGAACACTAACTCCATTATTATAGATTCACTGTAACCTATTTACAATAAAATAGGTACTTATTAGGTATGTTATGTCAGATACAATAAATTAATTGATATCAGTACCATATTTCGATTACAGCTTTTGTAGTCACCTTTTGTGACACCTACCAATAATAACATACAGGTATCGGCCGTAAATATTGCACATCGGATAGTTGGGCTTCGTAGAGCATCGTCTCTGTCGCACGCGTGTGAGTAAATACGAAGCCGAAACTAGCCGATGTGCATTATTTATGGCCGATACCTTTAACATGTCATAAGTAAGTATATATTTAAAAGTATATAAGTAGTTTATCAGTTATCTAGCACCACACAAGCTTGGATTAGATTGGGGCTAGATGGCGCAGTGTGATAGTCCAAGCTTTTTTAAAATTACTATCATTATACTCCGTCGGACATCACACGGCAAAAGTGCTAGCTCTGCTGACGGTACCTGTCGCCCACATAATGGAAGGGTTCCCGTGGCCGCTCCCAGTCCAGTGTTCACCGGGCTACCGCGGTCGATCGCAATTCTATTGTCCGCATAATGTGCTTGCGTGACCCGTGAATATTTCGTTAGTTTTTGCGGTGTCTCATACAATTTTCGAATTTTCGCGGCCACTATTGCGATTTTGACTGACTATTGTTGTGTTAGCTACCTTTACTAAGTATTTCGTTAACTGTATTTCAAATCACAACTTTTTTTTGTACAACTACGAGTATCTATGTAGGTACATGTTAGCAATGCTTGTTTTCGACTCATAATTTAGTTATGTTCATGTTCCTCGAAAGGGATTTCGGTTAACGTTTTCTATTAGTGTTTGTCGTGAGCTGAACAGCCACTGCTAGCCATGCACCATCGAGATGCGATGTGAGAAGCTGCATGATCATTTAAAAGACTGTCACGCAGCTCTTTACGATTTGTTCTACTTATCCCGCATTCTTGAAACTATTAATTTATTGATCTATTTAATCTGAATAAATAATTTTAGCCGGCCAACTGGAGAAGTACCTCCACCTTACAGAATACCGCAGCTAAACAATACTATTTAAAATAGTATTGTGTTTCTGCCGGTGAGTGAGGTCTCCAGTGCTCTATGTATTTCGGGAACCGTGGCTTTGGCGGTGGAGGGGCATTTGCCTTTTAAGAATAAGCCACAGCAGCGTGTTATAGATTTGGGCAACGCATTGGCGATACTCTTAGCGTTGCTAATGTCTAGAGGCAGTGGTGACCACTTTCCATCGGGTGACCCGCTTGCCTACCGTATGACATAAAAAAAAAAAAATTAAGAAAATTTCGTTTTAATCTCTACGAAAACGGAAAACTATGATTTGCATAGGTGAGAAAAGTACACAGCATAGTAAAGAGCAATGAGCCTGTTACTGGTCCGTCGTTGGCCGCGGGCGTTGCGCAAGCCGCGCCCACTGCGGCGATACGTAGCCGCGACATGTCAAAATGGCGGCACATAGTACTGTACTTACCTCAGGGGTGCCCAAAGTGTGCGCCGCGGAGCCCTGGGGCGCCGTGCAGAGTAAGCAAGGGCACCGCGCACGCTACCATTTTCTCGTCTCATAAAACTAAACTTAGATATTCATGTGTACAAAATAAAGATGATATCGAAAAGTTTGCCTGTATAGGTATACATACATTTTCATGCTCAAGCTCTACCAGAATTCACATTGCAAGACAAGAGTCTACTTGAACTCTCTTGGTACAGAAATCTTAAAATTTACTTCACTTACTTTAACTTGGATATCTGTCAAAAATGAATAGGTATCTACCTATAGACGTACAAAAGGGAAGGTCAACGAGCTAGTGACTCAGCTGGCTACCGAGTAAAAATACGTTAAATATCTACTACCTAATACTACCTACCAGTACATGCGAGTGTCATACGATAGTTTTAAACACATAAAATATTTTTACTCCAAGCCAATATCATTATGACCACCGCTTTGTGTGTCTGTCTGTGGCATCGCCTATAGGCTGTAGTGACTGCTTACCATCAGGCAGGCCGTAAGCCTGTTTGCCACCTGTGTGGTATAGAAAAATCGTTACTCCTGAACGGATAGACCCGAGTGTTTATCTATAGATAGTTATTATATGGACAAGCATTTTTTGCTGCAACGCACTGATAACGCCGAAGGGTTCCTATTGAACCGCAACGGACACAATGTATCGCCAGAGAAGTATCTTTTGTGCGCCGGATTGAGAACAATACCAAATATAAAGCAGATTTTGCACGTTTACTGCAAAGTAGACCCTACAAGGCACGAGACAATTGCAGAACCGGTCCCTTTCTAGATGCTACGTTGTTTAATTGTAAGTCTGTGCATTTATTGCCGGGTTTACTGTGAATATGCAAATAACGATATTTTTATAAGTCATCTTGATAAATATTTAGGGGTCCCATATAGTTTTGCCATGTCTTTTTGTGTAGATACCTGGAAAAAGTTTGGTTTAGACTCTTTAAAACATAATAACAGAGAAATACCAGACCAAAGGAAACAACAGGTAAAGATTTATAAATTTTAAATCCTGTGCAACTTTGAAACTAAATATTTTAACGAAAATCTGACAAACCACAAGCGCACAATCACACCTATAATATTTCGCTGGCTTCGATAGCGTAATATTGTAAATAAGTCTCTTGCTTATATTATCATACTTAGGTATTGTCATAGGTATTTGTTTAGATCTGTTCGTCGACATAGGGCATGTCAATAATAGACCTTTTACCTTGGTACTTAATCAGGATATTTGCGGACGAAATTATCCCGCTACAGGCTACAGGTCTGCCACGTCAGTCCGTCAGTTAACACAATATAAAATTTTAAAATTTGGCGCAACTAATATGTAGGTACCTACCTACTCTAGGTTCATGAGTTCGTATTGCCGAATTGCCTCACAACTGAGGGCGCTTGCAATGTGTAACCATGATCCACTCTGGTCAGGTTCCCCTGGTAGCATAGTCGCGGGATCAGACGGCAGTCGCCCCACTGTAATTATCTGGTCTGCCAAATCTTGGATCATGGTCAAGGCGGACTCCGGGCCCTCGTGCGCGAGTGCACAATCGGGACATTAACGCCAAGATGTGTTTTATTGCTAATAATTCGCTGAATGTTGTGCTTGATCGTCTCTGGTTTATCGGTGTTGAAAAGTGACATGACATATCTGCAAAGAAAATTGAGTTAGATCACACAATCTAGGTTGCCAACTTAAATTTATTCGTTGATGTTTATTTTTTTCCTCATACAAAATTTTATTCGGCGATGAAGCCCACTTTTGGTTGATTAATTAATAAACACACGACTGCCACATGACCGAAATCATATTCAAACATAATTGCCATATAATAATCTTCTTACAAAGATTTGCTTACTTTTTAAATAGAGTTTTTGGTTACGATAGTGTAAAATTAACACTTCCGCAATGCTTCACTTTGCAATTTTTTTTACACTTTGTGCGCCATTGTCATGTACAGGGGCCCCTTAACAATGCAAACAACCCTTTCTACGCCACAATTCCCGCGCCCCTGCCCGCCTCACTTCTTAGCCCCGCCCACTGCCAGTGCCATAATGCACCCTGCGCCGGACCGGGAAATCCATTCTTGCTTCACACGCCGAGTGAAACACACTGCAGCTTCTTCTCGTACGTGTCATCTCCGCATCCTAATCAAAAATGGAATCTTCATTGGATCTGTCGAAGAAATACGGAACATTGATGCCAGCGCATTTAGCCAACCACGCCTGGTATCCGCACGGTCTGCCGATAATCGCGCCGCAAGCCCCGCTCCGTCCTCTGTTACCGATGGCCTCACCGTGGTCGGTATCTCCATTGTCGGGCCGTAGTTTGGTTCGGTATATGCCGTACCCAATGCTGTATCCGCCGTTATCGCATGTACCGCAGCCGCAGCCAGCTATGCCACCGCACGGACTGCCGATATTCACGCCGCAAGCTCCGTTCTATCCTCCGTCGCCGATGGCCTTACCGTGGTCGCCGGTTTCGCCGATACTACAGCCGCAGCCAGCTACGCCACCAGAGTCGCCGGAGCAGTACAAGGTTGACAACGACCCCGATTATACATTGTTCGAAGAAACCGCGATTGCTGCAATCCGGGCGCGGAATGGAGGCGACGTGGTTGCACGCAATCCGCGAATGTGCCGCGCAGTGACTTCCACCTGCAAGGAGGATGAGGCCCATAGACGGAAAAGGAACAAAAATAACAAGGCAGCTAAAGAAAGCCGGAGCAGGAGGAAGGAGCGTGAAATAAAACTCATGCTCAAGGCGCAGTTCCTCAAACAGAAAATCGGGAGGCTTGAGGTTGAACTGCGCCAAAAGACATGCGTCAGTTGCCACCAGCGGTAGTAAATATAAGCAGTTATGTTGTAAATAGTGCGTATTTTATTTATAAGTATTTTTAATTAGTATATTTTACTAAGACAGTTAGCAGGTAGGTAGTTACTTAGTTTTTGCTTAAAGCGGAAAAAAACTTTAATTTTTGTTAACAGAAATTAAGTTATATCAAAGCAGGTCTTATCATTCAATGAGTAAGTAGATAAAATTGTTTATTTTCGTTCAAAGTATTATAAATTATCTAAAATTTACAGTTTTAATTTATATGTTTTAATTGTTTGATATTGCATAAATAGACAGGGATAAGCCCTCGTTACACAATAACATGAGAGAAGTGATAGTTGGGTGCGAGAGCCAATTGTGTACGACGTGAGGATGCCGGAGTCCGGGCGAAGTGGAGAAGAAAAAGTAGGAAACCGGACCCTGGCAGAAGCCGGGCCTGACTGCTCTGATGATGATGAATGCGTAAATATACTAATATATATGTTACTTAATAAATTTGATGTTTAAAAGTTGAAATGTAGGTGTATGCTTCTGCGTTTATGTTTTGGGATAGTATACTAACCTACCACACTTGTATAAGTCCTACTCATTAATTTATTTTTATATTTAAACTTGTATGCAATTAAATTGTATATATTGTGTACATACAGTTTCCTAGATTTAGTCACTGTGATATTCCAAATAAATACATTTATACAGAAATATCCATGTGTTTATTATTCTTAAATGGTTAGTTTGGGAGACAGTGATTTAGGTATATGCTTCGTTAGTAGGCAGGACTATGGCTTTGCCAATGAAGAGCGCTCGCGTATTCGCTGCCAGAGCAACGTCTTGCTCTCACTTTGCTGCTCACTTTCAGGCAGGCCGTATGCTTGTGGTATTTTTTATTTTATGTTATACGGCAGACACAGGATAGCTGGCCAACTGATGAAAAGTGGTCACCGCCGCCTTTGGACATCAGCAAGACCAGGGGCGAGGGGGGCTAAGGCGTTGCCGACCTTTAAGGAGACCTTTGCTTAATTTTCACATTACCTACCCATCGGTGTAGGTATATCTAAAGGCTCCGAGAGATAGTTCAGGAACCATAGGTAGATTATTATGATTATTTGATTATTTATTTATAATATTCGTTTATTTAGGTATTTTATCTAGCGTTAAATAAGAAGTTGGATACCGTAACCACTCGGCCATCGACGCTCTCGGAAAAGTCAAAATAAAGGGCCTATAATAAAACCAATTAACAAAACCACTACAAATTTTCTATGAACTGTATTATTAAATTCTGTAATACACCGGCTATCGCATAATAATTAACAAATTAATCTTCTACGAAACACTTTATTTATACAATTTAGGTAGGTGTAGTACCAATGGCCCAAGGGCGGAAAAATTAAAAACTTATAGAGGTGCACCCATTTCATAGCCTATACCAGTCGATAGTGTTCCGTTCCTAAAATAAACATTTGACTTGAATGTTAATGTTAAAATAAGTAAGTTTATTTAACTTCCGACGTTCTCTCGACGAGCCCTGAACGCTGAACCCATAGGCGTAGGAAGAGGGGGGCCAGGTGGGCCGTGCCCACCCCAGTATGGTCTGTGCTCATTGACAGTACATTGGCGATTGACTCAACACGTTAAGTACCTGGGTCACTGGGTTGCTGAGGATTTATCCGATTGTGACGATATTGAGAGGGAGCGCATGGCGCTGTCTGCCGGGTGCAATATGTTGGCCCGTAGATTTGCAAGGTGTATTAATGCGGTAAAAATTACATTATTTAAAGCATACTGCCAGACGATACAGACTATACAAATAAATAAATTTAATTGAATTGAAGACCTTCTATACGTGCAGTCTGAGAACCAACTTTACACAGTGGGTGTACAGCGCGCTGCGCGTCCAGTACAACAACGCGTTTAGGGTGCTATTGGGACTGCCGCGATACTGTAGTGTCTTGGCGATGTTTGCGGAGGCACAGACAGATTGCTTTTCCACTATCGTACGCAAGCGGTGCGCGTTACTGTTGCAACGTTCTCGCGATAGTCCGAATGGCATCGTGAACGTGTTGGCGAACACGTGGGTTTCTCCGATGCTGCGGCGGTTGCAACTACATACTGCCGTAGGGTAGTGTGGATGCGTCGGGCGTGAGCAGGCTCAGGGTATCAATAAATAAATATACCATTTAGTTGTAAGCTACTATGTATTTATTTACCTAACTGGATTCGTTCCGAAATAAATTCTTTCTTCTGCGAGGCAGACCAACTGTTAAACAACTGAACCACTCAGTTCGTCACAAATAGGATGCATGTACCTACCACCTACATCTACATTAAACAGGAAATAATTAATTTATAATTTGGGTACCTACTTATTCATAATCAATCACTACTTCGATTTATGTATTTGTAATGAAGTTAAAAATATATCTATATTAGATAAAGCACCATTACAAAAACAAAGAGTAAATAATGCTTTGCGATCTTTTGCTTCATCTAATTTGAAAGGCAAAAAATAACCGTGTAATATCGACATAAGTGCTGACTTTTTTTAAATATTGCTTGATCTACTAGTATCGCATGTATATCTGAGTAAGCAACCTTGATAATAAACATCCTTTCACTATTGGTCCGTCGGTCGCCGTGGGCGTGGCAGGCCGGCGGCGGCGCGCGCGCATTAAGCGGCCACGCCCGCCTGCCTGCGCCGCCGCTGCCATCGCCGTGTGTGGTCTAAGTCTGTGTTAATGTAGCAAGTTGCAACTTTCACCATTAACTTACTTATTTACTTTTATTGTCGTTTAAATTTTAACAAAAAGAAATACAGTAATTTAAATTAATCGTAATAAGAAACCACCATTAAAACATCGTGAAAAGCCTTTGTCAATATTTTAAACAATAAAATAAATCATATCTCTTTATTATTCTGCCCAAATTCGATTTGAGCTTATCTTCAAATCAAAATTGTTCCGAAGGTCAAATTTGTTACATTTTTCAAAAATATTTCTTTTAGGTATCTGCAAAGAAAATAATGTGATGGAATTAGATCATACAATCAGGGTAGACAACTTCAAATTATTCGTTGATGTTCATTTCTTCTCCTATACAAAATGTTGTTCGGCGATAAAGCTCACTTTTGGTTAAATTGGTTAATTGGACAGATTCACACCACCTGAATGCGTTACCCGCCTCTTGCTTACTAGTCGAATACCCTAACGACTCTCCATGGTACAGATAATTCTCACTAATGGTATAAAAATAGTAAGTAGATACCTAGGTTAAATACCTAGGTACTTACTTACCCAATTATACTTTTTTTCTTTTCTCATTATTATACGAGTAGTCGTGTAGATACCTATTAGATTTGTAATTCTTTCGCTGTTCTGATGTCAATGTATTATGCCATGTCTGAGAGAATTGTGTATAATAGATACCATATTGCCAATATTATTATTCAATCTCTTCGGATTTAATCAACTCACGTACTAAGCGACTAATTTCTTATTTCTGTTTTTGAGATGTTATGTGCTAATTATCTGGTGTATTATATCATGGTTAAGGTTCTGAGTTACGTTCCTACATTACTTGAACTCTAACAGATGGTGTTACGGTGAGGGAAACATCGTGATGAAACTTGCACATTCAAGCGAGTTTTTAACTAACTAGATTAGATCATGATTACACATTTGAGGTCTGGTCATGGTTACACATGGTTAGGACTTTTAGTCCTAAGTACAATTGGGGAAGCGACAGAAGCAGACGACAACACTGTAAAAAACAATGAAATAATGTAACTAGGTAATCACATACCTATTTGAAAAATGGTAGGTGCAGCTTACAAAATTAGGTAGGTAAAGGACCACCTTGTTTATTCTATCCGAATCACTTGATCTAGAAACATAAAAGCCTACTTCATCAAAGATTTACTGAACTCCTATTATACCCAACTAGAAAATTTAAATATTTGTCAATGCAGTAACGTAGGCCAAAACACTGTGCCAAGGATGAAGGAGAATGCAGAAAGGGAACTACCACATGATCGCCATAAAGCAGGGCTAAAGCCACGACTATTACGATTTCAACGTAAACACAAAGGCTTTAAAGTCTTGAATACGGAAGGATTTCTTCCTATTGCTACAAAGTATAACAACACAGAGACAATAATAATAATAATAAAGTATATATTTTCTCTCAATCGCATCATCATACATTTATTTCTTCATGCATTGGTTACAAAATTAAATATGCGAGTGAGAGACAGGAGCCCAAACTAGATAATCCTGGCCCTTCCTCTCAGATCCATTCTATTTTGACGGCAAAGAAGTATTTAGCTAAAACGTAAAAATATTAAAAGGTACTAAAAAAAATTAAAATCTACTGTACCAACTATTTGACTGACTTGACTGACGTGATTGTGTGTGTATGTGTGAGTGAGCACAATATAGCGCCAGTGGAGTTTTCTTTGTGCACGAAATTGAAAACACCAGGTTTATTGCTAGTCGTAAAGCCAAGAAAGGCACGATATAATAGCAGAAGTGCAGATTCAGAATAATTTTTTGCGGGGTTATTGTAACCTTCCACCTTAATGTAAAATATGCAAATAAAAAGTTTCTACAATTCGCGTAACGAGCGTATTTGTTTTAGATTTATCTAGAAGGGGTTTAATCTCTTTTCAAAGAAAGCCGCCGAGCATAACGGTAAAATAAAATATACACAAATTTCTTACCAAAATATAACAAGAACAACTGGAATAAAAATATAAATTGATGCGATTGATAAGAGTAGTTTCCTACATTAAAGGGAGACATCGCAGATAAGATTGAAGAGGTTCGCTTGTATAGCTTTGATCACGTGCTGCGCCACTTGCTGCAGGGCTACCTGAATCTACCAGTATCATAAAAGTGTCCCGCGGGAGGCTCAAGAAGCAAGGAATGGACATTGCTGAGTCGGAGAGAGAGATTGGGTAGCGTGGAGGACTAGGTATAAGCAGCAAAGTGGGCCCGTGGCACAAATCGCGATTGACCTCTAGGATGATGATGATATAATAATATGTAGGTCTACTTATATGAATGCTTGTAATTTAAATATAAAAAATACTAAAAATACAAGCGTCAGTTGCCAATGACTTTTCATAGTTATGTAAGTAGTTACATACGTTGTACTCTGGACAACTAATGAAACTCTGATTAAGACTGCTACTCAGCAGCATAATAAAATAGGTATTTCATTAATTAGTCAATAAACATAAAACTATTTTTTCTAACAAATTAATCTAACAATAAATTGTAACTTAATTGTAACAATTACAACAGACTGTATCACGACAACTTGACAATGAATTAGTCTAAAATTAATTATTGACATTCATGACATGACACTTGAGAAGCGAGTGACTGACAATGTACACTTCGAATTATTGTCAAATTACAATAAAATTTAATATATGCTGTCAACTAGCGTGCAATTCTAATGCAATTTAAAAGAGTTTGCAATGTTTAGGATATTTTCTAGACCATGCAACTACATACAGGCTGCTCCTGAGTGGTAAGTTTATAATCGTTGATTTTTCGGTAAATACTGGACTGATTGTCATGATAATTTGCAGTTTTGTTTTAAATACCCCACTCAACTAGTAGTATTCGGCTTTGTCCAGAGCGTAAGGACACCCTACATATGTAACCTTACTTACGTAACTACAACGTTTTTTTAGAGTCAAAAAACAAGCATTGAAAGTCGTAGTTGTGCAAAAAATGACGTTCCTTGATAAACAGTTGACGAAATAGTATAGCTAGCAAACACAACAATGGTCTGTCAAAATCGCTACAATGGTTGCGAAAATCCGAAAATAGTATGAAACGCTGCAAAGACTGACGAAATATTTGCGAATCACGCAACCATGTGACGCGGACAATGGGATTGCGATCGACCGGGGCAACTCGGTAGACATTGGATTGCGAGCGGCCACGGGAACCCTTCATTAAATGGGCGACAGGTTGGTTTGCTGTCTAGTGTCCGGCAGAGCAGAATGCTACTCATTAGGACATGTTACAGGTATCGGCCATAAATAATGCACATCGGCTAGTATCGGCTTCGTATTTACTCACACGCGTGTGACAGAGACAACGCTCTATGAAGCCGAGCTAGCCGATGTGCATTATTTACGGCCGATAACTGTATGTTATTTTGACACGTGTTTCAAAATGACGTCTAAGTTTCAGTTTTGGCCACCGGATCAGATAAGTTTGTGGCACTCTAATGTAAAATAAAATATTATATAAATCATAATATGAAACGCTAATGTCTACTTGAACTCTCTTGTTACAGATAACTTAAAATTAACTTAAGTTACTTTAATTTGGATATCTGTCAAAAATGAATAGGTATCTACCTATAGAGGTACAAAAGGGAAGGTCAACGAGCTAGTGAATCAGCTGGTACCGAGTAAAAATACGTTGAATATCTACTACCTAATACTACCTACCAGTACACACGAGTGTCATACGATAGTTTTCAACACATATCAAATATAAAAATATTTGATATGTGTTGAAACGATACGATAGTATACGATAGTTTTCAACACATATCAAATATAAAAATATTTGATATGTGTTGAAAACTATCGTATACTATCGTAAACTCCAAGCCAATATCATTAGATATCTACAGGTTAACGCCAAGATGACCACCGCTTTGTGTGTCTGTCTGTGGCTTCGCCTATAGGCTGTGTTGACGGCTTACCATCAGGCAGGGCGTCAGCTTGTTTGCCACCTGTGTGGTATAAAAAAAATCCGAACGGATAGACCCGAGTGTTTATCTATAGATAGTAATTATATGGACAAGCATTTTTTGCTGCAACGCACTGATAACGCCTTCCGCGTTCTTATTGAACCGCACCGACACAATGTATCGCCCGAGAAGTATCTTTTGTGCGCCGGATTGAGAACAATACCAGATATAAAGCAGATTTTGCACGTTTACTGCTAAGTAGATCCTACAAATGTACGAGACAATAGCAGAGCCGGTCCCTTTCTAGATGCTACGTTGTTTAATTGTAAGTCTGTAGCATTTATTGCCGGGTTTACTGTGAATATGCAAATTACAATATTTTTACAAGTCATCTTGTTAAATTCTTAGGGGTCCCTTATAGTTTTGCCATGTCTTTTTGTGTAGATACCTGGAAAGGGTTTGGTTTAGACTCTTTAAAACATAATAACAGAGAAATACCAGACGAAAGGAAATAACAGGTAAAGATTTGCATATAAATTTCAAATCGTGCAACTTTGAGACTAAATATTTTAACGAAAATCTGACAAACCACAAGCGCACAATCACACCTATAATATTTAGCTGGGTTCGATAGCGTAATATTGTAAATAAGTCTCTTGCTTATATTATCATACTTAGGTATTGTCATAGGTATTTGTTTAGATCTGTTCGTCGACATAGGGCATGTCAATAATAGACCTTTTACCTTGGTACTTAATCAGGATATTTGCGGACGAAATTATCCCGCTACAGGCTACAGGTCTGCCACGTCAGTCTGTCAGTTAAGTCAATATAAAATTTTAATATTTGACGCAACTAATATGTAGGTACCTACCCTAGGTTTATTCGTTCGTATTTCCGAATTGCCTCACAACTTAGTTAGTACCCCCAACTACAAGGGATGCTATTGAGTAACTTCAATCCAAGCCATTCGCGTGTTAAGGTGGTACGATTTTCATAGCATTTTTATGTAACGTTTGTGCAATTGGCTATTAGAAAATATGTTAAATTGTGCGCGAAATAGATGTCTAAATGATAATAATGTAAAACAAAGCAATGAAAAAGAAAAATAATGAAATCACAAAACAACGCCATCAAGCGGCGATTTGTGCTTTTTTCGATTTAACTGCTTTTGAAACGAAACCCAACTTGCGCACCATTGAATTGATTATGATTGATTACAATCACTAAACGCTCAAACAAATTAAAAAATATCGAGAGAAATTTAGTATGGGCGTTGAATCAACTTGGTAGTAAGAATAACATTTGAAAGTAAATTCCACACCGCGTCTGTCTGCCTGTTCGCGATAAACTCAAAAACGACTGAACGGATTTTTATGCGGTTTTCACCAATAAGGAATAAGGAAGATTGAGGTTTGGATTACCCCTTCAGAATACTTGCGCGAATAACGTAAAATCAGTAAATGGACTATACGATGTAGACATTTTTGACATCTGGTCTATAATAAAATTAACTTCGCAAACAATTAATTAATAAGCGAGTGAGCTCTATTTCTGACATGTTGGCTATAAATGTTTCACGTTTAACTTAAAAACTATCAAATTTGAAAATAGTGTGGGCCAAAACGATTATATTATGAGCCAGGTCCATCTGACCCGTTGAGCAATGAAAAGTGTAAGGAGTTTCTTAAATCATATGATCTCACCGATAGTGTCGAAAATGTTGTACATGAGATCAAGATTTTTCTCATTTTTGCTATAGGTGTATTTTTGCACAATTTCAATGAAGTAATGAGTGAGTGCGTGTAAGGGGCTCTAAGTTCTTGTTTTTTATTAAAAATGTTAATTATCTCTAAGCGAAAGGGGAATGAAAACGGATTGTATCACTTGATTTCATTTGCATCTTTGTTGGAGGGGGACCCCGACCCTGGTCTGAAAATCACTAAAGAATATTTTTTTTCCGGGAAATAGGGTTTACCTGAAATTGAGGATAACAGTACGTATTTTTGCTTACAAACGATTTGGGACCCCGTATCATTGATACGGCTGATACGGTGGTTGTTGCGCCCCTGCCTAGGTTCTCCAACTGGGTGAAGCATGGGATGTTTACAGGTATAGCTCCGTCAACTAAGAATCATTTAGTTAATTTTTGTTGATGAGAAATGTTCGTGAAATAGTACGGATTTTAACCGTCATTAATAGCCGATAACAGTCCTCTTAAAATTTAAGCCTTCCCCACATTAGTGGAGGGTTCTGTCTTAAACTCCACTCTCTACTGTCTTTGTTTTATTTATGTTTCATTCATTACACTAGGGTATTTTATTTGTTTTATTCGATACAAAAATATGTGTGTGTAGTTACTGAAACATCTCATAGCAGATAGGTACGATTACCTATGCGACACTGAAACATGACTGACAGGCATGACATGAGAAAGCAAACTTGTAAAGACAAATATGCTACATTAATTAGACTTTGCTACATTAATATGCTACAGTAATTTGAATTAGACTACTTTGCTATTAGTTAGGTGGTGGTGCACTTTCGAAAAAACGATGAAGGAACCTTTTAAATTAAAATCATAATTGATTACAATATTTTTTTGTACAGAACTCTTAAACCAATAAATACAAAACGGCTAATTTAGATCTCCTTAATATCCCATTGCGCCTAGTACTATGAACTTGAGTGACCTTTTACAACTGATTTCTAGAGATGCGGTCTTTCGTTTTCAAAATGTCATTATCGACATTGAAAAAGAAAAAGTTCGATAGTTATTTTCTCGCTTACTATTCCACATCCGAAAAAAAAAATTGTACCTATCGTTTAATACGTTTAGCACTCCATCCATGGCTTTATACATGTATTATGACACACCCTGTATATTGAATAGGTGTTTTATATTATCTTACATCTAAGTCCATATATTATTTCAAAACACCTACAAGAACTGGCTTATATTCTTAATTTATTACTTAAATCATTATATAATGACTACTTGGGTAATTAGGTAAGCACCTACTTATTATTCATAATTATCGTCAATGTAAAAGCCTCGCAAGCGCGAGGAAGATGTTTAAAATTCAGAATCTGTACCTTATACCTAAATTGCTAAATAAGACAGGGCTAGTCAACACCAAGCTAGGTTCCCGTCGGTACCTGGGGAATACTTTTAAAATGAACCCGTAAAACTTTTCGGGGCTACCTACTTACTCTACGGAGCCTAAAATTGCGCGCTAACATATAGTAAGGTACACTGGGTGATTAACATCCAGTGTTTAATAGCACCCAGTATTCTGAAAACTCACTTACATTAAAATTAAACGTATATGGTTTACATAAACTCATAAACACCATTATTAAGTGACAACTAATCTGATTTTAAAACTCCTAACTGACTGCTTAGGAATATCTGAGGACACCAACTTAAGAGTCGTCATAGTTTATTGTAATACGTACGTTAGCTCCGAACTTTACCTCCCGCTTTCACGTGTAGATTTAGATTTAGTTTTCATTTATTTCCCAAAAGTAAATACAATTTCATTATGATCACATTCGATTTGTCAAAAATGTGTTTTAAGTTAGGGATCGTCAAGAGTTACAGTACATATATAAGTACTTATATAAACGTAACTCATGAGCACCAACCTTAAGTGACAACTAATCTGATTTTGTAACTCCTAGTGTAATCTTTATGTTAATTCCGAACTTAACATCCCACTTTCACATAAATGGGTAAACTCGAAACATCCTACGAGTATATTCAAGTAAAATTAGATACCTACTTATACTATAATAGGGATCACTTCGCGTAGATATCAGTTGCCCGTTTTTCCTCGCAGGGTTGAATTTGGATTATAAGTCGAAACTCGTGCGTGTTTCATAATTCACTCAACTTATTACAAATATCTACATCAAAATTCCCAAATGTTTTATCTTTGCCTTATTTCCTCACGATTTCGATTGCGACGCCCTGTACGTGGCAAACCGCCTCTCATTGTTCCTAAACAGTAATACATTTTTGTTATTATTTGAAAAACCTTATCGGAAGGTCGGTTAGGTCGTTAGGAACAAAGGGCTGGGTAACGACGGCATGTATATAACCCCCGGCGGCGAGGGGCGCTGCGCATTTCGCTCAAGGCTTGGACCGAGTATCCAGTGTTCAAAGAGCTTTAGACTCCGTTCAATCTCATACGCAAGTTTCACACAGCTCGTACTTCAATCGATCAAACTCGTAACAAGATGGGTAGTCGCAGGATCTTCGAAGAAAATGCACACAGTAAGTTGAACTTTTTATATAATATTTATGGACTTAAAATAAGTTTTCAGTTGTTTAATTTTAATTGGCTTTAATGTAGTTTCCTACATTACTGGCAATTAGGTTTTACTATGTCGTATTATGTACTCAGTGATGATGTTGTGCGTACATACTTTTTCTTGATTGGTCCTAGGATTATTACAGTATGTAAATATTTTCAGGCGATGATGAAGATTACGAAATTGGTGTGTCATCCGCCACAGAAGACGCCAGCGAAACCTCCGACTCGAGGGACCCAATCGAAGACGATCTTCAGGCTGAGATCAGCGAATTAAATCTGGAAATTGAGATTTTTACGAAAAAAGTGGCCAAGAGACGAGCGCATGTGCAATACCTCCAAAAACAGCTACGAGCACAACGACGGTCGTTAGTAGAGAATGCCGATTCTGTAAGTTATTAACCTCTTTTACTAAGTCCGTGCTTCTAATGCGACCTAGCTTCACTTCACTTTCATTCAAACATCGATTCTGTGAATCGGGAGGTAATGAGATCAATTATTATGATCAGGTTCTACTCGGGCCCGGCGGGACTCGAGTGCCGGCCAGCGTCGTGGACCGGGTGCTCTCGCAGACCTACACCAGGGCCACGCGGGCCTTACTCGTCGCGGTGTTCGGGAACAGGTGAGATACGTTTATTACTGTAACAGAATAGAAAAATTCAAGGACTAAGGATTGAAAGAAGGGACACGACGATTTGTTACGCCAAGTTATAAATAAGTTAACATATAACACAGTTTTTGACTGTGTATTTAGTGTTACTCTTTGCTGCAAGCTGTCAAGCTTCATTTTCTATAGGTAAAAGAATAAAAGTCTTTGCGTCGCATGTTGAAGTCTTTGCGTCGCATAAACGACGAACTAAAGTCCTTAATCTTTATTTTAAAAACTGAAAATGAACACACGTTTAAAATAAGGGACGTTTGGCAACTCTAACCCCCAAAGACCAGAAAATAGACAGCATCGCTTTTCTTTGTGTATTTTCGAAACTGTGATCTTCAATTCGCCGGCCATGCCTGAAGATTATGTTAATATTCTCGTTCAGCAGTGAACTGTTACTGGGTGTTGAAGGACTTCAGAACGTACAGAATAAAATATATATTAGCTTGTGACATAATATAGTCGCAGCAGCTAAATATACCTAATTTCATATGATTACCTAATACGTTGTCGTAACATGTAACATATAACACACCGACATTCTTCCAGAGTACTAGCAGAGAGCAGCCTGACAGGCAACAGGAGCAACGCTCACCCGAATACAGCGGCGAAAAGGCGGTTAGACCCGGACAAGGTGGCCGATATTGTCCATTATGTAAAAGAACACTTTACGATAGAAAAGACTTTAATTCAGTAAGTATGCAATGTAATTACTATATTAAAAACATAGAAAAAGCTTGTGGGTTTGTGTGTGAGGTATCTATTTACTTAATCTTCGAAACTACTAACCTGATATTGAAAATTATTTTACTAATGGGAAGCTACATTATTCCCGAGAGTCACAGAATATTTTTCAAACGTAAAAATGGTAGAGTTGATTGTTTACCGAACTGCCCGTGGGTGCAGGACGCGGGAGACTGCTAGCTTTAGGTATATAAAAAGCAATCCTCATTGGCAATTTGTTAAGCATGTTAAGAAAGGTGAGAATATCTACTGCCTGAATTACCGATGACTCATGCGTGCTTGTTTCATTCCAGCCATTGCATAACTACGAAGTGCGCCGACGAGGCGAAGGCGGTGCGCAAGAACGCCCACAGGAGGAGCAGCCCGGAACGCTGAATCCCTGCACCGAATTCAATATTCGTTTATGAAATAATAAAAATTTAATAAATAAATAAATATTTTAATTAAGTTACTAGTACCTACTTATCATAATGTCTAAAAAGTAAAGCGCTTTGGAAATTTATAAGACTTATTGGAATCAACATGTAAGCAACCTTATCATCATCATCATCCGAGCGGTCAATCCCGGCTACCGCCAGGGTCCGTTTTCCTGCTTTGCTTTCTCCACTTTGCCCGATCATCGGCATCCTCACGTCTTAAGCCGTTGGCTCTCGCGTTCGAATCGGCTATGTCAATCCATCGCTTCTTGTGTTGCCCATGGGGCCTCTTTTTTGTTACCGGCAGATCCAGGTACCTACCTATTTCCCACGTATCCCTAGATCAAGCCAACGCAGACTAGCCTCCTCGATCTTATCTGCGATATCCCTCATGCCAAGGCTGCCACGGATGTATCGTTATGTACTCCATCGAGTCGCGTAACTCCGCGCATCCACCGCAGCATTTTCATTTCGTTGGCGTGGAGTTCGCGATCGGTTTTCGTCAGCGCTGGCCATGTCGCGCAGCAATAGAGCATCACCGGTCTAATTATACTTTTGTATATAAGCTCTTTAGGCTTTACAGGGATTTTAAGGTCACAGATGACTGCCGTGAGTTCCCGCCATTCGGACCAAGCCGCAGAGACTCGGGATTTGACATCGGGGCCGATATCGCCGGATTCGTGCATTACGGATCCGAGGTATTTGGATTTATCTGTTCTATTGACAGCTTCGTTACCTATACTCTATTTAGGCGTTACTCAGCTTTAAACCACCGTTTTCAATCATATCCTTCCACGGGTTTACTCTGGTCAGTACAATGTCGGCAGCGTACTTCATAAGCCAAGGAGGCAGGTCTTGAATTTCCGCTGAGAGTGCATCGAGCAGAATGCAAAACAAGTAAGAGCTCAGCGCAGAACCCTGGTGAATACCTACAGGAATCACATTTATATAGGAAAATAAACGAGATTTAGAACAGTACTAGGTGCTGATTGTTAAAGATCGAATGGCAATAATACACGGTTCACGTTTGCTTTTTGATTAGGATGACGGACAAACCAATCGCAGCAAGGGAGCTCCATTGCAGTTGGTAGATATTAATTTGCGAGCCTTTGCTTCATCTAAATTGAAAGGCAAAAGATAACCGTGTAATATCGCCATAAGTGCTGACTTTATTAAAATATTGCTGCATCTACTAGACTTACCGCATCCGCACTGTATCGTACTAGCTCTGCTAACGGTAGCTGTTGCCCACATAACAAAAGGGTTGCCGTGGCCGCTCCTAGACGGTCCAGCGACCACCGGGGTAACCCGGTCGACCGCAATCCCATTGTCGACTATTGTTGTGTTTCGTTAACTGCCTACCTCCGAGTATCTATCTACATGTTATACAATCATCCAAAGCTTGTTTTCAACTCTTAATTTGGTTATGCTTATGTTTCTCGAAAGGGTTTTCGGTTAAGGTTTCCTATATGTGTTTGTGGATTCGTATTATAGGGTGAAACAGCCGCAACAAGCTATACACCATCAACATGCGATTTGAGAAGCTTCATGATCATTTGTGAAACTGATCATGCAGCTTCCTTTGTTACAGGCTTCCTTTGTTACAGGACTGTATTGGCCGCGGGCGTTGCGCAAACCACGCCCACCGCGGCAATATGTACCGCGACATGTCAATGTGGCGGTACATAGTACTAACTGTAATTGCCTCAGGGGTGCCCAGAGCATGCGCTGCGGAGCACTGGGGCGTCGTGCAGAGCAGGGGCGTGCGGCGCTCTCATTTTTTCGTCTCAAAAAACTAATCTAACATGTTCATGTGTACAAAATAAAGATGACATTAAAAAGTTTACTTGGATATAAGAACATTTTCATGCTCAAGCTTAACCAGAATTCACATCTTAAGAAAAGAGTCTCATTGAACTCTCTTGCTACAGAAAACTTAAAATTAACATCGCTTGCTTTTAATTTGGTAGAATTTTTAATATCGGTCAAAAGTGAAAACCTATAAAAGCGCAAACAGTAAGGTTATCTAGCTAGCGGGTCACCTGGCTGCCGAGTACAAATACGTTAAATATCTACTAGTGCTCATACGACAGTTTTCAACACACATAAAATATTTTTACCTCAAGCTTAAATCTCAATCTACAGGTTAACGCCAAGATGGCCACCGCTTTGTACGTCTGTCTGTGGCATCGTTACGTCCATAGGCTGTGGTGATTGCTTACCATCAGGCAGGGCGTAAGCATGTTTGCCACCTGTGTGGCAAAATCGTAACTTCCGATCGGATACACCGAGTGTTTATCTATAGTAGGTAATTATGTGGACAAGCATTTTTTGCTGCGACGCACTATAACGCGGAAAGGGTTCCTATTGAACCACACGGAGACAACGTACCGCCAGAGAAGTATCTTTTATGCACCGCACTGAGAACAATAGTAGTATGAAAGTAGATTTTGCACTTTTACTGCTAAGAAAATTCTACAAAGGCCCGAGACAATAGCAGATGCGGTCCTATTCTAGATGCTTCGTTGTTTTTTGCAAGTCTGTAGCATTTATTGTTTGGTTTACTGTGAATATGCAAATTACAATATTTTTACAAGTCGTCTTGATAAATTTTTGGGGTTCCCTTATAGTTTCGCCATTTCTGTCTGTCCACAGCTTATCTATCTCAAAAACGAATAGTACTAGAAAACTGACCTTTTGATAGTAATCACGCGGACCAACTTGTAAAAAGAAATCTTTGAAAAGTAAGTACCTACCGTTAGGTATCTACATGTATACCGGGTGGTAAAATTTTAGTTTACCTATCTGAAGGGTACCTATCTGATGAACGTTTTTGGAATAAGTGTTCCGTTTTCGATATATTTTGCTTCAAATTTGATTTTTTGTCAGAAACACGTAACAGTTTCTACGGAACCCTAGACTTCAAATGGCACGACACGTCTTGGTCGTGCCGCTGCAAGCGGCACGTGGCTATTTGTTTAGGTACCTGGAAACCCTTAGACCCTTTTCAAACAAACAGTGAAAACCAGACGAAAGGAAATAACAGGCGAAGATTTGCATACAAATTTTGAATCGTGTGCAATGTTGAAACTAAATATTTTAAACAAAATCTGACAAACCACAAGCGTACAATGACGTCAATAGTTTGTTGGCTTTGACAGCGTAATGTCGTAAATATGACCAAACTACGTATGTATGGAGCGCGCTCGGTAAAAACTAATACTTATTTTACTATCAAGCGAACCCGCAAGTGTTTTACTTATATTATCATGCTTAGGTATTGTCATACATAGTTATTTGTTTAAATCTGTTCATCGACTACGCCATCGCGTAGATTTCTATGAATTTTATGATGAGCTTAAATATAAGCTTCTTCTTTCGTACTAAATAAGGATATTGTATAAATACCTACCTTAGGTTTATTCGTTCGCATTTCTGGATTGCCTCACATCTTAGGGTGCTTGGAAATAGGCATAGCTATCTACTACCTGGATATCCAAACCAGAGGCTCAAAACATGCCTTTTACGGTATTATAGTAACAGTCCGGTGCATATCTGCAATCTGTGAGAGCCATGGAGAAAAGAAGTGCAAAGGTCGTTTTAGACATTTGGACCCTGGGCTTGATTGACAGACAGAGCACTTGGTGTGATCGACAATGATGGATCGCTTTTGATACGTCTTTGTTAGTATAACCTTGGGGTCTTTAAATCAAGAGTGAATAGGTATCATCGTCGCTTCTCATCAGGTGAGTTGAGGTTAAATGCAAGCCTATTGACAATAAAAAAGAATAATATTTAATGATAAACGATCGAGGATTGCGACCGGGTAACGGTTTCAGGGATTCACAACGTTGTGTTCCGTGGTTGGGTAACGGTGGGTATGGCGGATGGAACTCAATCACTGCAATTCGCGTTATGTATATGTAACAGCCAAGGTTCGCCAAGCTTCATATGGCTATAGATACATATTAAATATTTTTATTCATTTTATTTGTCACACGGAGACAATATAACGCCGGTGGATTATTTACTTATATTTCTTTGTACACGATAGGTATTGGAAAATATCCCAACCTCGATATCCTATTTTTATACACTTTTCGTAACAATTGCAGCCGTATTTAGCTAATAACTCACCAGGACCTTCAGTGGACTAGTGATCGGGATCTGATCCCACTGTGGCCTTGTGCCAATGACTCTTTTCTGTGTTATGTGAGTACAGTCGAATGCTAACCGATGTTGTTACGGTGAGGGAAAATATCGTGATAAAACCTGCTCATTCGGGCGACTGAATGTGTAACCATGATCCAATCTGGTCAGGCGTTCCTGGTAGCAGGGTCGCGGTGGTCAGATGGCAGTCGCTCCACTGTAATTATTCTGATCTGCCAAATCCTAAATCATGGTCAAAGCGGAGCCCGGGCCCTCGTACGTGAGAGCACAACGAAGACATTAACGACAATATGTTTTTTTTTTTGTTAATAATTCACCGAACGTTGTGTTCGATCGTCTCTAAATTATCGGTGTTGAAAAGTGAATTGACATATCTGCAAAAAATGGAGTTAGATCATACAATCTAGGTAGACAACTTAAAATTATTCGTTGATGTTCATTTCTTTAATCATACAAAATCATTGCGATTTAAATAGAGTTTTTAGTTACGAAAGTTTAAATTAACATTTCCGCAATGACTCACTTTGCATTTCTTTTTACACTTTGCGCACCATTGTCCTGTACATGGGCCCCTTAACAATACATACAACCCTTTCTACGTCACAACTCCCGCGCCCCTGTCCACGTCTCTTCTTAGCCCCGCCCACTGCCAGTCCCATAAACCATACTGCGCCGGACCGGGAAATCCGTTCCTGTTTTACACACGAGAGTTTTTCTCGTACGAGTCATCTCCGCATCCCAATCAAAAATGGAATCGCCATCAGACCTTACGAAGAAATACGAGATAGTGATGCCAGCGAATTTATCCAACAATGCTTGGTATCCGCACGGTCTGCCGATATTTACGCCGCAAACCCCGCTCCGTCCTCGGTTACCGATGGCCTCACCGTGGTCGGTATCTTTATTGTCGGGTCATAGTTTGGGTCGGTATATGCCGTACCCTATGCTGTACCCGCCGTTTCCATATTTCCCACAGCCGCATCCGGCTACGCCACCGTACGGGCTGCCGCAACACACGCAGCAAGGTCTATGCCGTAACCAATCCTGCCCCAACCGGTATCGCTATTACTACAGCCGCAGCTAGCTACGCCACCGGAGTCGCCGGAGCAATACAAAGCTGGCAACGACCCGGAATATAAAATATTCGAAGAAACCGCGATGGCTGCGATCCGGGCGCGGAATGGAGGCGACGTGGTTGCACGCAATCCGCGAATGTGCCGCGTAGTGAGTTCCACTCGCAAGGAGGATGAGGCCCATAGACGGCAGCGGGACAAGAATAATAAGGCAGCTAAAGCAAGCTGGAGCAGGAGGAAGGAGCGAGAAATTAAACTCGTGCTCATGGCGCAGTTCCTCAAGCAGAAAATCGGGAGGCTTGAGGTTGAACTGCGCCAGATGACATGCGTCAATTGCCACCAGCAGCTGTAGTAATAGGATAATTATGTTGTGAATAGTGAATGTTTTATTTATAAGAATTTTTAATTTAGTAGGTAGGTAGGTAGTTACTTAGTTATTGCTCAAAGCAGAAATAAATTATTTATTTCTGTTAACACAAATTAAGATATATCAAAGCAGGTCTTATCATCCAATGAGTAAGTAGATAAAATTGAATTTTTTTAATAAAATTTTATAAATTATCTTTAATTTATAGTTTAATTTATATGTTTTAATTGTTTGATATTGCATAAATAGACAGCGATAAGCCCTCGTGACACAATGACATGAGAGAAGTGATAGTTGGGTGCGAGAGCCAATTGTTTACGACGTGAGGATGCCCAAGTCCGGGCGAAGTGGAGAAGAAAAAGTAGGAAAGCGGACCCTGGCAGAAGCCGGGCCTGACTGCTCGGATGATGATGAATGCGTAAATATACTAATATACATGTTACTTAATAAATTTGATGTTTAAAAGTTGAAATGTAGGTGTATGCTTCATACTAACCTAAAACACTCGTATAAATCCTACTCATTCATTTATTTTTATATTTGAAACTATAGCAGATTAAGAGCTATTTATATAATTAACTAAGAGCAATTAAATTGTATATATTGTGTACATAAAGTTTCCTAGATTTAGCCACTGTGATATTCCAAATAAATAAATTTATACAGAAATATCCATGTGTTTATTATTTTTAAATGGTTAGTTTGGGAGACAATGATTTAGGTATATGCTTCATAAGTAGAAAGGACTATGGCTTTGCCAATGGAGAGCCCTCGCGTATTCGCTGCCAGAGCAACGTATTTTACTGGGACGTTCGGTGGACAACGCTCTAGTGATAAGTACCCCTGCGTTGCGAACATACGGAAACTGCTTACTTTCAGGCAGGCCGTATGCTTGTGGTAATTTTTTTTTATGTTATACTGCAGACAAACAGGCTAGCTGGCCAACTGATGGAAAGCCGCCGCCTTTGGACATCACTAAGACCATTGGCGCCACCAATGCGTTGCCCGCCTCTAAGGAGACCTTTGCTTAATTTTCACATTACCTACCCATCGGTGTAGGTATATCTAAAGGCGCCGGCAGATAATTCAGGAACCATAGGTAGATAAACAACGAATATTTATTTATAATATTCGTTTATTTAGGTATTTTACCTAGCGATAAATAGGAAATTGGATACCGTAACCACTCGGCCATCGACGCTCTCGAAAAAGTCAAAATAAAGGGCCTAAATCAAATTTACAAAACCACCACCAATTATCTATGTATTATTAAATTCTGCAATACATAGGATATCGGTTAATAATTTACAAATCAATCTTCTACAAAACGCTTTATTTATACAATTTAGTTTAGGTAGGTGCAGTACCAATGGCCCAAGGGCGGAAAAATTAAAATCTTATAGAGGTGCACCCATTTCATACCAGTCGATAGTGTTCCGTTCCTAGAATAAACATTAATGTTAAAATAAGTACGTTTATTTATCTTCCGACGTTCTGCGCACAAAATAGGTAGTATCTCCAAATGTAGCACTATCTGCTTACCATAGCTGCATAGCATAGATTTTGAGATCTGATAGATCTGAGAGATTAAATAATCATCTTGGCGTTAATATCCCGGTTGTGGTCTCGCGGCCCACGGTCCGCCTTGACCATGATCCAGGATTTAGCAGATCAGGTAATTACAGAGCGACTGCCATCTGACCTCCATGACCCTGCTACCAGAACTTGACCAGATTGGATCATGATTACACATTCAGTCGCCTGAATGTGCATCTCATCAAAGTGTGCAATGTTTTCCCTCACCGTAAGAGCATCGATTAGTATTCAACTAATGTAGATAACTCAGAAAAAGTCATTGGTACATGGCCGCAGCGGGATTCTAACCCGGTACCTCTCGCTTACGAGACGGATACCCTAACCGCTCGGCCACCGACGCTCCATGGTACAGATAATTCTCACTAACGTTATGAAAATAGTAAGTAGGTACCTAGGATATCGCCCTGATGTCAAGTCTCGAATCTCTGCAGCTTGAGCCAAATGGCGGGAAGTCACGGCAGTCACCTGTAACCCTAAAATCCCTGTAAAGCTCGAAAACGAAATGAATATACTGCGGTAGATGTGCGAAGTTATGCAACTTGATTGAGTACTTTACGAGTACATCCATGGCAGCCTTGGCATGAGGGATATCGCCAATAAGATCTTTAGTGTTGGGGCTCACGAGTTTGTCTCCGATCTCCCCCATATTTGACTGAGCTTCTGGTTTTGTCTCTCCTTTACTTTTGCAGTATATGTATGGTTATCTATTCTTGATATATTACCCACTCAGTCACGTTTATTTCTAGCTTTATTATATTTATATTACTTATTTTGAGTTATCTATCTATTTATCTGTACTGTTATCTCTGGTTCGGCTATAATTGCATTAACGGTTTCCCTCCTCCATCTTGTTTAGTAGCTTCTCTTGCACCGCCTTACTTTTTTTTACCCTTTATCTCCTGGTTGACTGGTAGATAAGGCTTTTTTAGCTTTAAGTCCGCCTTTGTACTATTTTGTGCATGAAGATTTAATAAATAAATAAATAAATTTAGTAGGAAAGCGGACCCTGGCAGAGGTCGGAATAAACGCTAGGATGACGTATAAGATACCTTTTAGATTTGTAGTTATTTCGCTATTCTGATATTAATGTATTATTGTGTGCAACATAGAAAAATAAATAAGTAGTTAGAAAAGCTAAGTAGGCGGTGCAGTCGCGCCACAACTATGCGCAAATGGGCTAATTTCCGTCAAAAGTCGCGAACGCGCCATCAGTCTCTTGCGGAATTTAACGGAGCGCGCATCAAACAAAGCTGTGCCTAGAATGTTAAGAGTATGCCATCTTGCGCAATAGATAATTGCGAGCAAGAAGCTAACAGACTTTTAAAACAAAAGGAGTGATTTCATTTCACCGTTTAGTCTAAAAGCCTTGTATTATCAATATTTTACGAAAAATATTCACCCGCGCTCAAGGACACCTTGCGCCCAATCTAGTGCTGTGCACAAGAGCCGACCTTATCGATAAATTATTTTGTTTATCGATATAATATATTCGTAGAATAGTAGAATTGACATCAAAAAAGGAGAAGATTCTTATTTCGATTGAATGTTCTCTTATTGTAGGTATGTGTGTTCCTTGAAATTTTGGTCAATTGCGGACCGATTTTGATATTAGTTTTTAGTAGGGGCACAGCAGGGGCACGGGTGGGGTAGAGGTATGATGCAGTTACTTTAACACTAAAATAAAATAAATACCTAATTGTAGACAAATTCACACAGCGCCATCTAGCCCTAAACTGAGAAAAGCTTGTATTATGGGTGTTAGATAATTGATATAGTACTTATACACTTTTTATTAAATACATACTTAATAAACATCACCCAGACCCGTTACAGTAATTAAAATTCATCATTTAAATTTCTGCCCGGCCGGGAAACGAACCCGCAACCTCTTGTATGGCAAACTAGCATGTTAACCACTAAACTACTCAGGACGTCACACACTATCGTACTCCTGACATATTCCTGCCATACCCCTACGGTAAATCTACCGTACCCCTTCTCTCTCTATCTCCTCTCCACGTGTCCTTGAACCCCTCCTCACCCCCCTCAATATAACAACATTTTCAATTCATTATTATTAAATAATAAATACCATAATAATAGTTAGAATTTTATCGAAATATTAATATCGACAAGAATTTGATTTTGTCAATCCCTAGCGTAAATATAAATTCAGAGAGGATTTACAGCACACACGCAACGCAATGTGTGTAGGTGGTAGTGACCGATTGACTAATCACAGCTCTCCGTTTGACTTTGCGTGTGCGTGCCTAAGCCTGTGCATATTAAGTTGCATGAGTAGTGGTAAAAATAGTGGGGTCGGGAACGGCGGCATCGGTTTCGGTACTAATGGCGAAGATGCCACTTCTATCGTGTTCTGTGGTGTGCAATACCATGTAGTTAATATTAATGTTAAATCTAATCTTTACATGTTCATGTGTACAAAATAAAGATTAAATTAAAAGTTTGCTTGGAAATACGAACATTTTCATGCTCAAACTTAACCAGAATTCACATCTTAAGAAAATAGTCTCATTGAACTCTCATGCTACAGAAAATTTAAAATTAGAAATTTGGTAGAATTTTGAATATCTGTCAAAAATGAATACCTATAAAAGCGCAAAAGGTAAGGTTATCTAGCTAGCGGGTCACCTGGCTGCCGAGTACAAATACGATAAATATCTACTAGTGCTCATACGACAGTTTTCAACACACATAAAATATTTTTACTCCAAGCCAAAATCATTAGAAGCCCTCGTACGCGCTGATCGGTCTGCATGCGTCGCCCCCTACCTGGATGAGCTCGTTTAACTTTCCTTTGTTTTCCGTTAGATTTTTGACTATTGAAAAGAGATTAATTAACGTAATCCTAATTCAATAAATACTTTTTCATTAGAAATCTACAGGTTAACGCTAAGATGGCCACCGCTTTGTGTGTCTGTCTGTGGCATCGTAACGTCCATAGGCTGTGGTGACTGCTTACCATCAGGCAGGGCGTAAGCATGTTTGCCACCTGTGTAGCAAAATCGTAACTTCCGATCGGATACACCAAGTGTTTATCTATAGTAGGTAATTATATGGACAAGCATTATTTGCTGCGACGCACTATAACGCGGAAAGGGTTCCTATTGAACCACACGGAGACAACGTACCGCCAGAGAAGTATCTTTTATGCACCGCACTGAGAACAATAGTAGATTGAAAGTAGATTTTGCACTTTTACTGCTAAGAAAATTCTACAAAGGCACGAGACAATAGCAGATGCGGTCCTATTCTAGATGCTTCGTTCTTTTTGCAAGTCTATAGGCATTTATTGCTTGGTTTACTGCGAATATGCAAATTACAATATTTTTACAAGTCGTCTTGATAAATTTTTGGGGTTCCCTTATAGTTTTGCCATTTCTGTCTGTCCACAGCTTATCTATCTCAAAAACAAATAGTACTAGAAAACTGAACTTTTGATATTAATCACGTGGACCAACTTGTAAAAACAAATCTTTGAAAAGTAAGTAACTACTGTTGGGTACCTACATGTATAGCGGGTGGTAAAATTTTATTTTACCTATCTGAAGGGTACCTATCTGAAGAACGTTTTTGGAATAAATGTTCCGTTTTCGATATATTTTGCTTCAAATTGGATTTTTTGTCAGAAACACGTAACGGTTACTACGGAACCCTAGACTTCAAATGGCACGACACGTCTTGGTCGTGCCGCTGCAAGCGGCACGTGGCTATTTGTTGAGATACCTGGAAAGGGTTTGGTTTAGACCCTTTTCAAAGAAACAGGGAAAACCAGACGAAAGGAAAAAACAGGCGAAGATTTGCATACTAATTTTGAATCGTGTGCAAAGTTGAAACTAAATATTTTAAACAAAATCTGACAAACCACAAGCGCACAATGACGTCAATAGTTTGTTGGCTTTGATAGCGTAATATCGTAAATATGATCAAACTACGTTTGTATGCAGTGCGCTCGGTAAAAACTTATACTTATTTCACTATCAAGCGAACCCGCAAGTGTTTTAATTATATTATCATGTTGGTTGGTTTTTGTGGTTTTGCTATATATTAAACTACTTTCTTATCAATAACTTTGTTTGAATTTGTAGTTAACTTCAATTATTGTGCAGGATTCGTAAAAAAAATAGTCAAAAAGGCGGTTTGAAAATTAACCGCTTTTAAGACATGCATAACAATATCCAAAGTAGTTTAAAAACAATAAGAGAGAAGTTGTCTAAAAGGTATCGATATCTACTTGGCTAAAAGGCGGCAATTTGCCGTTAGCCGCTTTATTGCTATGGACTGGATCAATTTTGGTATTGATTTAAATATGCTAAAAAGTAAAACTGCTTTATATGTAAATGTTGAATTCCATATCTATAAAGCAGGTACGAGCCTTTAGCCGCTATTTAGTAATGTATACCTACCTAAAACAATCTTTAAATTTTACAAGTTTAGAAAGGAAAGTATGCAATTTAGTGTTATAAATATTATTATTTAACAAGAGGAACGTTTTTCATGTAAAAGAAGAAAAACTCCGTGCTTTTGATGACTATCATCGGTTTAAAAAAATTCTCTCCTTTTGCAGCTTTAGCTCAAGACTTGTTTTGTCTTTTAACCGCCTTTTAGCTTGAGGACGGCAGTACAGTAATCGGGACGGGATTAGTATGGCCTACGATGGTTTGACGACGGCTCCAGTATTGGCATTCATATCTTGTATAATACTAATGTTCGCTTCCGGCACAGACTAGCATTACCATTACAGCGAGGTAAACCAATAGAATAACATTGACGTCAATATTAATTAAACATGAATGTTTGACATATTATGAACACTTACTCCATTATTATAGATTCACTGTAACCTTATTACAATAAAATAGGTACTTATTAGGTATGTTATGTCAGATACAATAAAATTATCAATAATATGATATCAATTAGATATCAGTACCATTTTTCGATTACAGTTTTTGTAGTCACCTTTCGTGACACCTGCCAATAATAACATACGGGTATCGGCCGTCAATATTGCACATCGGATAGTTGGGCTTTGTAGAGCATCGTCTCTGTCGCACGCGTGTGAGTAAATACGAAGCCGAAACTAACCGATGTGCATTATTTATAGCCGATACCTTTAACATGTAATAAGTAAGTATATATTTAAAAGTATATAAGCGGTTTATTAGTTATCTAGCATCCATAACACAAGCTTGGATTGGATTGGAGCTAGATGTCGCTGTGTGATGGTCCAAGCTTTTTTCAAATTACTATCATTATACTCCGTCGGACATCACACGGCAAAAGTGCTAGCTCTGCTGACGGTACCTGTCGCCCACATAATGGAAGGGTTCCCGTGGCCGCTCCCAGTCCAGTGTCCACCGGGCTACCGCAGTTGATCGCAATTCTATTATCCGCATAATGTGCTTGCGTGACTCGTGAATATTTCGTTAGTTTTTGCGGTGTCTCATACAATTTTCGAATTTTCGGGGCCACTATTGCGATTTTGACTGACTACTGTTGTGTTAGCTACCTATACTATTTCGTTAACTGTATTCCAAATCACAACATTTTTTTTTAACAACTACGAGTATCTATGTAGGTACATGGTCCCAATGCCTGTTTTCGACTCATAATTTTGTTATGTTCATGTTCCTAGAAAGGGTTTTCGGTTAACGTTTTCTGTTAGTGTTTGTCGTGAGCTGAACAGCCACTGCTAGCCATGCACCATCGAGATTCGCTGCATGATCATTTAAAATACTGTCACGCAGCTCTTTACGATTTGTTCTACTTATCCCGCATTCTTGAAACTATTAATTTATTGATATATTTAATCTAAATAATTAATTTAAGCCAGCCGACTGGAGAAGTACCTCCACCTTACAGAATACCGCAGCTAAATAATACTATTTTAAATAGTATTGTGTTTCTGTCGGTGAGTAAGGTCTCCAGTGCTCTATGGATTTGGGAAACCGTGGCTTTGACAGTGCAGGGGCCTTTACCCATTAAGAATAAAAATAAGAATAATTTATTGCATTTTTGCTGCCAGAGCAACGTGTTATAGATTTGGGCAACACATTAGCGATACTCTTAGCGTTGCTTATGTCTATAGGCAGTGCCTACCGGCCTACCGTATGACATAAAAAACAAACAAAAAAATTAAGAAAAATTCGTTATAAACTCTACGAAAACTATTATTTGCATAGGTGAGCAAAGTACACAGCATAGTAAAGAGCAATGAGCCTGTTACTGGTCCGTCGTTGGCCGCGGGCGTTGCGCAAGCCGCGCCCAACGCGGCGATACGTAGCCGCGACATGTCAAAATGGCGTCACATAGTACTGTACTTACCTCAGGGGTGCCCAAAGTGTGCGCCGCGGAGCCCTGGGGCGCCCTGCAGAGTAAGCAAGGGCACCGTGAACGCTACCATTTTCTCGTCTCATAAAACTAAACTTAGATATTCATGTGAATAAAATAAAGATGACATCGAAAAGTTTGCCTGTATATACAAACATTTTCATGTTCAAGCTCTACCAGAATTCACATTGCAAGACAAGAGTCTACTTGAACTCTCTTGGTACAGAAAACTTAAAATTAACATCACTTACTTTAATTTGGATGTCTGTCAAAACTGAATAGGTATCTACCTATAGAGGTACAAAAGGGAAGGTCAACGAGCTAGTGACTCAGCTGGCTACCGAGTAAAAATACGTTAAATATCTACTACCTAATACTACCTAGCAGTACATGCGAGTGTCATACGATAGTTTTCAACACATAAAATATTTTTACTCCAAGCCAATATCATTATGACCACCGCTTTGTGTGTCTGTCTGTGGCATCGCCTATAGGCTGTATTAACTGCTTACTATCAGGCAGGGCGTAAAAGCTTGTTTGCCACCTGTGTGGTAAAAAAAAATCGTAACTCCTGAACGGATAGACCCGAGTGTTTATCTATAGATAGTAATTATATGGACAAGCATTTTTTGCTGCAACGCACTGATAACGCGGAAGGGTTCCTATTGAACCGCAAGGACACAATGTAGCGCCAGAAAAGTATATTTTGTGCCGGATTGAAAACAATAGATATAAAGCAGATTTTGCACGTTTACTGCTAAGTAGACCCTACAAATGCACAAGACAATAGCAGAACCGGTCCCTTTCTAGATGCTACGTTGTTTAATTGTAAGTCTGTAGCATTTATTGTCGGGTTTACTGTGAATATACAAATTACAATATTTTTACAAGTCATCTTGATAAATTTTTAGGGGTCCCTTATAGTTTCGCCATGTCTTTTTGTGTAGATACCTGGAAAGGGTTTGGTTTAGACTCTTTAAAACATATTAACAGAGAAATACCAGAGGAAAGGAAATAACAGGTAAAGATTTGCAAATAAATTATTCGTGATAAGATTTGCAAATACGCTTATTCGTGGGTTACATATGGCGTAATCATGTGGAGCAATAGCGTAGACGTGAAATCCCTATTTACCTTACAAAAAAGCTATATAATGGAAATATGCAAATTTGTAAAACGTACCCACAGTTCTTCTCCACTCGTGAAGATAATCCATTAAACTATACACTACACGATAAAAACAGACTAATGTTGCCGGACTCCCGCCTAACTAGTCACTCCACCAGCCCGTTTGTCATGTCAATAAAAATTTACAATAAACTACCGACGCATTTAAGAAATGAGAGTAACTATTATAAATTTATAAAAAGTTTAAAGCAAATATTAATTCATAAAAGTTATTACAATGTAACAGACTACCTAAATGACAAAATAATGTGATATTCTGTACTTACTAATATAAAATAGAATGTTATAATATATACTACGTGCCTAACTATATGCTGAGCCTAAATGTATAAACAATTTATTTATTTAACATTTATTGTGCACAATAAATAGTATACAAAATAGACATACAGAAAAAAATAACAACAGGTACAGCTTATTCCTAAAGAAATATTTTCCAGCCGACCAACGGAAGAGAGAGGTCAAAATCAGGCAGATGGCGTGCACCTTAAATGTACTTACCTACTATAATACAACTAAATATAAATACATACACCATAAATAATAGTACATAATACATACATATATAAATAACATAAATATATATATATATATATATATATATATATATATATATATATATATATATATATATATATATATATATATATATATATATATATATATATATAATTCTTCTGTGAGTGTGTATGTCACTGAACTTCTCTCAAACGACTGGACCGATTTTGATGAAATTTTTTGTGTGTGTTCAAGGGGATCTGGGAATGGTTTAGATTCACAATTTTGTAAAAAAAGTTTGAAATTTTCAAATTAAAGACGTGTAGACAGGACAACGTCTGTCGGGTCCGCTAGTAATATATAATATATTACATATAATATTATAATATTATAAAGAGGAAAGATTTGTACCTATTTTTGTATGTTTGTATGTTTGTATTGAATAGGCTTCGAAACTACTGGACCGATTTCAAAAATTCTTTCACCGTTGGGAAGCTACACTATCCGCGGGTGACATAGGCTATATTATATTTTCTAAAAAATTACGGATCATTAATAAAACTCCAATAATGTAACCCAAGGTGTAAAAAAATACCCAAAAAATTCCTTACATCGCGTGCGCTGCTAAAACTATTGATGATAGAACAAAGTAATGTACTACGACTTTGCAGAACACATCATTATCTACAAAAAGTGTCGCGACAGTATATGTCTAACTATTATAATTATGTCACAATAAGTGTTCTTTTATTTTCAAAATTTAATTGAAATGCCGCCGCTAAAAAACGCTCTTTATTTGTACCTTGGTATTAATCCTTATCAAAATAAATTACTTCATATTCACGACTGCTTCAATACCTTTATATAACTTTTTGAATTATTCAATTAAGACATTCCATTCGAAAGATATCACGAGTTAAAAAATGTGAATATTAGAAAAAAGCCGCGTGTTCGCCGCTCAGTCCGCTCGGCTATCTAGGCAGCACGGGGTACGTACGGGAGGGGAGTCAATGTCAAGAAATACGGCCATCAGGAGCCGGGTCGCCCCCTTCCCTCTAAAATGGTTGAGGAGACGGTTGGAACTTTTATGATCGTAATATGGTGTCCTGTTTGTAACGGGACACTACTCAGTACATACTTAAGTATAATATAATTACTTCATATTATAAAACGATGTCCCACGCCGTGTCTTACTGTCATTCTGTACGCGATAAACTCAAAAACTACTGAACGGATTTTCATGCGGTATTCACACACAGACTACATAGTGCGGTTTTAGACAACAAGATCACACAATCTAGGTTGCCAACATAAAATTATTCGTTGATGTTTATTTTTTTCCTCATACAAAATTTTATTCGGCGATGAAGCTCACTTTTGGTTGATTGATTAATAAACACACGACTGCCACATGACCGAAATCATATTCAAACATAATTGCCATATAATAATCTTCTTACAAAGATTTGCTTACTTTTTAAATAGAGTTTTTGGTTACGATAGTGTAAAATTATCACTTCCGCAATGCTTCACTTTTCAATTTTTTTTACATTTTGCGCACCATTGTCATGTACAGGGGCCCCTTAACAATGCAAACAACCCTTTCTACGCCACAATTCCCGCGCCCCTGCCCGCCTCACTTCTTAGCCCCGCCCACTGCCAGTGCCACAATGCACCCTGCGCCGGACCGGGAAATCCATTCTTGCTTCACACGCCGAGTGAAACACACTGCAGCTTCTTCTCGTACGTGTCATCTACGCATCCTTATCAAAAATGGAATCTTCAATGGATCTGTCGAAGAAATACGAAACATTGATGCCAGCGCATTTAGCCAACCATGCCTGGTATCCGCACGGTCTGCCGATAATCGCGCCGCAAGCCCCGCTCCGTCCTCTGTTACCGATGGCCTCACCGTGGTCGGTATCTCCATTGTCGGACCGTAGTTTGAGTCGGTATATGCCGTACCCCATGCTGTATCCGCTGTCATCGCATCTACCGCAGCCGCAGCCAGCTATGCCACCGCACGGACTGCCGATATTCACGCCGCAAGCTCCGTTCCATCCTCCGTCGCCGATGGCCTTACCGCGGTCGCTGGATAACGCCGGGTCATCATTGTCGGGTCGTAGTGTGGGTCGGTATATGCCATACCCTATACTGCAGTCGCCGGTTTCGCCGATACCACAGCCGCAGCCAGCTACGCCACCAGAGTCGCCGGAGCAGTACAAGGTTGACAACGACCCGGTATATAAATTGTACGAAGAAACAGCGATGGCTGCGATCCGGGCGCGGAATGGAGGCGACGTGGTAGCACGCAATCCGCGAATGTGCCGCGCAGTGACTTCCACCCGCAAGGAGGATGAGGCCCATAGACGGAAGCGGGACAAAAACAATCAGGCCGCTAAAGATAGCCGGAGCAGGAGGAAGGAGCGTGAAATAAAACTCATGCTCAAGGCGCAGTTCCTCAAACAGAAAATCGGGAGGCTTGAGGTTGAACTGCGCCAAAAGACATGCGTCAGTTGCCACCAGCGGTAGTAATTATAAGCAGTTATGTTGTGAATAGTGCGTATTTTATTTATGAGTATTTTAATGTAGTATTTTTTACTAAGGCAGTTAGTAGGTAGGTAGGTTATTGCTTAGTTATTGCTTAAAGCGGAAAAAAACTTTTATTTTTGTTAACAGAAATTAAGTTATATCAAAGCAGGTCTTATCATTCAAAGAGTAAGTAGATAAAATTGTTTATTTTCTTTCAAAGTATTATAAATTATCTAAAATTTACAGTTTTATTTTATATGTTTTAATTGTTTAATATTGCATAAATAGACAGGGATAAGCCCTCGTTACACAATAACATGAGAGAAGTGATAGTTGGGTGCGAGAGCCAATTGTGTACGACGTGAGGATGCCCAAGTCAGGGCGAAGTGGAGAAGAAAAAGTAGGAAAGCGGACCCTGGCAGAAGCCGGGCCTGACTGCTCGGATGATGATGAATGCGTAAATATACTAATATATATGTTACTTAATAAATTTGATGTTTAAAAGTTGAAATGTAGGTGTATGCTTCTGCGTTTATGTTTTGGGATAGTATACTAACCTACCACACGTGTATAAGTCCTACTCTTTATTTATTTTTTTATATTTGAAACTTATATGTTGTATGTTAAATTGTATATATTGTGTACATACAGTTTCCTAGATTTGGTCACTGTGATATTCCAAATAAATACATTTATACAGAAATATCCATGTGTTTATTATTCTTAAATGGTTAGTTTCGTCAGTAGGGAGGACTATGGCTTTGCCAATGGAGAGCGCTCGCGTATTCGCTGCCAGAGCAACGTCTTACTCTCACTTTGCTGCTCACTTTCAGGCAGGCCGTATGCGTGTGGTATTTTTTTATTTTATGTTATACGGCAGACAAACAGGCTAGCTGGCCAACTGATGGAAAGTGGTCACCGCTGCCTTTGGACATCAGCAAGACCAGGTGCGAGGCGTAGCCGACCTTTAAGGAGACCTTTGCTTAATTTTCACATTACCTACCCATCGGTGTAGGTATATCTAAAGGCTCCGCGAGATAGCTCAGAAAAAAAAAATCAAAAATCAAAAATCAAAATTTCTTTATTGATTAGGACAATAAATATCTCTTTCAATCGTCAAAAATGAGGGGGATAGGAAAGTAGGAAGGAAACACACAGTGACACGCTGACCGCCCTATGACCATAGATAAACGTATCCCTCGCCAACCGAACCGTGCTGGACAATGCCAGGCAGAGCCGGAACGCTATATTATATTATATAGGTATGTCTAGTATAATTAAGAAAAAACCACCTAAAACTACAGCAAGAGTAAGCCAGTCCACCAAGGCAGCACCCGTTCACGAGTATAACGCAGGGCCCAGCCATCGTCCAATTCAACCATATTTGAGGGAAAAGAGCGACCCGGCCCCCACGCCACCGCCAGACAGACTTTTAAGTGAGCGTGCATCACACATGCTGTATGTGGTAGGTAGTCGCTACCACCCTACTCTATCCTCTTCTCTTCTGCTTCAACATTTCGCCGTCCAGCTCTGGACATATGTCTCCCCCAGTCTCCTCCATCCCGAACGACAGGAAGTCTCTCTCATCCACATTTTCCCGGCCACCTTGGTGATGTCGTCGGACCATCTTGCCTTTGGTCTACCGGGGTTCCTTGTATTCGGTCTTGGCCGCCATAAAGTTAATTTCTGACTCCAGCGTCCATCCGAGCACCTCATGATATGACCAGCCCACTGCCACTTCAATCTAGCAACCCTATTCCCCACATCTGTAACACCGGTCCGCCTACGTATCTCGATGTTCCTGATACGATCCCTTAGGGATATCCGTAGCATAGCTCTCTCCATTGCTCTCTGCGCAACCTTCAGCCTTCGCATCATGCCATCTGTGAGTGTCCACGTCTCACAGCCATAGGTCAGCTTCGGTAAAATGCATTGATCGAACGCACGTGTATTTAGATGCTGCGGCATGTTCGATTTAAAAATTGCCGCCATTTGCCCGAAACTGGCCCATCCCAAGCTGATTCTGTGCCTAACATCGTCACTATTGTCGCTGTCCATATGTATTACTTGCCCTAGGTACAGATACTCAGTGACCACATCCAAAGGAATTCCTTCGATTTGAACATGAGGTGATATTGTCCTATTAGTCATTACCTTTGTTTTTGATAGGTTCATGTTCAAACCGACCCTCCGACATGCTTTATTCAGCGACGATAGCATGGCCTGTAATGTGTCGCGGTCCTCAGCGAAGATGACAATGTCGTCTGCGAAACGGAGATGTGTAAGGTGTTCACCATCAACCCGAATACCGAGCTCGTCCCAATCCAAAGTCTTAAATGTATCCTCTAGTAAGTTGGTGAATAATTTGGGTGAAATGGTGTCACCCTGTCTTATTCCTCTTTCCAACTTAATAGGTCCCGTTCCTCCTGCTACATCTACTGTCATGGTAGCCTGCTCATAGATGTTCTTCATGAGATCGATATAACGACAGTCAATGTGGCACCGAACCAGAGACTGCAGCAGCGCCCAAGTTTCAACCGTATCAAAAGCTTTCTCAAAGTCTATGAAGGCCATACAGAGAGGTAGATTATATTCCTTTGCCTTCTGTACCATTTGTCTAACCGTATGTATATGGCCTAGCGTACTAAATCCACTGCGGAATCCAGCCTGCTCAACAGGCTGATATGCATCGAGGCGGTTCTTTATTCTGTTTGTAATGACCTTCATAAACAATTTGTAGGTGTGCCTTAGGAGAGATATTGGTCTGTAGTTACGAATATCGGTTTTTGGACCTTTCTTGTAGAGGATTCGAACCATTGCGTTTTTCCATGCCTGTGGCGATATTCCATTAAATAGACATTGGTTAAAAAGTGATTGTAACTGAGTAACGCACTCTCGCCCTGCAGATTTGAGTAGTTCGATAGGTATATTGTCATCCCCTGGTGCCTTTTTATCTCTCATACACTTCATCGCCGCTTTGATTTCATAGACGCTTATTTCCGGCAGGTCCTCAGTAAATCGTCTCGTAAGTTTCGCACGTCTATCATTGGGTAAAGTTGATTCTTGAGATTTTGACGAGTATAGGTCACCGTAGAATTTCTCTACAACTCTTTTTATGCCCTCTTTGTCAGTGACTATCATCTTTCAGTTGGTTAATCTCAAGTCGACCCTCAGATAATTTTGATTTACAAAATGCCATACCCCTATGATTTTCAATAGCCTTTTGGACAAATCTTTGGTTGAAGTTATAGACGTCTCTTCTGATACTATTTCGAGTATTTTTGGCATGCCGTTTAAATTCACAATCACCCATACCAACTCTTCCGGCCAATTCCCGCCTTTTTATTATTTGGTCCCTAGTTGACCTCGAAATTTTAGACGGCTGCCGTTGCGGTTTTCCGAGCACCTGCCTTGCTGCCTTTGTTATTGCATCTCCAATACCATGCAACATATCGTCGACATTTTGATCCAAAGGTTCTAGTTGCTCCTTAAGTAATTTGGTAACCTTGTTTTGGTACTCATCCTCACATACCATCAAAGCAACGGGATCATATCTTATGGAGGCACGTACTTTTGTTAGTTTTACTCTCTCTAATTTAATTGGAAGGACAACTCTTGCTCTTACTAGCCGATGATCGCTACTAGTATTAAAGTTATTCAATACGGTGACATCCTGCACAATGTACTTCTTATTGCTAAAGATGTAGTCAATCTCATTCCTCGTTTTGCCCCCAGGACTCATCCACGTCCATCGCCTCTATGGTTTTTTGACAAAGAATGAGTTCATAGCATAAAGGCTATTGGCCTGCAAAAAGTTAACCAGCATATCTCCGCGAGCATTCCGGGTCCCCACCCCGAAGGGTCCAATCCAAGGTTCTTCAATTTTACTGTTACGCCCGCCAATCTTAGCGTTGAAGTCACCAATTACCAGTGTGTAATAGCTATCGCCATCCCTGAGCGCTTTCGCTATATCGTCGTATAGTTCCTCAATCTGCGAATCGTCCGCTTTTGATGTTGGTGCGTATACTTGGATAACCTTTAAAGTGTAACGCTTAGACATTCTGATCACCAAAAATACAACCCTATCTGAGATCCTTTTATACGTCACAACTCTGGAAGCTATCCTCTTGTTGACCATAAATCCCACTCCATGAACGAACCCTGTGTCTTCTCCAGTATAATACAAGATGTTTCCCGACTTTAATGTGACTAACTCCTCTCCCCTTCTCTTAACTTCGCTAAGGCCAATCACATCCCATCTGATCTTCTCAAGTTCTTCCTCCAGTTCAAGTAACCGGTCTTCTGCAGATAGAGTTCTGACGTTCAATGTTCCAATTTCCAGCCTGGTCTGTGATGTTGGGCAACCGTAACCATCCCGGGGATTATCGCCCCTGGCCCAGTCCCTAATCCTACCGTTGCCGTAGCAGGGGGTTGCCGGGCCGCCGGGAACTCGGGGAAATATTTTGCTTGTACTTGTCATAATGGGGGGTTTTGGCTTATAGCACACCACGCTTGCCGTGCGGGTTGGTGTGCGAACAGTAACCATATTCGTCTTCACTATTATGGCTGTAGGCGCCACCATTGACTGATTTCTATCAGTTCCTCTGCTGCCATCCTTCAAGGGCACCGTCCTGCTCTGACGTTACCGTGGCCGGGACCGCAACTTCAAATACGTCGAAGACGCCCCCGTGGGTTTTTGGTAACGGAGTATTTACCCCTATCTCCGGCCTGTTTGGTCCGCGGGAGGTATTTTATTTCCCTCCTACCCATTGGATGTGGGCACCTGCTACAGGTACGCTCACCCTCCGGGCATTCCCCTATCCGCCACCCGGGGACGCGTTCTCTAGGGCGAAAGGCTCCCCCAAGAACTCTATCCTATCCCTTCCCTATCGCTACCTTACCCCTACCCTATCCTACCATTGCCTTAACCCTACCCTACCACTACCTTACCCCTACCCTACCACTATCTTACCCCGACCCTACCACTATCTTACCCCTACCCAACCCTATACTACCTTACCTCTATCTTACTCCAACCCTACCCTACCCTAACCCTACTCTAACTACTACCCTACCCCTACCCTAGCGCAGACAGGAGACACCATGTGTGGGAGAGGAAGGAAAATTAACGCCGCTTCCAAGGTGGTTCTCCGTGGGGGAAAGAAACGGCAAGAAACCCACAGAGCCTACGTTAATTCTTTTTTTTTTTAAACATGTCTTATGTACTAATATATTATTTGTCCTATATACTATCTTAAAAGTAAATACCTGTATAGAACAGCAGTTCAGTCCCATGGACTCTTGTCATTTACATATTCAGATATACTATAATAACTTTTTTGACATAATTTGTTTTTTATAGCGACTTTAAATTTATTCAATGGTAAATTCTGAATATCTGTTGGAACCTTATTATAAAAGCGTACACATTGACCCATAAATGATTTGTGGACTTTGGCTAGACGACGAAGCACCAGCAACAAGCTTATCTTTATTTCTCGTATTAATATTATGAACATCACTATTCTTCTTAAATAAGTGTAAATTTTTATGAACATACATTAAGTTCTCATATATATATTGTGACGGCATTGTCATTATATCAATATTCCTGAATTTATCTCTTAGTGAAGTTCTAGGTCTCAATTGATAAATCGCGCGAATAGCCCTTTTCTGCAATACAAATACATTGTGCCAGTCGGCAGCGTGTCCCCACAGCAGTATGCCATAGGCCATAATACTGTGGAAATAACTAAAGTAAACTAATCTTGCTGTAGCCTCGTCAGAAATACCCCGTATTTTCTTTACAGCATATGCTGCAGAACTTAGCCGTTTCGCCAATTTATCAATGTGAGGACCCCATTGCAATTTATTATCCAGAGTAAAGCCTAAAAATACTGTAGAATCAACAAGATTCAAATTATCGCCTTTTATTTGTACATTAGTGGGCACTGATCTAACATTTGGCAAAGAGAATTTTATACATTTTGTTTTCTTGCCATTCAGTAATAAATTATTAACCGTAAACCAGTTTACCACTTCTGCAATAGCCTTGTTCACGTCTTCATATGTTAATTGTTGTCTTTTTACTTTAAACACTAAAGATGTATCGTCCGCGAATAAGACAATTTCATGGGTATCTTTTACAAAGTACGGTAAGTCATTTACATAAACAAGAAACAAAAACGGGCCCAAAATAGATCCCTGGGGGACACCCATAGAGACAACAGACCCCATAGATCTCTCTCCGTTTACATCAACTTTTTGAATTCTATGACTCAAGTATGAATTTAGCAAGTTTAGGGCCAAGTCTTTTATTCCATAATGTTGTAATTTCCTGACCAAAATATCATGATTAACGCAATCAAAGGCTTTGGATAAATCACAGAAAACCCCCAAGGCATCACGGGATTCCTCCCAGGCCCCAAAGATATGTTTAATAAGTTCAACACCTGCATCAGCTGTTGAACGACCGCGAGTAAAACCGAATTGTTTATGATGCAATAGGTTACCTCCATAAAAATGAGCTTTTAGTTGATTTAATATGATTTTCTCAAATATTTTACTTAGAGCCGGTAAAATTGAAACTGGTCTAAAATTTGTAGGATCCGTTGTATTACCAGTTTTCAACAATGGAATAACTTTACTGTGCTTCATCAGGTCAGGAAATTCACCATTATCAACACAATTATTAAATATATTCGCTAAGTGGACAGCAATAACATCAATTACAGAGCTAATAATTTTTACTGACATACCATCAATGTCGGCAGTTGCTTTCATTTTTATAGTTTTAAAAGCCTTAACTATATCTTGAGGTGTTGCATGCTCGAACTTAAAATCGATGACACTCTCGGGTACATTTTGTTTTAACAAGGATTCAGCGAGAGCAGGAGACGAATTTAAGGATTTCGTAGTTGACACTGGAATGTCTGTAAAAAATTTATTGAATGCCTCCGCAACTTCAGAGTTTTTGGTAACAACATTATCATTTATCTTTAAACTGTACTTAGTATCGCGATTTGTTACTTTTCCAGTTTCACTATTTATTATCTGCCATGTGGATTTTACTACATCTGTGCTATTTTTTAGTTTGTGTTTAACGAAATTCGATTTAGCTGTAGCACAAACGCGTTTAAATAACTTCGAATAATGTTTAACATACTCAGCAAATTCTACGCTATTATTATACGCCCGTTCTGCATAGAGCTCATATAATTTATTTCTACTCTTATGTATTCCTGCTGTCGCCCAATCGCTAAACATTAGTTTGCTGTTTACTGCCTTCACCTTTGGTTTGAATATACTATTACTTTCAGTTTTTGTCATGTGTAAAACTGAATTATAATATTCATTTGGGTCATCAAAATACTTTAAATTAGATGATTTCTCTATAATGTTATTTCTAAAACTGTTTAGACGGTTGTTGTTAATTGGTACAAATTTAATAGTATTTTTTGTTTCTTTCCTCATATTAACATTAAACACAGCTAATTGACCACAATGATCGGATTGTAATTTGTTTATTACAGACTGGCTACATGCCTGGATATCACAAAAAATGTTGTCTAGACAAGTTGATGTAGTACTTGTTATTCTAGTAGGCTCTAAAAATAAGTTGATTAAATTATGACACTTAAATAATGATATTAGCCTACCAGTATATTTACAAGATACGTCTAATAAATCTATATTAAAATCTCCACAAACAACAATATTTTTATTACAATTGCTAACTTTAATAAGGGCTTCATCCATAATTTTCTCGAACAAATCAAATGATGAAGCCGGAGGTCTGTATACGCTCATTACAATAAGTCGCTCAAGTTCTATACAGGCAATTTCAGCAGATCGTTCAACAGACAGCTTGACAATATCAGTGCGTTCCTTGCATTTTAGGCAATTACGAGCAAGTATTAGGGAACCTCCATGAATTGCCTGCCCTCTTGTGAACGAACTTGCAAGTTTATGGTTGTTAAAGCCAAATATGAGCTGGTGATCTTTTAACCAATGTTCAGTAATGCAAAAAATATCAACATTCTCACCGTTCATGAATAGCTCAACTTCCAATTCTTTATTCGTCGTGCCTTGGATATTTTGATGTACTAAGTTAACTATACAATTTTGTTTATTATTATAACATTTTACTTTACGTACATCCAAAGGCTTATTACCACTATTTACTAATGACTTTATGCCAGAGCAGTCCTGTATATTCTGAACAATATCAAAAGATTTACTGTTCAAGTCTAACAGTGGACTGTTATATGCTGCTGATATGATACAGGACGGCTCCTTTGTCTTAGGAACCATAGGTAGATTATTATGATTATTTGATTATTTATTTATAATATTCGTTTATTTAGATATTTTACCTAGCGTTAAATAATAAGTTGGATACCGTAACCACTCGGCCATCGACGCTCTCGGAAAGTCAAAATAAAGGGTCTATAATAAAACCAATTAACAAAACCACCACCAATTTTCTATGAACTGTATTATTAAATTCTGTAATACACCGGCGATCGCATAATAATTAACAAATTAATCTTCTACAAAACACTTTATTTATACAATTTAGGTAGGTGTAGTACCAATGGCCCAAGGGCGGAAAAATTAAAAACTTATAGAGGTGCACCCATTTCATAGCCTATACCAGTCGATAGTGTTCCGTTCCTAAAATAAACATTTGACTTGAATGTTAATGTTAAAATAAGTAAGTTTATTTAACTTCCGACGATCTCCGCAGACAATAGGTAGTATCTCCAAATGTAGCACTATCTGCTTACTTTTGATAGATTTTGAGATCTGATAGATCTGAGAGATTAAATAATCATCTTGGCGTTAATATTCCGGTTGTGGTCTCGCGGCCCGCGGTCCGCCTTGACCATGATCCAGGATTTGGCAGATCAGGTAATTACAGAGTGACTGCCATCTGACCTCCATGACCCTGCTAGCACGGGAACTTGACCAGATTGAATCATGATTACACATTCAGTCGCCTGAATGTGCATCTCATCAAAGTGTGCAATGTTTTCCCTCACCGTAAGAGCATCGCTTAGTATTCAACTAATGTAGATAACTCAGAAAAAGTCATTGGTACATGGCCGCAGCGGGATTCTAACTCGGTACCTCTCGCTTACGAGACGGATACCCTAACCGTTCGGCCACCGACGCTCCATGGTACAGATAATTCTCACTAACGTTATGAAAATAGTAAGCAGGTACCTAGGATATCGCCCTGATGTCAAGTCTCGAATCTCTGCAGCTTGAGCCAAATGGCGGGAACTCACGGCAGTCACCTGTAACCCTAAAATCCCTGTAAAGCTCGAAAACGAAATGAATATTCTGCGGTAGATGTGCGAAGTAATGCAACTTGATTGAGTACTTTACGAGTACATCCATGGCAGCCTTGGCATGAGGGATATCGCCAATAAGATCGAGGAGGCTCGTCTGCGCTGATTTTGACACATATTGCGTAAGCCTCAGGGATATGTAGGAAATAGGTGCCTGAATCTGCCGGTATCAGGAAAGAGGCCCCGCGGGCGACCCAAGAAGCGACGGATTGACATCGCTGAGTCAAATGCGAGAGCAAGGAAAGCGGACCCTGGCAGAGGTCGAAATAAGCGCTAGGATGACGTATAAGATACCTATTAGATTTGTAGTTATTTCGCTATTCTGATGTTAATGTATTATGCCATATATGAGACAATTGTGTGCAACATAGAAAAATAAATAAGTAGTTAGAAAAGCTAAGTAGGCGGTGCAGTCGCGCCACAACTATGCGCAAATGGGCTAATTTCCTTCAAAAGGCGCGAACGCGCCGTCAGTCTCTTGCAGAATTCAACGGACTGCGCATCAAAAAAAACTGTGCTTAAAATGTTAAAAATATGCCATCTCGCGCAATAGTTAATTGCGAGCAAGAAGCTAACAGACTTTTAAAACAAAAGCAGTGATTTCATTTCACCGTTAAGTCTAAAAACCTTGTATTTATCAATATTTTACGAAAAATATTCACCCGCGCTCAAGGACATCTTGTGCCCAATCTAGTGCTGTGCACAAGAGCCGACCTTATCGATAAATTATTTTGTTTATCGATATAATATATTCGTATAATAGTAGAATTGACATCAAAAAAGGAGAAGATTCTTATTTCGATTGAATGTTCTTTAATTGTAGGTATGTATGTTCCTTGAAATTTTTGTCAATTGCGGATCGATTTTGATATTAGTTTTTAGTAGGGGCACAGCAGGGACAAGGGTGGGGTACAGGTGGGGTAGAGGTATGATGCAGTTACTTTAACACTAAAATAAAATAAATACCTAAATGTAGACAAATTCACACAGCGCCATCTAGCCCTAAACTGAGCAAAGCTTGTATTATGGGTGTTAGATAATTGATATAGTAATTATGCACTTTTTTTTAAATACATACTTATTAAACATCACCCAGACCCGTTACAGTAATTAAAATTCATCATTTAAATTTCTGCTCGGCCGGGAAACGAACCCGCAACCTCTTGTATGGCAAACTAGCATGTTAACCACTGAATTACTCAGGACGTCACACACTATCGTACTCCTGACATATTCCTGCCATACCCCTACGGTAAATCTACCGTACCCCTACTCTCTCTATCTCCTCTCTACGCGTCCTTGAACCCCTCCTCACCCCCCTCAATATAATAACATTTTGAATTCATTATTATTAAATAATAAATACCATAATAATAGTTAGAATTTTATCGAAATATTAATATCGACCAGAATTCGATTTTGTCAATCCCTAGCGTAAATGTAAATTCAGAGAGGATTTACAGCACACACGCAATGCAATGTGTGTATGTGGTAGTGACCGATTGACTAATCACAGCGCTCCGTTTGACTTTGCGTGTGCGTGCGTAAGCCTGTGCATGGTAAGTTGCATGAGTAGTGGTAAAATAGTGGGGTCGGGAACGGCGGCATCGGTTTCGGTACCAATGGCGAAGATGCCACTTCTATAGTGTTCTGTGAGTAGAACCAACATAAGTTATGGAAGGTATCTATGTAAATGCAGTAATTTTTAGATAATTACTTATTTTAAATCCCTAGAGCGTCTATAGGTAAAAAGTTTAACTTACTATGTGAATTTTCTTTAAAGATCCTGAGACTCCGACTGCTCATGTTGAAGTTTGAATGATTGGAGAACTGTGTAAATTTTCAGCTGCTGAGAGCTTTGATGAACGTGGTTCACTGTTCCGTGAATTCCGTGAACACTGACCACTGTGCTTTGCTGGTACTAGTATGAAAAGCAAACGGCTTACAGAGAGTCTAAAGCTCTACGAACACCGGAAGGTAGTACGTACTCGGTACAAACAAGCCGTCTTTCTACGTCTCGCGCATGCGCGAAGCGCACGTGCGGCGAGACCGCGTTTGGACGGAGCCCACGGGCGGGGACGTAGTTGCGCAGCCCGTAGAGACGGGCCGGTCATTGGGGTTGGCGCCTTCGTCACCTCCCCCACGGTCGGGCGCACTGGATGTTAGACTGTTTGGCGAGCCCGGTTCACTCCAGGCGCGAACCGATACTGTTGGGGCTGCCACTAGCGTGGCAGGAGCGTCGCCGGAGCTTCGCAGGTGTCGACCTCGTAGGGGGACGTCTTGCGGCTGCTGGGGGTCTCGTCCGGAGGTGGGGGCCGCGGGACAAAGTCGCTCAACGGCCGCGGGGGCCGGTTGCTGCCCAATTGCAAGCAGCACTCGGGGCCCGGCGCAGTTAGATCCTTCGACCCGTAGGGACGGAAATGCAGCGCCGGGCAGTCGGTCCGGTGGGGTTGGCCGTCGGGGCCGTGCGCCAGCGGCGGGCGTCGAAACAGGTGGGGCGCCGCGAGCGGTGCTCAGCGGCCGTAGAGTCCGGTGAGGGTGGGGTGCAGGGGCCTCAACCCGAAGGGAGTCCGCCTACACCCGATGTCTCGTTCGGTAGAGCGTCGCCGTTGACGGCGATGAGTCGACGGCGACGCGGCGTCAGTTTTAAGGCCGCGCGGCGGCTACGCGGTTCGCGGTACGCGGATACCCGTGCGCGGCGCGGCGTGTTGTAGGGCTCTTTTCAGCGCGGCATCGTCTTTGGTGGGGAATTAATGGCGAAGATGCCACTTCTATCGTGTTCTGTGGTGTGCAATACCATGTAGTTAATATTATTATTAAATCTCTTCGGATTTATTGATTAAAGTACCTAGGTTATGGACTGAATTAGTACATCGACCTATGGATACAGTCTATTCGGCAGCACAATGTAGGCTCGTAAATCCTACATTTAATTTGTTGATGTTCTTGGTTGAGTGACACGCGTGGCGATTGGTTGAATATGTTTAAGACAATAACAATAACAATTAAAGAAAGTAAAGCGCTGCAGTCAGCGCAACGTGACTAATGTACTAGCTTGCTCGTACACTTAATGAACTCGTACCTAACGTACAGGTAGGCTCCATACAAAAGTATAAATCATTTTATTATAGACTGTGCCTAATTTATGAGCTTCTCTTAAAGTAGTATTATTCTTCTTAACCATTATCCAGAATCGACAGAAACCTAGCCAGATTAGGTCACGGCTACCTATCATGATGTTTTCTCTCCCCGTAACAGCATCGGTTAGTGTACAACTTATGAACCTACTTACATAACTATGAAAAGTTATTGGCCACCGATGCTTGCATTTTCAGTATTTTTTATTTTTAAAATACAAGCAATGATATAGGTAGACCTACATAATATTATATCATCATCATCCTAGCGATCAATTGCGATTTGTGCCGTGGGTTCACTTTGCTGCTTATACCTACTCCTCTACTTCGCCCAATCTCTCTCTCACATCCGACTAAGCGATGTACTTAAATGCCTTGCTTCTTGAGCCTCCCGCGAGACACCTTTCCTGATACTGGTAGATTCAGGCAGCCCTGCGGCACGTGGCGCAGCACGTGACCAAATCAGCACAAGCGAGCCTCTTCAATCTTATCCGCAATGTCTCCGTTTCAATGAAGGAGTCTACTCTAATTAATACCGTCTCATTATATTTTTAAACGAATATTCAAGTAGTGACTATGGTATGGTTGTGCTCGTTATATTTTAGTAATGATTGGGTGTACCTGTTATTTTACCGTTATGCTTGTCCGCTTTATATGAAAAGAGATTAAACCCCTTCCAGATAAATCTTAAAAAATTGCGCTCGTTACGTGACTTGCAAATTTTTTTAATTTTTATATTTTACAGTAAGGCGGAAGGTTTTACGATAACCCGGCTATACATGTACACTATTTATATTGAAATCCTAATCGTCGTGGCTTCAGCCCTATTTTATGGCGATCGTGTGGCAGTTCCCTTTCTACATCCTCCTTTATCCCTGGCACAGTGTTTTGGTTTACGTTGCTGCTTGACCAGTGCCTATTCAAATTTTCTAGTTAGGTACTTATAGGAGTTCAGTAAACCTTTGTTAAAGTAGCTATTCAAGTTTCTAGATCTAGCGATTTTGGATGAGTTTAAACAAACTATAATCTATATAAATCTATTATAAAACTATAAAAATCCTTGTTTATTCATGAATATTTCTGATATTTATATGTTTCATGAAAGATATAAATATCAGAAAATTGTCGGGGTAGGATAATTAACCTGCTGTGGTTTTTTTATTGCGATTTATCATCATCATCATCATGGTACCGGATATTAAATGACTTGGCGCCATTCTTATTTTTGAAATGCAACTTATTTATTAGCTCTAGTCGTATGTTTGTAGGTATTTGTACCTAGCTAAATAAAATAAAACAGAATAAAATGTAATACTTTATTTTTTTATTTTTAACAAAGGTTTAACCATTTTTTATTGCATTATAGGTATTTTATTGAGAAATGCCTACTTCGTTTGATATGATGTAACGTAACACAGTCCCACGCACAGTGCCAGGTTCAATTAATAAAGGTAAAACAAAGATTCAGGGTTATGGATTCTAATATTACAGTCCGGAAACAAGCCACATACAATATATATTGTACATATTAATTCTTATGTTAGTTGAAAAATAAGTAGGTGAATAAGTAGTTAACCAGTTATCTAACACAATATTTATTAGTTTGGGGCTAGATGGCGCTGTAAAAGCATATTTTATCATGAGTACTGTGACTAAGCGAGCAAGATGCCACTAGCGACATTACTGTATTCATTTCACAAGTGTCTAAACGAATTTTACCGATTATTTGATAAATTATTTTACTAACGTGACTTGTGCAGTGATTGACTACGCTCACAACCAAAACAATAATCCATCGATATGTTAATTTCACAAATGGAAGGGGAATGTAAATTATTTCAAATTGATATCGACTTATCTTGTATATACTCGTATATATTAGCCAATGCGCTTTCTATTGCTTGCACTGAATATATTTATTACCTTATGTAAACATTGATAAATGTAGGAACTTGCTGATATTTTACGAAACAATTTACGAAAAAGCGTACTTTACAGTAGAGCTAAATTACACTATTGATATTTCTTGTCTATTGTCATTGCAAGTAGGTGGATATGACAATATTTATATATTTATAAATACAATAGATTATGAGGGCGCCAAAAAATGACAAGACATTAGTTTGAACGTTAATTTGTTATTTTTAATTTACATTATGTTACAGGTAGATGGTTCCTATATTTGTTACTATCCCCGCAATAACCGCGCGCTGTCCCACTAACCTTAAATCATAAGATACCTAAAGTGCAAACATGCACATAACGAACATATTCTTTGCCAGTATAGAATCTTTTTGATGACGCGAATATCTTTTATAATAAAAATGTTACCTAGTTTTAGTCTCTAAGTTAATTTATGATATAATATATGTGCGTACTTTGTCATATTTTGCTAGTGATTATTTTAATATGTATAGAAAACCATTCTTTAGATCTGTAATTTCATGCCAGAAACACAGGGTATCATATTATTCTAGCTCAAGCAAAAAAATATGTTTTATTTTTACCTTCTACATGTTTTTTACATTTAAAAATGAAATGTATTTCACAAGATTTAATAATAATTTAATTTTTAATCATTTATGAGTGTGGAATACGTCTATTCTGTCTGGCCGGCGGCGCCTAAGCGAGCGGCCACACAGATAAGACGTAGACGCAGACACGTCGCAGACGCGGCGCCCGTTCAATTTAGTTTCATACAAAATGTATAGAAACGTTGCGACGCTAAACATACAGCAAAGACAGGGCGTGGACTTCTGCGTCTTATGTTTTTTGTGTGTACAACAAAGGCACGAGACAAAACCAAGAAGGTCCCATTCTAGATGCTTCGTTGTTTAATTTTCAGACTGTGGCATTTATTGCCTGGTTTACTGTGAATATGCAAATTACAATATTTTTGCAATACATCTTGATAACCCATCTTTTTTAGGTTCTCTTACAGTTTCGCCATGTCAGTCTGTCCGCAGCTTATCTCAAAAACTATTAGTACCAGTAAGCTGAAATTTGGATATTAATCAAGCCGACAAATTTGAATACCTAATTAAATATTTTAAAAGTACCTACCATTGAGTACCTACATGTAAAGCATGGGTGAAATTTTATTTCGCGCGTTGTCCATTGTGGCGTTGGATAGGTCTTATGAAGTCATTTAGGTTAGCCGAAGAACGGTTTCGGAATAGGTGTTCCGTTTTTGATATATTTTGCCTCAAAGTGGAATTTTTGTTAGAAACACGTAACTGTAACTACGGAACCCAAGACTGCAAGTGGCGCGCCGTTTTGGCCGGTTTTCTTTTGTTTAGGTACCTGGAAAGGGTTTGGTTCAAAGAGGAAAATACAACACGAAAGGAAATAACAGTTAAAGATTGCCAGACAAATTTTACGATCCGTGCAACTTTGAAATGATATATTTTAACGAAAACCTGACAAACCACAAGCGCACAATCACATCTACAATATTTCGCTGGCTTCGATAGCGTAATATTGTAAATATGATCAAACTACGTTTGCATGGAGTGCGCTCGGTAAAAACTTATACCAACGTACAACTACTTATAAATTAACTATACCTTTTTCACTATAAAGCGATCCCCGCAAGTCTCTTACTTATATTATCATATTTAGGTATTGTCATACTTAGGTATTTGTTTAGATCTGTTCGTCTGTTAGATTTCTATGAAATTTGATCACGCACAACAAGACTTTGTGTCGCGGCACATGCGCCTCGCCGACGAGATTAAAACCCCGCCGACGGGGCCGCCGCCGCCATCCAGCCAACGCCGGGCTGGATTCGGGCTGTGCGGGGCGCGTGCGCTCCTAACCGATCGCCGCGCCGCGCACGCGTACCCGCTACCGCGAACCGCGCGGCCCTAAGTAAACGCCGCGTCTCTATCGACTCATCGCCTTCAATGGCAACGCACTTCCCTGACGCGACATCGGGTGTAGGTGGACTCCCTTCGGGTAGAAACCCCTACACCCCACCCTCATCGGATTCTACGGAAGCTGAGTACCGCTCGCATAACCCAACCAGACTGACGCCCGCCGCCGGCGCGCGCACAGAGCCCCGGTGGCCAACCAACCAGACCGACCGCCCGGCGCTGTATTTCCGTCCCTACGGGTCGACGGATCTAACTGCGCCGGAACCCGAGCGCTGCTTGCAATTGGGCAGCAATGCGGGGGCCGTTTCTACGGGCCGCGCTCCAACACTACTGCCCGTGGACTTCGCCCAAACGCGGTCTCCCCACAAGTGCGCTTCGCACACGTGCGAGACGATGAAGAGTCAGTCGCCCTGCGCATTTCGCTCACGGCTTGTACCGAGTACGTACTACCTTCCACTGTTCGTAGAGCTTTAGACTCTGTAAGCCGTTCGCTTTTCATACTAGTGCCAGCAAAGCACGGTGTTCACGGAATTCATGGAACAGTGAACCACGTTCATCAAAGCTCTCAGCAGCTCAAAATCCACACAGTTTTCCAATCATTCAAACTTCAACATGAGCAGTCGGAGTCGCAGGATCCTTGAAGAAATATTGCCCCTAGAGGGAACTATCCGCAAAAGTAAACTGGGCAACTATCCTTATTGATACGAATACTTGCTCTTTTGATTTGTAACAGAAATAAGAATATTTCAACAATAAAACATAATCAACAATAAAATAAAAAGTAGATTGATACCATAAACAGTAATAAAGAGATATTCAATGGAAATTAGTTACAAATATAATTTTGACGCCCGTCAAAGCTTCGTCGCGGAATATTTTTACTTATAAGGACAAAACGCGTGCGCCTACGCTGATGGAGGGCCACTTTCATTTATAGCTAACGCCACCAACATCCCTAACATAGTGTATTCAAAACCAGGGTAACTATCCTACTGGGGCAAGTATCCGGCATTTATCTTAGTATGTTGAACTTTTTATAGACGCTCTAGGGATTTAAAATTAGTTATTATCTAAAATTTATTAAATTTATTTTGGTTTGTACTAACGTAGATACCTTCCATAACATATGTTAGTTCTACTGCGTCAATGTTTCAATCAATGTTTGTTGCACTGTATTTATCAAGAATCAATGATAAATACAGTGCAACAAACTTATCTGACCCGGTCGCCAAAACTGGAATTAAGTGACTAAATTTTCGTTTTGTTGTCAACAACAGTGACGCCGTTACCGGGCACTGTACTAGATACTTTTCAAGTAAACATACACCACAGACCATATCGTGTTATTTGGGTAATAGGTATGGCAGACCGTGTGGAATTGTGCCAACCCTTCGATTGGGTATCATAATAGGCGACTAATATATTGTCTTACTTGTACCACAAAATCAGCAGCAGACTAGATATTGTAGGCGGCTGCGATCTAATGTGGCTAGGTAATCACAACTGGATCTGACGTACTTCATTTTAGTACATTGTTAATAGTTTCTCTTAGTAAGGCAATTTTATAGGATGATTAGGAAGACATGAGCTTGATTGGTAGTAGGATTATAACAGTACGTTAATTTCATTCATTAAATGTTCCTTTCCGTCACGGTAGGTGTAGAGATGTACTTTGTCCCCCGTTCGCTCGCACCAATTATTACAAAAACTCTTTTATGATTCGCGCTCCTAGAGCATTCAATAGTTTGCCACGCGAAGACCGTTTCGACTTATTTGTGAGTAATATAGTTCTAGTAAAGGCGGCACTAACTAAAGATATGTTCGGAACCTGAGTTAATTGTATTGTATGTATATGTTTCGTTTTAGTACTACTTGTAAACTGATATTTGAACTTACGTTGTTGATGTGACGGGTTTAGTACATGTGTGATTGTATTCGTTAAGTAGTATGTTATAGCTCATAAGAAAAATATTGATTACTTTAAAAGTATCTTGTTAAATTTATATGTGGCGGTTTGTAAATGGCTCATAGATAAGCTATTTTTAAATGCATTATGTATTGCAGCTGTAAACCACCCGAATAAAACAAAATAAAATAAAATAAGTACGTACATTTTTAGGTGGTTTAAATGTGTGATATCAGCTGGGAAGAGTCCCAGATTGATGAGACATCCTCCACAGAAGAGGCCAGCACAGCGGCCTGACTCGAGAGACCGAATTGTAACTCAGATCAGTGAATTAAATCAGGAAATAGATATTCTAACAAAGAAAGCGGTCAAGAAACGAGCGCATGTACGCTACCTGCGAAAGAAGCTGCGAGCACGAACTTTACGACGATGGCCGTCAGAAGAAAACGCCTACTTTGTTAGTTATTAACCTCTTTTACTATGTACAGACGTTGATTCTGTGAATCAATAGGTAACAGGATTAATTATTATGTTCAGTTAGTGATCGGACGCGGCGGGACTCGAGTGCCGACCAGCGTCGTGGTGCGGCTGCACTCGCAGACCTACAAGAAGGCTACGCGGGCGCTACTCTTTACGGTGTTCGGGAACAGGTGAGCTACGTTAATTACTATAATGGATTAGACAAATTGAAGGGCTAAGGATTGAAAGACGGAATTTTCATACTCTGCTAACGCACAGATTAGACAAAAGTTAACATAGAATAAACACATTTCAAAAGGAAACACTTACAAAGCAAAGGCGAACTTATCCCACAACGTTAATTTAGGAGCTAATTTTTTACAACAAATTTTAGAGGCGAGTCTCCGAATGGTAGTGCATACAGCAATCGACCTGACTCCCCCTCTTTCTTCATTAGGGCGCACAGATTCGCCCCGCATAAAATATCTATCACTTGTGTGTTGACCTTTCCCGCTAACATGACATTAATAGGGGCGGTGAGTTCCTCCAAAAGCCTGATACCGGCTAGTATTACTAAAGTAATCACTACTTCGATTTATGTATTTGTAATGTAGTCAAAAATATATCTATATAGGCCTCTTGGATAACGCTAGTGGCGCGGCGTTGTAGCAGATTTAGGCAACTCGTGGGCGTTTTGCGTGCGATCAGCTGTACGATTTACGTTATTATTCAATCATTTGAATGCATTAAAAAGTGCACTGAAACAAGAAAAAAATGGGTGGTACGAGGTACTGTTACATACTGGTACATTTTGGACGTCGTTGAATGTATACGTTGCATTACAATCGAAAATTGCGTACAATGAATGTACGCAATTTTCGATTGCGTACATTCATTATTTATAAAAATACAGACCGATGCTACATGTTTGCAACCTCGAACCGATAAACCCGCATTGCAAGTGCATTCTGTCCTTTCCATATTTCCATATTTCTTTGATAAAGAAATATGTATTGAATATCTTCATTTTCCATTTCTAAATTGCATGGATGGTTGAAAAGTTACTTTTCCACGGATGATTCCTTCTCCACCATCACGGATTTCGACAACCTTCTGAACATGATGGCTTTGGAAAAGTTTATGCCCTATATTTTTCAATAAATTTAAAATCCTGTTATTAGCAATACGATAAGCTATCTTGCAATCAAATGAATACGTGGTAAAAATTATATATACAATGAATTTGAAAGAATATTTCATGGTTCGTGTAATTAAGTAAAGGTAAGTACCTTTCGACACAGATTTTCCGCGAAAAAAGTCTGCGTAAATATTCTGAAATCCACACTTAACAATTGTTTGGCTCATAATAACGATTTTTTTGTTACAATAAACAAACATCCAAAACGTGCGGTGATTTTTATGCGAATCATATGTTCACGTCTACGACAAAAACGACCTCGAGTTGCCGCCGTTAACCGACCGATGGCGTTGCCGTAGCTTCGCCACGATATCCAAGAGGCGTATTAGACAAAGCACCATTACAAACACAAAGTAAGCAACCTTGATAATAAACATCCTTACACTATTGGTCCGTCGGTCGCCGTGGGCGTGGCGGGCCGGCGGCGGCGCGCGCGCATTAAGCGGCCACGCCCGCCTGCCTGCGCCGCCGCCGGCGCGCATTAAGCGGCCACGCCCGCCTGCCTGCGCCGCCGCGCGCCGCCGGCTGCCATCGCGCATCGCCGTGTGTGGTCTCTTGCTTACTAGTCGAATACCCTAACCGCTCGGCCACCGACGCTCCATGGTACAGATCATTCTCACTAATGGCATAAAAATAGTAAGTAAATGCCTAGGTTAAATACCTAGGTACTTACTCACCCAATTATACGTACCCAATTATACTTTTTTTTCTTTTCTCATTATTATAGTCGTAGATACCTATTAGATTTGTAATTCTTTCGCTGTTCTGATGTCAATGTATTATGCCATGTCTGAGAGAATTGTGTAAAATAGGTACCATATTGCCAATATTATTATTCAATCTCTTCGGATTTAATCAACTCACGTGTATAGCACTAAGCGACTAATTTCTTATTTCTATTTTTGAGATGTTATGTGCTAATTATCTGGTGTATTATATCATGGTCAAGGTTTTGAGTTACGTTCCTACATTACTTGAACTCTAACAGATAGTCTTACGGTGAGGGAAACATCGTGATGTAACTTGCACATTCAAGCGAGTTTTTAACTAACCAGATTAGATCATGATTACACATTTGAGGTCTGGTCATGGTTGCCCATGGTTAGGACTTTTAGTCCTAAGTACAATTGGGGAAGCGACAGAAGCAGACGACAACACTGTAAAAAGCAATGAAATAATGTAACTAGGTAATCACATACCTACTTGAAAAATGGTAGATGCAGCTTACAAAATTAGGTAGGTAAAGGACCACCTTGTTTATTTTATCCGAATCCCTTGATCTAGAAAAATAAAAGCCTACTTCATCAAAGATTTACTGAACTCCTATTATACTAGAAAATTTAAATATTTGTTAATGCAGCAACGTAAGCCAAAGTACTGTGCCAAGGACAAAGGAGGATGCAGAAAGGGAACTACCACATGATCGTCATAAAGCAGGGCTAAAGCCACGACTATTAGGATTTCAACGTAATAACAGTGCACAAAGGCTTTTAAGTCTTGAATACGGAAGGATTTCTTCCTAACAACACAGAGACAAAAATAATAATAATAATAATACTCAGTAGCATCATAAAATAGAGAATAATAATAATAATAGGAGAATAATAATAAAATATATTTTTTCATGCATTGGTTACAAAATTAAATATGCGAGTGAGAGACAGGAGCCCAAACTAGATAATCCTGTGTGAAGGGTCTCCTGGCCCTTCCTCTCAGATCCATTCTATTTTGACGGCAAATAAGTATTTAGCTAAAACGTAGAAATATTAAAAGGTACTAAAAAAAACTAAAATCTACTGTACCAACTATTTGACTGACTTGACTGACGTGATTGTGTGTGTATGTGTGAGTGAGCACAATATAGCGCCAGTAGAGTTTTCTTTGTGCATGAAATTGAAAACACCAGGTTTATTGCTAGTCATAAAGCCAAGAAAGGCACGATATAATAGCAGAAGTGCAGATTCAGAATAATTTTTTGCGGGGTTATTGTAACCTTCCACATTACTGTAAAATACACAAATAAAAAATTTCTACAATTCGCGTAACGAGCGTATTTTTTTTTTTATTATCTAGAAGGGGTTTAATCTCTTTTCAAAGAAAGCCGCCGAGCATAACGGTAAAATAAAATATACACAAATTTCTTACCAAAATATAACAAGAACAACTGGAATAAAAATATAAATTCATGCGATTGATTAGAGTAGTTTCCTACATTGAAAGAGAGACATCGTAGATAAGATTAAAGAGGTTCGCTTGTGTTGCTTTGATCACGTGCTGCGCCACTTGCTGCAGGGCTACCTGAATCTACGAGTATCATAAAAGTGTCCCGCGGGAGGCTCAAGAAGCAAGGAATGGATATTGCTGAGTCGGAGAGAGAGATTGGGTAGCGTGGAGGACTAGGTATAAGCAGCAAAGTGGCACAAATCGCGATTAACCTCTAGGATGATGATGATATAATAATATGTAGGTCTACTTATATGATTGCTTGTAATTTAAAGATAAAAAATACTAAAAATACAAGCGTCAGTGGCCAATGACTTTTCATAGTTAGGTAAGTAGTTACATACGTTGTAATCTGGACAACTAATGAAACTCTGATTAAGACTGCTACTCAGTAGCATCATAAAATAGGTATTTCATTAATTAGACAAAAAACATAAAACTATTTTTTCTAACAAAATCTAACAATAAATTGTAACTTAATTGTAACAATTACAACAGACTGTATCACGACAACTTGACAATGAATTAGTCTAAAATTAATTATTGACATTCATGACATGACACTTGAGAAGCGAGTGACGGTATGTCACTGTCACTGACAATGTACACTTCGAATTATTGTCAAATTACAATAAAATTTAATATATGCTGTCAACTGGCGTGCAATTCTAATGCAATTTAAAAGAGTTTGCAATGTTTAGGATATTTTCTAGACCATGCAACTACATTCAGGCTGCTCCTGAGTGGTAAATTTATAATCGTTGCTTTTTCGGTAAATACTGGACTGATTGTCATGATAATTTGCAGTTTTGTTTTAAATACCCCACTCAACTAGTAGTATTCGGCTTTGTCTAGAGCGTAAGGACACCCTACATATGTAAACTTACTTACGTAACTACAAAGTTTTTTCATAGTCAAAAACAAGCATTGAAAGTCGTAGTTGTGCAAAAAATGTCGTTCCTTGATAAACACAACAATGGTCTGTCAAAATCGCTACAATGGTTGCGAAAATCCGAAAATAGTATGAGACGCTGCAAAGACTGACGAAATATTAGCGAATCACGCAACCATGTGACGCGGATAATGGGATTGCGATCGACCGGGGCAACCCGGTGGACACTGGATTGCGAGCAGCCACGGGAACCCTTCCATTATATGGGCGACAGGTTGGTTTGCTGTGTAGTGTCCGGCAGAGTAGAATGCTACTCATTAGGACATGTTACAGGTATCGGCCATAAATAATGCACATCGGCTAGTTTCGGCTTCATATTTACTCACACGCGTGTGACAGAGACAACGCTCTACGAAGCCGAGCTAGCCGATGTGCATTACTTACGGCCGATAACTGTATGTTATTTTGACACGTGTTTCAAAATGGCGTCTTAGTTCCAGTTTTGGTCACCGGATCAGTTAAGTTTGTGGCACTCTAATGTAAAATAAAATATTATATAAATCATAAATTGAAACGGATAACTTAAAATTAACTTAAGTTAGGTACTTTAATTTGGATATCTGTCAAAAATGAATAGGTACCTATAGAGGTACAAAAGGAAAGGTCAACGAGCTAGTGAATCAGCTGGTACCGAGTAAAAATACGTTAAATATCTACTATCTAATACTACCTACCAGTAAACACGAGTGTCATACGATAGTTTTCAACACACATCAAATATTTTTACTCCAAGCCAATTATTAGATATCTACAGGTTAACGCCAAGATGACCACCGCTTTGTGTGTCTGTCTGTGGCTTCGCCTATAGGCTGTGGTGACTGCTTACCATCAGGCAGGGCGTAAGCTTGTTTGCCACCTGTGTGGTATAAAAAAAATCGTAACTTCCGAACGGATAGACCCGAGTGTTTATCCATAGATAGTAATTATATGGACAAGCATTTTTTGCTGCAACGCACTGATAACGCGAAAGGGTTCCTATTGAACCGCACCGACACAATGTATCGCCCGAGAAGTATCTTTTGTGCGCCGGATTGAGAACAATACCAGATATAAAGCAGATTTTGCACGTTTACTGCTAAGTAGATCCTACAAATGCACGAGACAATTGCAGAGCCGGTCCCTTTCTAGATGCTACGTTGTTTAATTGTAAGTCTGTAGCGTTTATTGCCGGGTTTACTGTGAATATGCAAATTACAATATTTTTACAAGTCATCTTGATAAATTTTTAGGGGTCCCTTATAGTTTCGCCATGTCTTTTTGTGTAGATACCTGGAAAGGGTTTGGTTTAGACTCTTTAAAACATAATAACAGAGAAATACCAGAAGAAAGGAAATAACAGGTAAAGATTTGCAAATAAATTTTAAATCCCGTGCAACTTTGAGACTAAATATTTTAACGAAAATCTGACACCACAAGCGCACAATCACACCAATAATATTTCGCTGGCTTCGATAGCGTAATATTGTTAATAAATCTCTTGCTTATATATCATACTTAGGTATTGTCATAGGTATTTGTTTAGATCTGTTCGTCGACATAGGGCATGTCAATAATAGACCTTTTACCTTGGTACTTAATCAGGATATTTGCTGACGAAATTATCCCGCTACAGGCTACAGGTCTGCCACGTCAGCCTGTCAGTAAGTCAATATAAAATTTTAAAATTTGACGCATCTAATATGTAGGTACCTACCCTAGGTCCATTCGTTTGTATTTCCAAAGTGCCTCACAACTTCATTAGTACCCCCAACTACAAGGGATGATAATGAGTAACTTAAATACAAGCCATTCGCGTGTTAAGGTGGTACGATTTTCATAGCATTTTTATGTTACGTTTGTGCAATTGGCTATTAGAAAATTTCTTCAACTGTGCGCGAAATATATTTCTAAATGTTAATAATGTAAAACAAAGCAATGAAAAATAAAAATAATGAAATCACAAAACAACGCCATCAAGCGGCGATTTGTGCTTTTTTCGATTTAACTGCTTTTGAAACAAAACCCAACTTGCGCACCATTGAATTGATTATGATTGATTACAATCACTAAACACTCAAACAAATTAAAGATTATCGAGAGAAATTTAGTATGGGCGTTGAATCAACTTAGTAGTGAGAATAACATATGAAAGTAAGTTCCACACCGCGTCTGTCTGCCTGTTCGCGATAAACTCAAAAACTACTGAACGGATTTTCATGCGGTTTTTACCAATAGACAAAGTGGAATCACTTTGTCTAATAAGGAAGATTTAGGTTAGGATTACCCCTTCAGAATACTTGCGCGAATAACGTAAAATCAGTAAATGGACTATACGATGTAGACATTTTTGACATCTGGTTTATAATAAAATTAACTTCGCAAACAATTAATTAATGAGCAAGCGAGCTCTATTTCTGACATTTTGGCTATAAATGTTTCACGATTAACTTCAAAACTATCTAATTTATAAATCGTGTGGGCCAAAACGATTATATTATGAGCCAGGTCCATCTGACCCGTTGAGCAATGAACAGTGTAAGGAGTTTCTTAAATCATATGATCTCACCGATAGTGTTGACAATGTTGTACATGAGATCAAGATTTTTCTCATTTTTGCTATAGGTGTATTTTTGCACAATTTCAATGAAGTAATGAGTGAGTGCGCGTGAGGGGCTCTAAGTTCTTGTTTTTTATTAAAAATGTTATCTCTAAGCGAAAGGGGAATGAAAACGGATTGTATCACTTGATTTCATTTGCATCTTTGGCGGAGGGGGACCCCGACCCTGGTCTGAAAATCACTAAAGAATATTTTTTTCCGGGAAATAGGGTTTACCTGAAATTGAGGATAACAGTACGTATTTTTGCTTACAAACGATTTGGGGCCCCGTATCATTGATACGGCTGATACGGTGGTTGTTGCGCCCCTGCCTAGGTTCTCCAACTGGGTGAAGCTTGGGATGTTTACAGGTATAGCTCCGTCAACTAAGATTCATTTAGTTAATTTTTGTTGATGAGAAATGTTCGTGAAATAGTACGGATTTTAACCGTCTTTAATAGCCGATAACAGTCCTCAGAGAATTTAAGCCTTCCCCACATTAGTGGAGGTTCTGTCTTAAACTCCACTCTCTACTGTCTTTGTTTTATTTATGTTTCATTCATTACACTAGGGTATTTTATTTGTTTTATTCGATACAAAAATATGTGTGTGTAGTTACTGCAAAATCTCATAGCAGATAGGTACGATTACCTATGCGACACTGAAACATGACTGACAGGCATGACATGAGAAAGCAAACTTGTAAAGACAAATATGCTACATTAATTAGAGTTTGCTACATTAATGTGCTACAGTAATTTGAATTAGACTACTTTGCTTTAGTTAGGTGGTGGTGCACTTTCGAAAAAACTATTAAGGAACCTTTTAAATTAAAATCAAAATTGATTACAATATTCTTTTGTACAGAACCCTTAAACCAAAAAATACACAACGGCTAATTTAGATCTCCTTAATATCCCATTGCGCCTAGTAGGTACTATGAACTTGAGTGACCTTTTACAACTGATTTCTAGAGATGCGGTCTTTTAGTTTTCAAAATGTCATTATCGACATTGAAAAAGAAGTAGTTCGATAGTCATTTTCTCGCTAACAATTCCACGTACGAAAAAAAAATTGTACCTATCGTTTTAATATGTTTAGCACTCCATCCAGTTCACGGCTTTATACATGTATTATGAAACAACCTGTATATTGAATAGGTGTTTTATATTATCTTACATCTAAGTCCATATATTATTTCAAAACACCTATAAGAACTGGCTTATATTCTTAATTTATTACTTAAATCATTATATAATGACTACTTGGGTAATTAGGTAAGCACCTACTTATTATTCATAATTATTGTCAATGTAAGAGCCTCGCAAGCGCGAGGAAGACGTTTAAAATTCAGAATCTGTACCTAATACCTAAATTGCTAAATAAGACAGGGCTAGTCAACACCAAGCTAGGTTCCCGTCGGTACCCGGAGAATACTTTTAAAATGAAACCGTAAATCTTTTCGGGGCTACCTACATAGTCTACTTAATATTTATGTTAATTCCGAACTTAACATCCCACTTTCACATAAATGGATAAACTCGAAACATCCTACGAGTATATTCAAGTAAAATTAGATACCTACTTATACTATAATAGGGATCACTTCGCGTAGATATCAGTTGCCCGTTTTTCCTCGCAGGGTTGAATTTGGATTATAAGTCGAAACTCGTGCGTGTTTCATAATTCGCTCAACTTATTACAAATATCTACATCAAAATTCCCAAATGTTTTATCTTTGCCTTATTTCGTCACGATTTCGATTTCGACGCCCTGCTCGTGGCAAATCTCCATGAATAGGCAGGTACAACCCGCCTCTCATTTGTTCCTAAACAGTAATAAATTTTTGTTATTATTTAAAAAACCTTATCGGAAGGTCGGTTAGGTCGTTAGGAACAAAGGGCTGGGTAACGACGGCATGTATATAACCCCCGGCGGCGAGGGGCGCTGCGCATTTCGCTCAAGGCTTGGACCGAGTATCCAGTGTTCAAAGAGCTTTAGACTCCGTTCGCTTCTCATACGTAAGTTTCATACAGCTCGTACTTCAATCGATCAAACTCGTAACAAGATGGGTAGTCGCAGGATCTTCGAAGAAAATTCACACAGTAAGTTGAACTTTTTATATAATATTTATGGACTTACAATAAGTTTTCAGTTGTTTACTTTTAATTGGCTTTAATGTAGTTTCCTACGTTACTGACAATTAGGTTTTACTATGTCGTATTATGTACTCAGTGATGATGTTGTGTGTACATACTTTTTCTTGATTCGTCGTAGGATTATTACAGTATGTAAACTTTTTCAGGCGATGATGATATTTATATTGATGAAGATTACGAGATTGGTGAGTCATCCGCCACAGAAGACGCCAGCGAAACCTCCGATTCGAAGGACCCAGTCGAAGACGATATACAGGCTGAGATCAGGGAATTAAATCTGGAAATTGAGATTTTTACGAAAAAAGTGGCCAAGAGACGAGCGCATGTGCGATACCTTCAAAAACAGCTACGAGCACAACGACGGTCGTTAGTAGAGAATGCCGACTCTGTAAGTTATTAACCTCTTTTACTAAGTCCGTGCTTCTAATGCGACCTAGCTTCACTTCACTTACATTCAAACATCGATTCTGAGAATCAGTAGGTAATGAGATCAATTATTATGATCAGGTTCTACTCGGGCCCGGTGGGACTCGAGTGCCGGCCAGCGTCGTGGACCGGGTGCTCTCGCAGACCTACACCAGGGCCACGCGGGCCTTACTCGTCGCGGTGTTCGGGAACAGGTGAGATACGTTTATTACTGTAACAGAATAGAAAAGTTCAAGGACTAAGGATTGAAAGAAGGGACATGACGGTAATTTGTTACGCCAAGTTATAAATAAGTTAACATATAACACCGTTTTTGACTGTGTATTTAGTGTTACTCTTTGCTGCAAGCTGTTAAGCTTCCATTTCTATAGGTAAAAGATTAAAAGTCTTTGCGTCGCGTAAACGACGAACTAAAGTACTTTAATCTTTATTTTAAAATTTTGGACACTTGCTATATTTCGGGCTGAAAATGAACACACCTTTCAAATAAGGGACGTCTGGCAACTCTAACCTCCAAAGACCAAAAAATAGACAGCAGCGCTTTTCTTTGTGTATTTTCGACACTGTGATCTTCAATTCGCCTGCCATGCCTGAAGATAATGTTAATATCCTCGTTCAGCAGTGAAGTGTTACTGGGTGTTGAAGGACTACGGAACGTACAGAATAAAATATATATTAGCTTGTGACATAATATAGTCGCAGCAGCTAAATATACCTAATTTCATATGATTACCTAATGCGTTGTCGTAACATGTAACATATAACACACCGACATTCTTCCAGAGTACTAGCAGAGAGCAGCCTGACAGGCAATAGGAGCAACGCTCACCCGAATACAGCGGCGAAAAGGCGGTTAGACCCGGACAAGGTGGCCGATATTGTCTATTATGTAAAAGTGCACTTTACGGTTGAAAAGACTTTAATTCAGTAAGTATGAAATGTAATTACTATATTAAAAAATAGAAAAAGCTTGTGGGTTTGTGTGTGAGGTATCTATTTACTTAATCTTCGAAACTACTAACCTGATTTTGAAAATTCTTTTACTAATGGGAAGCTACATTATTCCCGAGAGTCACAGAATATTTTTCAAAACGTAAAAATGGTAGAGTTGATTGTTTACCGAACTGCCCGTGGGTGCAGGACGCGGGAGACTGCTAGCTTTAGGTATATAAAAAGCAATCCTCATTGGCAATTTGTTAAGCATGTTAAGAACGGTGAGAATATCTACTGCCTGAATTACCGATGACTCATGCGTGCTTGTTTCGTTCCAGCCATTGCATAACTACGAAGTGCGCCGACGAGGCGAAGGCGGTGCGCAAGAACGCCCACAGGAGGAGCAGCCCGGAACGCTAAACCCCTGCACTGAATTTATTATTCGTTATATGAAATAATAAAAATTAAATAAATAAATAAATTTTTTAATTAAGTTACTAGTACCCACTTATTATAATGTCTAAAAATTAAAGTGCTTTGGAAATTTATAAGACTAACTGGAATCAACATGTAAGCAACCTCACGTCTTACGCCGTTGGCTCTCGCGTTCGAATCGGCTATGTCAATTCATCGCTTCTTGTGTTGCCCACGGGGCCTCTTTTTTGTTACCGGCAGATCCAGGTACCTACCTATTTCCCACGTATCCCTAGATCAAGCCAACGTAGACGACCCTCCTCGATCTTATCTGGGATATCCCTCCTGCCAAGGCTGCCACGGATGTATCGTTATGTACTCCATCGAGTCGCGTAACTCCGCGCATCCACCGCAGCATTTTCATTTCGTTGGCGTGGAGTTCGCGATCGGTTTTCGTCAGCGCTGGCCATGTCGCGCAGCAATAGAGCATCACCGGTCTAATTATACTCTTGTATATAAGGTCTTTACGCTTTACAGGGATTTTAAGGTCACAGATGACAGCCGTGAGTTCCCGCCATTCGGACCAAGCCGCAGAGACTTGGGATTTGACATCGGGGCCGAAATCGCAGGATTCGTGCATTACGGATCCGAGGTATTTGGATTTATCTCTTCTATTGACAGCTTCGTTACCTATACTCTATTTAGGCGTTACTCAGCTATAAACCACCGTTTTCAAGCACATCCTTCCACGGGTTTACTTTGGTCAGTACAATGTCGCCACCGTACTTCATAAGCCAAGGAGGCAGGTCTTGAATTTCCGCTGAGAGTGCATCGAGCAGAATGCAAAACAGGTAAGGGCTCAGCGCAGAACCCTGGTGAACACCTACAGGAATCACATTTATATAGGAAAATAAACGGAATTTAGACCAGTACTACTAGGTGCTGATTATTAAAGATCGAATGGCAATAATACACAGTTCACGTTTGCTTTTTGATTAGGATGAAGGAAAGGATTGCAAACCAATCGCAGCAAGGGAGCTCCATTGCAGTTGGTAGATATTGATTTGCGATCCTTTGCTTCATCTAAATTGAAAGGCAAAAGATAACCGTGTAATATCGCCATAAGTGCTGACTTTATTAAAATATTGCTGCATCTACTAGACTTACCGCATCCGCACCGTATCGTACTAGCTCTGCTAACGGTAGCTGTTGCCCACATAATAAAAGGGTTGCCGTGGCCGCTCCTAGACGGTCCAGCGACCATCGGTAGTCCAGTCGATCGCAATCCCATTGTCGACTATTGTTGTGTTTCGTTAACTGCATACCTCCGAGTATCTATCTACATGTTATACAATCATCCAAAGCTTGTTTCCAACTCTTAATTTGGTTATGCTTATGTTTCTCGAAAGGGTTTTCGGTTAAGGTTTTCTATATGTGTTTGTGGATTCGTATTATAGGGTGAAACAGCCGCAGCAAGCTATACACCATCAAGATGCGATTTGAGAAGCTTCATGATCATTTGTGAAACTGATCATGCAGCTTCTCTTGCTACAGGACTGTTATTGGTCGCGGGCGTTGCGCAAACCACGCCCACCGCGGCAATATGTACCGCGACATGTCAATGTGGCGGTACATAGCACTAACTGTGATTGCCTCAGAGGTGCCCAGAGCATGCGCTGCGGAGCACTGGGGCGTCGTGCAGAGCAGGGGCGTGAGACGCTCATATTTTTTCGTCTCAAAAAACTAATCTAACATGTACATGTGTACAAAACAAAGATGACATTAAAAAGTTTGCTTGGATATAAGAACATTTTCATGCTCAAGCTTAACCAGAAATCACATCTTAAGAAAAGAGTCTCAATGAACTCTCTTGCGACAGAAAACTTAAAATTAACATCGCTTGCTTTTAATTTGGTAGAATTTTGAATATCGGTCAAAAGTGAAAACCTATAAAAGCGCAAAAAGTAAGGTTATCTAGCTAGCGGGTCACCTGGCTGCCGAGTACAAATACGTTAAATATCTACTAGTGCTCATACGACAGTTTTCAACACAGATAAAATATTTTTACTCCAAGCCAAAATCAGGTTAACGCCAAGATGGCCACCGCTTTGTGCGTCTGTCTGTGGCATCGTTACGTTCATAGGCTGTGGTGACTGCTTACCATCAGGCAGGGCGTAAGCATGTTTGCCACCTGTGTGTCTTAACTTCCGATCGGATACACCGAGTGTTTATCTATAGAAGGTAATTATATTTTTTGCTGCGACGCACTATAACGCGGAAAGGGTTCCCATTGAACCACACGGAGACAACGTACCGCCAGAGAAGTATCTTTTATGCACCGCACTGAGAACAATAGTAGATTCAAAGTAGATTTTGCGTTTTTACTGCTAAGAAAATTCTACAAAGGCACGAGACAATAGCAGATGCGGTCCTATTCTAGATGCTTCGTTGTTTTTTGCAAGTCTGTAGCATTTATTGCTTGGTTTACTGTGAATATGCAAATTACAATATTTTTACAAGTCGTCTTGATAAATTTTTGGGGTTCCCTTATAGTTTCGCCATGTCTGTCTGTCCGCAGCTTATCTATCTCAAAAACGAATAGTACTAGAAAACTGACCTTTTGACATTAATCACGAGGACTAACTTGTAAAAAGAAATCTTTTAAAGTAAGTTGGGTACCTACATGTAAAGTACCGTTGGGTACCTACATGTAAAGCGGGTGGTAAAATTTTAGTTCGCGCTTTATCCATTGTGGCATTGGATAGATCCTTTGAATTCGTTTAGGGTACCTATCTGAATAACGTTTTTGGAATAAGTGTTCCATTTTCGATATATTTTGCTTCAAATTGGATTTTTTGTCAGAAACACGTAACGGTTACTACGGAACCCTTGACTTCACGTCTTGGTCGTGCCGCTGCAAACGGCACGTGGCTATTTGTTTAGGTACCTGGAAAGGGTTTGGTTTAGACCCTTTTCAAACAAACAGGGAAATCCAGACGAAAGGAAATAACAGGCGAAGATTTGCATTCAAATTTTGAATCGTGTGCAATGTTGAAACTAAATATTTTAAACAAAATCTGACAAACCACTAGCGCACAATGACGTCAATAGTTTGTTGGCTTTGATAGCGTAATATCGTAAATATGATTAAACTACGTATGTATGAAGCGCGCTCGGTAAAAACTTATACTTATTTCACTATCAAGCGAACCCGCAAGTGTTTTACTTATATTATCATGCTTAGGTATTTTCATACATAGTTATTGTTTAGATCTGTTTGTCGACTACGCAATCGCGTAGATATCTATGAATTTTATTATGAGCATAAAGATAAATAATAGTACTTCTTCTATGGCTTTATTAATGGAGGTTCAAAACTGGTCAATTCCCTTCTATTATGAAAAAGGCTGAAGTACATCCCATACATAAAGCAGGTTCTAGAAAATCGGTAAATAACTACAGGCCAATTTCCATCTTATCCGCTCCCTCTAAAATTATAGAAAAATTGGTAAATAATAGACTAGTAAGCTATTTAGAAAATAATAATTTACTTTCCTCTTCTCAGTTTGGCTTTCGAAGGGGAAGGTCCACTGATGATGCCGTTCATGAGTTAACAAGCTATGTTGTGTCTAACTTAGACAAAAGAAAGAAAGTGGTGGCGATATTCATTGATTTCGCCAAAGTGTTTGACACAGTGTCTGTTTCGCTACTCCTGAACAAGATATACGACATGGGAATACGAGACGTACAGCACGACCTCCTCGCTGACTATCTAAGGGATAGGAGTCAGCGTGTTAGGATAGGCAATCACATAAGCGATGACCTTCCTATGTCATACGGAGTACCCCAAGGAAGCATTATTGGCCCTACCTTTTTTTTAATGTTCATTAATGAGCTTTGTAAGCTGCAGCTTTCCCATGGTAAAATTATTACGTATGCGGATGACACAGCTCTTCTCTTTGCAGCTGACTCATGGGATGAAGTCTATAAATACGCTCAGGCAGGTTTTGATACAGTATCAAATTGGATTCACTGTAATAAACTTTCCCTAAATATTCAGAAGACAAAGTATATGTCATTCACACTGTCCCAGCACAGACTTTCAAAACCAAGCGTTCATCACAAAATTGTTGCGCACTCCTGTCCCAACTTACAGGATCCATCATGTCCCTGTCCCACGATACAGAGCACCCCAACAATGAAATACCTAGGTATTCTAATAGATAATACCCTTAGTTTTAAAGAGCATATCGATTTGTTGACATCGCGGGCACGTAAAATGATCTATATATTTAGTAACCTAAGACACATAGCGGACGAGTCGGTTATTAAATCTGTATATTACGCCTTGTGTCAATCAGTGCTTACGTATTGTATAACCTCATGGGGGGGAGTACCCAAGACAACGTTACTGGGATTGGAGCGTGCCCAGAGGGCTATACTCAAAACAAGCTACTCGCTTCCATATATGTTTCCGACAGCCGAGCTTTACCAACGATCTAAAGTCCTAACAGTTCGTCAATTATATATATTTCATACCGTGCTCCGCAAGCATTCCGAAATTGTATACGACCCTTCTTATAACCAGGATAAGAGAAGGAAACATACGGTCTGCAACACTCCAGCTTGTAAGTCTGCACTGGCACATAGATTCTATCACTTTAGAGGGGCGTATCTCTATAATAAAGCCAACAAAGCACTGTCCATATACTCTGTCTCTAAATTCCAAACTAAGACCCGTTTGGTGAGGTGGATGGTAGAGTTGGACTATGAAGCGACTGAGGCCCTCTTATGTGTTTAAACACACACACACACACATACACACACACACACATAAACACACACATACATTCACACGTATTTATATCGCACACCTAGATCTAAACTAAGACAAGTCAAAAAAGTACTTTTTTAAGGAGATGAAAAAAACGTATTACTGCGTTTTTGTTAGAGAAACTATGAATGTCACTTTTATTTTAGATCTTAGATAGGTTGTAAAGTGTCATCGTATATAAACTGGGGCTAACAATCAATTATTTTTACTGATAATTGATCATTTTTGAGTTGTTACACTTTAGGGTAATGACTTTATACAAATAATGAATCACATTTAGACTTAATCCGGTTTTATTCAACCATTTTGAGTTAAACTTACATTAAAATAGAAATTAAATACAAAGTTATTCAAACAAAACCAAACGTTTAACTAAAATAATGAATAAAAACTTTTTTAAACACGTTAAGAAAAGTTTTATTTCATTATTATAGTTATGAACACTGTGTTCTTATTACACACAAAAAATATAGAAGTTATTTATTTTGTTATACTTAAAACTGTTCTGAAACAAAAATCTCTAAAATCTATTAGAAACAAATCAAGTACTTCTATATTAATGAAGTAAAATAAAGTTTTCTTGTATTGTTAGGCAATTAAGTTGACTTAGTAGCAAAAGGTAACTGTTTGAGTTCATGAGCATCTTTATAATCGCGATATAAGTCCGCAAGAGATTAGTCTCTGCAAATAAATTCACGTGATATTTGCGCTCTCAAGTAATGGGACTCAATTCTCGGGATACAATTAACAAAACACTGTCTCTAATTTCAGCATCAACTTTGGGTTGGTTACCATATTTCCCTCTTAAATCATTCGGTACAATACCGGAAGCATTTTTCTTGGAGAGTGCAGTAGTAATGGTTGTATTACATAAATCAAGCGTAGCTCTAAAAATGTCTTACATACTCTGATTTGATTCCCGGAAACTTCAAAATAAAACGTTCTATTAAGACCTCTGTACTCTTGTGTGCTAGAATATCTGTACTTCGGTTTAATTTCTTGAGTATGTCTATATACTCCCTCTGCCTCTGAAGATCTGCTAGGCCCCAATAAGCATCCAAAATGTTTTGTCTTGTTTCTTCGTTTATCTTCGTATTGCAACGTAGTCTGCATTTTTCACCACAAGACATACGAACCTTCCTTTCTCGAACTTGACATAGATTGATAGGCTTGACAAGAATTTCTTAGGACTTTACAAATATTAGCTTTCCATACAGATTCTTTTCTTAGCCACTTCTTTCCTTTTTTTATTTCTTCATTAGATTGATCATTGCGATTTTCATTGACAACGTCTTGACTTTGAGTCTGGGTAACAGCATCAGTAACAGCTCTAGTTTCAGTTTCAGAATCAGAACTACTGCTAGAACTATCGCTAGATTTTGAAGAGTTAGATGAGCTATTTCTACTTGAAGAAGAAGAAGATGAACTAGGTATTACTTTAGGGTGCAGTTTCATCATTTTGGACTGGACATAGTTTGTATCAGTATCAGAATCATCTATTATACTTTCTTCAATTGGCGAAACATAAAGATCATTTTCAGTTTGCCGACTATGGCATGGTTTGGTCAGCTCAGAAGAGTTGATTGGTTTATCTTCTTTATTATTCTCTTGTTCATCAACTGGTAACGGTTTATCTATATAACGTTATTTTATAATATTAACAAGAAAACGGCCTCGGTGCATTTTTCTCTGAAAAGAAAAATGGCTATTGTAAGTAATTTGTTTTTATTTATAAGAATCGAACAGAAAGATTTACGTAGCCAACAATAGTAGGTTAACTCAAAAAAGCGTTTATAACAAATCAGCAGACAGTTTTAATAAAAACAGTTTAATTTTAAAAGAAACACTATAATACCATACCATGATTTTTTTTAGGCAGAACAAGTAAAACCACGCTTTTTGTAATAAAAACATTGAAATAAATTTATTTCAACAAAAGTAGGTCAACTATAAATTTATATGTTGATCTATCAAAACAAATTTAAGTCGAAATAGTAACAAAAAATTATCGTACCTTATCAAACAAAACTGGAACAACTCAAAATATCTCGATGTAATGTGACAGAACAATTCACCAACACTGTAACAACTCTAATTAACTCCCGTATATTTATTCATCAAAACTGTAACCATTCAAAATAACCGGGTATTCGTTTGTTTTAATACGTGCACTACTTAGGGATAGCGAAGGTCAACTGGCAATACATTTGTTTAGGTGCGAGGGGATGACATGCGTTGATTCAACAAAAGAAGACTAACGCCATCTAGCGACGAATCTTTCAAGTTTTTATTGAACCTGTTAAGTTGGATAGTTGCGTAGGATTATCGAGCATACGAAAACAATGATAACTCAAAATTCACAATTTTTGAGTTGTCTTACTTTAGATCTAGGTGTGCGATATAATGAATGTATAGATTGATTCAAAATTATTATTAACCTAATTTTTATTTTATTTTTGTTTAATTTTGCTATTGCTTATTTTTTTAATGTTTTATGAATGCGTAAATTAATTTAATTTAATTTATTATTTTTATTATTCTCAATGTTTATATTATTTTATTTTTTCTAAATGATTACTTCTCATGTTATATTTATGACTAACATAGAGTAAGCAATTTTTGCACTAGGTTACACTCCAATGGTCTGGGGGCCTGGTGATCTGTAAGACAGGTATTTATTACCTAGTGCGGACACCAGTCTCTCACACAGGTTTTTACTATACTTACGTTAAATTGTTTCTATTGTAAATTTGATCTACCCACCTATGTGAAGATAAAATAAATATTTTATTATTATTTATTATTATTACTTAATAAGGATATTTTAAAATATTAAAAATTTGCGCATCTAATAAATTCCCCTAGGTTTATTCGTTCGCATTTCTGGATTGCCTCACAACTTAGGGTGCTTGGAAACGAGCATAGCTACCTACTACCTGGATATCCAAACCAGAGGCTCAGAATCTTGCCTTTTACGGTATTATATAAGTCCGGTGCATATCTGCAATCTGTGAGAGCCATGGAGAATAGAAGTGCAAAGGTCGTATAAGACATTTGGACCCTGGGCTTGATTGACAGACAGAGCACTTGGTGTGATCGACAATGATGGATCGCTTTTGATACGCCTTTGTAAGTATAACCTTGGGGTCTTCAAATCAAGAGTAAATAGGAATCTTCTAGGCACGCATGCTACAATTTCAACCACATCGTCGCTTCTCATCAGGTGAGTTGAGGTCAAATGCAAGCCTATTGACGATAAAAGAGATAAATATTTAATGACAAACGATCGAGAATTGCGACCGAGTAACGGTTTCAGGGATTCGCAACGTTGTGGTCCGTGGTTGGGTAACGGTAGGTATGGCGGATGTCTCAATCAGTGCGATTCGCGTTATTTATATGCAACAGCCAAGGTTCGCCAAGCTTCATATGGCTATAGAAACATATTCTATATTTTTATTCATTTTTATTTGTCACACGGAGACTATATAACGCCGGTGGATTATTTACTTATATTTCTTTGTACACGATAGGTATTGAAAAATATCAGGTTTAGTACCTATTGCAGATTTTGTTCATTTATGCGTAGAGCCTGCAAAAGCATGAGACATTAGCAAAAATTAATGCATGTCTCTGGAATGTTTTGCCGTGTTATTTTTGTTTAGTTACCTGAACTGTGTTCGTAGCATATCATGTATAATAACTGCTTCTCTTGTTGGTCTTTCCTTAACCGTTTTACTTAAGGTCCATTATTAGATGTTACTGGCAGAATAAGTATTTGATATTTATATTTTATGCAGATTAAAAGCCGAAAATCGGTCCAAGTGGACACGAAAAAATGCGAAAGCGGGTCCAGGCAGAAGCCGGGATTAACCGCTTGGATGATGACGATAGATTAAAGGTCGCAGTTGGTCAAGGCAAGCCAAAGTGCCCTTCAATATTTTGAGCAATTTTTTAATCTGAATACTTACGATTAGGACTGTGAAATGTAGGTCCTTAGTGTTTTAAAAAAATACCCAGAGGATCCGTATTAAAAATTACAAATGTTAGTACTACAGTAAAAAATGGATTGAATGTATACTTTAATTTACTACGATCTTTAAGGTAAATAAAAGATCAAATATAAATAAAATAACCATTTTTATTTCTTTATCTAAACAGAGAATGACTAATATTTATTCAATATCTTCAGTCTTCAATCTATTCCGCTTCAAAATACCTGATAATATCTATTTATATGCCGACAATGATCGTTCCACATCACATTTGACTTTCCATATCAAATTTCAACTTTGAGGAACAGAGTTAAAAAGTGGAGTCTATTTACTGGACATTTTATGACACTTTTTCCAAAAACAACAATGCACCTAACAACATAGAATCAAAAGAAGCCGCTTGCCTCATTTCACCTAGCTGCTAGAAGGTTACAAGGTACCTATTGCTTAATTTATATTACTTAGAAATGGGGCACGAAGGGTTTTGCATCACTTACATCCGGTTTTATTAATTTATAAATACAGTCTTGTTTTTTTGTGTTACTTTTTCGTCGAGTTCGAGATGGGAAATTGCAAACGAAATAATGCCACGCGCGCCCTAAGCCTCGCCCCGCGTCCGCGCTCGCCCCACCACTGCCCTTGGGATAAAACAGTCTGTGCCGTACCAGTGGAGTTAATCGTGCCCGACACCCCGAGCGGACCACATATCTCAGTGTCAAGTGTTGTGAGTTAAATTTTTTTAAATGTATCCGTGTACGCAGCAATACGCAAAGGTCGCAGGCGGAAGGACGCATAATTCTGTAAGTATTACAATGTCTATATTTAGATTTTATTTTCTAAGTAGCTATCTAATATATTATACTTATTAAGTTTGATTTCCCTTAACGAAGATGACCTAATAACATTTATAATGATATTAATTACTCTCTAGTCTAGAACCTTAATTCGTAATTGTTTACATATTTATATCGGTTAACATATAGAAAACCAAACCAAATTTTATAGATTTCATTAACCTAGAAATTCTGTACTAATAAGAATCACGTTACTGTATTGAGTCTGGAGTGTGATAGGAGTGACATACTTAACTGAAAAGCAGTCCTAATTATTCCATCCCAAAGTCGCGTTGCACGACACCAGTCGCGACATATGTGGCATTTAGGCCTTGCCACACACAAAGCTCGGCGCGAGCGCGGTGCGATAGTCGCTAGGCAACCATCGCGCGGCGCGATAGTTGCCTAGCGACTATCGCACCGCGCTAGCGCCGAGCTTTGTGTGTGGCAAGGCCTTTAAAGTAATTTCAAAATATTCTTAAATTATGGCTATTTCCGTTAGGCTAAGTTGTATTTAAGACATCTGAAACTGAAAACCAATCTTAATTTTACGTAGATGATCACAACATAACTTACTAATGCAATATAAATACTAAATTTTTTAACTCGTGGTAATTTTTAAAATCTTGGTTTTCTATCGATAATTTCCGAGGCTACCTGGAATTGGTTCAAGTCCCTTATCGCTTTCGAGTAGTTGGCAACTATCGCGCCGCGCGATGGTTGCCTAGCGACTATCGCACCGCGCTCGCGCCGAGCTTTGTGTGTGGCAAGGCCTTTAAAGTAATTTCAAAATATTCTTAAATTATGGCTATTTCCGTTAGGCTAAGTTGTATTTAAGACATCTGAAACTGTAAACCAATCTTAATTTTACGTAGATGATCACAACATAACTTACTAATGCAATTTAAATACTAAATTTTTTAACTCGTGGTAATTTTTAAAATCTTGGTTTTCTATCGATAATTTCCGAGGCTACCTGGAATTGGTTCAAGTCCCTTATCGCTTTCGAGCCGCAAAAAGGTACAAAGTGCATCCCACCCCTAACAACCGCGTGTGACTTTCCGCCGGGACTAATATCTCAGACCTCAGTCGAGCTCAGTGCTTCGTATAGTGCGGACACATTTTTCAAGTTTGCCTTGCCACAAAGGAAATCGTGATCGTGAAGTAGTAAAAACTCAAATATGAATCCGTACTGTAGTTACCAGTATAATAATTCTGTAAGTATTACTGTTTCCATTAATATTTTGAGTGTGAAATAAACGGTTAAATAACTAAATTTCTGGATGGTATTAGATACCTATCTTAGACCGAATTCATTTATAATACTTCAAAATAATTCAAAAGTCATGACTACGTGTCAATGTTTTTTAAGGGTTAACGTGTGTGTGTATGTTATAAACAACTGTATAATTTAACCAAAATAAATATGTGTCGTTTCTTGTTTTTCAACCGTTAACCTGTAACCATCCAATGCTGCAGGTGTCCACCGTGTTGCCGATGGCCGGGGCCCCGCCTGCCGCCATGGCTAACCCAGTGCCAGAGCCCGCCCAGTTGTCCGTCAATTCTCGATTTGGACCGGTAAGCATTGGAAGCAGGCATAAAACAATGTTTTGCAATGTTTTGTTTTGTTTTGTGTGTGTGTGTTGCAGTATTTTGTTTTTAGTACTATGCTTCATACATCATTCCAAATTGCATGCCTTCTCAAAAGTGGATAAATTAAATGCATCATAATTAACGATATAATAATTAATCGTATGACATTTGGATCCTCATCATCTTAGTCAGCAATTATATTTTATACTCCTCAGGAACAAATGAACAGATAGACCTCCTGATGGTAAGCGGTAGCTGACGTTCTCAAACACACTAATAATGCACTTAGGGTTCATGTAGGTATTGAAAATGAAAGTCAGAAGGTTGAGGACTAATACGAAATGCCTCATGCTTGTAATTATTGCGCTGGCTGCCTTAAACTGCACTGCCAGGCAATTCATGCCGAGCCTATCATAATGTCCGGTTTTTGTACCTCTGGCTGGTTCTCAGACATAGGACTGTATGGTCATCCAACTCCATGCTTTCCTAAGATTAGGAAGAGGTTTGGGACAGAATATCCTAACAGTGACTTTCTTTTTTGCAGCCGGTCCATTGTAGAGCTTGGTACGTGACACCCAGCGTCAATTTTGGGGCTACAAGTCGCGACCCGCGATTGACAAGGTACGCCCGTGCGCCAGCTGGCGCCCCCGCGTCGCCCTCGCCCTCCCAAATCGCGTCCTCGGCCGCACCAATCGCCCCCAACGTGCATGACATCCAGCCCTTGGGGAGAGACACCAAGAGGAGGAGAGTTATCACTACAGATGTGAACCCAGGCGCGGCCATCGTAAGATCGGGTATACAAGGCAGACCAGCATTCCCTAGGCCGCAACGGTCTACCTACACGCCCATTACTCCCAGCCCGGAGAGCTATCAAGGTGAGATTTTAGGTCTATTTTCTTTTAAAATCACAATTATTGCAGTACACTTAACTGAGGTTCTACATTACTAGTACTAAATGCATACATCACATAAAGTACATTTTTCGTAATAAAAAATTACTTACATATTATCCTTATTACGTATTCTTTGACTATTTATTTAATTTCATCAATCCTTTCATCCTTCAGCTCAACAAATGCTAGCAAGAAGTATGCCATCTAGCATGCAGACTCCCGCATCAGCGTATAGCGTCAATAAACCCCATTTCTCCAGATGCCCGGTCGACAAGATGCCTTCTGAAAAGGAGCCAGCCATTGGCAATATCAATGTGGCAGATTTATTTGCCAAACTGGTTGCCAATGGCATTGTAAAACAAGCTGAAGGCAAGACCGTAGTGCCCAGTTTGGATTTGCTCAAGCCAGAGACGCTTAGAGTGTAAGTATTTTATTGTTTTTGTATAAATAATCTAGTTTCTTATAGATCAAAAGCTTTTCTAAAATTAAAGGAGAACTGTGGTGACTAAGGACTCTTTGTTGCTTGTATTAAACCACTATCCAACATAAGTTATTTTCCGTTCGTTTGTATAATATATGACACCTATAATCATCTCCTCTTCTCCCGAATAGGAAACAGCCAGCCTTGGTAGCGCAACTCTACGCCGGTAGGCAATGTAGCAGTTGCGATACCCGGTTCCCGCCGGAACACACCGTGCAGTACACCCAGCATCTAGACTGGCACTTTAGGCAAAATAGACGCGAGCGGGACTCGAAAAAGCGGGCGCATTCGAGGCCATGGTACTACGGTGTGTCGGAGTGGAAACTATTTAAGGAACAGGAGGACGCTGAGGAGAAAGGTTTGTGGACCCTTCTTACTTACAAATTTTGTTCTGTACCACCAATGAAACTAATTTTCTGATACCTCGGGTTACCAATATTTTTGCTTTTTCCTAGTGATCTTTAATTTTTGAAGATCAATTATATTCTATGTTCTCGCTAGTAATGTAGCATTATATACTTGAAATCATTTTTAAATTTGCTTTAGTTAAAAAGTTTTTGAGTTTATCCATTACAAACAAACAAATCGACAAACAGTCAAATATTTCTCTTTATAATATTAAGTAGGCATATAGGCCCTATACACTCAATAATACGTACTACTTAACAAATTTAGATGTTTCTTAAATTTAAAGATAATCCAATTTTCTTCAAATTTTGATGTCCCGCCTTCCTTCTATAGAAAAGAGCTGGTTCGATACGACCAAACCGGAGACCGAAGCCTCCGCCCCGCCCGCCGAAGCGCCCTCAGCCGCCGCCGGCGCTCCGGGAGACGCGCACTGTGCCCTCTGTGGTGACCTCTTCCAGCAATTCTTTCATCAAGAAAAGGAGGAATGGCACCTGAGGAACGCAGTGCGGTTTAAAGGGGCGTACTACCATCCGGTATGCTTGGAGGATTATAAGGTTGGTGTATGATATTATTTTCATTTTTAACCACTGATACAAATTACAGGGCGCCACCAAAGTCATGAGTGTGTTGAAAGCTGCGTGGTCTAATGGAAGTGTGTTTGCGAGATCGATAAGTTAATCAACGTACCCAGAGTCAGAGAACTGGATTTTTATTTCGTACTTTTAGGCTAGTTGATTTTCAGCACCGCAAGAAGCTCGTTCGGTTTTTTACACCACTGAGCTATTACACATATTTTACGCCTGCATATACATACGAACTAAGAATTATGTGACATTAATTTCTAATCCATTTCTCCTTTAGAACTACGGCGACAACCTCCTAGACGGTGGTAACAAGGATGACGTGGTCCTGAAGGCTGAACCAGTCGAGCATGTCATCGTGATTGACGACGACACCGATGACGAGACGCTTGCCTAGCGCGCGGCCAAGGATGAAAAGGTGGTGGTAGACTTCCCCAATTCTCAAGAATGAGGTGGTTATTCCGGGTAAGATTATTTGATAGATTGATTGCCTCTTTTTAAAACTACTCAACTGTACGAGCTGATAGCCCATCTGATGGTAAGCAGTTACCGTAGCCCATGGCCGCTTGCAAAACAGAAATATCAGTAGTGTGCTGGCGACCAAGCAAAAACCTTCTCAAAAATCCTTTTCGAAGTTCTTCAAGAAGTGAAGTACAACATATTCTGCTTAATTAGTTTGGATGTTAGATTATCTATTATGTCGATGTTAAACGTGCGAGTTCATGCGTGTTGATGATAAGATTCTGGTTCGCATAAACGCTCTTTTCGTAGGTAAGTCTTAGATTCATACCTTCTTCGTTTCGACTAACAAACTTGTTTTCACAGAAGCCGATCAGCGAGTCATCCAGTCGATCATTGGTTTACGCCGTACAATACCCACACCACGGTGCTGTTAACATCAAAATAGAAGCCGATTTCAGAACGAAGGCCACTTTTGTACCTGGTGGCAATTGAATAAATATTAAAAGTATTTACATCACGTTTTTGTCTCACCACCACTATCCGAGGAAACCTTACAAAATATCGAGACGAGCCTAATCGAAGACGAGCGTCTTCCATTTGGCCAAGAGCCAGAGCTAGAATACTAGCTGAGACCTAGCTTATGAGCTTACTTTGCTATGAGCTTATCAGCTTGGACTAAATTCAGTAGCCTAAATTCTGAAGCAAAAGGCGTTAGAGCAAATTTAGGGATAGAATAGAATAGAAAATATTTATTTAGCACTCCATACATACACGTACAATTCAGTGGCGTGCCTAGGGTTTCAGAGTAAGGCAAGCTGAGAGATGAAGTTTTTGTAGTTTATACAGTTATGAAAAATAAATCCATATTTTTGCCACATTACTGATCAATCCTCACTTATCACTCTTCAGTTTACTCCAGCAATATAACTTGTGAGAGAAAACAATCAACAATCCGATGAGTTTGGTACACCGATCTATGAAATTGTCTTATAAGCGATTTACTAAACTGAGAAATAGGTAGGTACGTAAATCAAGCTTTAGCAAGGAAATAATTTGTTATTTTCTGAGCGATGTTTAAAAATTTTACCTTTTCCATGCAAATCATAACTTGTGGACATTTTAAATAAATAAATAAATAAATAAATATTCGTGGACAAATTCACACAGCGCCATCCAGCCCCAAACTAAGCAAAGCTTGTACTATGGGTGCTAGATAACTGATATACTACTTAACAATTTTTTTTTTTTTTTAAATACATACTTATTATACATATTACACCCAGACCCGTAACAGAAATTAAAATTCATCATTTCAATTTCTGCCCGGCCGGGAATCGAACCCGGGACCTCTTGCGTGGTAGACAGGCATGTTGACCATTGAACCACTCAGGTCGTCTAAATCATCACAAGGGACTTTACTTCCTCTATTGTTGATCAATCCAATCATAGCCTCCTTCATCTACAAGCCATGCTGTAGCACGGAACGGCAACGTCGCTGTAAACCGATTTACTCATTGTTTACATGTTAATGTGCGGGAAAATTATGAATTTTATGATGATAAATTTAAAATATATTGATAAAACTGTAAATTAACGCGTTTGTATGGACCATTTACGAAGGTAAATAAAAGTAAATATATTTATAATTGTGCTAAAATTGGATAAATACGATTTTTGAAAAACAATCCTTGACCATTTTTGTTGTTAGTTTTTAGCTTATTTCATAAATCAAATTCTGTTGTATATTCGTAATCTTTCTCTAACAGATGCCAAGGCATTTTTGCATTTGAAAAATGCAAGTAAAATTATGATTAAACCATAAAAATGGGAAAGATGCTGTGCCGATGTTTTGCTTTCCAAAAGATGTAATTCTATTAAATAAATGGACTTTTGCTATTCCCCAAGCATCCTGGAGTCCCACCAAAGTATCTTTTGTAAGCAGCAAACATTTTTGCATTGTGAAAGTTATCACAACTACTTTAAACCACGATCTCTGATTATCCACGATTATCTAAGCATTGAAAAAGTATATAGGTACAATAAGTAAGTAAGTAGTTAGTTTTTATATACTTAGGCACTTAAATAAAACTGTTTAAAATCTATTATACCTAATATTTAATAAATTGGGCAATATTTTGGCTGGCATAGATTATTTTATTTCATAATAGCTTTTGGTCGTGACTGTGTCCGCATAAAATTCTGCTATAACGTGCCGGACCCGTTCTCGCGGGAATCACATTAAATATCGGGATAAATTATAGCATATGTGTTATTCGGGGCTATATTCTATATAACTGCCTAATTTCATTAAAATACGATCAGTAGTTTTTGCGTAAAGGTGTAACAAACATCCATTACGTACAAAACCAAACATAGATTATATTTCGCATTTATAATATTAGGATAATACAATTGCAAGTAAGTATATAGGTAAATAGGACAAAAATCTATCCAATTACATATTATCTAACTAATGTATATACTTATTAATATATTTTATCACTTAAATAACTAATAACATAAAACGACGACGACCGCGATGATAGTTTCACAGAAGTTTTCAGGTTCACTAAAATTCAAAATGCGACGTTGTCAAACTTCTGCGCATGGCTTGTAAGATGAAGGAGGCTATGATCCAATTAAATCACTTTTACAACAAACACAACACAAAACTAACTACTTATCCGCTCTAACAAAACAATAGTGAAGCTGGTGCGTGTTCCAGCATTCAACAAACGTACCTAAGTACTGCGCATGCGCGAACTTGCACATCCGTGTACAACTTCATACGCATGCAGGGCTTAAACTCTCGTACAATTTACTATATAAACAAACGTATAGTTATATCTCAGTATAGGACAGTTTTCATATGTAAGAAAGAGACATACCGGCCGTAATCGAAGCCTGCTTACAAGCCCGCGCTTGCGAGCGAGATGACTGGTCGCGTCTCAATTTCAACCCAGTCTCAACTTGCGTGTCTTGCGTGTGCGTTCGGATAGTGTTTCGTAACCTAGGCGCACGATGGCGCTGTTCCGGCGCGGCGGTGTGTACTGTTTAAAAAGTATTAGAAGCGCGAACTTTAAATAGTTCGCGCTCGCATTACCTTTGATTTTTGATCGATAATTATTTTTATAAGGCAAGCCCGGCTTTTGGGCTTGTATGACAGTAACGCCACTGGTACAACTCATAAGTAACACGAAAAGAAACTAACAAAATAGAAATTAAGATCGACAAATATTATTTTTAATTACTAACTAAAGCCGCATGTGTATGCTGCAGTAACGCAAATAGGTCATGGCTCGGCACAGTGTTGCTTGGGAGAGAGACACACGGGTAATCTGCCAAGACAGAAGGGTACACGGTAAAACAACGATGCCTTTTTTTTTGTTTTTTATGTTATCCGGCAGACAAACAAGCATGCGGGCCACCTGATGGAAAGTGGTGACCGCCGCCTATGGACATCAGCAACACCAGAGGAGTCACCAGAAAAAAAGGCCAGCGTCTGAAGAGACCTCTAATATACCTCATGAACGATCCCATGTCATAGTCCAAAGGAAACACTGTGTGGGGTAATGAGGTGCAACTACCCAATTATTAGCATAGAGTCTGGTAATTTGTGTTGTATATGTGTGCTTATTAACTATATTTGTCAATTACAAATATATACATTGCCGATAAAATAAATTGAGTATCGGTGCCTACATATAAATAAAATAAAATAACACTTGGTACGCCTACCAATCCCATCCAGCACCGTCAAAGTCATACCTCGACTATTTTAAAAAGTGTTCTGGGATACCCTCTTCCTGAATTTTTAATATATTGCATTTATAGTGCTTCATGTTAAACGTAAACTTTGTGCCTATTCATTTTAAAGGAGAAGGTATGTTGTGCCAGTACTTTGTTGCTTAATAGCGGAAGCTGCCCCTAAACGCCGCAGATCTGTGTTTGTGAACCACCAGTGGGATGCGCGCCGATCTATTTTCATACTTTTCTTGTAGAGAAGTAAAAATTAAGCTTACCATACAAGTATTGCGGCCGTTTAAATTTCATCACGTCAAACAGTCTAAGTAGCTTTGTTAATAATTTTTTTTTAAAACCGAGGTCCCATGTTACAGTTGTTATCCTATTTAGAGAAAGGAAGTTCCGTTTTGCTTTCTCCATGGATATAATTTTAATTTAATTTAATTTTTAATTTATAATTCATTTATTCAAGTGACCAGACTCATTGTGTTAGTAATTTCTTAATCTATTTGTTAGTGCAGTTATTTGTAACTAATACAATTAATTAATCATTTCTCACAACATGTCATTGCCAGGATGCTGTTGGGACTGGCCCGCACTCTACTGACCAGGGATGCTCTTTTGCGCATCGTGGCGTAGAAACAGTCCACGCGCGCCTCCGCAAACATGCCTGAGGCACTGAGTAGCGACCCAGCCGCAACAGCACCCTGAACGCATTATTGTACTGGACGCGAAGGGATCCATACGCTTTTCGAGTATAATTAGCCCACAGGCTACACGTGTAAAAGGATGTACAAAAGGCTCTAAATAGAGCTACCTTGACCTGCTGTGAACAACGTGTAAACCTGCGAGCTACCATATTAGCTCTCACTGATAGAGCTCTTCGCTCCCGTTCAATATCCTCATTGTCCTTCAGGCTACTCGTGACAATGTGTCCTAGATATTTGAATCTCTTCACTCTCTCTAGGGGAGACCTGTTTAATACAATGGGTGGTAATTCAACTACCCGCTTAGAACCGACTTCAAACACCATGTATTAGCTCGTTTTTACATTATATTGTAGCCCATGCGCTTTTGTGTATGACTCAAACACCTTCAACAAATCACGCAGGCCACAGACCGACGCGCTCAACAGAACCATGTCGTCTGCGAAGCTCAAATTATTAACACAGATTCCGTCTATATGGCATCCGACATGGCGACTGCTGAGCGCGACGATCAGTGCATTTATATATAAATAAAAAAGCGCCGGAGATGTCAGGCCTCCTTGCCTCACTCCACATTCTAACCTATACGGTTCCGATAATGTACCTGCCCATCTGACGCTATTGATCTGGTTCCCATACCAATATTTAAAAACGTTAATGACTTCCTTAGGGACATTTACATAACTAAGATTTTTCCACAGTATGTCATATGAAACCAGATCAAAAGCCTTCGACAGATTGAGGAAGCACGCGTAAACTGGCGTTTTACGAGCTGTGTAGTATCTGATGGTGTTCTTAAGGCACAATACCGCGCTCTCTGTTGACAGTCCAGTCAAGGCCTGGTCTTGATTTAAATATTTTTCTCGCTTGCCACATTTCCTCATAAATGCGACCGCTAGTAGGCGCCCATACATGCGCTAAGTATCATATTTCAGCCTAGCCACCCTGTGAGCTTCTCCTACATGCTTGTTCCAGCCGGCAACGACCGGTTTACGCTTCCGCCTGGCGCTTTCCCGACCCGCCTGGGCCGCCTCAGAGAGGGCAGATACAACATCTTGATACAAATTATCTAGGACTTGGCCCACATTGTCACAAAAACGATCGGCACAAGTACAAAACTCAATTGGAAAGTCAATTAGCCTCAGTTTATTGGGACAGTGAGCATCATATACAGATATATGTCCAGCAAACCTCTCTCCCCATAGTACCCTGCTATCAAACGTTACACGAAAGTCTAGTTTCGGCGTCAAAAGATCTAAAATTACAGTTAACTATAACGGGAAAATGATCTGACCATAGTACGTCATATTTTACATAAACGCTAGAAACCGTACACAATGCCGAGTGGTCTAGCCATCGCGTACACCCATGAGCCTCACTTACAAATGTGTGTCTGCTGGCTATTCCTCCCCACCAATTCGACTTTTTCTCCTACTCTTTCGCTGTACCTACATGCTGCAAGATTGTGGAATTCTCTGCCTCATGAAGTACGTGATAGTTCCTCTATCACGATGTTTAAGAAGCCATTTTTGTGTGCAATAAACTATTTAAAAAAAAAACCAGGCCTAACCTACAAGTATCCGCACCGTCCAGCACCGCACCGCACAACCGCACAAGTCCAGTTTTGCTCACTACAGAAGTTAACGAGTTCGTTATAAAACAGCTCACTAGGATGCGCGTTAAAATCACCCAAAATGTAAACAGATTCTACACCGTACTGGTCGATTATTGCACTTACCGTCCCTAGAGAATCAACGCATTTGTAGGCATATACGAACTCACGACAATAATAGGCCTTTCATTAGTGACTATTTTGATTGCACACACCCGAGGATTTTCGCAACGCACTACCGACATGCCGATTTTTATAATGCATAAAACGCCGAAAGTCACCGTTTTTCGTCTAAAAATAGTGGTAATTTACTGTGAGTCTATCATTTTGTGTGATTCTGATTTTGACGACCTGAGTGGTTCAATGGTCAACATGCCGGTCTGCCACGCAAAAGGTCCCGGGTTCGATTCCCGGCGGGCAGAAATTGAAATGATGAATTTTAATTTCTGTTACTGGGTGCTCTATGTATAATATGTATGCATTTAAAAAAAAAAAGTAGTATATCAGTTATCTAGCACCCATAGTGCAAGCTTTGCTTAGTTTGTGGCTAGATGGCGCTGTGTGAATTTGTCCACGAATATTTATTTATTGTCCACGAATATTTATAAACTTATATGCATTGTGTTCCACCTGTTTCTTAATGCCAATTTTCTCCAGAGAAACACTCTCATTCGTTTTGAGTTGTATGTAATCAACTATGTCTTGTTCCGATATATCTTTATGAACATTGCTAATAAACATAGGGATTTTTCTGTCTGCCGCTTTGAAATTTCCGTCTGTAAGATTCGCTATCCCCATTTTACCACTAAAATTACTCCTTAATTTAGTCTTTCTTCTTGTCACCACAGTCCAGGCATTCTGTTGTTTACTTTCCGGTGAACATTCGCGTAGTCAGTAGCGCGCGCCGCCGCTGTTCTTGGCTCCGCAGGCAAGCGCTGCGTCGCCAAACCGGTTCGCTCGGGCCCTGGGACCGCCCGTACCGTGATAACTCGCGCTCGGTCGTCAGCTGACTACCCACAACAATATCTCGGTACTGCCCCGTACCACTTTTATTGTTAATTGATGTGTGTATTCTCGACCTCCCTTATCGTGGATTTCATAGTTGACAAGCCCATGGGGGGTGTACTGTACAATAATGGTCCACGAATTGGAAGTTGGCAATTTTATGGTGAAAAGGTCTATGCTTAGTAAGTAATTATACAAAGTCACTACCAAAGCAAACTTGTAGTTTTTGAGAAAAAAAAAATTAAAGTTATAGTTTTTTCGTAATATTTGGCAATATTTTGACAGGTTTCATTCATGTTTTAGTTGTTTATAGTCTATGTGACAAAGGTTTTATATCATACAGCCACAAATAAAACTAAATTATTGTTGGGTAAAACACAAATGGTTTATAAAATAACAATGACTGTATCGTTTTTATAAAATATACTTATTCACATTTAATTATAATGTTTAATGCTAAATTAATCGTTATCTCAGAGAGAAATTAAAGAAAAAGTAAAAGTAAATTTATGCTATTGCGAGAAACGAAACGCAACAAAGACGGGACGCCATTTTGATTGCGTCAGTGATTTGATTTGCCATTCTCAATTTCACTTTTTCTAACGTTAAACATAATAATCTTTTGGTATAAAATTTGTTCTTGGTATAAAATCTATCAAAAACGTCATTAGGTCACAGAGAAGTTAGGTTGCGAAGAGCGAAGCGACGAGCGTGTTAGTTGTTATGAACCACCGCGCACGAGCCGAGCGAGCGAAGCGAGCGTGCCGCGGCAGCGGCCGGCGAGTGCCAGAATCAATTAATATGCGTTATTCGCTTATAAATTGATTAAAATTCTTTCCAACTTCGAAGTGCCCCCTCCCCCCAACTCCTAAATTTGCTAGTAAAGTGCATAAATTGGAGCTTTTTGTTGATTCCTAACCTCAAATTTCAATCTTGAATATCTCTAAACGTATGTAAAAAATCGGGGACCATTATTGTACAGTTTACCCCCCATGGGTCCACTATCTAGTTGCCAAGCGCCTGTTTTTACGTTTATGCTGTAGTTCGAAGAGGGCGGTACCAAAGAATATTTCTGACTATTCAGTATATCCATTTTCACTCTTCCAAGTGATTGAACGACACATACGATGTTTTTTATATTTTAGATCTCTTTCTGTACTCGCAATAGATCCTTTAACATCTTCGTGCAGTACAGGTGATCAAAAGTTATTGGGGGTAACTTCTCCAGTTGCCGAGCCACAAACATCGGAATAAGATCAGGGTCTGTTGACTTAAATACTGATACAATATGGTCCAGGTCCCGCTGCTCCTTTCCTTTATTTTTGCGACCAATTTGACGTCGATCCGTTGGAATTGAGTCAAAAAGTAATGATTTTGACTGTTTTATTTCCACACTAGTAAACGCTGACGTGCACATTTTTATCAACGTTAATTCGTCCATCACAGAGATCTTGTTTTGGATATACGCTAATAGTTCGTCAATGACGATATTACACGCGTTACACTTGAGCGTATTCGACATATTTACACCGTTTGTCACGATCGACATTAGAACGCACCCGATCTCACACGATGCGCGCGCGCGACTGACTGATATATAAGTATAAAGACGACTGACTGATATATAAGAATAAAGATATGCTTTACCGAACAAATAACTCTTACCGTTACCATATTAAATAAACCGTGACACCGTCGCTGATTTTGGCAATGACATAACATTTCAATATGGCAACACTTAGTTCTAGTTTTGGCCACCGGTTTGTGGCACTGAAATAGACGTCGGTCATCAATCTCGCCAAGGCGCCAGATATAACATCGTAAAAGCGTACAAAATTGTTGTAACGTAATACCTAAAATATAAATATCTAAACAGTAATAATTGGGATTCGTCAATTACAAATCCAACCTTTAATCTTTATCATTTTACCTCCTTTAAAATTATGCCATTTTGTTGATGTAGAATTCTTTAACGATTTAACACATTTACAACAAGTTTTTATTGATATGTTGACTGCTATGAAGCTACATTACATAACAATATTATTGTCATTGATTAATTTGTATACTCATCTGTTATCTATTTTTATCTATAATAATATCACTTCCGCGAAAACAAAATCAACGGCATTATGCCGCCGGCGCAAAGTCTCATCATACCCATATATAGTCTGGTTCACATGTGCCTTTTTTTATAAAATTTTTGAGTAGTCTCAGAAAATTACGACCATGGTGTCATTCGATTCGTATTGTCACCTAGAAAGTTTAAGGAAAGGTCCGAAAAGGCGCTGAAAAAAATTACAAAAGTTATAAATAATAAAGTGAAAAAAAAAATGAGGGTTGGGTTTTTTTTTAATATTTGAAATTTGATAAACGATCTGAAAAGTTTTGTTGATTTACTTATAAACAATGTATTTGTTTATAAATTTTTTTAATCAATGTTAGATAAAAATTTAAAAAAATCAGTTTCATGTAGCTTTTAACCACGAGATATCGATTTTTGAAAATAAAAATTTTCTTCGTGTTTTTTTTTATTTTGTAAATTTCAATTGTTAATAAAAAAGTGGTGTGTGGTGCCGCCACCTCAAAGAATAACACCACCCCATCTCTTCCCGTGGGTGTCGTAAGAGGCGACTAAGGGACAAATCCGAAAGGTGGGCAGCAGCATCTTTCTGGGTAGATTTACATCAACTGCACTGCGATCTCCAACCCGCCTGCCAAGCGTGGAGATTATGGCAATGACCTCCCCTTTCGTGGGAGAGGCCCGAAGTCCTGCAGTGGACTGTTATGGGCTGTGATGATGATGATGATGATGAATAAAAAAGTGGAAAATAACAATTTTTTTATTTTTGCAACTATAATCTATTTGTTAGCCTATTAAGAATAACTTCACTAAGGGAAAAAAAATCTAGGATTTTAGTTTAATAATTATAGGGGTTTTTAAGTTAACTTGTAATTCAAAAAAAATTATTAATTAACTAATCGATAACTAATGTAAAAATTGGGATAAAAACTTTTTGACCGCGGATTATTGTTTATTGATGTATCCCAACATGTTTAAATAATGTTTTTTGTTATTATCTCAGAGTTACGCAACGCACGCGGCAGCCGGACTACCCGTTTTTGGCTCTATTTTCAGGGCTCTGTAAAAATTATAAATAATAAAGATACAGTTCCGAGAGTCGGGACTTTTTTTTAGCAAATTTCGTGAAATTTTTAGATCTTTTATCAAATTTCAAAAATATGAAAATTTTTCGAGATATTAAAAAAACCAAACCCTTATTTTTTTTTTCACTTAATTGTTTATAACTTTTGTAATTTTTTTCAGCGCCTTTTCGGACCTTTCCTTAAACTTTCTAGGTGACAATATGAATCGAATGACACCATGGTCGTAATTTTCTGAGACTACTGAAATTTTTTATAAAAAAAGGTACATGTGAACCAGACTAATATGTAAGACGGCCAAATTAAAACTGAGCAAATGGCGTGCATTGAATTTGAGAACGTACCAACTAATCATGGCCGGTTAATTATTTAGCAATAAACACTGAAATATTTAGTGGGAATACTAAAAACATAAGTTTTACAAGTTATACATGATGTTTGTTATACTTTACGGAAAAAATATACTTTATTCTTGTGTTTGATTACTGTTTATCGGAATAAGTGCATGTGAACCTTTTAGTAATAACTGGAAGGTTATACTTGTGGCAAAATTTAGGCGGTTCCTATCACCCCATTCGTATCGCCTTAAACAAACTAAGAACTTGAACAGTCAATCGTTAGCGTATCCCTTAAGAGAGCATCCCAAGGTCAAAGGCAGTGCAAGTCGTCGAAGCCCAGATACAGATTTATAAGTATAGAGACAGTACAGATCCTAGCGAGCATCCCTTTGTAAAACGCTCAGAGCTAATATAATGTCCGAGTTGTAGTTTGGTGTTTGTGAATATATGTTTAAGTAGCAGCCTCTGGCTTTAAGTTTCAATAAAATATTCGGCCACCAATCATTATCAAAAGTGTCAGATATGTCAATGATAATACCGAGAAACTGCCGTGAAACCATTCTAGTGGCTATGGAAATTTATACCGCCAGGAATTAAATGCTATATGGGACAATTAATCGCTCGAGGAATTGTCCTAGGTTTGAATAGAATAGAATATAATAAAACTTTATTGCATAAACTGTGTAGTACATTGTTGCAGATGGGTTTGCAATATAAAGGTGTGTCCAAACATAGAGCGGCAAGTGTGCGCGGCAGCCGCGCGCGGCGTGCCGCGCTTTGTTTGGACAACAGCCGCGCGCGAACGTTGCGTTGAGCGGCAAGTGTGCGCGGCTGCCGCGCGCGGCGTGCCGCGCTGTGTTTGTACAGGCAGTTATCGTTCGTCCGTAATCCTGTCTGGAAGTGTATGCGCTTTTCAAAAATGGACAATGAAATATCAATTAGATTGATTGAAATATATGGCTCATAGTTGTGGGCTATGTAACTGTTCAAACTCTTCCAAGGACACTCTTAAAAACTGTGGTGTTTTATAATTAATTTCGTAATTAATTGATTCCAAATTTTGTATCCTCCGCTGATAAAGTGGTTCCATCCAGCATGTTTATGTTATGATGCGTTTTTTCTTATTTCTTCTTCGCAATTTTCGAATAATAAGCGGAGCTAAAACACTGACCGCCTTCATTGTAGTTTTGGTTCAGACTGAATTCAAATGCGCGGCGTGTCTCGCAAGTGCCGCGCAATATTGCCGCGCAAACATTCGTCAATAGTCCTAACTAGAGCGCGGCAGAATTGTTTCCTGGACATGCCGCGTGTTGCTGCCGCGCACGTGCCGCTCTATGTTTGGACACGCCTTAAGAAGAACAACAGTTCACCCATAGCGGGTATGCAATTACAATGTTAATTCAAAGTTACAATTTGCTTGGGTAATTAATTAATAAACAAGGTATACATTTAAAATAAGAAAGTACACTGTACGACAGAAGTAAAGCCAATTAATGTGAATGATAATAAAAAAATTCTTTCAAGGTATAAAATACATTATTTAATAGAAATATTTTTAGTTTGTTTTTAAATTTAGTGGAATCTAAAGCTTTTACTTCTACAGGCAAGTGATTATAGACCTTGATTCCTACTCTAAAAGCACTCTTATTGTACATGTCATTGTTTGTAGTAGGTACATTAATATCATATACGTATCTATTACGTTTATCCGTTTATTGGATTGATCGATGTACAACACAAACGCAATTCTACCTATTCGCGATTCTACACAATATGGATTCCGCACAACTGACATTCAACACATTATTTATTCCACACAGTCTTCAATTATACACAAACGCGTTTCTTCCTGTTCGCGATTCTACACAATATTAATTCCACACAACTGCCCGGGGTCTGCATTGACCATGATCCAGGATTGGCAGATCAAGTCATTACAGTAGAGCAACTGCCATTTGACCTGCTACCACGGGAACCTGAACATTTTGGATCATGGTTACCTACACATTCGGTCACCTGAATGAGCAAGTTTCATCATGATGTTTGTCTTCACCCTAAAGGTGCGTACGAATTAGAGCGGCTCAGACCGAGGCATGCTCACCGCGCGCGGCGAGGCTGTTCAGTTGCTCATTTGTTTGTTCGTTGAGGCAACGTGCTCGCGGCGAGCCACAAATGCACCGCACAAATAAAATGCTGATGCTGCTTTTATCATAATTGATGGGATTGTTAAAATAATATTAGTTTTATCGATCTCATAACGCTTTTTTCTGCTCACCATGTTGTTTAGTATATAAGTTTTCCAAATTATTTATTTTATGTATTTTATTTATATTATTTATTTTATTTTATTTATTTATTAGGAACACCAACAGTTTAATTAACATGAAAATATTAAAGTTGTCAAGTGTCAATAATCAATACGCACGCATTCGTAGTCACGTCCAACCTCGCGAGGCACGCACGCCGAGGCACCTTTGAGCATGGACAGAAAACCGCCAATCGGCGGCTCGCGGCGCACACGCTCACGGTGCGCCGCGAGCTGCGCGTGAGCCACGTACGAATTTGAGCAAATGAGCAAAATAATTCGTACGCACCTTAAGAGCATCGGTTAGTATTAAACTAATGAACATAACTCAGAAAAGAGTAATTGGTACATGGCGGCAGTGGGATTCAAACCCGGTCCCTCTCGCTTACGAGTCGGATACTATAACCACTAGGCCACCCATGCTTTTAAGGGCAGGTGGCCCGTTACTGTATTGTTAATTTACACTGACAGACCAAACTGGAACGCGTTGCTCATAGAAGTCTCATAATAACTCTGATCCAACAAACCTGGTCAACGCTGAGGGCCCTGGACTGCCATTCACACATTCGTCAACGCTGGGCACCCTAAATATGGTTGTATTATAACGTAACCTAAGCATAGAACTAGACCAGGGCGTAAGTTTAGTGGACCTAGTAAATGTTGACCTAGGTCAACTCTGGTCAACAAACCTGATCAACGCTGGGCACCTTGAGACTGGTTGTTTACCCAAGAACTAGACCAAGACTTAGTAAAGGTTGACCAAGGTCAACCTGAGTCAACCAACAAAGCATTAGACCAGATTTGTTAAAAAAGGTTGACCTTGGTCAACCTTGACTGGTTCCACTAAACTTAGGTCCAGATCTATGTCATCCAGTGCCAGGTCCCCAGCGTTGACGAATAGATGTGTGGAATAGCGAATTTGTTGAATGGCTGCAGTTGTGTGGAATTAATATTGTGTAGAATCGCGAACAGGAAGAAACGCGTTTGTGTATAATTGAAGACTGTGTGGAATAAATAATGTGTTGAATGTCAGTTGTGCGGAATCCATATTGTGTAGAATCGCGAATAGGTAGAATTGCGTTTGTGTTGTACATCGATCAATCCTGTTTATTCTGTTCACTGTAGTTTTAAAGTGAGACATATTATGTTTTATAAATGAGCATAATTCCAGGATATATATATTTGTAAGTGTTAAATGTTGTTTTTCTTTAAATACATTTCTAAGTGTTTTATCTGAATACATATTATAAATGATGCATAAACATTGTTTTTGGGGAATAAAAGTTTATTGTATATTAACTGAGTTTCCCCAATATATAATTCCATAGGATAAGAGCGGGTTAACATGACCATAATAGGCAGCACGTGCTATTTTTACAGAAGTTGTTTCGGTTAAAATAGATAGGGCATAACAGTAACTCGTCATTTTTTTGTTTATTTTGCTTACATGTGGCTTCCAGTTAAGATGAGAGTCGATGGAAACGAGAAGGAAGTCTATTTCATCTACTTCTTCTATTCTGTTGTTACTATCTACTATATTTAAGTTATATGATTTGGATCTATAATTTCTAAATTGGATTTGTTTCGTCTTGTTTGAATTACCTATGAGATTCAAAGTTTTAAGCCAATTAATAATAGTTTTAAGGGTAGTATTTATTTAGTTTTCCAATGCTATTTTATCTTTGTTTATCTATAAACAAGACGGTTCATCGTCTGCAAACATAACGCAAAAATGTTTTGTAATGTTTGGGAGCTCATATACCTACACAAGGAAGAGGAGTGAACCTAATATACTATCTTGTGTTATGCCTAAAATTACCTTACTCAATAATTTCTTCTATTGTTTTGTTGGATTCATTATATTTATTTATTGCAGTTAGTTGCTCTCTATTCCTCAAATATGTTGCAAAAAGATTTAGTGCGTTTTCTCGTATGCCTAACTTTTCTAGTTGAATTAATAACGCGTCGTGGATGACACAATCGAACGCCTTAGACATATCGAGAAATAAGCCTACAGATTGTATTTTTACATTAGCCACATTCCATACTTGTTTCAAAATTTCAAATATTTCTGAAGTTGTAGATTTATTTTTTTGGAAGCCAAGTTGATTAATATTTAGTAAAGCACAGTATATTAAGGTAGTTTACCAGCCCTATGTTTTAGGTCCTCGGGGAATATTCCATTTTCAAGCATTCAATTAATAATATAGGCAAGTGGTTCACATATATAATTGATAGAACGTTTTTATTACCTGAATGGGAATACCATCATAGCCATAACTGTTTTTATTTTTTAAGCTCATTACTAGTTCATGAGAGTCAACAGGTTCAAGAAATATGCTGTTATAGTGATTCTTAATTGTCGGTTTGTAGTTATTTGAGCAGTGGTTATGGTTATTCATAGAAATAAACTGATCATTAAAGGACTTAGCAATCATTTTTGCATCTGTGATGTCTTCATTATTAATATGAATATTTTCAACTGTTGTCTTTATTAAGTTAGAATCATTTGTCCAGAATGATCTGAAAGACCAAGGTGTACACCTGTCCTGTGACCTTTGTCTTAAATGTTTTTAAATTTGTTATAATATTCTCAATACATGTCTGTGATTGTAAAGTAATTCAAGTCGGTTCATTGATAGTGAAGTGAACGTTGTATTTTAGTAGGGTATTCTTAAATTTACAAATTCTACATTACAGTTTCTACTATTTTCTAAGATATTTATGTTAAAATCACCGGCTATGACTACTTTTTTGGTTGCATACCTTGCTCGTAAAGTAATCCTGTAAAATAATAGTTCAAGGCTTTTTATGAATATATGAAAGTTAGAATTAGGAATTCTATAGATACATAGGACAAGATAGTTTTATTCTGGTAACAGTAAACCACAGCATTCAAAATTTAATTTCATGGTAAGAAAACTTATACTATTAAGAGGCCGAAAGTTAATACCATTTTTAATATATATACCAACACCACCTCTTGACTTATTTAGACAGAAAAATGAAGCTAAGCCATGTATTTGCAGAGTATTAACCTCCTTGCCTCTTAAAAAAGTTTCACTGAAAAATAATATATCTATTTTATTAGTATTCGTTAAAATTTCTACTAGACTAACCTTTGACCTGAGTCCCTGTATATTTTGGTGCATATGTTCAGAATATTATGGTTGAGAGATTTATTGGGTGTATTTTTGACATTTGAAACAATACGTTTAAAATAAAAGGGAATAGTGCCCTTCTGTAGGGGAGCAGTTTTAGTTTCTGACATAGTAGTTTTATTTTCGTAACTACGACATAAATTCTTGGTACTCTGGGTTCGACTCATTTTATCAAACAAATACGGTATGGCGGCTGATTTATACATTTTTACAGTCTTATGGTTGGTCGTAGTTACTGGCCCTATACTTAAGTAATGGGTCTCATAATCTTTCTCATCAATAGTTTTATTTACCATCGATGTCATTAGATTTTTTAATTGTTTGATACTTAAATACCTATAATTTACATCTATGTACAAACATTTCTTGTAGCAAGTTAACACAGTCTTTACTAAGCATTCAGTTTAACTTCATTCATATATGAGTTATGCAATATACTTGTTATGATAATATTAGGCTTACTTAAATATTTTGACATTCCACAAATTTCTGCAAAGAACAGTGTTGGATTACAATCATTAGAACCAAAGCAAAAAATTATCCAGTCATCTTCTGTAAGAATTTGTAAATCAAGGTTCGACTGGTTTAGTATGACGCTGGTTGACGCATTCGGGTAAGTGGTTCCGTATATTTGGTACAGATATTTCAACTCAGTTGTGCGCGCGGCGCTATGTGTGGGTAAACCTTGTACATATACAGTGACTTTGTATGCGTGACAAGAGGTACAGTCGGGTACAAAATACAAATACAGTTATTTAAACAAATTTGAAACAAAAAGGAATAACTCGGTTTTTAAGGTCTTTGTAACTTGTTGTGTTTGATAATATACGGGTTCTTAAAAAAAACAATAATTTGGTAATTTAATGTTTATGTATTGAACATATTATTCTGAATCGCTACTTGAAAAATCAAATGATGAATTTTCGGATTCACTGCTGTCACCAAGGTTAATTATGAATTCTGCCTCCAAGTCAAAATGTCGATAGTATTCTTCTTCTTTCTTTTGTACATGTCGACAAGTATTACCCCACATCCCTTCATCAATTTGACTTAAACGTTCATTTATTAGTTTCATTATTCCCGTCACATTTTGGTCGACATTACGTGAAGCAATATAATATTTTTAAATTCCCCACACATTTTCTAGTTCAGGATGATATGGTGGCAGTCGAAGAACTTTTATGCCATATGGCTGAAGTATGTCATCAATCTTATAACAAATATGGTTTTCTTTATTTTTTTTAATCAAATCACACAGTTAAATTTTTTTCATATCTAAATTAAAAGCTATATTTTTTTCAGTCAGCCATCTCTGCATTTAAATTTTTTTGGAATTAGAATTTGGAGCTCTGTCATTTTGAACATTATGGTATGAGGCAATATCAAGCACAACCACAGAGTTAGGTGGAAGATTCGGTATTAGACGTTCTTTAAGCCACTTTTCATAGTTTTCTGTATTCATGTTAGAGTGGTAATCACCGGAAACACTATTTGCTTTGAATGTCAATAGTGCGTTAGGTACGAAACCTTGTTCTGAACCAGCATGCACAATAATAATTCTTTATCCTTTCGACAGGTTTCTCTTTAGAGGTGGTCCATCTTTATTACCCCATCCTTTGTTTTGCACATGATTAGTTAAGATATAGCTCTCATCTGTATATACGATACACCGATTTTCTTGACGGTATCTGAGTAAGATTTTCAGGTAAGAAAATCTTAGTTTTTGGATGTCATGCCGCTCTATAATAACACGTCTGTTATCCACAGTTTTTCACCAATTGTATCCCAACTTTAACAAAGCTGTACGCAGAGTCGAAATACTTCCATCATAATTAAGTTTCTTTTGAAATATTCTTTTCAACTTTAGCAATGTAGATAACTCATGATGTTCTAAATGGTAATTTTTGAACGTATAACATCAACGTTAAAGTTGTCTAATTCTAACTTCTTTGAACGTTTTTTGCGGTCTGTATGCGAAGATTTAAATTTAGAATCAGATTCTTTTCCTTCAGCTAATATATTAGTTATTGTTCTCTCTGATACCCCCACTGCCATTGCTGTTCTTTTCCGTACGATGTTTAAATGTTCGCTTAATTTCGATATTAAAATTGGACTTGCACTGCAAACTGGATCACTTACTAGTTGCAATATATCTCTCGTATCTTTTTTTAGAAATTCGTATACCTTAGCAATGGTTTCTCGAGTCTAAAACAAATAATACGTTAACGTCAACAAGGATATATTTTTTCGTATATAGAATTATTATAAATATCTTTTATATCTAAATTCAAAATTAACAAATATTTACCGGACTCCTTAAACATTTTCTTCGTGAAGAACTAGACATTTTTGTAAATGACTGTCTGTACCCGTAAGAAAAAGCGATAAGAACACGTCTTGCTCGGACGACGACTGCCGCGTCACTGCCACATAAATGAAAGCTGTATATTTACAAGCGCACGCACACATAGCGCCGCGCACACAACTGAGTTGAACTATCTACTATATATCTTTTGGGTTTTTGTAATGATATCTTTTGTACCTCAATGAAGCAGCGAGATTTGATGCTTGTTTATCGCCCAAAATTAGTATTTTATTTCTCGATTCCGCTGAGGTGGTATCGGGAACTTTGTTAGGACGGCAGTTTTGAGTACTGTTTTAGTTTGTTGAGTTGATTTATGTACTACTTGGAAAGGAATTGAGCTGGACATTTGTTTGTCTAAATACGGCGATTTCATGGTAGCAGTTGCGGACTTTTTCGTCTGGAATGCAGGATACTTTTGGTGACTTTTCTCCTTCAAAGTTGAGTCTTGTTGAGTTTAGACTTATGTGTTTGCTTTACTTCTTCGGTGTAGGTATGCCTAAATCGCTCGGTTTATTTTTGCTGGGACATTGAATACTGGGATATTTTCTTCCTGGAGTTTATCTATTGTTTGTTCACTAGATATTAATTTCTCTTGGAGACGACAAATTATACATTCTATCTCCTTTATTTTTTCGGTTCTGTTCATATTATTTGGGAAGTGCAAAGTCGCATCATTCGACAATGGTAACGCTGTATTGACATCGTTTTCACCTTCAACATCTAGTGATTCGAATGAGTTTTCTGTGTAAATATTTGGTTTGTATTTTGCTCGATGAGTTACATTGGCAGATGGAGTGAACCGTGATAGATTTGATAGAAGCGTTATTGGGCGGAGAGACTTAGGGTCGTTTGCAGGCTTATCCCCCATTTTAGGGATGATCTTCATACAGGATGGCTGAAACATTGACGACTACAAAATAAATTTAGTCATTCGTGTCGTGGGATATCTGAATTATGTGTATACGGTTGTTCATAGTTTTCGAGTTATGAATTTTTTTCTGTTTTTTCAGAATTTTCGACCTGACCAGCTTAAAAAATTCTAAAAAAAGAAGTAGAAAACTTTGTCAAACTTTTTTTGCGACAACTTTGGAAAAGGTTATGAAAATGTTAGTCTGAATTAAATTTAATCTTACATTACAAATCTTAACAGGTGATTTCATGGTTTCTTACTAGACCTTAAAAATGCGACAGGCACTCAAGCTTTCATAAACATTTAAAAAAGTATTACTTAATGGGCTACTTCGGCTACAATCGGCCTACAACGGCAGCAAGGTAAAAAAATTTAAAATCAGCCATCTGATTACAACATTTTTTTTGTGTTTTTATCAGTCTTAAGGTTCAGAAGTTGGGTAAGAAAAGTATTAAAGAGGAATAAGTTGTTTAAAAAAAAAGTTCATAAGTTGAGAACTATGAAGGCCTTGCTACACACAAAGTTCGGCGCGAGCGCGGCGCGAGCGCGGCGCGAGCGCGGTGCGATATTTGCTAGGCAACCATCGCGCGGCGCGATAGTTGCCTAGGCAACGCGCCAGCATCGCGCCGCGCTCGCGCCGCGCTCACGCCGCGCTCAGGCCGCGCTCAGGCCGGCGTGAGCGCGGCGCCGCGCCTGCGCTGTGCAGTGCCACAAACTTATCAGACCTGGTACCGGCGGCGCTGTTTTTGGGATTGACATGTCAGTTCAAATACATTTCAAAAGTAAGTGTCGTTATTTTTCCGCAGTTCCAGTTTTGGCCACCGCGTTTCTATGCAAATCGGCACACATAGAGTGGCTGCTCCATTATTCGGGGAAATGAATTTTTAGGATGGTAATACTCCCGCATGTCGTAAAAGCGGGTTAATTACTCGTTTCTTTTTACCAACAGTCCGAATCTTTCCTCCTAATTTGACTGGTGCATTACGCAGATAATTTTAAACCTGAGGAAGAATATAGGCTTACTTTTTATTCCCCTCAACTCGCTAGCTTGCAAGAGTATATATAAGGTAGGTAAAAACCTGAAGCTTGGAAAAGTAACGCCCTACCTCTGAAATAAGTCGCCTTTTACGACACCTCTTAGTGTGGACAGCGATGCTATTTTACTCTGTTGGACACCACACTGCAAATTTTGCTCCCTAGGTAGGCCCCCTAAGGTAGGTAGGATGAGGGGGCACAGCTCTCCTACATCAGAATCAAAACATTTCAGTACGACTTACTTGTCGAGTTAGACAAACTTTTAATGATACCGTAACATAGAGCACAAATTCTACAGTGCAAAAATTCGGTGGCTAGAGTCTAACGCTGATATAGATGTTTTGTTTAATTACTCGCTACAGTGCACAGAAAATTGCGCTCAATCTTATCCACCACAATTTTCAGTTCAGTATAAAATAGACGAACAATTGCCCAAAGCTTACTTCATGGCCATGGATCGTAGTTCTTCTTGTTCGTGTACAATTGACTTACCGCCATACAGAATCAAATTCGACTTTTTTCTAACAGATTTATCTCTAGCGGCTGAACCGGGATTTGTCGCTAGAATAGTCCCCGCGGGCTTAAGTAACCCACTCTTACGTATTTGTGTCTTTGACAGTTGTCAAAACGCACTTGCCAGGTAATATTATTAAATATTTATGGTATAATTTTTTTGTAGTTTTTTAAATATTTATGGTAGAATTTTTTAGTAATTTATATAATCTGGCTATAATAGGACCACGCTTAGCCCGAATCAACTGACAGTGGTAGAAATTATAAAATGTGGATATGGCAATATCTATTGGATAATCTGTCCTTGTCAGTCATTGTCCATTATTATTTAGGCGATCCGCACACTGGAACGCAGCACCGTACTTTTGTGCGTGACGTGCGTTAGTGCGTGACATAAAGTAATTTGAGCTGTCATCGGTTTCTATGGAAATTACTCATAGTCGAACACACTGACAACGCATCCACGCGCGTTCGTGCGGATCCGTCGTTTTTTTTCTTTGCAACATTTGACACGGGCTGCGGGTCATATAAGTTTTTGGCGCTGTACTTTCTACATAAAAAGGCGTCAAATAGGCCGCTGCTGTGAAGTGAGGTCTCCAGGATTGTCAAATAGGTATTCCGTTACTCAGTTCTCTAATTATTTTTTGCCTAAATAATATAATTTTATGAAAAGATTATAACAATTTGGAGAATTCCTAAATTTTTTATTGTATTGTATAAAACAATATAAAAAATTACACATATTTCTAAATTTCGCCAGAATGAATGCTGCGCTCCAATGTGCCAATCGCCTCAACAATATTTTTCAAATCAGTCAAATTCTTTGTTATGACTTTTATAAATGACGTTCTATGACGGATAAAAGACATGGCATTAGTTGCCAAACAGAGATTTTTTTTTATTTTTTTTTAAAGCGATTCGGACTTAGCGTGGTCCTACTATACCAGTAGACACTGGCAAAGACACATAACAGACTAGACACAAATCAAAAATATTCCCTGTTCGCTCACTCTACAATTATTATGAACCTCGCTATCCCGTTTTTTCGTCTATTGAAATAAGCTGTCAGAAAATAACGCGCGCAATGTTTTGAATGCTCCACATGTTGCTGGAGCTCCTGAAGACCTGACGTTTCTTTTGAAACATCGGTGTATAATTTTGTAATTTCCTAATATAATTTAAATCAAAGCACCTAAAAGACGGTGTAATTTAGTGCACATCTAAATGAAAATTTTAGAAATTTAAATATTGTAATCGAAAAGTATAAAATAATAACATAATTCTTTTTTTTTTTTCAATAAACCCACTACGTAATAGAAAATAATAATTGACCATAGATAGGTAACATGTAGGGAAAGCAAAATTGTCATAATGTCTACTCGAAGCAAATGGAACAAATGGGAGGTTTATTAGATACATGACTGTTTTAATCAATGTCTAAACAATCCTAATGTCAAACTGAGTACCTACTTCAACTGTCACAATATAGATTAATTGCTGAAATAATAAGTTTAAGGGAAGTGTTGGATATAGAAATAATATTCTTGTATATATCCTTATTAATTTATTAGCCGCAACACTGACAACGTTGTAATGTCAATCTCTTAGAATTGTTCTGTCTCTCTGTGTCACTGTTTGACCAGCCAGTGATAATGATTTACTACGATTTCCGAAATTAAAAATAGATTTCTCAAGTTTCTCTGACCGAGGGTCAGCAGGGTTTCATTTCACCAGCACCGAATAGCCTTAGGTACATTGCACTGTGCCTGGATATAGATCTAGATACTGTCAAACAACAAATATCAAAAATACAAAACGAACAAAGCTACCATAATATTTTTCGGTTAATTTTGGACCGGTTCATTGTACAAAGGCAATGAGACCACTTCATTGGAGCTAAATTTGCAATAGAGCTTCAATGTCGTCTCAGTGACGTCTCGGACATGTCTACGAATGGTCGTTACTTTACAATGTAAAGGTATTACGAATTAGAGCGGCTCAGCCCGAGGCATGCTCGCCGTGCGCGGCGAGATGCTCACCGCGCGCGGTGAGGCTGCTCAGCTGCGCATTTGTTTGTTCGTTGAAGCAACGTGCTCGCGGCGAGCCACAAATGCGCCGCACAAATAAAATGCTGATGCTGCTTTTATCATAATTGATGGGATTGTTAAAATAATTTTAGTTTTTTCGATCCTCGTTGGTATCTTCAATCAAATTCAATGCACTCCATCTGATTGTTTTTTATTTGGCCGTCTTACATGCATGCGCACGATGTGACTTTGCACTGGCGGTATAACACCGTGAATTTAGTTCTGACCATTAAATGTGGGTAGAACAGAAAAAAATACTTATTACTGTAATATGTTTAGTACAGCATAAACCGGAACGGACTTATATTTGGAACAAGCGCCATAGTTACTTTTGTTCAGCTTGAAAATAGCTATCCAACGACGTATTACACATAGCTATTGGAATGGTTACCACTGTCCATACAAATTCTTGTACGCGTTAACAATGTTATATCTGGCGGCTTTACAAGATTGTTGACAAACCTATTCGATCCGGTGGCCAAAACCGGAACTAAGTGTTGCCGTTTGAAATGTAATGTCAATGCCAACAACAGCGATGCTGTCACCCAGTCAGACATTTTTGTGGCACTGTAGACAGCGCTGCTTTATTAACTACGGTAACCGTCAGAGTTATTTGTTCGTTCAACCGCATCAAGATGTATATCTCTATGGGTGCTAGTATCAGCAAGAGCAGTAGTAGGTAAATGTACTTGGAACTCACAGTCATTCGCGAAACCGTCGGGTGTTCTCTCTTAAGTTTATGTTTATTTATGTACCTTGGCCCAAAGCCTGAGATAGCCTAAACAATTTGCCATTACAATTTTTTCGTCGCCAATTTTAATCTCGAATACCCCAAATGGCGATAAATAGCCTACATTGGCAACACTTTGTTGGCGCGACGCCGGCAGTACCGGACTAAGTCCATCAGAGGCCCACGGCGGACAACCTTTATAAGGCCCCCAGTTTAAGAAGTTTTATGTAATTTTACAAGCTTTTTATTCAGTTCACATTTGTATGTTTAAGTGTTTTTATTTATTTAGTTAAAATTACTTCTTTGGCGGAGGGGGTCCTCGACCCTGATCTTAATTCTGTTTGAATAGTGATACGGCGATAGCTACGCCCCTGTCACAACTCCGAACCACCTCTTCGATATGTTCTAAGCATATTTTAAAGCTTTGTATAGGATTTGATCAAGGCAACTTGGAGACGTTTGGAGGCCCCCCTGGACCAGAGGCCCGGGGCGGGCCGCCTTTCCCGCTTTGTTCGTTAGTCCACCCCTGGCGGCGCGATGCCGGCGTGGCGTGAGCTCGGCGCGAGCGCGGTGCGAGCGCGGTGCGATAGTTGCTAGGCAACCATAGCGCGGCGCGATAGTTGCCTAGGCAACGCGCCAGCATCGCGCCGCGCCCGAGCCGCGCTCGCGCCGAGCTTTGTGTGTGGCAAGGCCTTGAACCTTCGGATAACATATATGGGGGTGATTCAGATACCCCGCGACACGAGGAACCAATTTTTTTTTAAAGTCAACATTTCGGGTACAATCTTGACACCAAATCGCGGAAAACGTACCCTCCGCAATGCAGCGGTTTATTATATCTAGGATGAAAGGACCTGCAGTTTTACATGCCTCTTTAATAATTCGATTCGATATTTTATACTCACCGGAAGCTTTGTTGGTCGATATTTTTACTTCATTGTTGGTCGATATTTTTATATTGCTCGTTAATTAGTTTATTTTAAAAATAGTTATAATTGTTAATAAGTTTCAACAAGTAATTAATTTGTGACAGTTTATCATAAGAAACAAGTATTACGATTTCTATGGTGCCAGTGTCCGTGGCAAATAGGTTTATAACGACACTAAAGCCGTACCTCATGGTTGCCTTTGCTCGACCGCAATCAAAGGATTACGAAACAGGCGAGTATTTTTTTGTTTTGCGTTTTTTTATTAAATTTCACGTTCAGTTAGGCCTATCGACGTACTGTAAAATATTTCGAATAGGTAATTTTATAAAGGATTTGTTTAATTTTCGAAACAGATTTCAGCTATCATCCTACACCTACGTACCTATTATACGTATTCATTCTTAATTGATCCCTAAACAATTGATTGTTATTACTTTCGGTGAGTGTGTAACTGCGCGATTCGTGTTGCACTCGTAGGTATCTAACAGATTGCAAAGCTGATCGTTGACCCGGTCTGATAACAAAGAAGTGAACGCATCTTGTCGGAACAAAGATCTTGTTCATAGTAAACTTTAACAGTTGAAGATAACATACCTAATAAATAAGTAAATAGGTTACCTAACCTTGTCAGATAGGTACCTTTCTACTACTGTGACATAGGAAGTTGGTGCAACTTGATCCCTATAGTTATTGTCCAATTAATATTTACGCGTAAAGTACAAAATCACATATTCTGTAATCAAAAAGTAAGGTGAATTTGTATAAAGGTAAAATGTAATTTTTTTATTTATTGTTCCAAATCAATTTCATCCCCTTCAAAGTAATCCCCGTCCGATAAAACGCACTTTTGCCAACGCTTTTTCCAGTTCTCGAAACAGTCGGACTAGTCTTTTTTCGGTATAGACTTCACGACCTTTTTCGATTCGGTTTTTATCTCCTCAATCGTGTCAACGGCTTCCCCGCATTGGCCGTTAGAGTTTGCTGAATAGCCAGAAGTCGCATGGAGCCAAATCAGGCGAATACGGTGGTTGCGGAACGATATAAATCGAATTTTTGTCAAAAAACTCGCGAAGAACCAATGCAGTGTGAGCCGGTGCATTATCATGATGAAGGAACCAAGAGTTGTTCGACCATGATCCCGGCCGTTTCAGACGAACAGCTTCACGCAAACGACGCATAACGCTCAAATAATATTCTTTGTTGACAGTTTAGCCCGGCGCGGCGGAAGGAATTCATAGTCATCAATCCACACCACGATAATCAAAGAATACTGTCAACATAACCTTGATTTTCGACCGACTTTACCGTGGTCTTTTCGGTCTTGCTTCACCTTTTGCACGATATTCGCTGGATTGGTTTCAGGGTCGTATACGTAAATCCAAGTCTCTTCTCCAGTAACGATGCATTTCAAGTGGTTCTGATAGTCAGACAGCAAAATTTCAGAAACATAAACGCGACGCTTTTTTTTCCAAAAAATTTAGCGTTTTTGGCACCAATCGACACTTGACGCGTTTGAGACACAAAGTATCCTTCAAAATGGTTTGGGCTGAGCCAAATGATATTCCAGCACTATCAGCAAGGTCTCTTATTGTCAATCGACGATTTTCAAGCACAAAATTGTTGATATTTTGGACATGGCCCTCGTCGGTAGACGTTGATGGTCGTCCAGAGCGCGGTTCGTCTTCAACGCATTCTCGGCCCGCTTTGAACTCGTTGTACCACTTATAAACGTTTTTGTAACGCTTTTGAACACTGCGAAAATTTTATTGGTGCAGAAGATAACATAATCAAATGGAACTATATTGTCAAATTAAATTAGCTACAAGAAGACGAACTATTTTATTTGGCAAATAAATAAGGATCGAATCAAGTATTTTTTAAACCCAAAATTATTAATGTTCGCTTGGCAGCTCAACTCTTCAGCGAAAGTGTAGCAGACGCGCTAACGTTTTGTTATGAATGTCTCTAAATTGAAGATTTTCGGGACGTTGAGGCGACAGTAAAATATTTAATTTTTTTTAAATATTATAAAAATCGGCAGAAAGTTTTATTAGAAGATTTGTGGACAAATCTTCTAACAAAACTTTCTGCCGATTGGTTTCAGGGTCGTATGCGTAAATCCAAGTCTCTTCTCCAGTAACGATGCATTTCAAGTGGTTCTGATAGTCAGACAGCAAAATTTCAGAAACATAAACGCGACGCTTTTTTTTCCAAAAAATTTAGCGTTTTTGGCACCAATCGACACTTGACGCGTTTGAGACACAAAGTATCCTTCAAAATGGTTTGGGCTGAGCCAAATGATATTCCAGCACTATCAGCAAGGTCTCTTATTGTCAATCGACGATTTTCAAGCACAAAATTGTTGATATTTTGGACATGGCCCTCGTCGGTAGACGTTGATGGTCGTCCAGAGCGCGGTTCGTCTTCAACGCATTCTCGGCCCGCTTTGAACTCGTTGTACCACTTATAAACGTTTTTGTAACGCTTTTGAACACTGCGAAAATTTTACTGGTGCAGAAGATAACATAATCAAATGGAACTATATTGTCAAATTAAATTAGCTACAAGAAGACGAACTATTTTATTTGGCAAATAAATAAGGATCGAATCAAGTATTTTTTAAACCCAAAATTATTAATGTTCGCTTGGCAGCTCAACTCTTCAGCGAAAGTGTAGCAGACGCGCTAACGTTTTGTTATGAATGTCTCTAAATTGAAGATTTTCGGGACGTTGAGGCGACAGTAAAATATTTAATTTTTTTTAAATATTATAAAAATCGGCAGAAAGTTTTGTTAGAAGATTTGTCCACAAATCTTATCCTTAAATATATGATCTAAGATAAAACCAGATATAATAAGAATGCGGCATATGATGCCAACCACATTTATATGTTTGTATCAAAATTATTTTGATATTTCATAATTTTTATGTTTTCTTCTTAAAACTTCCATAGTTCTAACAAAGCACTTTCTAATGTTAGCTTGACTGACTGCATCAACAAAGTCTGTGAAATCATAATTTTTTTAACATTATCTTTCTTTTGTAGTGCTTGTTCTACTATAAAATTAGTCTTGTATAAAAAGAAATAACCGATATCAACCGCCTTTAACATAAGATGTAAACTTAACATACCGGCGGTTACCCACATTGGAAAATATTAAAATCATTGACTGTATGAAAATTTTGTAGATTCTACCAACGTCGTACTATGTTTGGATTGATATTTGTGAGACAATTTTTTGAAACTCCTGCTCCACAGATTCCAATGAAAGTGTAACCCTTTACACTCATGGGTGTCGTACAAGGCGACTAATGTTTTCGAGGCATAAGATAAAGAGTCTCCGTAGTCTGGAAAATGGGCAACAGCATTTTCCATTGATATATTTAAACACTGCGATCTCCAACCCGCCTGCCAAGCGTGGAGATTATGGTAATAACCCCCTTTTGTGGGAGAGGCCCTAAGTCCTGTAGTGGACTGTTACGGGCTGTGATTAACAATAATAATTGTCCTTAATTTACGAGAAAAATTATTTTTCCTCTCAAAAATACTAATACTAATCCGGTTTCTAAAACGCTTGTCAACGCAAAAATTACGTAACAACTTGTTAATCTCTGATTAAATGCAGTTTGGGTTTCTGAACGAGCCAAGTGACAGTTGGTTAACAGATTGTTAACGCATTGTCAAATCTCGAATTAACGGCTGATTATGGTAATTTTGGGTTTCCAAAAAGCTTTTTCGCATGTTAGCCGTATGTTACTATCGTGTTGTTATTTGTTTCATTGGTGGAAATTTATCAATTAATAGATTGTCAGATAAAATTAAAGCCGATATTTGTTAGTTTTCCAGTGAAAGTGAATTTTGCAATCATGTCGTTGTCCGATTTGTCTGCGGAGGATATATCGCTATCCAGTGATGAGGAAGATATGGTTCCAAGAGCCCCAACACGCCTATTTAGAGAGCGAATGAATCGATTAACACATTACAATTATCAAGAATTTAAAGGTCGCTATAGAATTTCAAAAACAGTTTTTAATCAATTGATGGGTTCTCTAGCACACTGCGAACACATGACCTAGCGCAATCATTCCATGAGCGCCGAGGGACAGGTCTTATTAGCAATACATTTTTATGCCTCTGGAGGGTTTCAAATATCTGTAGCAGATAACGTGAGAGTGCCTAAGTCAATGCTATACACATAATCGTAGCCTGTGCTGTTCTACACAATATTGCATTGAATAGTAATGACACAATTGAAGACCTGCCAGAGTTAACAAAAGAGGCAGAGGTACCACTTCTTGCCCAACCTGGAAGAGCCAATGAAAATTTTTCAGTTCGATCTGCATTACTTACAACTCATTTTAACCAGTAAGTACTTAGGTATCTCCTTTACACATTACTAACCATTTCCTACGCGCAGTTCAGATTTCTGTATAAGATAAGTGATATAAGAAATGATAAACAATTGTAAATTATAATCAGTCTTTATAGTCATTATAATCAGTCTTTATTTTTATCAGTCTCGGAACAATTGCATAATCAGAATCAGTTTTGTTTAAAATCTTTGAACTAACAAAACAATTTGGTTGAAAATACTTTACTTCTTTACTGCGCTGGCTCAGCGACCCAAAGTGGAATGTTTGGTTCAAGATCATAAACTATTATTAATATCTTCAACCAAATTGTTCTTTTAGTTCTCGCACAACTTTTTAGACAATTTAATTTTGTTTTTGTTTCAATATAAGTACTGACTTAAAACAAAATTCTTCAAAATCTTTTATTTTTATTTCTAAATCAATCAGTTTTTCTTTTTTTATAGCGATTTGATAGTTCACCAAATTTGTTATTTTTTCAACTAAAGCACATTTAAGTTTTTTTGATAAAACTTTTTTTTAATAGAAATACTGCTTTCACTTTCTTTGTTATTTTTCAGGTGAATTTGGTGAAACTTAAGCGAAGAAGTTGTTCTCTTTTTCTGCATTTCTTTTGGTGGTGCTGTACCGTAAAGAGGTGATTCTGCAGAAACTTCTCTTTCATCCAGTGGTGACTCAGCATAAACTTCTATTTCCTCCAGTGATGGCTCCGCAGATACTTCCATTTTATAATCATCTGAATTTAAAAAATATATAATTTGTACAATTTGTATTGTGTATACTTATTATTGTAAATACATAAAAAGTTAATTTAAATTGTCTGTGATTAGCTATTTCCGTGCTCCTTGCAAATAATTGACGCGTTATTAACCGTCGGCGGATTCTGAGCACAGAACGGTTGCATATTAAGCAAGTCACGCCAGCTCTGGGTTGAAACATTATTTTAACACGGAAAATCCAAATCGTATGGCGCGGATTATACCAAGCGTCGGCGACAGGTTGCGTTATACTGTCAAATCAAAATTGTATGAATTTTTAATGCGCACGCCAACGCAGGTTGCGTCGGCGACGCATATTGCGTCGGTGACGCAGGTTTATTAAGGATCGACCAAACTGGAGCTCAAAATACGCCATCGCTGTGATAACGCCGCATTTAGTCGATTTCGTCGGATTTTTAACGCGAGCTGTCCACACGATTTGGTCGACAAGTTTCACAAAAGCATTTTTTATAGTAGCAAATTTTTACACCCTATCCCCATCTCTCCTCTCTCGCTTAACTCGGAAGCGTCCTAGAACACCAGTTCCTAAAGAGAAATTATGGTACTCGTCGAGATCTACGTTTCGGGTGACAGCTGTCAAACTTAAAACGGTTATAACTCTGAAACTATTGGTCCTAGAACACTAGTTCCTAGAGAAATGATAGCACTCGTCGAGATCTGAATTTCAGGTTACAGCTGTATAATTCAAATATGTCATCCGAAATGTAGATCTCGAAGAATATTCATACAATTTTGATTTGACAGCATAACGCAACCTGCGTCGCCGACGCTTAGTATAATCCGCGCTTAAAGCAAAAATCAGCAGACAGGGTAGCGGACCGCATTAATCGTTAAACAAAACTAAGCAGTTCAGGGTCAAAGATCCTCACAGAATACAAAAATTTCTGTATAAAGACTGACAAATATAGCGCAGATAAAATGAAAAGCACTAAAAAAGTACCAAACAGCCTTGATGTGAAAGTAAATAAATTATAAAAATATAAACAAAACATTAAAGAAAAGAAAAATTAATCAATAGACGAGAAACGTTTGCTTATCGTATTCACTTCATACAATTTATTTATACATGAATACAAAAATGAATACTAATTTTATTAAATAATTTATTATTATTATGTTTTTATATAAACAGTTTAACGCTTATTGATGTTAACAAATATCTTCTTTAGTAAGGGTGGGTGCGATCCTACTAGCGTCTGCCGAGTGCATTCCACTAAAGTTAGACGAGCGCCATTTTTACTTGCGCGCATCCTCGTATCTGCTAAATACACGTAGTAGTCATGTCGTAACCATATCGCTGCTGGTTCAACGAATACGGCACTTGTCATATAAATGTGTAAAACACATGCATTTTTCTCGAAACTGCCGTGACCGATTTTGATGCCCTCTTGTACAAATATGCAGCTGAGCTAATGTTGCTGATTCATAGACCACGTTTGCCCAGTCTCCTTTTACAGTAAGGTTTACAAGAACCCGGCAATAAACGTATTCAAGTCCACCTCTGCGTATCCGGTATCAATAAACCTGGTGTTTTCAATTTCGTCCACAAAGAAAACTCTAATAACGTTATATTGCCTGCGTGTTGTTATGCGTTGTGACAATTGGAAGAAATCCTTTCATATTCAGGCCTTAGATATTAGCAAAAAGCCTTTGTGCGCTGTTTACGTTGAAATCCTAATCGTCGTGGCTTAAGCCCTGTTTTATGGCATCATGTGGTAATGCCTTTTCTGCATCTTCCTTTGTCCTTGGCACAGTGTTTTGGTTTACGTTGCTGCTTGACCAATCTTAAAATTTTCTAGTTAGGTTCTTATAGGAGTTCAGTAAATTTTTGTTGAAGTAATTTTAAGTTTCTAGATCCAGCGAGTTAAGATAAGTTTTAACAAATAAATATACATATGTCGGAGATGATCATGAGTCTCTTAGTCCATCTCTTTGGCCTGGATGTCGATTGGTGCGCCACCTGACGTGTGGCTTGCAACTATTATGACAACGTCACAAGCAGCATGGCGGCGACGGCAGCCTTAAAATATTAGGAAAAAGAACTACAAACCATTCAAGAGCGAAGAAGCGTAAATCCTGATGCGTTAAAGAGATGCGTGAAAGTTCCAGAAAATAGCAGCGTGAGTGCAGGATGTACTGTTAACAATGTGTAGGGAGTCAAGCTGTGCGTATGTGGCAACTAGTAAGAGCCCCGGCGCATCTCCCGCGGATCGGCCTGATGAGATTGGCCATGGGTGGTGAACCCGCGGGTTTCGGCTACAATTGAAAACTCGTAAATGTGGCTTTAATTTGACAATACATTCTTAAAACACTATAAATACCCCTTTATTGTTACGAAATCCCGATAAATACGTTCTGATGGCCATTACTCGCTTATAGGCGAGTCTTCTCCAGTCTTCTCCCGACATCAGAAGTGGGATAAAGATCTTCATGTCCACAATGTTAATGCTCGATCTTATTTTTTTCATGTCAAATAAACTGCCTGTACGAAATGCTGAGCGGCGGAAGATACGACGAAATGGCAAAAGTCTGGTGCAAACACAAGAAAAAGTGCTGGTACGTGGTTGGTCTATAATTACGTACAACTTACAACCTATAAAGCATACACGCTGAAATTTTCCATTCGGTAAGTCGAACCATGTTTACTTGTGAGAGAATCGATGTAGGTAAATTCAATTTGATTTCACAAATAATGTGTAACGAACATTATAGAGATCAGGCCCGGCTTATGCCAGGGTACACTGAAATATGGTTTTTGAAAAACATTATTCACAAATGCGGTGTGGTAAAAAAAGGTTAAATGGCGGCTTCTACGACAAACCTAAAAAAATCAATAATTGTTACAAACAAAAATGGCCGATTTCGTACGAACAGCTGATGACACCCTATTCTTGACTTTTATGAAAGTATAGGCAAAAGCAAAAGAGATTGGTACCTCATTTTATGTGCAAAGCTTCACTTTAGTTATGTGATCTACTTTGGTTCCATCTGGTTAAATACTTTGTCGATGATTGACAGCTTAACGTCTGCCGAGCAAGGTATGGTTAGTTTGATTGAATACTAGGTTTTATGTGATAATTTTATTTTCTTTAAGCTTTTTTCATGGTGATTGATTGTTATTAGGCGCAGAAATCAATTGTTATTTTATCTACCCCTTGGGGTTAGTTACCTTGGCTTACCGTGCTGGTGAATGCTATAGGCGCGGAACCACCAGATGGTGACTGTTTAAAGCTATGTACAAAAGCGTTGTATGTAAAAAAAGATTAGTACCTAATGATGATCTGGTTATTTTGTGATTGCTCGATGGTTGGTACTATTGTTGTTTTCTTTGGAATACGTGTCTCGTGGTACTACATATAGGACATGTTTTTGTTTTGTTATAGGACGCGTTCCTTCAGGGATTATGATTCTTTTCAAATGTGACACCAAACATAGACGGTGTAAACCGACTAATTGTAAATGATGTACAATAACGAAAGCGGCTTATTAAAGTTATAGACTACTCGATAGCGTCGAGTTATATTTCCTCTATATAGTTCTTCTTCCTGTGTATAGTAAATAAATTATTAAGCTCATCACAGCCCGTAACAGTCCACTGCAGGACTTAGGGCCTCTCCTCGTTAAGCTCGTTTTTCCGCAATCTGTTAAAGTAACCTGAAGTCGTGGGGTCCCATGATAATATTGTTATTTAATTAAAATGTATGGGTAACATAAATAATGGGTGGTAGGTACTGTTACACCCAATGTTATTACTTTCGTGGGTACACGTACTATGTTAAGTAACTGCGTCAAATACGTAGCGCCTGCATGCTACTACCTGCTGGCTACCTTCTATCGAATTCTAAACGTACGGTAAGCAGTAAAAAAAGGATCTAGGGTCAGACCGTTGTAACATATTAGGTATTCAGTTCGTACTTAGTGAGTAATAAAGTAGGTTGTTTCAGCCTGAGTGGCATCTGCTGGCCTGTGTGGCATCTACTGGCCTGTGTGGCATCTACTGGCCTGTGTGGCGTCTGCTAGTCTGGGTGGATTATTCTGTGGGGGATCGAAAATAAAACAGAAAACAATACCTTTTTGTGTCTGATGTTCTGGAGTCTTTAGTATTAAAATGATGACTTACATGTTTTAGTATTGGGTAGTAGAGGTAATTATTTGTGTAATAATGCAGAAGGTTCCCATATGATATGCGATAATTTGATACTGAAATTATGCAGACAGTTGAATTGTTTTGTTAGAGGATGCTAGAATTAACTTTTCTATAGTCATGCAAATTCGATAGGAAGCCATATGGTTGACTAACATGTAGTCGCGGGGATGATTGTTGGATAATCACAGAGATGATCAGCAAGGATGGTCAATATAGTCGCAGGGATGAGTGGTGGATAATTACAGGGCTAATTATTGTCATGAATTCAAAAGGTAGTGTAATAACACATTGGTGGAGATGGTACAATGGTAGAGAAAACAAATTTGAGATATTTTCATACAAATTTACGAGCCTCCAATATGTAAATAACAGGGTATAGTGAAGATTTTGTGTGTATAAAATAAGATTTACAGTTGTCAGTAGTTTCAATATTGGCTATAATTCTAATCAGACGTTTTTGCATAGTGAAAAGGATAGATGAATTTACGCTGTTTCCTCACAAATTATTACAAATTTAGTTGTATTACCAAACAGTTAGTCAAACGTCAGTTAGTGCAAAGTTACATACAGCCGACGGACTGTGTTCTCACATGTAGAGACCCGATATACCGTGTTACTTCTGATTTTATGCAACTGGGATTTGGTCGAAGAATAGACTACGAGCTGACAGATATTTAGTGAAGTGTTGTTACTATTACGACCTTGGCAGTTTCGTATTGAAACGTTAAAGTGTAGAGCACCTACCGGTTACAAAAGTAAGACGAGTGACAATGAAAGGTGGTTTTGAGTTTTGTTTGAGTGAGTGGTAGTTTTTGGGTGTCTGATCACCGTGGAGTCAGGAGTGACTGAGTGAATATGGTATTGTGCTGTGTTGTTTTCGTGTTACAGACAACACACGAGGACGTGTGTATAGCAGGATAGCCGTGTCGGAGATGATCATGAGTCTCTTAGTCCATCTCTTTGGCCTGGATGTCGATTGGTGCGCCACCTGACGGGTGGCTTGCAACTATTATGACAACGTCACAAGCAGCATGGCGGCAACGGCAGCCGCAAGGATATTGGGAAAAAGAACTAGAAACCATTCAAGAGCGAAGAAGCGTAAATCCTGATGCGTTAAAGAGATGCGTGAAAGCACCAGAAAATAGAAACGTGAGTGCAGGATGTACTGTTAACAATGTGTAGGGAGTCAAGCTGTGCGTATGTGGCAACTAGTAAGAGCCCCGGCGCATCTCCCGCGGATCGGCCTGATGAGATTGGCCATGGGTGGTGAAGGGTTTTGCAAATAACCCGCGGGTTTCGGCTACAACTGTAAACTCTTAAATGTGGCTTTAATTTGACAATACATTCTTAAAACACTATAAATACCCCTTTATTGCTACGAAATCCCGATAAATACGTTCTGATGGCCATTATTCGCTTATAGGTGAGTCTTCTCCAGTCTTCTCCCGACATATATATCTTTGTGATATAAACTATAAAACTATAAAAATCCCTGTTTGTTTTGAAAAATTGTCGGGGTAGGATATTGAGTCGTATGCAGGCCCAAAATCACTTTTTTGGAATATTGGTCGGTTTCTTTGTCTATCTGTAGCATGTCAAAGGATTTTGATATGGCTTTCATAGTAGCTTGGGGTCCAACTTTAAATCTATACAATCAATCTATGTAATTTCCTGAACACAAATACCTATTGAGCTCTCCGTAGTACCGATAGCGTCCATAAAATAAAGATGTCATTTAAAACGGTCGCTCGGGCATAACCTAGACTGCCATAAAAATGATTTTCACGCGGGCGAAATCGCTACCAAATGCTAGTTATAGTAAAACCTATATCATCATCGCAACGGTCTATTGCTGTTGATTCGAATCGACGAATAACTTTGATGATATTATATCAAAAACAGTATTTAGGGATAAGGATATTATTATGTGCCGCTTCAAGAATTGAGGGACTATTAGGTAGATGTATTGCCTGAATTTTCATAACTAAGATAGTTGAAAACTGAATTAGAAGCGCAACAGTAAAAAGCTGCTCTGAAAAACATACCTATAGCCACAGAAATGAAACAAAAACAGAAACCATGTCTCCTAAATCACTATTGAAACATACAAATGGCCGACATTTTATATGTGTGCGTGATTTGAGGGTTGCCATACACGTAATCCATTTTGCCCTCTTTACTACCTAATTTATGTATAAGGTTAGCAACACAACCGTACAATAATATATAAATAAAGTTCTTCATTTTAGACTCTTAATTCTTGAATAAAAATTAGCAAGTAGAACGATATTCCTTTGCTACTCTGCCTATTTCTTTGTGAAAAAGTCGTGTAGTAATTTTTGATTTTTAAAAACCTTTTGTAGGTATACAATGCAATGCTCGTGTATAGCAGTGGGTATTCAAATATAGTAGTTTAGCAACTTTATGCGATAATTTTTTGACACTAGTGTTTTGATACCTAATTATATGCAGATGCATACATCTTTATCTACACTCATATTTTTATGGTAAATTTCGTACCTATAATTATATCAACTTTGCTGGAAGTAGCTGCAATTCATTTCTGTTGCCGCGTCGAGGATATCATACAGCGTAAAATTCACATCACTCCTTCACATTTATCTATTAATTTGCTTCAAACATATAAAAACATTTACAAACAAAAATCACAACAATTAGAAAAAATATTTTGTTTAGCGGGAATATAATTCCATCCAGCGCAGTTCACTGACCCTCAGCGGTATTCAACCAACTAAACGTGCCCGACTAGAAATTAAAAAATATAAGTGTTGTATAATGATTAAAAACTTTTTACAAAATACTTTTTTTAGTATGTAATTGGAACATTAAGCTATGAGTGTAGATAAATTTAATTAAAGGCGAGGAGACCCGAGAATCAAAAGACCCCGCTAATTTTAGACTTGATTACGCACATTAGCGTTCTTCTACGTTCTACGTTCATACCAACTGAACGTCATAAATGCACAAACGTGATTTCGATAGTTAAAAAAAATTCTTCGGATTCAGTTATTTTGACCACCGTTGAGCAAAGTCGTGCTTCCGCCCTACTCCGATAAAAAATATTATGTTGTCTTATTCGGTTTCCAGAGTATGGATTCGAATTCCAGATACGGATTCCGAATTCGGGTTTGGATGCCTGTTTATGATTTTGGATTCCGGGATCAGATTCCGGATTCCGGAATCAGATTCCGGATTTACTTCAGTCACATAAATTCATCATCATTATCGTAGCGTTTATTCCGGCTTACGCCAGGGTCCGCTTTCCGACTTAAACTTCTTCCGTCGTGCTTTTTTTTCAGTAAGCTTTTTGAGATACGGAACCCTAAAATTTTCGGGACCTGATCTGACTGTCCGAGTCACAAATACAATAAATAAAGAATTCCCCACTTTTTTAGGGAAATTTTCCCATAAAAAAGCTAGCAACATCTTAGCATCATCTAGTAATTTTTGTTCGAAATTTACACAAAAGTAAATAAAGCATAATTATAAGAAATTAGCATGAATCATCGTTACTTGTGCGTCGTAGGTAATTCCTCCTGATTTTTATTTTTTTTCACGTTAATTTTTTCACATTTGACCACTTATAAATATTGCATTTATAAATAATTTTCATCAAGGAAAAATACGTGTTATCGGTTTGAAATGGCGACGAGTTGTAAGACCTGATTAGTGTATGTCATGTACAACAAAGGATTTTGTCACACGTTGCATGCACCCCTTCTCTTTAAGATACGATGGATCCTGTTTTCGTTTCATTTCTGTGCCTATAGCATGAATCCATTCATTAGGTAACGGCCAATAAGGTCGTGGGGCGTTGCTCGGTAGTCGCGTCACGCGAATTGTAAACGGTTTATAATCGTTGTACAAATCCCGTCTCTGTTAGGTAACTGTTGAGAATCAGCAATTTCTGTACGATTCTGTTGTTGTAGTTATATTGCGATTAACTTGTGTTATTTACTGTAAATTTTGTGTACGGCTGTAACTGGATATATGATTTAGGCACCATTCTTAATTTATAAGCTCTAGTCGTATGTCTGTAGGTGAATAAAGTAGAATAAAATGTAACATTCTAATTTTAACAAAGGGTTAAAATTTTATTTATTTTTTTATTGCGATATAGGTACCGTAGGTTCGTTTGATATGAATGTCTGATAACTGGGTAAAACACATCGTAAAGACAAGCTGCGTTATTGACATCATACAAAGATATGATGACGCACGACTAAACAGCATACGGCTAGCCAGTCCAAAGCTACAAAATTTCAAACACAAAGAGAAAACGTTAACCAAAATCCCTTCCGAGTAATATGAACATCACTAAATAGGTATTTAAATCGAAAACTAGCATTGGACACGTCTAGACTGTGTAATAAGTATTCGCATTGGTTGAAAACCAGTTGTCAATGTCGTACCGTTATGCCATCTCTTTTGCTTGAAAATAAAGCATACCCTTTCCAGGTAAACAAAAAAAATTGCATTGCCTGCCATGCAAAAATTTTGTAATTTGCATATTTCTAAAAGTGTGCAGTTTGACAGATTGCCCATTTGAAAGACTATGGGAGCACTGTCTTTGGATTGATAAATGACAGGCGACCAATTTCCGTATTCGCAAACCATTGGGTGTGATTTTTTTTATTCGGTTATTTAGATAACGGACAATGCACGTAGAACGTTTATTTTGGTTATAGTATCATCTTACCAAAATTATATGTTAATGTAAGTACCTTAATATTGTTTGCCTTCGTCCGTCAACTACGCAAGAAGTACCGTGTGGAATTTCATGAATTTTCACACACGAACTTAAATTCCTAGATTATGAAATGCAGTAGGGCATAGAAAAATAATACTAAGATCTTCAAAAGCTGAAACGGTAGTCAGTAGGTACCTGCCAGATCGAGACCTAGATCAGTTAGGTACTAAGTAGATTAACGGTATTAGTGACAGTCCAGTTATTAACTGAAACCCGTGAGAGCCGGCGAAGAGAATCGCATTGCCAAAGGCTTCGGAACCCCCAGGGCTTGATTGACAGACAGAGCGCTTGTGGTGTGGTCCGCAATAACGGATCGCCATTGACGGATCGACTTTACATATTTAATGACAAACGATTGTGGGTTTGCGCCACAGTCTGAAAAGGTTCACATTGTGACTGGGTTACGATTTGACAGATTCGCAACCGGATGGGAAGTGGTCCGTTGTTGGGTAACGGTGTCATTGCGGATGTCTCAATCAATGCACACCGAGGTTCGTCCAGCTATGCAAGAGTAGATTTTTTGTAAATGTGTAAGTTTAAAAAAAAAATTTTTTTGGACAATTAGCAGAACGCCTTAATAACTCAATATCGTCGGCATGATATAGAAAACGATTTTGACTTTGACTTCGGCCGTGGCTGTGACTGCGCTGTCTCATGCTGACCATTGGTCACATGGTCTGACGGTGGTCAACTAAATCCCGCGGGACAAAATTAGCTTACGGGTTAACGTGTCGTAAGACAGCGTAAAGTATAATACGACTACAACTTGTATTAATTACAATGAAGAACTTAACATCAAACAAGACAATAACTTTAAACTACAACAGCAATGCCTAGAAATTTTAAGGACAACGCCTGGAACTGTGGATTTTGTGGTGAGAGTAGTTAAGTGTAGGTCAATATGGCTGCACTGTGGTAATGTTTGGTAATGGTTACACATTATGGACGTCAGAAAGTCCATAAGAACGGTCACTTTTCTCGCTTATTGCACTGTTGGAAAACCGTTGTTGCATAAATAACTTACTTTAGATTGCTTAAAAGGAGATGCCCTAACGGCATCTGTAGAATATACAGCTGCCTGTTTGTGGAAGCGAGTTTGTTCTTTATTCGTATAGGGATAGAGGTGATATTGGTGGTTGCGTATTGTGGTCACTAAGCGCTGGCCAGCGCTTTTGGTATACACCAAAAAACAGAATAAAAATATCTCAGAATAATAAAAAGCATTGGTATTACAAAACGATTGGTATTAAGATATCATGAGAGATCAAAAATTTTTTTTAAATACTTTCACAAAAATGTAAATCTGAAATAATACAAATATACTATAAGAATTATGACAAAGTTTTAAAAAAAGCAGTGATTAAAGCCAAAAAATTACAATATGTAAATCGAATGAACCGTTCGACAAATAAGACGAAAACTATGTGGACGATAATAAACGAACGCACAAATAAAAAAACTATAAAAGAAATAAATAATTTCGAATTAAAAATAAATAACATCCTAACCTCAATTTAATGATTTCTTTGCGTCCATTGGTAAAATTCAAGGAGATATCGAAAGGCGAGGCCGCCCCGTGCTAAACCCGACGCTTAACACCATATTCCTCAGCCCAGTGGATGTACCTGAAGTAGCTCGAATCATAAAGACTCTAAAAAATAAACACAGCTATGGGATAGACGAACTTCCACCTTCTCTCATTAGACAATGTGCAGACGAGCTTTCGGAACCTTTTTGTACATTAATAAATCAGTTCTTCCATGAGGGTGTTTTCCCTGACGCCTTAAAAAAACCATAATTAAACCCGTTCATAAGAAAAACAGTAAAATAGATCCAAACAATTACTGGCCGATAGCCTTGCTGCCTACCGCATCTAAAAATTTATTAGTGCGATCGCTTGTACAAGTTCTGTGAAAAGTACAAAATTCTAGATGACTGTCAAAATGGTTTTCGCAAAAATCGATCAACCACTCTCACCGTGTTTAAGTATATGCAAAAAGTATACAGCATTATAGATAGTAAAAAATATGCCGTCGAGGTACTGCTGGACATGACCAAGGCTTATGATAAAGTCCAATATAATATATGTCGTCGCGTGAAGGAAAGGGTTGTATCAGGATCATTGTCATCAGGGTGGTGATATCAGAATTAGATCGTATTCGTTCAGATAAATTAAAGAAAAGGTTCACATTTACTCCACTGTATTTATTCCATTTCATTTTTGCACATCACTTATAATTTCACTTGAAATCAGAGCAGTATCACAATATAGGCAGTTGAGGTAAGTAACTTTCTTATTTCAAAGGTGATTTTAAAATTACTTTATTTTCAAACGTAAATAACACTTTCTATAAACGAAATGTGGAGACAGTTTCAAGACGCGTCACTCCTCGGCGGCGGTCGCGCCAAGAATGGCCGCCACTCCGCCCGAGTCGTGCCGTCGAGACTCTGTCAGCACGCCCCACCAGAGGGCGCACTCCCACTTCCGTTTTCTTCGTCATGAGTCCGTACTATTGACCACATGAGTCCGTACTAATGACCGCATCCGTCACGGCCGTCCTGCTATACACACGTCCTCGTGTGTTATCTGAAACATGGAAACCATAGCACAGTACCATATTCGCTCGGTCACTTCTGACCACAACACATCACCCAAGTAAGTCTTATGAATCATGTGATTGTATCTATCACGACTGCATTAACCCACCAATACTTAAGTAACTGCTATTTGTGTACACATAAAACATACGTACATTATCATTTATCAAACTAAACTTCCGTGGATTGAGAGAGACTTGAGAGAACAACATTATCTCGTATACAAATTATTCTTTATAAATTGCCGACATAAATTCAGCTACGGTTTATTAGAGAGGCATAACAGGACACCAGACTATGAACCGTATCACAATTACTACCAATGAAACCAGTGTTTTCCCCTCGCTCCAATCGCAAAGCTCGCGTATTGTCCCCGACCTCCATTACTGTAGGCACTTAGATTCACTACAAATATGTGACATACCTACGTACAATTATCAGTACTCAGCAAAAGACCCAATGTTACTTCGAGTGTGATCGAAACACTCCTTCATTAAATGCCATATGATTTTTGGTCATCCGTCAGCGCCATCCTAATTAAAAAAATAAGAGTAATGATACCATACAGGAGAAATGACAAAGGCGAACCACCACACTGACGAACGCTATCTGGCGGGCAGCCACGCAACCGGGCCGGCACGCAACTGGACCTGCACACAAGCGAAATACCACACAGACTAGGTGCCACACAAACTGGGTGTCATTCTGGTTAGTGCCACTCTAATCGTCAAACTATGAGTCTATTAATTATTTATCCTGTATCACGTCTGCCATAGCACAATACAGGTAAGATGTCACATAAAGGTAAATGGCACAGAGGCGAAATGCCACACAGGAAAATACCACACCGGCAAAATGCCATACAGGCGGAATGCCTCACAGGCTAAATGCCACACAGACTAAATGTCACACAGACTTTATGTCACACAGGCGAAATGCCAAACAGGCGGGATGCCACACAGGCGGGATGCCACACAGGCGAGATGCCACACAGGCGGAATACCACAGAGGCGGGAGCCACACAAACGGGAGCCACACAGGCGGGAGCCACACAGGCGGGAGCCACACAGGCGGGATAAATAGAAGTTCATAAACATTGCCAACATATCAGCTCAGTGTTGTTCATTCGTCACATTTTATAAACCAGTAGGTACTTTTAGACTCTAGTAATACCTCCATCTATAATATAGGGGCACCACTGTAGTAGCCGTGCTTATATAACCTGTGCGTAGGTATCTACTGTTAGACTATACAGTCTACTTTTCAATATGAAATTGCTAAAATCATGAAGTAGTAACTTTAACACGCTTTACTTCACTAATAGCTGTCTATAGACTCTCAGCTACGGTCTACGAGTTACACAGCAAGTAATCGTTACAAACCTGAACAATTGTTCACGGTGATACAAAAACAACATTATCTCTACTGCTCAATATCAAAACTAAATCAGGAGTTTAATAATAAGAAGCTCTCCCGTCTATCTGATACGCCAGTCATGGGTTACAGCAGTCCATCTGTTACAACACCAAAACTAAGCAAGTAATAATCATCGTCAACGATTTTAACTGTTCGAACTAGTATACTCTATCTAGACTTAACGTAACGTTTAAGCTCCTATGTTGAAACGATTTAACAATGTTTGTAATAATGAAGGTGTCCCATATCCAGCCGCCTTCTAAAAAAAATTACAACTTTCAATTTGCCATCTACAGCCACAACATCGAGACTTTCGGGGCTCTCAGCCCAATGAGTCACACACATGACTCCCAGGCCACTCCAAGTCAGCCAAATAAATCAGGATGTTTGACTTCAACAACAGTTCAGATACTACTAAACTTGTACTGGCAGAAGGATATAAAATCTCACTATTGCTTACACTACTTCATCTTACTGGTTCAACAACAGAACTCGAAAAAGTTACTTAATATCGGTAATCAAGGAAATTTCAGTACTCGAAGCTAAAGTTAATTTATAAAACCGACTTCTCAACAATCACCAAAATATCTGGACTTTCAACATTTTCTCACAAAGCTTGAAACAACTACCTTCTATAAAAGTCACGCTCCCATAGCCTCCATCAGGCCGGTAAGCAAGCATAAAACTCTTCCATAGGCTCCATCAGCCCACCATCATTGATAAAACACGACCACCTCCTTCCGATGATGCAACAAATTTTGAGAATACAAAACTATCACATAAATCTTATAAAAACTTCGGCTCGATAGTCGTCACATATTGAGTTAGCTTCTTAGACAGATCCGTCTAACAAAGTCTTTATCCAGGTCAAACTAAGTCACAGGTTTATCTTTAGTTACTCAAAACATAATTCGAAATTATCTACCGTCAATCAGTTCACTTACTCGTATTTACTTATTTTTCGATTAATGACTTGATACCAACATAAAATTAAATTACTAACCAAACTACCCTTTTTTTTTAATTTTCTGAAATGTATATGGGTAATGCCATTGTTGCCGCGGATATCTTCTATATCATTGGAAAACTACGACCACAATAACAAACATACTGAAATATGGAAAATTTCGTTCGAATGTCTCCGGTTAAATGTAAACAAACACGCTATCAATTTTGCTCTTTTTTTTCGATACATGTTGGCATCTTGTCCCGCTCGCATATAAATCGCGGAGATCTGTACTGGGTCATTATTGAAATTTTGCACATTCCAAGCCTATCCTATCTCTAAGACACAACATCCTAAAGTACACCAGCTAATTGTTCCACAAACTTACTGTTACGGCATCCCTGCCACACTGTTTTATCTACTGTATTATCAAATATTTACTTAATCAGCAATCTGTAACGACTTATGGTGATGAGAAAAGTCGAAGGCAAGAGACCCAGAGGCCGAAGTCCGAAGAGATGGGTGGACCAAATATCATAACGATACATTCGTCAACGTCGTATTACATCAGGCGACTGATCGAAACCGATGAGACATGCAGTTGACAAACTCCGATGATACGACCCTCAGCAGTGAGGCAACGATCAAGAAGAAGAAGTCAATCAGCAGCAGCACCACCATAACGATGCTTACGTACTCAATTTATAAAAATAATAGAACTATGCTTTTAAGTATTTCTTATTCTTCTTTTCCGATAACTGACGTGATGTTGGTAATACGTAAAATCATAGCGTACCATGTTTCAAGATGGTAAAGTAATCTTAGATTAAATGTCACTATTTTACTTTAAACACTGTGTATTGTAACATTGGGAGGGACTTAACATAAATTACTATTTTTGTGGAGTGATTTTTTTTTTCTTAGTAACATTCTATCAGACAGCCCACATTAATAGACATAGGTACTCGCAAAAGCTAACATTTATTAAACTTGGCAGTAGTTTTTGACATCTATACCAACAATTTGTAACACTGTAGGTAACTGACGTTGTTTTTGTTTTGTTTACATTATTTCTATTTATAGTTTCACTAAAGATACAAATAAACCTGCCCTTCTCTCTACTAAGGGCATCAATAGTGTTTGTCAGAATACTTTTCTGAATTATCAAACTATAACTACTAAACCCCGCTAGGGAGCCTCTTTTCAGCACAGGATTTTACCAAATAATAATTATGTAAAGGACTCACCAGATAAAGAGGAACTGTTAATATCACATCATTTCTCAGTCATGTACGCAACACTCGCAGATTGTCTACCATCGTCCCATGTTGAAACAATCACGTTGAGGCTACCAGTCCAGCGTTGCATTGCAATGTTGTTCTCAAAGTGCCGTCCATAGTAATTTTCACTCGATTTTTAATAATGGTGTCAATATCCCATTGGTGCTCTCGAAGGCCCGGGGTCTGCCTTGACCATGGCCCATTTGGTACAGATGATTTGTTGTTTACTTTATAAATCCCCCAATCTCTCTGACGAAGTCTTTGTCTTATTTTGGGGTGTTTGGAGTCTTGGCTGCGCTTTGAACGTGTTTAATCATCTTATATTTTAATGTAGACAACTCAACTGGATCGAGTAATCACTTTCCTTTTATTATTACGCTTCCACGAAGCGTATCTGCATTTTCTTTGTCGCTTTTCATCATACCATCTCTTGGGCGTTACGTTCGTCATCACCGCTTCTGATGTCGTCGCGTGAAGGAAAGGGTTGTATCAGGATCATTGTCATCAGGGTGGTGATATCAGAATTAGATCGTATTCGTTCAGATAAATTAAAGAAAAGGTTCACATTTAAGTACTCCACTGTATTTATTCCATTTTATTTTTGCACATCACTTATAATTTCACTTGAAATCAGAGCAGTATCACAATATAGGCAGTTGAGGTAAGTAACTTTCTTATTTCAAAGGTGATTTTAAAATTACTTTATTTTCAAACGTAAATAACACTTTCTATAAACGAAATGTGGAGACAGTTTCAAGACGCGTCACTCCTCGGCGGCGGTCGCGCCAAGAATGGCCGCCACTCCGCCCGAGTCGTGCCGTCGAGACTCTGTCAGCACGCCCCACCAGAGGGCGCACTCCCACTTCCGTTTTCTTCGTCATAAGTCCGTACTATCGACCACATGAGTCCGTACTAATGACCGCATCCGTCATATCTTTTTAAATAATATAAATGGAATTGGCATCCGCGGGAAAGCATACGATTGGTTGGCATCATACTTGAGTGACCGGGAACAACATGTAGACATTGACTACTATAACTCTCACACTAGAACTTTACAAACTATTCGATCACACAGTAAAACTATTAATGCCTAAACCTCTAGGATGTGTCTTAGGATGCCTTCTCTTCCTAATATATATCAATGACATTCCCAAAATCATAAGCGAAACGTATTGCGTGATGTTTGCAGACGACATATCACTTCTCGCTTCATGTCAAAATGATTTAAGCATAAACGATCAGATTACAACATTACTCAATGATACGGTCAAATGGATGGACGACCACAATCTCAGCGTAAACTTTTCAAAAACTAACATCATATCTTTTCATCACTATCAAAAAAAGCCTTTATCCTTAAACATAACATACGAAAATACACCATTAAAAGTTGTAAATGATTTTACTCTGCTTGGACTTACAATAGACACTCATATGGATTGGAAAGCTCATACCCTAAAATTAAAAAAGAAACTTTCGAGTTCCTCTTACGGTCTTAACGAAATAAAAAAAACAACTACCTTAAAGACTGCCTTAGCTACATACTACGCTTACGCGTATTCGTGGCTTAACTATGGTATTATCTTGTGGGGTAACAGCACGGGTACGCATGCGTTACTTACCATTCAAAAGAAACTGCTCAGAACTATTCTTAACATAACAGATCCTACTGAAAGTTGTAAGCCATATTTTAGAGAACATAATATACTTACTTTGCCGTGTATGTATATATTCCAGATCTGCAAATTCACTAGAAAATATCCTGAACTATTTCAAAAGCGCGAACATGTACCTACAGGACATTCGCTTAGATACAAAGAACATTTAATGCTTCCGAATTCCCGTCTCACCTTACACTCATCAAGTCCGCTGATAATGTCCGTCAAGTTTTACAATAAGCTTCCAAAATATATTAAAAATGAGACCAACTACAAACATTTTGCAAGATTACTAAAACAGCTGCTAATTACACAAAGTTACTATAGTGTAAATGAGTACTTAAATGATAGATTTTAAAAAGCAATGATAGCAAATCTGTATCTTACTTATTTTATGCCAAACTCTATATTAATACCAAATAAAGTACCAAAATAATAGCTTATAGGAAAAAGACTTACTCAAATAAGAATATAATAGCAATAGGTTAAGAGAAATCAGTATTATTATATTTAGGATAACGTGCACTGTGATATGTAAGCGTGCAATCCAATTTTAATAGGTAAAATGTCACTATTAAATATGATTAATAGTCTAAATTAAGTAAGATAAGTAGAAAGTTGAAAATTATATTTATAGGTTTGATACAAATGATAGTATAAAGTTTAAATATGTAAAAGTAAATTGATAGTAGGTACTAACCTATTTTATTGTACTATATTTTGCCATAAGCCTCCTCCCTCCCAAATTGCTGCGCCCTACCGGGTCCATATTGTATTTACATTAATACTGTAATAACTTTGTGGAAGCAAATAAATAAATAAAACTAATTTCCTGCAGAAATAAATAAACTAATAAATATTTTTTTTATGGTTGATTCCGTTACATTTTTTTCTTTTATATTTTACATTCTATAACTGAAATGTTATAGAATGGATGATTGGTTTTATCTGAGAATCACCAAATTGGTCTTTGGTCTTTTTATTACAGGTTCCGATAGAGTTGAATCGGAGCTACGTCAATTTATATTACTTAAATTCATTTCAGGTTGCATGTACTTAATCCTTTTATTTCGGTGAAAATTGGCTTTCATCTTAATTTAAATTGTTTGTTTCTAGCGTCACCGTTTGGCTGTACGATTTTTAACCTTTCGCTGAATTTCGAAAAAAGTTATAGCTTGACAACCTCAAGCCGTTTTTTGTTATAGGTCTTATTGGCGAGTAGGTTAGGGCGGAGGCCGAGGAATAAAGCCCGGAGCACGCGAGTTCTCGGTCCTTTTGCCTGACCGAAGCCCCCGAAGGCGCCATCTCCACGAGCGAGAGAATCGTGACGTATCCGCGCTTCTATCGTCGGAGAATCTCCACGTACGAGCGATTATTCCGCCAGCGTATCGTCACGACTGGTAACGGAATCGCCGCGTGCCCGCGACGATTCGTAACGGAATCGCCGTGTTATCGCGACGAGGCATTTTGTGCAATAGTTAAGCTATGTTTCACAGCGCCAGTGTTCCCACGCGCGCGCCCGCCGCGCGCTCGCTGCGAGAGCGCCACGTTAAGCGGCGAGCGCGCGGCGGGCGCACCACCAGTCGCGACGATACCGCGGCGATACGTCGACGTTACGCGCGCACATTGCCACTCGTCGCATCGCCGCGATAACATCGCCGTGTGGAGACGCGTACATTTGAAATAATTGAAATACGTGGCACGACGATAATATCGCCGCGATTCTCTCGCTCGTGGAGATGGCGCTGAAGTTACTTGTGTCTAAAAAATAAATACCTAGTGAATCTTGTGAGTGTTATCAGAGCCGCTAGATTTCATTGTTGTTTGTTTGCGCAGTGCTGATTTCTCAATATTTTCAGCTGAACCAGTCAGAACGACTATAATTATAGTAAATATTGCGGAAAGTGACGTTGTGTCCACGTGTTGTCCATCGGCTACGTCCTGCCCGAAAGGCCGCCACGCACATGCAACTGCGCAGCACATTTGTCGCCTGTCCAAACAAACGGGACACCGCGGTAGTTGGTGGTGAGAGTATCCTCACAGGAATTCCCACGTAAGTAGCACATCGCGACGGCTTGTTGACATCGGCGTGGCGCGATGAAGCCCATGTTAACCATTTTGGTGTTTTCAGCCGACGGAGTGTAGGAGGCACGCCTCCTACAGTCCCGCGCCCAGTTGCCTACGCCCGTCGCCAGTGGCCGCGACGTAGGAAGCCTTGGAACCCGCCTCCAACAGGTTAGCATGCTTTTATTTGGCTATTCCCGCTGTTAAGTGATTGAAGCTGTGCCACGTGTGGCCTAGCATGGCCCTGTCTTGTCGTGCTTTTGCTAATTCCCTCCATCTGTCACCCTCTGACGTTAGTGGTTACACTACGCGGCCAGGCGTGACCGCGTGCTACCGTGCCTTTGCTTATTTCTGCCACCCATCATCATCTGATGTTCGAGGTTATGCCACGCGACCTAACGTGACCGCGAGCTGCACTGCCTTTGCTAAATCCTGCCACCTATCATCATCTGGCGTTGGAGGTTATGCCGCTGGCCTGGCATGCCGCACGCTTTTGCTTGTTTACCCCTGTTAGTGACAGCCTATTGTCACACCCATTTCCCCCAAAGCCAGTTGAGAACGAATGGATTGCTCGCTTCCTAATTATTATTTTCCCCCTGAATGATTGCAACGGTGTAATAATTACAGGAGGTGCTTGGTACCAGCCCATAATTGGGTAACGGCTGCAGTTTGGCTGTGGCTCACTTGCCGTCTGCTTGGAGCAGTTTTGGCCAGCTACTTCAGGGGACGCCTCTACTCGATTATAGTCGAGGCTCCAAAGGACAGTCAGCTGAGTTAATCTAAATATAAAATATTATAGACTCCTCGTATGCGTTATCGATCACACTGTCTATGTAACCCTTGTATACATATATTATAATCTGTAATTTGATTATTTCTAAGCCGCGATAACCTAAGGACATTTTGTTTGTAATCAAACGCAACGCTAATAAAGCAGTTCTTTCAAATTTAAACACCATCTTTCATTCCGAGCCCCTAGGTTAAGCGCAGCTTCATCCAATAAAAATATAAGCATTACAGTTTGTAATGGTGCTTTATCTAATATAGATATATTTTTAACTCCATTACAAATACATAAATCGAAGTAGTGATTGATTATGAATAAGTAGGTACCCAAATTATAAATTCATTATTTCCTGTTTAATGTAGATGTAGGTGGTAGGTACATGCATCCTATTTGTGACGAACTGAGTGGTTCAGTTGTTTAACAGTTGCCTCGCAGAAGAAAGAATTTATTTCGGAAAGAATCCATATCAGTTAGGTAAATAAATACATAGTAGCTTACAACTAAATGGTGCATTTAGTTTTTGATACCCTGAGCCTGCTCGCGCCCGACGCATCCACACTACCCTACGGCAGTATGTAGTTGCAACCAGCGCCGCAGCATCGGAGAAACCCACGTGTTAGCCAACACGTTCACGATGCCATTCCGACTATCGCGAGAACGTCGCAACAGTGACGCGCACCGCTTGCGTACGATAGTAGAAAAGCAGTCTGTCCGTGCCTCCGCAAACATCGCTGAGACACTACAGTATCGCGGCAGTCCCAATAGCACCCTAAACGCGTTGTTGTACTGGACGCGCAGCGCGCTGTACACCCGCTGTGTAAAGTTGGTCCTCAGACTGCATGTATAGAAGGTCTTCAATTCAATTAAATTTATTTATTTGTATGGTCTGGTATGGTCTGTATAGTCTGTAGCGTCTGGCAGTATGCTTTAAATAATGTAATTTTTACCGCATTACTACACCGTGCAAATCTACGGGCCAACATATTGCACCCGGCAGACAGCGCCATGCGCTCCCTCTCAATATCGTCACAATCGGATAAATCCTCAGCAACCCAGTGACCCAGGTACTTAACGTGTTGAGTCAATCGCCAATGTACTGTCAATGAGCACCAGACCATACTGGGGTGGGCACGGCCCACCTGGCCCCCCTCTTCCTACGCCTATGGGTTCAGCGTTCAGGGCTCGTCGAGAGAACGTCGGAAGTTAAATAAACTTACTTATTTTAACATTAACATTCAAGTCAAATGTTTATTTTAGGAACGGAACACTATCGACTGGTATAGGCTATGAAATGGGTGCACCTCTATAAGTTTTTAATTTTTCCGCCCTTGGGCCATTGGTACTACACCTACCTAAATTGTATAAATAAAGTGTTTTGTAGAAGATTAATTTGTTAATTATTATGCGATAGCCGGTGTATTACAGAATTTAATAATACAGTTCATAGAAAATTTGTAGTGGTTTTGTTAATTGGTTTTATTATAGGCCCTTTATATTGACTTTTCCGAGAGCGTCGATGGCCGAGTGGTTACGGTATCCAACTTCTTATTTAACGCTAGATAAAATACCTAAATAAACGAATATTATAAATAAATAATCAAATAATCATAATAATCTACCTATGGTTCCTGAACTATCTCTCGGAGCCTTTAGATATACCTACACCGATGGGTAGGTAATGTGTAAATTAAGCAAAGGTCTCCTTAAAGGTCGGCAACGCCTTGGCCCCCCTCGCCCCTGGTCTTGCTGATGTCCAAAGGCGGCGGTGACCACTTTTCATCAGTTGGCCAGCTATCCTGTGTCTGCCGTATAACATAAAATAAAAAATACCACAAGCATACGGCCTGCCTGAAAGTGAGCAGCAAAGTGAGAGCAAGACGTTGCTCTGGCAGCGAATACGCGAGCGCTCTTCATTGGCAAAGCCATAGTCCTGCCTACTAACGAAGCATATACCTAAATCACTGTCTCCCAAACTAACCATTTAAGAATAATAAACACATGGATATTTCTGTATAAATGTATTTATTTGGAATATCACAGTGACTAAATCTAGGAAACTGTATGTACACAATATATACAATTTAATTGCATACAAGTTTAAATATAAAAATAAATTAATGAGTAGGACTTATACAAGTGTGGTAGGTTAGTATACTATCCCAAAACATAAACGCAGAAGCATACACCTACATTTCAACTTTTAAACATCAAATTTATTAAGTAGCAAGAATGGATTTCCCGGTCCGGCGCAGGGTGCATTATGGCACTGGCAGTGGGCGGGGCTAAGAAGTGAGGCGGGCAGGGGCGCGGGAATTGTGGCGTAGAAAGGGTTGTTTGCATTGTTAAGGGGCCCCTGTACATGACAATGGCGCACAAAGTGTAAAAAAAATTGCAAAGTGAAGCATTGCGGAAGTGTTAATTTTACACTATCGTAACCAAAAACTCTATTTAAAAAGTAAGCAAATCTTTGTAAGAAGATTATTATATGGCAATTATGTTTGAATATGATTTCGGTCATGTGGCAGTCGTGTGTTTATTAATTAATCAACCAAAAGTGGGCTTCATCGCCGAATAAAATTTTGTATGAGGAAAAAAATAAACATCAACGAATAAATTTAAGTTGGCAACCTAGATTGTGTGATCTAACTCAATTTTCTTTGCAGATATGTCATGTCACTTTTCAACACCGATAAACCAGAGACGATCAAGCACAACATTCAGTGAATTATTAGCAATAAAACACATCTTGGCGTTAATGTCCCGATTGTGCACTCGCGCACGAGGGCCCGGAGTCCGCCTTGACCATGATCCAAGATTTGGCAGACCAGATAATTACAGTGGGGCGACTGCCGTCTGATCCCGCGACTATGCTACCAGGGGAACCTGACCAGAGTGGATCATGGTTACACATTGCAAGCGCCCTCAGTTGTGAGGCAATTCGGCAATACGAACTCATGAACCTAGAGTAGGTAGGTACCTACATATTAGTTGCGTCAAATTTTAAAATTTTATATTGTGTTAACTGACGGACTGACGTGGCAGACCTGTAGCCTGTAGCGGGATAATTTCGTCCGCAAATATCCTGATTAAGTACCAAGGTAAAAGGTCTATTATTGACATGCCCTATGTCGACGAACAGATCTAAACAAATACCTATGACAATACCTAAATATGATAATATAAGCAAGAGACTTATTTACAATATTACGCTATCGAAGCCAGCGAAATATTATAGGTGTGATTGTGCGCTTGTGGTTTGTCAGATTTTCGTTAAAATATTTAGTTTCAAAGTTGCACAGGATTTAAAATTTATAAATCTTTACCTGTTGTTTCCTTTGGTCTGGTATTTCTCTGTTATTATGTTTTAAAGAGTCTAAACCAAACCCTTTCCAGGTATCTACACAAAAAGACATGGCAAAACTATATGGGACCCCTAAATATTTATCAAGATGACTTATAAAAATATCGTTATTTGCATATTCACAGTAAACTCGGCAATAAATGCACAGACTTACAATTAAACAACGTAGCATCTAGAAAGGGACCGGTTCTGCAATTGTCTCGTGCCTTGTAGGGTCTACTTTGCAGTAAACGTGCAAAATCTGCTTTATATTTGGTATTGTTCTCAATCCGGCGCACAAAAGATACTTCTCTGGCGATACATTGTGTCCGTTGCGGTTCAATAGGAACCCTTCGGCGTTATCAGTGCGTTGCAGCAAAAAATGCTTGTCCATATAATAACTATCTATAGATAAACACTCGGGTCTATCCGTTCAGGAGTAACGATTTTTCTATACCACACAGGTGGCAAACAGGCTTACGGCCTGCCTGATGGTAAGCAGTCACTACAGCCTATAGGCGATGCCACAGACAGACACACAAAGCGGTGGTCATAATGATATTAGCTTGGAGTAAAAATATTTTATGTGTTGAAAACTATCGTATGACACTCGCATGTACTGGTAGGTAGTATTAGGTAGTAGATATTTAACGTATTTTTACTCGGTAGCCAGCTGAGTCACTAGCTCGTTGACCTTCCCTTTTGTACGTCTAGTCTATCTGTCAAAAATGAATAGGTAGATACCTATTCATTTTTGACAGATATCCAAGTTAAAGTAAGTGAAGTAAATTTTAAGATTTCTGTACCAAGAGAGTTCAAGTAGACTCTTGTCTTGCAATGTGAATTCTGGTAGAGCTTGAGCATGAAAATGTATGTATACCTATACAGGCAAACTTTTCGATATCATCTTTATTTTGTACACATGAATATCTAAGTTTAGTTTTATGAGACGAGAAAATGGTAGCGTGCGCGGTGCCCTTGCTTACTCTGCACGGCGCCCCAGGGCTCCGCGACGCACACTTTGGGCACCCCTGAGGTAAGTACAGTACTATGTGCCGCCATTTTGACATGTCGCGGCTACGTATCGCCGCGGTGGGCGCGGCTTGCGCAACGCCCGCGACCAACGACGGACCAGTAACAGGCTCATTGCTCTTTACTATGCTGTGTACTTTTCTCACCTATGCAAATCATAGTTTTCCGTTTTCGTAGAGATTAAAACGAAATTTTCTTAATTTTTTTTTTTATGTCATACGATAGGCAAGCGGGTCACCCGATAGAAAGTGGTCACCACTGCCTCTAGACATTAGCAACGCTAACAGTATCGCCAATGCGTTGCCCAAATCTATAACACGCTGCTGTGGCTTATTCTTAAAAGGCAAATGCCCCTCCACCGCCAAAGCCACGGTTCCCGAAATACATAGAGCACTGGAGACCTTACTCACCGGCAGAAACACAATACTATTTTAAATAGTATTGTTTAGCTGCGGTATTCTGTAAGGTGGAGGTACTTCTCCAGTTGGCCGGCTAAAATTATTTATTCAGATTAAATAGATCAATAAATTAATAGTTTCAAGAATGCGGGATAAGTAGAACAAATCGTAAAGAGCTGCGTGACAGTCTTTTAAATGATCATGCAGCTTCTCACATCGCATCTCGATGGTGCATGGCTAGCAGTGGCTGTTCAGCTCACGACAAACACTAATAGAAAACGTTAACCGAAATCCCTTTCGAGGAACATGAACATAACTAAATTATGAGTCGAAAACAAGCATTGCTAACATGTACCTACATAGATACTCGTAGTTGTATAAAAAAAATGTTGTGATTTGAAATACAGTTAACGAAATACTTAGTAAAGGTAGCTAACACAACAATAGTCAGTCAAAATCGCAATAGTGGCCGCGAAAATTCGAAAATTGTATGAGACACCGCAAAAACTAACGAAATATTCACGGGTCACGCAAGCACATTATGCGGACAATAGAATTGCGATCGACCGCGGTAGCCCGGTGGACACTGGACTGGGAGCGGCCACGAGAACCCTTCCATTATGTGGGCGACAGGTACCGTCAGCAGAGCTAGCACTTTTGCCGTGTGATGTCCGACGGAGTATAATGATAGTAATTTTAAAAAAGCTTGGACTATCACACTGCGCCATCTAGCCCCAATCTAATCAAAGCTTGTGTTATGGGTGCTAGATAACTGATAAACTACTTATATACTTTTAAATATATACTTACTTATGACATGTTAAAGGTATCGGCCATAAATAATGCACATCGGCTAGTTTCGGCTTCGTATTTACTCACACGCGTGCGACAGAGACGATGCTCTACGAAGCCCAACTATCCGATGTGCAATATTTACGGCCGATACCTGTATCTTATTATTGGTAGGTGTCACAAAAGGTGACTACAAAAACTGTAATCGAAATATGGTACTGATATCAATTAATTTATTGTATCTGACATAACATACCTAATAAGTACCTATTTTATTGTTAATAGGTTACAGTGAATCTATAATAATGGAGTTAGTGTTCATAATATGTCAAACATTCTTCTGTTATTCATTCTGTTATTCTATTGGTTTACCTCGCTGTAATGGTAATGCTAGTCTGTGCCCGAAGCGTACATTAGTATTATACAGGATATGTATGCCAATACTGGAGTCGTCGTCAAAACCATCGTAGGCCATACTAATCCCTTCCCGATTACTGTACTGCCGTCCTCAAGCTAAAAGGCGGCTAAATGACAGTACTAGTTTTGAGCTAAAGCCGAAAAAGGAGAGAATTTTTAAAAACCGATGCTAGTCATCAAAAGCAAGGAGTTTTCTTCTTTTACATGAAAAACGTTCCTCTTGTCAAATAATAATATTTATGTCACTAAATTGCATACTTTCCTTTCTAAACTTGTAAAATTTTAAAGATTGTTTCAAGTAGGTATACAGTACTAAATGGCGGCTAAAGGCTCGTAACTGCTTTACTTTTTAGCATATTTTAAATCAATACCAAAATTGTCCCGGCCATAACAATAAAGCGGCTAACGGCATATTGCCGCCTTTTAGCCAAGTAGATATCAACTTCTCTCTTATTGTTTTTAAACTACTTTTAATATGGTTATGCATGTCTTAAAAGCGGTTAATTTTCAAACCGCCTTTTTGACTAGTTTTGTGCCTATAATTTTTTTACGAATCCTGCACAATAATTGAAGTTAACTACAAATTCAAACAAAGTTATTGATAATAAAGTAATTTAATGTAGCAAATCCATTCCTTACTCATGCATAGACACTAAAAGAGAGGAGGCTAACGCGTCGTCAAGCGGCCCGGCCGTGTTTCGGTGCGAAGCCTGGAGTAGCCCTCTAGAAGGATGAATCTGAACAGTTGTGGTCGCTCTTCGTAACCGTTTTTTCTACTGCTGGCTTGCCTGGTTTCGGAGGGCAGCGGAATCCGAAGTATGGTGCCGCCGCTGGCCGACCGTAGGAAATTGAGGGCCCATGTAGCTGGTTAGCCACAAGTCTCTGATATTCCTCCCTGATGAGACCCTCGCCACCTCACGAAATATCCCAGATTGCTCTACCTGCTCTACCTTGTCGGTTGGTGACCATATTAGATATTAGAGATATTCGATTCGTTAAAATTAGATTCGTGTTTGCTCAAGGCGTACATTTTTAGAACTTTATTAACTGAATACAATTTAGATCCAATCGTGTTGAAGTGGCGACAAGGGTTAAAAACTGGCAGACCCGCAGGCTGATTACGTAACTCTGTTGCCGACTATTCTCGCGCTGTTGCAAGCAAAATGGTTGAAATTCTCACTTTTGCGATCACGTATCTTCCATTTGACGGGTTCAGTCGCAAACAAAGCTCCATTGCAATAGCAACCGGAATTTGACATATCGATAAAATTTATTCGTATGAAAATGCGATTACGTATCTTTCTTGCAATGAAAGTGGCAGCTCGAATCCGCAACCGGTCCCGTTGCAATTGCAACAACTCAAAAGCGGTTTCCGTGGGCTGTTTCAACAGCGCCGAAAACATAGTTTAACTACAAAAACCTTGTTTATCTTCGTTAAATTTGTTATTTGTGTTATTTGTTAAACTAGTTGTTAATTTTTTTGCATTGTTATATGTGTAAGTGAGATAAATCTTCATTTTTTCTACCTTGGAAATGTAAGTATCGGAATTAAATATTCTCTGTGTTTTGTATATATTTTCTGTGTTCTGTATATTCAGAATAGACTAGAAGTTACTTTTAAATGCTACTTTACAATTTCAGTACAATAATGGCAGGCGCAATTCTTTAGCATTTTGTGGAGGAGCAACGTCGAAAGAAGGCCTTAAAGGTCAGTCGGCGTGCCATGAGGGACGCCAGCAACCCTTTCGCGCTGCCTGAGAGGGAGTTTGTGGCGCTGTTCCGCTTTACCAAAGAAGCCTTCCATGGGTTATGCCGCGAAATAGTGCCACTCATGCAAGCTCCTAAACGGAATACAAATTCGCCAAGAACTCAAGGTAAGTTCCTAGTCGTCTATAGGTACCCAACTACATAGGTATAACTAGGTATAACACTGACACATAGTATGTACTTGATATAAATATATTTTTTCATGTTTGTATAGGTTCTTGCAGCCTTGAGCTTCTTTGCGCGAGGTTCATACCAACGCAGCATCGCGACTTCTTTCATGCATAATATGTCGCAGTCACCTCTGTGTAATGCATTGGAAAAAGTCAGGAACGTATTAAATTCCGGCTTAATACTGTCGAAGTAGATCCAGTTTCCTACGAGTACACAGAGGGAAAGAAGGGAGCGGATTATGACCGAGTAAGTGTCTACGTATATAGTATCTGTATTTTTACTATGAACTGCTAATTAATATTATAAATGTGGAAGTAACTCTTGTCTGTCTGTTACGCTTGCACGGCTAAATCAATGAACCAACTTTGGAGATAGTTTAGCACCTGAGGATGGACTTAGGCTAATTTTTAATCCCTTCCACTCGCTAGCTCGCACCATATAGGTACAGCAGTCAACGCGGGCGGAAAGTTGATATATTATAAATGAGAAAGTAACTTTCGTCTGTCTGTCTGTTACCTACGCTCTCACGGCTAACCACTACACCTATTTTGATGAAATTTGGTATGGAAATAGTTAGCACGTTGATTTCTTACATGCTTATAACTAATAGGGGTAGGTAAAATTGGAAGTAAAAAGTGGAAATTAAAAAAAAAATGAATTATTATAAGTAAATTTAAACAGGTTCTGACCGTAATTGATATATGTGATATATCGTCACAGGGTGCTAACAGCTCCAAAGACATTAGACGTTAAACGTGTTTAAAATTTTATTGTAATTTTTTTATTCTATTCCTTCTAGTTTCATGAACATGACTGGACATGGAACGATTGGGTGTATCGATGGCAGCCACATCGCTATTATACGGCCAGACGTGCACGAAGCGGCGTACTATAATAGAAAGGGTTACCACTCCCTCAATGTGATAGTTGTAAGTTTTTTACAATGTATTTTAATTACAGATAAATTTAAGATTAAGAAAAAATGCCAAAACATTTTATATTATTATACTCTTTATTGCACAACAACTTCGAAAATACAATAATAAAATATACAAATGCGAGCTTATCCCTAATAACAATGATATTCCCCTATTTGGTAACATCAACAATAAAATAGTATACTTGTTTCAGATATGTGATCGATACCTAAATGTATTGCACGTGGATGCGTCATATGGAGGAGCAGCCCATGATAGTTTTATTTGGGGTCAAGGGGAGCTAAAACTTTCATGGAGCAGCTGAAATTGAATTGAGAGAGATGCTGACTCTTGGGTAAGTAAATAATTGACATTAATGAAGACCAAGGTGATAGCTTGACAGCACTATGTGACTTATTTTGTTTGTTTTAGGTGATTCTGGATTCGCTCAAAGAGCTAATATGATGACCCCGATATTGAGAGCTGCAGAGAATTCTCCAGAGGAGTATTATACAAAGGTCCACTGCAGCACATGCGACTTATATAAATTGTTTTATAAATTAAAATAGTACTTTCTATCTCACTGTCGTTTACTTTATCATTATCACAGCCTGTTACTTGTATGTACATATAATATTCATTCCAATCATATTTCATAAGATATAAACACATATGATTGGAACATTTACTAATAATATCCATATTCAAAATAAAATCACTTTTAGTCCCTATGGATTACTTAAGAGCTATTTTCTTCCCTGTTTTTGAATAATATGAATCTAAACATAGTATAAATCAAAGTCGCTTCCCGCCGTCTGTCTTTATGCATCTATGTGCGTATCTATATACGATTAGATCTTTTAAACAACGCAACGGATTTTAATGCGGTTTTAAACAATAGTTAGAGTGATTCAAGGGGAAGATTTATAAGTAATAAAAAAGGGTAGATAGAGGTAAAGTATGTGTACGCGAACGAAATGATGGCCGGTCCTCTAGTATATTATAGATACAGTCAGAATTAGAGCCCGTATTCAACCTGCACTGCGTATTTCATATACGCCGTCATATAAACGTGCCCTCTTACAAGATATATTACGAAATACTACTTGACAAGACAAAGACCTTAAATATTGTGCCCTCTCTTAAATAAAATATCAGGGTAGGATGAGGACGTCTCTGGTTGACTCATATAGTAAGCTACGGAGTGAAGCATGGGCTGCGAGTAGCGAAGGTTATGCTCGAGTCAGTTATCAGGCTTTAGAGCAGCTTACCCCTCCTCTAATGAGGGGGCCCTGTTTATTTCCCTCAGACCAAATAAATGAATCTGATTTCAAATTCTAGCTATGAAACTTTTGGCAAATTAATCTGTAATCTAATTAACTCTTGTAATTCTTTACCAATATAATTCCATACCTGTTTATACTTCTCCACTCTAAAAGCATCGGGGTTACTAACACCATAACGTAGAGTTCCATAGACGGTCACAAATGGCCTTAACCCGGCTTCTGTTAGGTTGGGTCATAATGACCCGAGACATTTTTAAACGCCCATATTTTTAAAGTGATCATGTGAAGTTATCGGGCTTATCAGTAGCTGCCGTTGTTACCCCGCCCCTTTAGTTTCTAAAACCGGTTTAGTCGGTGTGCACCTGCGCAGGTAGTTACAAGCGGTCAAACATCAAACAGGTAAATATGACCCAACCTTACATTCCATGTAACCTTTTTATACCAATTACGTTTAAACATTTATTTGATTTGAATATATATTTTAAATGTTATTTTGGATATTTTAGTTTTACTTGCATAATGGACCGAGAAGAACGTGACAGACAGCTAATTTTAGCGCTAATACTGATTTTCCACCATACAGACCGGGTGAATTAGTATCAAAACATCGCAAGTAGGTTTTTCAGTCTGACGGTTTAGTAGCGGTAGTGATAGAGCTTAGGTTTCAGTGTGGATGAGTGTGTGTGTGAAAAGTATGAGAGTTTGTTTGCTCTATGAAAGGGTGGACGTTACACCATCAACCTCAATCGACGGGCTACGTCTTTCCATCTGATTGGTTTTACAGTAATGCCCAGCAAATAATATGTTTGCTGTTTTTAGAAGTCGTCTTTGTTATTAATTACTTTTCAACAAACAGTTACGATTAAAAGACAAAACATATTATTTGGAAACGACCGCATGAAGAAGGTCCTAAGAATCATTTCAGTGCATGTGTGTTTTGGATTGTTTTAAACAATAAGCTTACTTAAGAAAAAAAAGAACTCATTATTTAATAAATAAAATTATGAGTGGCAACAAATTCAGTAAGTATACAATTGTATCGCGAGTACCTATAACATTTGGCGTATTTTGTGTATGGATGTACAGGCGTTTTTGCATAGGTTTATTGGCAGGCGCGAGTGTGGTATTGATGTGGTGCATAGAAACGGGAAAATAATAAATGAAAACAAAATAGCTCTGAACGATATTTTTTAATACGCTTTGAATGACCATCATAATTAGGTATCTACATCAATAATCTGAATCATACATAATGAAGAAAATTGCAATATTTAAAACGTCCATTATATTAGTATTTTAATTGTCATACAGAATAAATGAATTAACTTAATAAAAAATGAATAATTTACGTGGCTAACGAAATTTCTTCATGTCTTGTGTAACTGGGATTGAAGCACATCAGCACAAGTTGAACTTCCAGCAATCGATTTTCGCCATTGTCCTGAAAAAGACCAAATTACTCTTTAAAAATATAAAAAAGTCGTACCGAATATTGTCATAAAGGTAGTTAAATAGTGAGTGGGGACTTACCGTCATTCGGATCTGCGCAACTGAATGAGAGGTGTGAGGCTCGGCCGCAGCCAGGCTGCCGTGGAGAGGGAGGAGTTCAACCAAGGTAACAGTGGAACTCCTCCCGATCGATGTCGCCCAATGTGGATATCATTGTCGACAATAAATCCTCGCTAGTAGAGAGATTTTCTGCTGAAATAAAAAATTACCTATTAAATTTATGTTACAGACGAAACAACTTAGAAATTACTAATTATTAGAAACTGTGGCGATTTCGTTGCTACTCATGTGTAGGTACCTACCCAATAATTATTTTTAAAATATATTAAATTGAATAGCACATTATTTACCTTGCAGTGTAGGGACCAGAAGATCGACATCTTTGGGCGACATCTTCTCTGAGAGCCCCTCGTTCGGTGGATTGAGCTGACTCGGAAGATTCAGCTGTTGCGCACATATTTTCTGAAAAACATATAAAGGCAATTAGCTGCGATCCTCAATTGATAAATGAAGACTGAAAAGAAAATGAAAAAGTCTAATGAAAATACTTACAGCCAATCTTTCCTTTCTACGACGTTCTCGCATATACATCCTCTTCCGATAATCTTGTTCTTTCTGAAATGAATTAATAATATTAATACCATTGCTAAAAGTACCAAAATGTTTTTAAAAAGGATTATTAGCCCTGATTTGGGCCAGATGTTGTCAAAGTTATTTTCATTTAAAAAGGAACAGATTTAAAAATAAAACAAAAGCAAATGTTACTACAGGCTATGAGACTATTGCACAGTCATTAAGACAGTCAAATATTATATTTTATTACCTACCTTACACAGCGGAGGATGCTTTCCGGGAGGCCTGCCGGGAATGGGATTTCTCGGGTCGAAAGCAGGTCTCTCTCCGTTTCGCTGCAGAGCCCCTTCCAACAGCAGGTTTTCGGATTCCGCGACTATTTCGTAGAATATAGCCTGTATAGCCTGGAATTCGATTTCGATGCTCTCTTTATTCTGCAAATAAAAATTATTAATTTAACACTGGTTGTTTAGAACAAATGGATTCACAAACTAATTGAATTTTTGTACAGCAAACTTCAGCTACCACTCTCTACTATTATATAATAAGGCAGCGATATGTATTTACAACAGAATTGATGTTTAAAACCACTTGAATACATTGTTTTGACAATAAACATAAATATTATTTACCTATCAAAGTACAAAATAACTTACCACTTTATTCTCGTTAATTTTACACAGTTCTCGGCTGAAGGCCATTGCGAATGAACTTTTAAACATTTTCACTAAGTAAATTTTAAACGCTGTTTAAACGTGTGATCCACTCGGGTTGCGGGGCACGAATAACTCCACTGGTTTGACACCGGCTGTTTTATCCCGAGGGCAGTGCGCGGGGCGTGGCTTAGGGCGCGCTTGGCTTTGTTATCTTATCAGCAATTGTCCGCAACGATTAGACACTAAACGAAGAAGTAAAATTGCAAATCCATCAAAATAAAATAATACTTGGATCGATGGATTTTTTGTAAACCCGTATAAAATAATTTATAAATTAAAAAAAACATAGGAACATGTATTTTTAGAATAAAACAACGTTTTTGGTATTTGTTTGACATCACTCTAGTTTCTCTCAATTTAAAAAAATTGAGAGTATCAAAAAGTTTTATAATGTTTTCTTGTTTTTTTGTCTCTTTCAAGGAGTACAAAATTTACAAATAAATGAGATGCATCAGTTTGTTAAATAAGTATTTGAAAGTTCTTTTCTGAGATAGTTTTGTTAAAATTATGTAATAATACGCCCGCTAGAATTAATTATTTTCTTGAGATTACACAAAGAATTGAATTAGCAACTGCAGTACTGTTAACGCCTTTAGATAAGGTTTAAGATAGATAACATTCATCAATACCTGTGAGAAATGGCCCAAATAACTACAGAGTAAAAGTTTTAATTATATGAAGGTACTTATATGACCTTTTGTCTATCAATATTGGTGATGCGGCCTCTCAATAAAATGTGGTAACATTTAATATTGATCATAAAATTACCCACATACTTACTTTATTTAAGTAAAATGCGGCTGTTTCATTATTAAACAGCTACTACATTAAAATCCTAAAATTACATATTCCTAAAAATACAATTAAAAAGAAGGATTTACCTGTGTCGCATATACCTAGAGGCTTTCTTTTAAACTTATATAGGTCTTTTAAACTACCCCTAAGCAATCTTTTGTTTTGATTTTTACCTGCGCGCGGTTACTGTTGCGCTTCAGCTATCGCTGATGTAAACTGATAACCGTTTGTACCTAATGACTAGTCCTAGAGCCATAGGTCGTTATGTTGTTAGCTTCATTCGCATATTCCTTAATATTATACATTTTACTGTGCTGGCATTTGATAGCTATTTCAAACTGTAATAAATTAATACTTTGAAACATTTATCAGTGAATGATTGGTTGGAAAGGTATTTTATTAATTTAATACCTTTTAATTTTCCTTACATAGGATCTACTTGTACCTACGCATACCTACGTTTTGTGTGGTCGTGGCAATCTTATACAAATTTAGTCAGGGCTGATGCAGGTACGACTGGTATGATGATAATGATGATGGTAACTATCCCCTGTAGTCTGCCTAAAGTTATCATTCAATATTATTCAAATGTGCTTTGAGTTTTCATCCACAGAATTGGACATACCCCTCCCTGTTACAGTACACAAGTTATAAATTAATCGGACGGAATAGTAGTGCTGTAGTGGATACTTAACGGCCGGGGCCTAGTGTAAGCAATATTTTGCAAGAAACGTCCTTTTTCATAATTGGGCATCAAAAAAGGTAAAAGGGAACAGACAAATCAAATGTCTTTGAATATTCAAAGAGAAGCAAAAATACACATTTTCTATCAGATATCGAAATTCGATCAGTGGTCTGCTAGCAATAATGAATAAACCAAATTTACATACAATAAAATACAGTTTATTAACACACATGAAATAGAAATTTATATGCACCAATAAGCGTAACACATAGACAGGTCATTGCCTAGTTATACATATACATTGTTATACCAAAAGTATATTGGTACAACATTTAGTAATTAAAGTAACAGGGTTCGTGTTATTATTGAGACTTTTAATTCCGGTGTTCTTGCGGTGTCATTCCACTTATGAGTATTAGGGCAACTAATGGGTTTGCTTAATGCATCGACCTCCTTTTCTGTCACTGTAACCAAAGAGCTCTGTTAATAAGGCATTATGTAAGTATCTATTCCCTTTAATCCTAGATCGATTCTGGTGTCCTACGAAATAATAAATGCGGAGAAACTGTTTTTGTTTAGTGTGGTAGAGCATTGATAAAATAGTAGCGAGTTAATGAACCTAGTCGTGAATGACGTTCCGATTTATTAAAAGATCACGCTATTGCTAAGCAAACAGCCATTACAGGACATATTATAAAATATTAATATTAAAAAGAGAGAGAGAGAGAGAGAAGTGGTGTGAGATTTTTTGGTCGGTAAGAAAAACACTCACGATGTGGTTTGCCATCCTTGTGGATCATGAAGATCTGAGAAATTTTACCAAAAAGTGTTTTTTTTTCATATTTTAAATTAATTTTATCTTTCTATTACTATTACACATTTAATTAATCACTCTCTTATGTCACACTCATTCCCTTAAGAGTGGGGCAAAGCGTTCGTCATCCCGCTCCCTAAAGTATTTTCACCTGATTGCTTAAATCATATTAGACCCATTTCAATTCTTCTTCTCAAAAATTACTTTTTTTTCACCATCACCTCTGTGTAGTTGAGAAACCTACTTCGATCTGCTATTCTTGTTTGTGCTCTGTTTTCTATTTCTTCTATTTTCTTTGTCTGTAAAGTAATATCAGTATTTGTTTGTGAATATTTGCCAATTTGCTCAAATTTTTGTTAACTATTTGTTAATATGCTACTTAGTTTAGTTAGTGTTCATGTGTGTTTCTATGTTTTTGTTTCGACCTGAATTTGACATACCATACTAGTTTTAAGTCCGCCGTTGTACGTAACAGTGCATTAGGTTTGACTAAATAAATAAAAAATGTAATTATATAAACAAACAACACAAGAACAACCTTAATTAATTAACGAAGTAACATAAACACTTTCACTACACATATTATCGGGTTTGTAACCACGGTTCGTATTGTTTTTACTCGTGACCATGACGCATGCAACTGCGTCGAAATATCGAGGTAAAAACAATACTAACCGTGGTAACAAATATGTGTAGTGAAAGTGTAGTGAATAACCACGAAAGTCTTAAAACCTATAGAAGGAACATAAACACTGACAAAATTAGACCGAAATAATGAGCAAAAATTTTACGAGAGAAAGAGAAGGCGATATGTAAGGGAGACAGCGCTATTTCTATCACGGCGTGGTGAGGCGCCTATAAAGACTAGCGCCACGGGTGCAACGGCATTCATTCGCGGAACCGACGCGCACCTACACACACGTCCCTCCGTACAACTTGCAATCGATATGGCTCCTCCAAAGTCTGGAATAAAGAAGCTGAGCAAGGACGAGCTATCGCTTCAGATAGACAAGCTGCTACAGAGAATTAAGAAGAAAAGCAAAGAGGAGCACGAGCGTTCAGAAAGAGGAGTCGACGATATTAACCGGCTCCTAGGCGATATGACTGTTCAGTCAAATTGCGATAGCGCTTGCCGTAACAGCAGGTCGCCTGCTGCAAGGCCTATGGACCATTAAATCGAAATGAATTAATGGTCAGGCGGCATAGAAAGGCCCTTTTCAGGGCCACATAAAATTCAGAAAGTTTCTTTGAGTTGCGATAATACCAAATACGATCTTTATCTATATTATTTTGCTTGGCTTTTATTTAAATTTAATTAACATTGACTTTGACATTTTTTCATTATATTATCCTTAATAACATGTTAACCTTTACCATTTTACCATTGTGCAATTATATTATTTTACTATTATGTTACAGAAAAAGAGTTGAGCTATTTCGCTGAGCTGCCTTGAGGGGACAGGGAAGCCGAGCCGAACCAAGCCAAGCTACGTTGAGCTGAGCCAAGCTGATCCTAGTTGAGCTAATAGAAATGCTAAGCTGTACAGTTTAAATGCTGTGCTGAATTAATTAATTGCTGGGCTGAGCTGTTCCATAAAATCGAAGTACTGTGTTGATTGACTTGAAAGTTCATGTGGGTAGATATAATGTTTGATTAATTTCGTTAAAATAGCAGGTATCGTGTTGCGGTGACGTGGGGAGCTTGATTTGAGCGTAGAGAAATCGATATTGTAAGCAGAAGGGAGAATTAACACAACGTGAACTTGGAAAATCGATTTATTATTTTATCACAACTTTATCAGCACAAGAATACCGATCGAACTCTGTACGCTAAACCCAATCTAGCTCCACCACGTCACTGCAACACGATACACGCCATTTTAACGAAATAATCAACCAGAATATTTACCCACATGACCCCTCAAATAAATTAACACAATACTTCCGTATCTAATATTCCAATTAAACTAATAATTTGCATGTAATTCCCATGTGAAAAAATAATTATCGATTTTATGGCACAGCTCAGCTCAGCAATTTATTCAGCACAGCATTTAAACAGTACAGGTCAGCATTTCTATCAGCTCAGCTCGGATCAGCTTGGCTCAGCCAAACGTAGCTCGGCTTGGCCAAGCACGACTTACCCTCAATGCAGCTCAGCGAAACAGCTCAACTCTTTTACTCTTACATGATTATAAAAATAAGAACAGTTTTGTTAAGAGGACAAAAATACTATTATAGTTTTCTAACACCGATTTTGAGCTAGCTGTACGATTTAGACAAGTGGAATATTTTCGCTTTTTCTCTGTAACATACAAATTTACAAACATACACACTCACACTTCCCATGTATCACTAATACATAAACAATTTACGAACATTTTGCGTAATTTACAGTAGGGCTGAATTATACTACCTTTCGATATTTTTATAGTAGTAGTAAGTAGGTAGGTAGGTATGACAATATTGATGAATGTGGAAGAAGTGAGAGAGGCTGTCGGAATCGCAGCGGAGCATCGGTTAGTGCTTACAACGTATGTACTTAACTCGAAAAAAGTCTGCGGCACTGGGGATCGACCTCAGTACCTTATAGCTTACGAGCCTTTTCCGCTAGCCACGACGCCACCGACATTCCTTACATATAGTGAATGGCCAAGTTTCTATCTTGTAGGTATTACCTTACTCGGATAGGAGAAATGCTTGGGTTACGTATAGACCGACCAGACGCGCCCCCCAGGAAAAGCAAATGCATTCGCAGTTAGCAATATATTTCTAGATGTTAGGAAGAACAATGCGAACGTACAGTTTCTTTTTTATGTATTACGATAGGCAAACAGGCAAGCGGGCCACCTGATGGAAAGTGGTCACCACTGCCTATAGACGTAAGCAACACCGAGACTATCGCCAATGCGTTGCCCACCTCTATAACACGTTACTCTGGCAGTAAAACGGCAAATATCCCTCCACTGCCAAAGCCACGGTTCCCCAAATTCCCACCCCATGGAGCTCTGGAAACCTTACTCACCGGCAGAAACACAATTCTATTTAAAAGAGTATTGTTTAGCTGCGGTATTCTGTAAGGTGGAGGTACTTTCCCAGTCGGGCGGCTCCGGTACCTCTCTTTAAAGAGCTACCTGAAATGCTAAATTATGTAGATCTGGCGAGACCGCCACCCATTATAAAATGCAAAAGTTGTGACAACGATATAAAATTTGGTTATAAAGAAGCTTTGAAGCTTTTAAATTTATTCCGTTACAACTCACTAGTTGTATGGCGGTTTCGCCAATATTTATCGGCGTACCATACCAGCGAGCAGCGCGGCGGCCATCGATGACAATACCGCTGTCCACTAGCATGGTGTATGAGGCCTAGGTTTCATTGTTTTGAAGTTTTTCGGCTAAAGTAATATATTATAAATAATCTATTTATAATACATGAAATTAATTTTTGTAAATATAATATTAGTTTTAAATTTTGTAAATTATTTTTATACTACTTATCTTATACATTTCGAACTACCTCTTATATGTTATTTAAAAAATTATAACCTTAACCCGATTCATTGTCTCTTTTTATTCTATAGCGATGGTATTCAAGATAACACGTAAAGTAGATTTAAAAAACATTTATTAAAATTGGGTATACTACTCCGTAATTTATGATGGATGTAGCCTCCAACGTGGAGGCATGTGAGTCCGCTCTCAAGGCCTCTTTGACGGAGGAGTCCCTGCGCGAACAGTCGGTGTTGAATTTATTTTTATATTTATTTGTATTTAGGTACTGTAACAGTCTGACCCTTAGGCCAAAATATTTCACGCGAAAAATATCCCACAAATATGTACTTTAAATATGTACGAGTTCGGGAGTCGATACCTTTTTTAAAATAGATTTATAGGTTTAAGTTCAAATGAAACGGCTTCGTTCAAAACTGATCGCCAGTGCTGCTAGAGTTTCGAAATGATATTATTCGTAAATATTTTGTTTATTGGAGTCCATCGAGAGCGAATCTTTCTAAATTGAAACCAACGCCACCTGTAGAATTTATGACGAAGTTTCATAATATTACGTTAGCAGCGTCATGTAACAGTTTGACCCCTAGGCCAAATTATTTCACGCGAAAAATATTCCACAATTACGAACTTCGAATTTGGGAGATGATACCTTTTTTTAAATAGATTATAGGATCAAGTTATAATTAAACGGCTTTGTTCAAAACTGATTGATCACTGACGAGTTGTGAGAGATTTGTAATTATTTTGTTAGTTGGTGTCCATAGGGCGAATCTTTCATATCTGTTCCGCAACTAACGCCATCTGTAGATTTCGATAGATACGATTTGACGAGGTCGCTCAATATCACGTTAACAACGTCATCTATGTGCGGAGTATGGTAACTGTTATACAGTTCTCTCATATTTGAAATGTGTTTATCTATTATTTGAGTGTTCTAAAATTATCTTTGTTTTAATACTTATAGGTTTAAATATTTATAGGGTTGTTGAAATCAAAAGAAATCATGTCAATGTGTATGGCTGTATGAATATAATTTGTGGCCACAAAGCTTAGAGAAAGAAAAAAGTAAGCATGAGGCCTACCTCCTAAGGTGGGGTGGATTGATAGGCAAGGTCGAGTCGACACGAACCGTCGGGTTCCGTAGCTGTCTTTCACTATCCATAATTTAAAAGACGAGTAGTTTATGCTGTATTTAAACATATTTTAGGACAGTAAATGCATCTCATTTCGATGTCATTCAATAGGTACCGATTAAAGAAATGTCTGGTTATCAAATAGGTACGTCGCGAGTGAGACTTGTTGATTGAGGGGTTTTCATGTTTCGCTGAAGGAACCCTATAAGGTGGCGTGATCGCTGTGTTGTTTTTGTTCTCGAAAGATCGACAGATTTTTGGAATCGATATATAAGGGAGTGGAAGGTTCGATGGGGGCTTTTTCTCGGTTCAGTCGACGAAGGCGGACGTCCAGGCTTTTTTCTGTTCAACAGTCGACGAAGGCGGACGTCCGGGCTTCTACTCGATACATTTGGGGATTTTCCACTCAAGCTTTAGCTTTGGGGCAGTAGAAGACGAGAAAGAAGAACAATCGGGGTTATTTTATAACGGGTCTTTGAGTTAGATTCAGTGAAGTACAAAACCAGGTATGTTAGTGTTCTAGAACAGTGATGAATAATACTAATTGTTTGTTTTTGTTTCAGGGACCCCTTGGCAAGGCATTGCACACTGCCCTTGCTTATGCTTTCAGGTCCTACTAAAGTTGAAGACCTTAGGCCGTTTGATTCGGACAGCAAATGGCTGGATGTTACATAATATTCCATTATTAACCTTTTGTTCCGATTGGAATTAAGTAATTGTCTAGTATCTTTCTCTGGAATTTTTGTGTGACATTCATAGATCGTCTGACTTGGAATTTAGGCACTACGAAAGGATCTGGGATTCGTCAAGTGTTTCCACGCAAGGTTGCAAGGCCCTCGCCTTCGCTTCCCAACAGTAAGCCCCGTAGTGCCGAGGTTCCGAGGTCTTGTCACACAATGTATTCGGCATGTCCCCAGGCAGTATCATGTCGGATATTCTTAGGAATAGGTACAACTTCTGGCTACACTGGTCAGACCCACCACTGACTGGCCCAGGAGACGATAGGGAATACCTTAGTACTTGGTTGAGCGATCTCGGTCGCTATTCCAGTGCTGAAAGTTAGGTTTAGCTAGTCTTTAATTTAGATATGCATAGGACTTATGTATGGGACACTTACATCACACTTACACAGTAAACGGGGAATTTATTTGCACAAGGATATGCTTAGGCTTCGTCTATTGGGATAAAGAAAGGGGTAGGCCCAAAAGTAGTTCGCTTAGGTTATCTTTTAAATAAACAAAAATCGACTCATCAAGTATTGTAGGAATTTAGGCGTAGATTAATATATTCATATATCGTTATATATCCACTAAATAATCATTAAATCTGTAAAATAATACGGAATTCCTGAAGAGTTTTGGTTTCGGAGAATTTTATGAAATACGACCGATCTAATAGTGGTAGCATATTTCGCCGCGCGTTAAATAAGTTAAAGTTGCTAGTCTAGCGAACGTTCGACTTTACCGCGGAGTCAACCGACGGTCCCGGGTTCGATCCTCAGAGCGGAACATCATAAGCTTTAAATATGGAATTTTAAATTACTTTTAATGAAATTTTAGCCGCGTCACATTTAATACGGTTATTAATTATCGCTTATACGTACTTCAATCTTAGATTAACCTTTACTAAATTACCTAAGAGTAACGCGGTAGACGGCTTCTGTTTTGTACTATGTACAGTTATTATACTCTATTATTTGAAAAGGATTGAAACAATTACCGTATAAATCAATGTAATAAAGGAATAGATTTGAGAGAGATAGAGAGAGAGATGAGCGAGAGTGAGTGCGTTAGATGTACTAAAGATTTTCTAGTCCGAACGGATTTAGGGGCGAGAAATTAATTTCATACGAATTAAATCACTTTTTGTACACTAGTTCCACTTTATCCATCATGAAGTGACAACACAAAGTGTTAAATATTTAATTTCATACATTCCTTCGTTGTCAATCAGTATGTACCTACGTGAGAAAGACAGAGCGTGCGCTTTTGGTCTATAGTGTAGATGATGTTAGTGAGTATGTTGTGTGTATGAGTGCATGTCAGTATTAGTATGAGTGCGTTTGTTAGTTGCCTTTAAGTAAATTAATAAAGTTGTAGGCCATTATTTGTATTAAAACAAGTAGGCTATTAGGAGTTGAATGTGTTCTCACATCTTGAGAATAAATTTATAACGAGCATTTATTAATTCGCTATTTTGAACGTTTAGGGCTGTTTGGAATGAAATACTTTAGAAGTGGGATGACTTCATTAAGCATTGTAATTTGGATTTTAAATCCTTAAATTATTTTCTTTATAACTTTAATGTGTAGATATGACTTTAAGATATTTAGTGGAGATGGCATGGAACATGATTTTGATAAAATAATATTTAGTATCCTTCTTTCGGGTAGTATACGTGACAGATCGGGCTTTATGATTGGGGTCCTGTTGGAACACCAGTATTTTAGGGCTTAGTCCGCGCAATCCATTTATGGGTGAGTTGGTGTTATGGTGATGTGGAGAGATTACGGTCTTGAGATATCATTATAGCAGCTAACCTATCTGAATCTAAGGTATGTTGCGAAAACGTCCTAAAATCAGTCTTTTCTCTTCTAAATCATCTTAGAGCTTAGTCCGCGCAAGTCAATTTTTGAGCGAGTTGGTGTTATCGCGATGTTAATAGATTGCGGTCTTGAGACATCTGGATAGCAGCTGACCAGTCTAAACCTAATGCATGTTGCGAAAAGGTTCTAAAATGTATTGGCAAAGCTGGAGTCCGCATAGACAAGCTTTTGGGTGTACCGTTGTTATCGTGATATTGAGGGACTTCGGTCTTAAGATGTCCGGATAGCAGTCTGTCAATCCAAATTTATTGCACATAGCGAAAACAGCGATGTTAATGTTTGTTTGTTGTTTTGATGTTGAGGAAGCTCGCTTCCAATATAACGAGATAGCAGTTAGTCTTTCTGAATCCCATGGTCTTTGCAAGACTTTTCTAGTACTTAGTGGTGTGCCGATGGGACAACTTTAATACGACCAAATCTGTACGTTGGGATTGCTTAGGATCAATGAATAAAGTTCATTGTTATTCACTTTCATAACTAGATGGTTCAACAGTATACAGATCCCTGATACAGTTGCAACATCAATAATATTCTATAACTAGAAATAAACTTTGGAGCTACTTTTCTATACCAACTGGAGTCCAGCATTTGAAATATTTAATTGAGAGTACCTGAAGTTACAGGCCTCAATTACCAGTTGTTTATTACAATATTAATTATTTTTATAACTAATTTAAATTAGCCTTGAGCTATTTATCGATACTGAAGATATCTATCATTTGTACAACTTACTTACTTGGGAGATTTATATGAAGAAATTGATGTGATACATCAAATACATTTGGGACTACCAATTGAAATCATGATCCTGTTCGCCTGTTATTGTCATATTATTTCAAAGATTGAGTTTAGTACCCGTGAGATGTTTGGCTGTGTGAGAAGCTGGCCGCTTCGTTCCTCACATGTAGGTTCCATTTCCGGAGCGGTGGTAGCATTACCTTACGGACTGACCTATGGGACTCTATCTCTTTCCCTTTAATTATTACTAAAATATTGTGGCTTTAGCCATTTGGAACAACACCATGGTTCTCTGGAACTTATCCATCACTGGATTTTGAAGATAATATTACAAACTGAAAACTTTATTATGCATAATCTGCATTTGTGTATGGAGCACTCTCTCCAGGGCTAACTGCCGATTCTATACTATTCTACCTATACTATATCTGTGCTGCTGAATTCGGGCCCTTTATTGTTGTCGAAGGAACACTGTTGTAGTCCGCCTTTGTATGCTTATGGGGTATCCAAATCTACATCGTCGAGTCTATTGGACCCTGCATACGCGATTGACTCAACCTGTGGTGTATCCTAAGACTTGTCATTATGCTCATGAGTAAGCTCTGGTACATGATATACGTATCTACAACAAGAAGATGTGGAGAGACCTGGAGTAAGCTACATGCTTTATTAAATTAATCACACCTACAATTATTATCTGGATATGATCCACAGGCATTGGTTGTTGTTGTTGTGCCCTCTTACAATATATATTACGAAATACTAATTGACTTGACAAAGACCTATAATCTTGTGCCCTCTTTTAAATAAAATATCAGGGTAGGATGAGGATGTCTCTGGTTGACTCATATAGTAAGCTGCGGAGTGAAGCATGGGCTACGAGTAGCGAAGTTCATGCTGGAGTCAGTTATCTGGCTTTGGAGCAGCTTACCCCTCCTCTATTGAGGGGGGCCCTGTTTGTTTCCCTTGGACATAATATCTGTTTATTTCCCCTAATATCTGTTTATTTTCCCTTAGACATAATATCTGTTTATTTTCCCTTAGACATAATATATGTTTGTTCCCTTTATACATAATATATGAATCTGATTCCTAACTTTAGATACAACTTTCTTGACAACTTAATCTCTAGTCTAATTATCTCTTGTATTTATTTAATTATATAATTTCATACCTGTTTATACTTCTCCACTCTAAAAGCATCGGGGTTACTAACGTCACAACGTAGAGTTCCATAGACGATCACAAATGGCCTTATTTAGTTTAAAACGTCGTTAATAGATTCTATAGTCTTACGGTTTAGAAATGGTAGTTTTAGAGCTTAGGTTTCAGTGTGAATGAGCGTGTGTGTGAAAGTATGAGAGAGTCCGTTTTGCTGAAAGGGCGAACGTTACAGTACCTAACTAGAAAGATTTTGATAGTTTGTCAAGACTGGAATTTTGGAACCTTATAGTAAGTGGCACAAGGAAAGAAACATAAAATATACAAATACTTACCCAAATACAGAAAATTAAAGCCCTATCTACCTAATTTGACGACCTGATGGTTCAGTTGGTTAACATGGCGTCTGCCACGTACTGGTCCCGGGTTCGTTTCCCGGCCGAGCAGAAATTAAAATGATGAATTTTAATTTTTGTTACGGGTCTGTATGTTTTATGTATTGAAAGTATGTATTTAAAAGTATATAGGTAGTTTATCTGTAATCTAGCACAACTAACACATACTTTACTTACTTTGGGGCTAGATGGCGCTGTGTGAATTGTCGCTTTGAGCTTCCTGTTTGATATCTTTATCTCTTTCAGTTTTATTTTCTCGTTGAGCCGGAGGGCTTGGCGAACTTGGAACATCAGGGTGTCGTACTGGCTCTCGTCTATTTTATCGTCGGTGTATAGCTCGCTGGTCCAAAACATTATAATGGATATAATTATAGTCTTCATATTGTGCTCGGTGTCGAATTTGTCCTCGGTTCTATCGTCTCTTGGCAGACCCTCATATTGTCAGAAATCGGTGGGGACAGGCGATCATCTTCGTCACCCTCCATCTTGGGAGGGACTTTCTTGCTCTTGGTGGCTCTCCCAATGGCTTGATGGCCGCTTTTCTGAGTCTCACTCGCATCTATTATGTCTGGAGTGCCATTCTAGTTGCTGCGAATAACGCAGTGTGTGTTTCGGCGGGAATTGGGCATCGCAACCGCTGCATTGCATAGAGTTGCGCTATTAAGGCTGTCTGTTTCCTGTTTGAGTAAAGATGTCATAAATGTCATATGTTATACAGCTGAAAGAAAAAAGATTTGTGTTCGACAGTGGTATTATAAAAGCAAGAAAAAGTCCTTAGTTGCCATTCTCTTCCTCCTTCAATAAAGCTTTCGAACGATACCATAAAAATATGTAGTTTTTATGTGAAAAGGGTCCACAAACCTCTCTCCTCCGCTTCTTCCAGCTCCTTATACTGCTTCCAATCGGACACACCATACTACCAGCGCCTAAAATGCGCCTGTTTTTTTGAGTCCCGATCGCGTTTATTCTGTCTGAACTGCCAGTCTATATGCTACGAATGACGCCCGGGGTGTTTCGGCGGGAATCGGGTATCGCAACCGCTGCATTGCATACCGGCATAGAGTTGCGCTACCAACGCTGGCTGTTTTCGGTTCGGGAGAAGAAGGGATGAGTAAGGGTGTCATAAGAGTCATATGTTATACAGCAGAATAGAACAAGGCTTGTGTTTACCAGTGGTTTCACAAAAGCAAGATAGAGTCCTTAGCCGTCATTCTCCTTCTCCTTCAAGGAAACTTTCGAAGGATACCATACAAACAATACCATTTAAATAAAAACAATAAAATCTTATACTATAAGCGTCTCCCAATTTAGCAAATCTGCTCTGTGCACTACGGTTTCGTCTTCGACCGGTTTCTAAACTTCTTGCTTTACAAGACCATTGGCAACTATTTTGGCAAATAAATCTGCCACATTGATATTGCCAAGGTTTGGAAAATCAATGTGGCAATGTCAACCATTATTTTATTATGTGTACATTAATTGAATACTAATCGATGCTGGAAAACATCGTGATAAAACCCATATATTTAGGCGACTGTATGTGTGACCATGAGCCAATTTGATCAGGTTCCCCTGGTAGGGTCACGGAGGTAAGATAGCAGTCGTTCTACTGTCATTACCTGATCTGCCAAATTAAGTCATCTCATCATTGAGGAGCAGGCACTGAAAATGTCTATTGTTCAATATGTTTCGCCTTTAACGTGTTAGATTCATTTCTGGGCAATATTGTTGATTGTAAGCTACATGCTTTATTGAAATAATCATACCTTAAATTATTTTCTGGATATTATCCACAGGCATTGGTTGTTGTTGTTGTGCCCTCTTACAAGATATATTACGAAATACTACTTGACAAGACAAAGACCTTAAATATTGTGCCCTCTCTTAAATAAAATATCAGGGTAGGATGAGGACGTCTCTGGTTGACTCATATAGTAAGCTACGGAGTGAAGCATGGGCTGCGAGTAGCGAAGGTTATGCTCGAGTCAGTTATCAGGCTTTAGAGCAGCTTACCCCTCCTCTAATGAGGGGGCCCTGTTTATTTCCCTCAGACCAAATAAATGAATCTGATTTCAAATTCTAGCTATGAAACTTTTGGCAAATTAATCTGTAATCTAATTAACTCTTGTAATTCTTTACCAATATAATTCCATACCTGTTTATACTTCTCCACTCTAAAAGCATCGGGGTTACTAACACCATAACGTAGAGTTCCATAGACGGTCACAAATGGCCTTAACCCGGCTTCTGTTAGGTTGGGTCATAATGACCCGAGACATTTTTAAACGCCCATATTTTTAAAGTGATCATGTGAAGTTATCGGGCTTATCAGTAGCTGCCGTTGTTACCCCGCCCCTTTAGTTTCTAAAACCGGTTTAGTCGGTGTGCACCTGCGCAGGTAGTTACAAGCGGTCAAACATCAAACAGGTAAATATGACCCAACCTTACATTCCATGTAACCTTTTTATACCAATTACGTTTAAACATTTATTTGATTTGAATATATATTTTAAATGTTATTTTGGATATTTTAGTTTAACTTGCATAATGGACCGAGAAGAACGTGACAGACAGCTAATTTTAGCGCTAATACTGATTTTCCACCATACAGACCGGGTGAATTAGTATCAAAACATCGCAAGTAGGTTTTTCAGTCTGACGGTTTAGTAGCGGTAGTGATAGAGCTTAGGTTTCAGTGTGGATGAGTGTGTGTGTGAAAAGTATGAGAGTTTGTTTGCTCTATGAAAGGGTGGACGTTACACCATCAACCTCAATCGACGGGCTACGTCTTTCCATCTGATTGGTTTTACAGTAATGCCCAGCAAATAATATGTTTGCTGTTTTTAGAAGTCGTCTTTGTTATTAATTACTTTTCAACAAACAGTTACGATTAAAAGACAAAACATATTATTTGGAAACGACCGCATGAAGAAGGTCCTAAGAATCATTTCAGTGCATGTGTGTTTTGGATTGTTTTAAACAATAAGCTTACTTAAGAAAAAAAAGAACTCATTATTTAATAAATAAAATTATGAGTGGCAACAAATTCAGTAAGTATACAATTGTATCGCGAGTACCTATAACATTTGGCGTATTTTGTGTATGGATGTACAGGCGTTTTTGCATAGGTTTATTGGCAGGCGCGAGTGTGGTATTGATGTGGTGCATAGAAACGGGAAAATAATAAATGAAAACAAAATAGCTCTGAACGATATTTTTTAATACGCTTTGAATGACCATCATAATTAGGTATCTACATCAATAATCTGAATCATACATAATGAAGAAAATTGCAATATTTAAAACGTCCATTATATTAGTATTTTAATTGTCATACAGAATAAATGAATTAACTTAATAAAAAATGAATAATTTACGTGGCTAACGAAATTTCTTCATGTCTTGTGTAACTGGGATTGAAGCACATCAGCACAAGTTGAACTTCCAGCAATCGATTTTCGCCATTGTCCTGAAAAAGACCAAATTACTCTTTAAAAATATAAAAAAGTCGTACCGAATATTGTCATAAAGGTAGTTAAATAGTGAGTGGGGACTTACCGTCATTCGGATCTGCGCAACTGAATGAGAGGTGTGAGGCTCGGCCGCAGCCAGGCTGCCGTGGAGAGGGAGGAGTTCAACCAAGGTAACAGTGGAACTCCTCCCGATCGATGTCGCCCAATGTGGATATCATTGTCGACAATAAATCCTCGCTAGTAGAGAGATTTTCTGCTGAAATAAAAAATTACCTATTAAATTTATGTTACAGACGAAACAACTTAGAAAATACTAATTATTAGAAACTGTGGCGATTTCGTTGCTACTCATGTGTAGGTACCTACCCAATAATTATTTTTAAAATATATTAAATTGAATAGCACATTATTTACCTTGCAGTGTAGGGACCAGAAGATCGACATCTTTGGGCGACATCTTCTCTGAGAGCCCCTCGTTCGGTGGATTGAGCTGACTCGGAAGATTCAGCTGTTGCGCACATATTTTCTGAAAAACATATAAAGGCAATTAGCTGCGATCCTCAATTGATAAATGAAGACTGAAAAGAAAATGAAAAAGTCTAATGAAAATACTTACAGCCAATCTTTCCTTTCTACGACGTTCTCGCATATACATCCTCTTCCGATAATCTTGTTCTTTCTGAAATGAATTAATAATATTAATACCATTGCTAAAAGTACCAAAATGTTTTTAAAAAGGACCATTAGCCCTGATTTGGGCCAGATGTTGTCAAAGTTATTTTCATTTAAAAAGGAACAGATTTAAAAATAAAACAAAAGCAAATGTTACTACAGGCTATGAGACTATTGCACAGTCATTAAGACAGTCAAATATTATATTTTATTACCTACCTTACACAGCGGAGGATGCTTTCCGGGAGGCCTGCCGGGAATGGGATTTCTCGGGTCGAAAGCAGGTCTCTCTCCGTTTCGCTGCAGAGCCCCTTCCAACAGCAGGTTTTCGGATTCCGCGACTATTTCGTAGAATATAGCCTGTATAGCCTGGAATTCGATTTCGATGCTCTCTTTATTCTGCAAATAAAAATTATTAATTTAACACTGGTTGTTTAGAACAAATGGATTCACAAACTAATTGAATTTTTGTACAGCAAACTTCAGCTACCACTCTCTACTATTATATAATAAGGCAGCGATATGTATTTACAACAGAATTGATGTTTAAAACCACTTGAATACATTGTTTTGACAATAAACATAAATATTATTTACCTATCAAAGTACAAAATAACTTACCACTTTATTCTCGTTAATTTTACACAGTTCTCGGCTGAAGGCCATTGCGAATGAACTTTTAAACATTTTCACTAAGTAAATTTTAAACGCTGTTTAAACGTGTGATCCACTCGGGTTGCGGGGCACGAATAACTCCACTGGTTTGACACCGGCTGTTTTATCCCGAGGGCAGTGCGCGGGGCGTGGCTTAGGGCGCGCTTGGCTTTGTTATCTTATCAGCAATTGTCCGCAACGATTAGACACTAAACGAAGAAGTAAAATTGCAAATCCATCAAAATAAAATAATACTTGGATCGATGGATTTTTTGTAAACCCGTATAAAATAATTTATAAATTAAAAAAAACATAGGAACATGTATTTTTAGAATAAAACAACGTTTTTGGTATTTGTTTGACATCACTCTAGTTTCTCTCAATTTAAAAAAATTGAGAGTATCAAAAAGTTTTATAATGTTTTCTTGTTTTTTTGTCTCTTTCAAGGAGTACAAAATTTACAAATAAATGAGATGCATCAGTTTGTTAAATAAGTATTTGAAAGTTCTTTTCTGAGATAGTTTTGTTAAAATTATGTAATAATACGCCCGCTAGAATTAATTATTTTCTTGAGATTACACAAAGAATTGAATTAGCAACTGCAGTACTGTTAACGCCTTTAGATAAGGTTTAAGATAGATAACATTCATCAATACCTGTGAGAAATGGCCCAAATAACTACAGAGTAAAAGTTTTAATTATATGAAGGTACTTATATGACCTTTTGTCTATCAATATTGGTGATGCGGCCTCTCAATAAAATGTGGTAACATTTAATATTGATCATAAAATTACCCACATACTTACTTTATTTAAGTAAAATGCGGCTGTTTCATTATTAAACAGCTACTACATTAAAATCCTAAAATTACATATTCCTAAAAATACAATTAAAAAGAAGGATTTACCTGTGTCGCATATACCTAGAGGCTTTCTTTTAAACTTATATAGGTCTTTTAAACTACCCCTAAGCAATCTTTTGTTTTGATTTTTACCTGCGCGCGGTTACTGTTGCGCTTCAGCTATCGCTGATGTAAACTGATAACCGTTTGTACCTAATGACTAGTCCTAGAGCCATAGGTCGTTATGTTGTTAGCTTCATTCGCATATTCCTTAATATTATACATTTTACTGTGCTGGCATTTGATAGCTATTTCAAACTGTAATAAATTAATACTTTGAAACATTTATCAGTGAATGATTGGTTGGAAAGGTATTTTATTAATTTAATACCTTTTAATTTTCCTTACATAGGATCTACTTGTACCTACGCATACCTACGTTTTGTGTGGTCGTGGCAATCTTATACAAATTTAGTCAGGGCTGATGCAGGTACGACTGGTATGATGATAATGATGATGGTAACTATCCCCTGTAGTCTGCCTAAAGTTATCATTCAATATTATTCAAATGTGCTTTGAGTTTTCATCCACAGAATTGGACATACCCCTCCCTGTTACAGTACACAAGTTATAAATTAATCGGACGGAATAGTAGTGCTGTAGTGGATACTTAACGGCCGGGGCCTAGTGTAAGCAATATTTTGCAAGAAACGTCCTTTTTCATAATTGGGCATCAAAAAAGGTAAAAGGGAACAGACAAATCAAATGTCTTTGAATATTCAAAGAGAAGCAAAAATACACATTTTCTATCAGATATCGAAATTCGATCAGTGGTCTGCTAGCAATAATGAATAAACCAAATTTACATACAATAAAATACAGTTTATTAACACACATGAAATAGAAATTTATATGCACCAATAAGCGTAACACATAGACAGGTCATTGCCTAGTTATACATATACATTGTTATACCAAAAATATATTGGTACAACATTTAGTAATTAAAGTAACAGGGTTCGTGTTATTATTGAGACTTTTAATTCCGGTGTTCTTGCGGTGTCATTCCACTTATGAGTATTAGGGCAACTAATGGGTTTGCTTAATGCATCGACCTCCTTTTCTGTCACTGTAACCAAAGAGCTCTGTTAATAAGGCATTATGTAAGTATCAATTCCCTTTAATCCTAGATCGATTCTGGTGTCCTACGAAATAATAAATGCGGAGAAACTGTTTTTGTTTAGTGTGGTAGAGCATTGATAAAATAGTAGCGAGTTAATGAACCTAGTCGTGAATGACGTTCCGATTTATTAAAAGATCACGCTATTGCTAAGCAAACAGCCATTACAGGACATATTATAAAATATTAATATTAAAAAGAGAGAGAGAGAGAGAGAAGTGGTGTGAGATTTTTTGGTCGGTAAGAAAAACACTCACGATGTGGTTTGCCATCCTTGTGGATCATGAAGATCTGAGAAATTTTACCAAAAAGTGTTTTTTTTTCATATTTTAAATTAATTTTATCTTTCTATTACTATTACACATTTAATTAATCACTCTCTTATGTCACACTCATTCCCTTAAGAGTGGGGCAAAGCGTTCGTCATCCCGCTCCCTAAAGTATTTTCACCTGATTGCTTAAATCATATTAGACCCATTTCAATTCTTCTTCTCAAAAATTACTTTTTTTTCACCATCACCTCTGTGTAGTTGAGAAACCTACTTCGATCTGCTATTCTTGTTTGTGCTCTGTTTTCTATTTCTTCTATTTTCTTTGTCTGTAAAGTAATATCAGTATTTGTTTGTGAATATTTGCCAATTTGCTCAAATTTTTGTTAACTATTTGTTAATATGCTACTTAGTTTAGTTAGTGTTCATGTGTGTTTCTATGTTTTTGTTTCGACCTGAATTTGACATACCATACTAGTTTTAAGTCCGCCGTTGTACGTAACAGTGCATTAGGTTTGACTAAATAAATAAAAAATGTAATTATATAAACAAACAACACAAGAACAACCTTAATTAATTAACGAAGTAACATAAACACTTTCACTACACATATTATCGGGTTTGTAACCACGGTTCGTATTGTTTTTACTCGTGACCATGACGCATGCAACTGCGTCGAAATATCGAGGTAAAAACAATACTAACCGTGGTAACAAATATGTGTAGTGAAAGTGTAGTGAATAACCACGAAAGTCTTAAAACCTATAGAAGGAACATAAACACTGACAAAATTTGACCGAAATAATGAGCAAAAATTTTACGAGAGAAAGAGAAGGCGATATGTAAGGGAGACAGCGCTATTTCTATCACGGCGTGGTGAGGCGCCTATAAAGACTAGCGCCACGGGTGCAACGGCATTCATTCGCCGAACCGACGCGCACCTACACACACGTCCCTCCGTACAACTTGCAATCGATATGGCTCCTCCAAAGTCTGGAATAAAGAAGCTGAGCAAGGACGAGCTATCGCTTCAGATAGACAAGCTGCTACAGAGAATTAAGAAGAAAAGCAAAGAGGAGCACGAGCGTTCAGAAAGAGGAGTCGACGATATTAACCGGCTCCTAGGCGATATGACTGTTCAGTCAAATTGCGATAGCGCTTGCCGTAACAGCAGGTCGCCTGCTGCAAGGCCTATGGACCATTAAATCGAAATGAATTAATGGTCAGGCGGCATAGAAAGGCCCTTTTCAGGGCCACATAAAATTCAGAAAGTTTCTTTGAGTTGCGATAATACCAAATACGATCTTTATCTATATTATTTTGCTTGGCTTTTATTTAAATTTAATTAACATTGACTTTGACATTTTTTCATTATATTATCCTTAATAACATGTTAACCTTTACCATTTTACCATTGTGCAATTATATTATTTTACTATTATGTTACAGAAAAAGAGTTGAGCTATTTCGCTGAGCTGCCTTGAGGGGACAGGGAAGCCGAGCCGAACCAAGCCAAGCTACGTTGAGCTGAGCCAAGCTGATCCTAGTTGAGCTAATAGAAATGCTAAGCTGTACAGTTTAAATGCTGTGCTGAATTAATTAATTGCTGGGCTGAGCTGTTCCATAAAATCGAAGTACTGTGTTGATTGACTTGAAAGTTCATGTGGGTAGATATAATGTTTGATTAATTTCGTTAAAATAGCAGGTATCGTGTTGCGGTGACGTGGGGAGCTTGATTTGAGCGTAGAGAAATCGATATTGTAAGCAGAAGGGAGAATTAACACAACGTGAACTTGGAAAATCGATTTATTATTTTATCACAACTTTATCAGCACAAGAATACCGATCGAACTCTGTACGCTAAACCCAATCTAGCTCCACCACGTCACTGCAACACGATACACGCCATTTTAACGAAATAATCAACCAGAATATTTACCCACATGACCCCTCAAATAAATTAACACAATACTTCCGTATCTAATATTCCAATTAAACTAATAATTTGCATGTAATTCCCATGTGAAAAAATAATTATCGATTTTATGGCACAGCTCAGCTCAGCAATTTATTCAGCACAGCATTTAAACAGTACAGGTCAGCATTTCTATCAGCTCAGCTCGGATCAGCTTGGCTCAGCCAAACGTAGCTCGGCTTGGCCAAGCACGACTTACCCTCAATGCAGCTCAGCGAAACAGCTCAACTCTTTTACTCTTACATGATTATAAAAATAAGAACAGTTTTGTTAAGAGGACAAAAATACTATTATAGTTTTCTAACACCGATTTTGAGCTAGCTGTACGATTTAGACAAGTGGAATATTTTCGCTTTTTCTCTGTAACATACAAATTTACAAACATACACACTCACACTTCCCATGTATCACTAATACATAAACAATTTACGAACATTTTGCGTAATTTACAGTAGGGCTGAATTATACTACCTTTCGATATTTTTATAGTAGTAGTAAGTAGGTAGGTAGGTATGACAATATTGATGAATGTGGAAGAAGTGAGAGAGGCTGTCGGAATCGCAGCGGAGCATCGGTTAGTGCTTACAACGTATGTACTTAACTCGAAAAAAGTCTGCGGCACTGGGGATCGACCTCAGTACCTTATAGCTTACGAGCCTTTTCCGCTAGCCACGACGCCACCGACATTCCTTACATATAGTGAATGGCCAAGTTTCTATCTTGTAGGTATTACCTTACTCGGATAGGAGAAATGCTTGGGTTACGTATAGACCGACCAGACGCGCCCCCCAGGAAAAGCAAATGCATTCGCAGTTAGCAATATATTTCTAGATGTTAGGAAGAACAATGCGAACGTACAGTTTCTTTTTTATGTATTACGATAGGCAAACAGGCAAGCGGGCCACCTGATGGAAAGTGGTCACCACTGCCTATAGACGTAAGCAACACCGAGACTATCGCCAATGCGTTGCCCACCTCTATAACACGTTACTCTGGCAGTAAAACGGCAAATATCCCTCCACTGCCAAAGCCACGGTTCCCCAAATTCCCACCCCATGGAGCTCTGGAAACCTTACTCACCGGCAGAAACACAATTCTATTTAAAAGAGTATTGTTTAGCTGCGGTATTCTGTAAGGTGGAGGTACTTTCCCAGTCGGGCGGCTCCGGTACCTCTCTTTAAAGAGCTACCTGAAATGCTAAATTATGTAGATCTGGCGAGACCGCCACCCATTATAAAATGCAAAAGTTGTGACAACGATATAAAATTTGGTTATAAAGAAGCTTTGAAGCTTTTAAATTTATTCCGTTACAACTCACTAGTTGTATGGCGGTTTCGCCAATATTTATCGGCGTACCATACCAGCGAGCAGCGCGGCGGCCATCGATGACAATACCGCTGTCCACTAGCATGGTGTATGAGGCCTAGGTTTCATTGTTTTGAAGTTTTTCGGCTAAAGTAATATATTATAAATAATCTATTTATAATACATGAAATTAATTTTTGTAAATATAATATTAGTTTTAAATTTTGTAAATTATTTTTATACTACTTATCTTATACATTTCGAACTACCTCTTATATGTTATTTAAAAAATTATAACCTTAACCCGATTCATTGTCTCTTTTTATTCTATAGCGATGGTATTCAAGATAACACGTAAAGTAGATTTAAAAAACATTTATTAAAATTGGGTATACTACTCCGTAATTTATGATGGATGTAGCCTCCAACGTGGAGGCATGTGAGTCCGCTCTCAAGGCCTCTTTGACGGAGGAGTCCCTGCGCGAACAGTCGGTGTTGAATTTATTTTTATATTTATTTGTATTTAGGTACTGTAACAGTCTGACCCTTAGGCCAAAATATTTCACGCGAAAAATATCCCACAAATATGTACTTTAAATATGTACGAGTTCGGGAGTCGATACCTTTTTTAAAATAGATTTATAGGTTTAAGTTCAAATGAAACGGCTTCGTTCAAAACTGATCGCCAGTGCTGCTAGAGTTTCGAAATGATATTATTCGTAAATATTTTGTTTATTGGAGTCCATCGAGAGCGAATCTTTCTAAATTGAAACCAACGCCACCTGTAGAATTTATGACGAAGTTTCATAATATTACGTTAGCAGCGTCATGTAACAGTTTGACCCCTAGGCCAAATTATTTCACGCGAAAAATATTCCACAATTACGAACTTCGAATTTGGGAGATGATACCTTTTTTTAAATAGATTATAGGATCAAGTTATAATTAAACGGCTTTGTTCAAAACTGATTGATCACTGACGAGTTGTGAGAGATTTGTAATTATTTTGTTAGTTGGTGTCCATAGGGCGAATCTTTCATATCTGTTCCGCAACTAACGCCATCTGTAGATTTCGATAGATACGATTTGACGAGGTCGCTCAATATCACGTTAACAACGTCATCTATGTGCGGAGTATGGTAACTGTTATACAGTTCTCTCATATTTGAAATGTGTTTATCTATTATTTGAGTGTTCTAAAATTATCTTTGTTTTAATACTTATAGGTTTAAATATTTATAGGGTTGTTGAAATCAAAAGAAATCATGTCAATGTGTATGGCTGTATGAATATAATTTGTGGCCACAAAGCTTAGAGAAAGAAAAAAGTAAGCATGAGGCCTACCTCCTAAGGTGGGGTGGATTGATAGGCAAGGTCGAGTCGACACGAACCGTCGGGTTCCGTAGCTGTCTTTCACTATCCATAATTTAAAAGACGAGTAGTTTATGCTGTATTTAAACATATTTTAGGACAGTAAATGCATCTCATTTCGATGTCATTCAATAGGTACCGATTAAAGAAATGTCTGGTTATCAAATAGGTACGTCGCGAGTGAGACTTGTTGATTGAGGGGTTTTCATGTTTCGCTGAAGGAACCCTATAAGGTGGCGTGATCGCTGTGTTGTTTTTGTTCTCGAAAGATCGACAGATTTTTGGAATCGATATATAAGGGAGTGGAAGGTTCGATGGGGGCTTTTTCTCGGTTCAACAGTCGACGAAGGCGGACGTCCAGGCTTTTTTCTGTTCAACAGTCGACGAAGGCGGACGTCCGGGCTTCTACTCGATACATTTGGGGATTTTCCACTCAAGCTTTAGCTTTGGGGCAGTAGAAGACGAGAAAGAAGAACAATCGGGGTTATTTTATAACGGGTCTTTGAGTTAGATTCAGTGAAGTACAAAACCAGGTATGTTAGTGTTCTAGAACAGTGATGAATAATACTAATTGTTTGTTTTTGTTTCAGGGACCCCTTGGCAAGGCATTGCACACTGCCCTTGCTTATGCTTTCAGGTCCTACTAAAGTTGAAGACCTTAGGCCGTTTGATTCGGACAGCAAATGGCTGGATGTTACATAATATTCCATTATTAACCTTTTGTTCCGATTGGAATTAAGTAATTGTCTAGTATCTTTCTCTGGAATTTTTGTGTGACATTCATAGATCGTCTGACTTGGAATTTAGGCACTACGAAAGGATCTGGGATTCGTCAAGTGTTTCCACGCAAGGTTGCAAGGCCCTCGCCTTCGCTTCCCAACAGTAAGCCCCGTAGTGCCGAGGTTCCGAGGTCTTGTCACACAATGTATTCGGCATGTCCCCAGGCAGTATCATGTCGGATATTCTTAGGAATAGGTACAACTTCTGGCTACACTGGTCAGACCCACCACTGACTGGCCCAGGAGACGATAGGGAATACCTTAGTACTTGGTTGAGCGATCTCGGTCGCTATTCCAGTGCTGAAAGTTAGGTTTAGCTAGTCTTTAATTTAGATATGCATAGGACTTATGTATGGGACACTTACATCACACTTACACAGTAAACGGGGAATTTATTTGCACAAGGATATGCTTAGGCTTCGTCTATTGGGATAAAGAAAGGGGTAGGCCCAAAAGTAGTTCGCTTAGGTTATCTTTTAAATAAACAAAAATCGACTCATCAAGTATTGTAGGAATTTAGGCGTAGATTAATATATTCATATATCGTTATATATCCACTAAATAATCATTAAATCTGTAAAATAATACGGAATTCCTGAAGAGTTTTGGTTTCGGAGAATTTTATGAAATACGACCGATCTAATAGTGGTAGCATATTTCGCCGCGCGTTAAATAAGTTAAAGTTGCTAGTCTAGCGAACGTTCGACTTTACCGCGGAGTCAACCGACGGTCCCGGGTTCGATCCTCAGAGCGGAACATCATAAGCTTTAAATATGGAATTTTAAATTACTTTTAATGAAATTTTAGCCGCGTCACATTTAATACGGTTATTAATTATCGCTTATACGTACTTCAATCTTAGATTAACCTTTACTAAATTACCTAAGAGTAACGCGGTAGACGGCTTCTGTTTTGTACTATGTACAGTTATTATACTCTATTATTTGAAAAGGATTGAAACAATTACCGTATAAATCAATGTAATAAAGGAATAGATTTGAGAGAGATAGAGAGAGAGATGAGCGAGAGTGAGTGCGTTAGATGTACTAAAGATTTTCTAGTCCGAACGGATTTAGGGGCGAGAAATTAATTTCATACGAATTAAATCACTTTTTGTACACTAGTTCCACTTTATCCATCATGAAGTGACAACACAAAGTGTTAAATATTTAATTTCATACATTCCTTCGTTGTCAATCAGTATGTACCTACGTGAGAAAGACAGAGCGTGCGCTTTTGGTCTATAGTGTAGATGATGTTAGTGAGTATGTTGTGTGTATGAGTGCATGTCAGTATTAGTATGAGTGCGTTTGTTAGTTGCCTTTAAGTAAATTAATAAAGTTGTAGGCCATTATTTGTATTAAAACAAGTAGGCTATTAGGAGTTGAATGTGTTCTCACATCTTGAGAATAAATTTATAACGAGCATTTATTAATTCGCTATTTTGAACGTTTAGGGCTGTTTGGAATGAAATACTTTAGAAGTGGGATGACTTCATTAAGCATTGTAATTTGGATTTTAAATCCTTAAATTATTTTCTTTATAACTTTAATGTGTAGATATGACTTTAAGATATTTAGTGGAGATGGCATGGAACATGATTTTGATAAAATAATATTTAGTATCCTTCTTTCGGGTAGTATACGTGACAGATCGGGCTTTATGATTGGGGTCCTGTTGGAACACCAGTATTTTAGGGCTTAGTCCGCGCAATCCATTTATGGGTGAGTTGGTGTTATGGTGATGTGGAGAGATTACGGTCTTGAGATATCATTATAGCAGCTAACCTATCTGAATCTAAGGTATGTTGCGAAAACGTCCTAAAATCAGTCTTTTCTCTTCTAAATCATCTTAGAGCTTAGTCCGCGCAAGTCAATTTTTGAGCGAGTTGGTGTTATCGCGATGTTAATAGATTGCGGTCTTGAGACATCTGGATAGCAGCTGACCAGTCTAAACCTAATGCATGTTGCGAAAAGGTTCTAAAATGTATTGGCAAAGCTGGAGTCCGCATAGACAAGCTTTTGGGTGTACCGTTGTTATCGTGATATTGAGGGACTTCGGTCTTAAGATGTCCGGATAGCAGTCTGTCAATCCAAATTTATTGCACATAGCGAAAACAGCGATGTTAATGTTTGTTTGTTGTTTTGATGTTGAGGAAGCTCGCTTCCAATATAACGAGATAGCAGTTAGTCTTTCTGAATCCCATGGTCTTTGCAAGACTTTTCTAGTACTTAGTGGTGTGCCGATGGGACAACTTTAATACGACCAAATCTGTACGTTGGGATTGCTTAGGATCAATGAATAAAGTTCATTGTTATTCACTTTCATAACTAGATGGTTCAACAGTATACAGATCCCTGATACAGTTGCAACATCAATAATATTCTATAACTAGAAATAAACTTTGGAGCTACTTTTCTATACCAACTGGAGTCCAGCATTTGAAATATTTAATTGAGAGTACCTGAAGTTACAGGCCTCAATTACCAGTTGTTTATTACAATATTAATTATTTTTATAACTAATTTAAATTAGCCTTGAGCTATTTATCGATACTGAAGATATCTATCATTTGTACAACTTACTTACTTGGGAGATTTATATGAAGAAATTGATGTGATACATCAAATACATTTGGGACTACCAATTGAAATCATGATCCTGTTCGCCTGTTATTGTCATATTATTTCAAAGATTGAGTTTAGTACCCGTGAGATGTTTGGCTGTGTGAGAAGCTGGCCGCTTCGTTCCTCACATGTAGGTTCCATTTCCGGAGCGGTGGTAGCATTACCTTACGGACTGACCTATGGGACTCTATCTCTTTCCCTTTAATTATTACTAAAATATTGTGGCTTTAGCCATTTGGAACAACACCATGGTTCTCTGGAACTTATCCATCACTGGATTTTGAAGATAATATTACAAACTGAAAACTTTATTATGCATAATCTGCATTTGTGTATGGAGCACTCTCTCCAGGGCTAACTGCCGATTCTATACTATTCTACCTATACTATATCTGTGCTGCTGAATTCGGGCCCTTTATTGTTGTCGAAGGAACACTGTTGTAGTCCGCCTTTGTATGCTTATGGGGTATCCAAATCTACATCGTCGAGTCTATTGGACCCTGCATACGCGATTGACTCAACCTGTGGTGTATCCTAAGACTTGTCATTATGCTCATGAGTAAGCTCTGGTACATGATATACGTATCTACAACAAGAAGATGTGGAGAGACCTGGAGTAAGCTACATGCTTTATTAAATTAATCACACCTACAATTATTATCTGGATATGATCCACAGGCATTGGTTGTTGTTGTTGTGCCCTCTTACAATATATATTACGAAATACTAATTGACTTGACAAAGACCTATAATCTTGTGCCCTCTTTTAAATAAAATATCAGGGTAGGATGAGGATGTCTCTGGTTGACTCATATAGTAAGCTGCGGAGTGAAGCATGGGCTACGAGTAGCGAAGTTCATGCTGGAGTCAGTTATCTGGCTTTGGAGCAGCTTACCCCTCCTCTATTGAGGGGGGCCCTGTTTGTTTCCCTTGGACATAATATCTGTTTATTTCCCCTAATATCTGTTTATTTTCCCTTAGACATAATATCTGTTTATTTTCCCTTAGACATAATATATGTTTGTTCCCTTTATACATAATATATGAATCTGATTCCTAACTTTAGATACAACTTTCTTGACAACTTAATCTCTAGTCTAATTATCTCTTGTATTTATTTAATTATATAATTTCATACCTGTTTATACTTCTCCACTCTAAAAGCATCGGGGTTACTAACGTCACAACGTAGAGTTCCATAGACGATCACAAATGGCCTTATTTAGTTTAAAACGTCGTTAATAGATTCTATAGTCTTACGGTTTAGAAATGGTAGTTTTAGAGCTTAGGTTTCAGTGTGAATGAGCGTGTGTGTGAAAGTATGAGAGAGTCCGTTTTGCTGAAAGGGCGAACGTTACAGTACCTAACTAGAAAGATTTTGATAGTTTGTCAAGACTGGAATTTTGGAACCTTATAGTAAGTGGCACAAGGAAAGAAACATAAAATATACAAATACTTACCCAAATACAGAAAATTAAAGCCCTATCTACCTAATTTGACGACCTGATGGTTCAGTTGGTTAACATGGCGTCTGCCACGTACTGGTCCCGGGTTCGTTTCCCGGCCGAGCAGAAATTAAAATGATGAATTTTAATTTTTGTTACGGGTCTGTATGTTTTATGTATTGAAAGTATGTATTTAAAAGTATATAGGTAGTTTATCTGTAATCTAGCACAACTAACACATACTTTACTTACTTTGGGGCTAGATGGCGCTGTGTGAATTGTCGCTTTGAGCTTCCTGTTTGATATCTTTATCTCTTTCAGTTTTATTTTCTCGTTGAGCCGGAGGGCTTGGCGAACTTGGAACATCAGGGTGTCGTACTGGCTCTCGTCTATTTTATCGTCGGTGTATAGCTCGCTGGTCCAAAACATTATAATGGATATAATTATAGTCTTCATATTGTGCTCGGTGTCGAATTTGTCCTCGGTTCTATCGTCTCTTGGCAGACCCTCATATTGTCAGAAATCGGTGGGGACAGGCGATCATCTTCGTCACCCTCCATCTTGGGAGGGACTTTCTTGCTCTTGGTGGCTCTCCCAATGGCTTGATGGCCGCTTTTCTGAGTCTCACTCGCATCTATTATGTCTGGAGTGCCATTCTAGTTGCTGCGAATAACGCAGTGTGTGTTTCGGCGGGAATTGGGCATCGCAACCGCTGCATTGCATAGAGTTGCGCTATTAAGGCTGTCTGTTTCCTGTTTGAGTAAAGATGTCATAAATGTCATATGTTATACAGCTGAAAGAAAAAAGATTTGTGTTCGACAGTGGTATTATAAAAGCAAGAAAAAGTCCTTAGTTGCCATTCTCTTCCTCCTTCAATAAAGCTTTCGAACGATACCATAAAAATATGTAGTTTTTATGTGAAAAGGGTCCACAAACCTCTCTCCTCCGCTTCTTCCAGCTCCTTATACTGCTTCCAATCGGACACACCATACTACCAGCGCCTAAAATGCGCCTGTTTTTTTGAGTCCCGATCGCGTTTATTCTGTCTGAACTGCCAGTCTATATGCTACGAATGACGCCCGGGGTGTTTCGGCGGGAATCGGGTATCGCAACCGCTGCATTGCATACCGGCATAGAGTTGCGCTACCAACGCTGGCTGTTTTCGGTTCGGGAGAAGAAGGGATGAGTAAGGGTGTCATAAGAGTCATATGTTATACAGCAGAATAGAACAAGGCTTGTGTTTACCAGTGGTTTCACAAAAGCAAGATAGAGTCCTTAGCCGTCATTCTCCTTCTCCTTCAAGGAAACTTTCGAAGGATACCATACAAACAATACCATTTAAATAAAAACAATAAAATCTTATACTATAAGCGTCTCCCAATTTAGCAAATCTGCTCTGTGCACTACGGTTTCGTCTTCGACCGGTTTCTAAACTTCTTGCTTTACAAGACCATTGGCAACTATTTTGGCAAATAAATCTGCCACATTGATATTGCCAAGGTTTGGAAAATCAATGTGGCAATGTCAACCATTATTTTATTATGTGTACATTAATTGAATACTAATCGATGCTGGAAAACATCGTGATAAAACCCATATATTTAGGCGACTGTATGTGTGACCATGAGCCAATTTGATCAGGTTCCCCTGGTAGGGTCACGGAGGTAAGATAGCAGTCGTTCTACTGTCATTACCTGATCTGCCAAATTAAGTCATCTCATCATTGAGGAGCAGGCACTGAAAATGTCTATTGTTCAATATGTTTCGCCTTTAACGTGTTAGATTCATTTCTGGGCAATATTGTTGATTGTAAGCTACATGCTTTATTGAAATAATCATACCTTAAATTATTTTCTGGATATTATCCACAGGCATTGGTTGTTGTTGTTGTGCCCTCTTACAAGATATATTACGAAATACTACTTGACAAGACAAAGACCTTAAATATTGTGCCCTCTCTTAAATAAAATATCAGGGTAGGATGAGGACGTCTCTGGTTGACTCATATAGTAAGCTACGGAGTGAAGCATGGGCTGCGAGTAGCGAAGGTTATGCTCGAGTCAGTTATCAGGCTTTAGAGCAGCTTACCCCTCCTCTAATGAGGGGGCCCTGTTTATTTCCCTCAGACCAAATAAATGAATCTGATTTCAAATTCTAGCTATGAAACTTTTGGCAAATTAATCTGTAATCTAATTAACTCTTGTAATTCTTTACCAATATAATTCCATACCTGTTTATACTTCTCCACTCTAAAAGCATCGGGGTTACTAACACCATAACGTAGAGTTCCATAGACGGTCACAAATGGCCTTAACCCGGCTTCTGTTAGGTTGGGTCATAATGACCCGAGACATTTTTAAACGCCCATATTTTTAAAGTGATCATGTGAAGTTATCGGGCTTATCAGTAGCTGCCGTTGTTACCCCGCCCCTTTAGTTTCTAAAACCGGTTTAGTCGGTGTGCACCTGCGCAGGTAGTTACAAGCGGTCAAACATCAAACAGGTAAATATGACCCAACCTTACATTCCATGTAACCTTTTTATACCAATTACGTTTAAACATTTATTTGATTTGAATATATATTTTAAATGTTATTTTGGATATTTTAGTTTAACTTGCATAATGGACCGAGAAGAACGTGACAGACAGCTAATTTTAGCGCTAATACTGATTTTCCACCATACAGACCGGGTGAATTAGTATCAAAACATCGCAAGTAGGTTTTTCAGTCTGACGGTTTAGTAGCGGTAGTGATAGAGCTTAGGTTTCAGTGTGGATGAGTGTGTGTGTGAAAAGTATGAGAGTTTGTTTGCTCTATGAAAGGGTGGACGTTACACCATCAACCTCAATCGACGGGCTACGTCTTTCCATCTGATTGGTTTTACAGTAATGCCCAGCAAATAATATGTTTGCTGTTTTTAGAAGTCGTCTTTGTTATTAATTACTTTTCAACAAACAGTTACGATTAAAAGACAAAACATATTATTTGGAAACGACCGCATGAAGAAGGTCCTAAGAATCATTTCAGTGCATGTGTGTTTTGGATTGTTTTAAACAATAAGCTTACTTAAGAAAAAAAAGAACTCATTATTTAATAAATAAAATTATGAGTGGCAACAAATTCAGTAAGTATACAATTGTATCGCGAGTACCTATAACATTTGGCGTATTTTGTGTATGGATGTACAGGCGTTTTTGCATAGGTTTATTGGCAGGCGCGAGTGTGGTATTGATGTGGTGCATAGAAACGGGAAAATAATAAATGAAAACAAAATAGCTCTGAACGATATTTTTTAATACGCTTTGAATGACCATCATAATTAGGTATCTACATCAATAATCTGAATCATACATAATGAAGAAAATTGCAATATTTAAAACGTCCATTATATTAGTATTTTAATTGTCATACAGAATAAATGAATTAACTTAATAAAAAATGAATAATTTACGTGGCTAACGAAATTTCTTCATGTCTTGTGTAACTGGGATTGAAGCACATCAGCACAAGTTGAACTTCCAGCAATCGATTTTCGCCATTGTCCTGAAAAAGACCAAATTACTCTTTAAAAATATAAAAAAGTCGTACCGAATATTGTCATAAAGGTAGTTAAATAGTGAGTGGGGACTTACCGTCATTCGGATCTGCGCAACTGAATGAGAGGTGTGAGGCTCGGCCGCAGCCAGGCTGCCGTGGAGAGGGAGGAGTTCAACCAAGGTAACAGTGGAACTCCTCCCGATCGATGTCGCCCAATGTGGATATCATTGTCGACAATAAATCCTCGCTAGTAGAGAGATTTTCTGCTGAAATAAAAAATTACCTATTAAATTTATGTTACAGACGAAACAACTTAGAAAATACTAATTATTAGAAACTGTGGCGATTTCGTTGCTACTCATGTGTAGGTACCTACCCAATAATTATTTTTAAAATATATTAAATTGAATAGCACATTATTTACCTTGCAGTGTAGGGACCAGAAGATCGACATCTTTGGGCGACATCTTCTCTGAGAGCCCCTCGTTCGGTGGATTGAGCTGACTCGGAAGATTCAGCTGTTGCGCACATATTTTCTGAAAAACATATAAAGGCAATTAGCTGCGATCCTCAATTGATAAATGAAGACTGAAAAGAAAATGAAAAAGTCTAATGAAAATACTTACAGCCAATCTTTCCTTTCTACGACGTTCTCGCATATACATCCTCTTCCGATAATCTTGTTCTTTCTGAAATGAATTAATAATATTAATACCATTGCTAAAAGTACCAAAATGTTTTTAAAAAGGACCATTAGCCCTGATTTGGGCCAGATGTTGTCAAAGTTATTTTCATTTAAAAAGGAACAGATTTAAAAATAAAACAAAAGCAAATGTTACTACAGGCTATGAGACTATTGCACAGTCATTAAGACAGTCAAATATTATATTTTATTACCTACCTTACACAGCGGAGGATGCTTTCCGGGAGGCCTGCCGGGAATGGGATTTCTCGGGTCGAAAGCAGGTCTCTCTCCGTTTCGCTGCAGAGCCCCTTCCAACAGCAGGTTTTCGGATTCCGCGACTATTTCGTAGAATATAGCCTGTATAGCCTGGAATTCGATTTCGATGCTCTCTTTATTCTGCAAATAAAAATTATTAATTTAACACTGGTTGTTTAGAACAAATGGATTCACAAACTAATTGAATTTTTGTACAGCAAACTTCAGCTACCACTCTCTACTATTATATAATAAGGCAGCGATATGTATTTACAACAGAATTGATGTTTAAAACCACTTGAATACATTGTTTTGACAATAAACATAAATATTATTTACCTATCAAAGTACAAAATAACTTACCACTTTATTCTCGTTAATTTTACACAGTTCTCGGCTGAAGGCCATTGCGAATGAACTTTTAAACATTTTCACTAAGTAAATTTTAAACGCTGTTTAAACGTGTGATCCACTCGGGTTGCGGGGCACGAATAACTCCACTGGTTTGACACCGGCTGTTTTATCCCGAGGGCAGTGCGCGGGGCGTGGCTTAGGGCGCGCTTGGCTTTGTTATCTTATCAGCAATTGTCCGCAACGATTAGACACTAAACGAAGAAGTAAAATTGCAAATCCATCAAAATAAAATAATACTTGGATCGATGGATTTTTTGTAAACCCGTATAAAATAATTTATAAATTAAAAAAAACATAGGAACATGTATTTTTAGAATAAAACAACGTTTTTGGTATTTGTTTGACATCACTCTAGTTTCTCTCAATTTAAAAAAATTGAGAGTATCAAAAAGTTTTATAATGTTTTAACTAGTAATCGTCTCTTTCAAGGAGTACAAAATTTACAAATAAATGAGATGCATCAGTTTGTTAAATAAGTATTTGAAAGTTCTTTTCTGAGATAGTTTTGTTAAAATTATGTAATAATACGCCCGCTAGAATTAATTATTTTCTTGAGATTACACAAAGAATTGAATTAGCAACTGCAGTACTGTTAACGCCTTTAGATAAGGTTTAAGATAGATAACATTCATCAATACCTGTGAGAAATGGCCCAAATAACTACAGAGTAAAAGTTTTAATTATATGAAGGTACTTATATGACCTTTTGTCTATCAATATTGGTGATGCGGCCTCTCAATAAAATGTGGTAACATTTAATATTGATCATAAAATTACCCACATACTTACTTTATTTAAGTAAAATGCGGCTGTTTCATTATTAAACAGCTACTACATTAAAATCCTAAAATTACATATTCCTAAAAATACAATTAAAAAGAAGGATTTACCTGTGTCGCATATACCTAGAGGCTTTCTTTTAAACTTATATAGGTCTTTTAAACTACCCCTAAGCAATCTTTTGTTTTGATTTTTACCTGCGCGCGGTTACTGTTGCGCTTCAGCTATCGCTGATGTAAACTGATAACCGTTTGTACCTAATGACTAGTCCTAGAGCCATAGGTCGTTATGTTGTTAGCTTCATTCGCATATTCCTTAATATTATACATTTTACTGTGCTGGCATTTGATAGCTATTTCAAACTGTAATAAATTAATACTTTGAAACATTTATCAGTGAATGATTGGTTGGAAAGGTATTTTATTAATTTAATACCTTTTAATTTTCCTTACATAGGATCTACTTGTACCTACGCATACCTACGTTTTGTGTGGTCGTGGCAATCTTATACAAATTTAGTCAGGGCTGATGCAGGTACGACTGGTATGATGATAATGATGATGGTAACTATCCCCTGTAGTCTGCCTAAAGTTATCATTCAATATTATTCAAATGTGCTTTGAGTTTTCATCCACAGAATTGGACATACCCCTCCCTGTTACAGTACACAAGTTATAAATTAATCGGACGGAATAGTAGTGCTGTAGTGGATACTTAACGGCCGGGGCCTAGTGTAAGCAATATTTTGCAAGAAACGTCCTTTTTCATAATTGGGCATCAAAAAAGGTAAAAGGGAACAGACAAATCAAATGTCTTTGAATATTCAAAGAGAAGCAAAAATACACATTTTCTATCAGATATCGAAATTCGATCAGTGGTCTGCTAGCAATAATGAATAAACCAAATTTACATACAATAAAATACAGTTTATTAACACACATGAAATAGAAATTTATATGCACCAATAAGCGTAACACATAGACAGGTCATTGCCTAGTTATACATATACATTGTTATACCAAAAATATATTGGTACAACATTTAGTAATTAAAGTAACAGGGTTCGTGTTATTATTGAGACTTTTAATTCCGGTGTTCTTGCGGTGTCATTCCACTTATGAGTATTAGGGCAACTAATGGGTTTGCTTAATGCATCGACCTCCTTTTCTGTCACTGTAACCAAAGAGCTCTGTTAATAAGGCATTATGTAAGTATCTATTCCCTTTAATCCTAGATCGATTCTGGTGTCCTACGAAATAATAAATGCGGAGAAACTGTTTTTGTTTAGTGTGGTAGAGCATTGATAAAATAGTAGCGAGTTAATGAACCTAGTCGTGAATGACGTTCCGATTTATTAAAAGATCACGCTATTGCTAAGCAAACAGCCATTACAGGACATATTATAAAATATTAATATTAAAAAGAGAGAGAGAGAGAGAGAAGTGGTGTGAGATTTTTTGGTCGGTAAGAAAAACACTCACGATGTGGTTTGCCATCCTTGTGGATCATGAAGATCTGAGAAATTTTACCAAAAAGTGTTTTTTTTTCATATTTTAAATTAATTTTATCTTTCTATTACTATTACACATTTAATTAATCACTCTCTTATGTCACACTCATTCCCTTAAGAGTGGGGCAAAGCGTTCGTCATCCCGCTCCCTAAAGTATTTTCACCTGATTGCTTAAATCATATTAGACCCATTTCAATTCTTCTTCTCAAAAATTACTTTTTTTTCACCATCACCTCTGTGTAGTTGAGAAACCTACTTCGATCTGCTATTCTTGTTTGTGCTCTGTTTTCTATTTCTTCTATTTTCTTTGTCTGTAAAGTAATATCAGTATTTGTTTGTGAATATTTGCCAATTTGCTCAAATTTTTGTTAACTATTTGTTAATATGCTACTTAGTTTAGTTAGTGTTCATGTGTGTTTCTATGTTTTTGTTTCGACCTGAATTTGACATACCATACTAGTTTTAAGTCCGCCGTTGTACGTAACAGTGCATTAGGTTTGACTAAATAAATAAAAAATGTAATTATATAAACAAACAACACAAGAACAACCTTAATTAATTAACGAAGTAACATAAACACTTTCACTACACATATTATCGGGTTTGTAACCACGGTTCGTATTGTTTTTACTCGTGACCATGACGCATGCAACTGCGTCGAAATATCGAGGTAAAAACAATACTAACCGTGGTAACAAATATGTGTAGTGAAAGTGTAGTGAATAACCACGAAAGTCTTAAAACCTATAGAAGGAACATAAACACTGACAAAATTAGACCGAAATAATGAGCAAAAATTTTACGAGAGAAAGAGAAGGCGATATGTAAGGGAGACAGCGCTATTTCTATCACGGCGTGGTGAGGCGCCTATAAAGACTAGCGCCACGGGTGCAACGGCATTCATTCGCGGAACCGACGCGCACCTACACACACGTCCCTCCGTACAACTTGCAATCGATATGGCTCCTCCAAAGTCTGGAATAAAGAAGCTGAGCAAGGACGAGCTATCGCTTCAGATAGACAAGCTGCTACAGAGAATTAAGAAGAAAAGCAAAGAGGAGCACGAGCGTTCAGAAAGAGGAGTCGACGATATTAACCGGCTCCTAGGCGATATGACTGTTCAGTCAAATTGCGATAGCGCTTGCCGTAACAGCAGGTCGCCTGCTGCAAGGCCTATGGACCATTAAATCGAAATGAATTAATGGTCAGGCGGCATAGAAAGGCCCTTTTCAGGGCCACATAAAATTCAGAAAGTTTCTTTGAGTTGCGATAATACCAAATACGATCTTTATCTATATTATTTTGCTTGGCTTTTATTTAAATTTAATTAACATTGACTTTGACATTTTTTCATTATATTATCCTTAATAACATGTTAACCTTTACCATTTTACCATTGTGCAATTATATTATTTTACTATTATGTTACAGAAAAAGAGTTGAGCTATTTCGCTGAGCTGCCTTGAGGGGACAGGGAAGCCGAGCCGAACCAAGCCAAGCTACGTTGAGCTGAGCCAAGCTGATCCTAGTTGAGCTAATAGAAATGCTAAGCTGTACAGTTTAAATGCTGTGCTGAATTAATTAATTGCTGGGCTGAGCTGTTCCATAAAATCGAAGTACTGTGTTGATTTACTTGAAGGTTCATGTGGGTAGATATAATGTTTGATTAATTTCGTTAAAATAGCAGGTATCGTGTTGCGGTGACGTGGGGAGCTTGATTTGAGCGTAGAGAAATCGATATTGTAAGCAGAAGGGAGAATTAACACAACGTGAACTTGGAAAATCGATTTATTATTTTATCACAACTTTATCAGCACAAGAATACCGATCGAACTCTGTACGCTAAACCCAATCTAGCTCCACCACGTCACTGCAACACGATACACGCCATTTTAACGAAATAATCAACCAGAATATTTACCCACATGACCCCTCAAATAAATTAACACAATACTTCCGTATCTAATATTCCAATTAAACTAATAATTTGCATGTAATTCCCATGTGAAAAAATAATTATCGATTTTATGGCACAGCTCAGCTCAGCAATTTATTCAGCACAGCATTTAAACAGTACAGGTCAGCATTTCTATCAGCTCAGCTCGGATCAGCTTGGCTCAGCCAAACGTAGCTCGGCTTGGCCAAGCACGACTTACCCTCAATGCAGCTCAGCGAAACAGCTCAACTCTTTTACTCTTACATGATTATAAAAATAAGAACAGTTTTGTTAAGAGGACAAAAATACTATTATAGTTTTCTAACACCGATTTTGAGCTAGCTGTACGATTTAGACAAGTGGAATATTTTCGCTTTTTCTCTGTAACATACAAATTTACAAACATACACACTCCCACTCCCCATGTATCACTAATACATAAACAATTTACGAACATTTTGCGTAATTTACAGTAGGGCTGAATTATACTACCTTTCGATATTTTTTTAGTAGTAGTAAGTAGGTAGGTAGGTATGACAATATTGATGAATGTGGAAGAAGTGAGAGAGGCTGTCGGAATCGCAGCGGAGCATCGGTTAGTGCTTACAACGTATGTACTTAACTCGAAAAAAGTCTGCGGCACTGGGGATCGACCTCAGTACCTTATAGCTTACGAGCCTTTTCCGCTAGCCACGACGCCACCGACGTTCCTTACATATAGTGAATGGCCAAGTTTCTATCTTGTAGGTATTACCTTACTCGGATAGGAGAAATGCTTGGGTTACGTATAGACCGACCAGACGCGCCCCCCAGGAAAAGCAAATGCATTCGCAGTTAGCAATATATTTCTAGATGTTAGGAAGAACAATGCGAACGGACAGTTTCTTTTTTATGTATTACGATAGGCAAACAGGCAAGCGGGCCACCTGATGGAAAGTGGTCACCACTGCCTATAGACGTAAGCAACACCGAGACTATCGCCAATGCGTTGCCCACCTCTATAACACGTTACTCTGGCAGTAAAACGGCAAATATCCCTCCACTGCCAAAGCCACGGTTCCCCAAATTCCCACCCCATGGAGCTCTGGAAACCTTACTCACCGGCAGAAACACAATTCTATTTAAAAGAGTATTGTTTAGCTGCGGTATTCTGTAAGGTGGAGGTACTTTCCCAGTCGGGCGGCTCCGGTACCTCTCTTTAAAGAGCTACCTGAAATGCTAAATTATGTAGATCTGGCGAGACCGCCACCCATTATAAAATGCAAAAGTTGTGACAACGATATAAAATTTGGATATAAAGAAGCTTTGAAGCTTTTAAATTTATTCCGTTACAACTCACTAGTTGTATGGCGGTTTCGCCAATATTTATCGGCGTACCATACCAGCGAGCAGCGCGGCGGCCATCGATGACAATACCGCTGTCCACTAGCATGGTGTATGAGGCCTAGGTTTCATTGTTTTGAAGTTTTTCGGCTAAAGTAATATATTATAAATAATCTATTTATAATACATGAAATTAATTTTTGTAAATATAATATTAGTTTTAAATTTTGTAAATTATTTTTATACTACTTATCTTATACATTTCGAACTACCTCTTATATGTTATTTAAAAAATTATAACCTTAACCCGATTCATTGTCTCTTTTCATTCTATAGCGATGGTATTCAAGATAACACGTAAAGTAGATTTAAAAAACATTTATTAAAATTGGGTATACTACTCCGTAATTTATGATGGATGTAGCCTCCAACGTGGAGGCATGTGAGTCCGCTCTCAAGGCCTCTTTGACGGAGGAGTCCCTGCGCGAACAGTCGGTGTTGAATTTATTTTTATATTTATTTGTATTTAGGTACTGTAACAGTCTGACCCTTAGGCCAAAATATTTCACGCGAAAAATATCCCACAAATATGTACTTTAAATATGTACGAGTTCGGGAGTCGATACCTTTTTTAAAATAGATTTATAGGTTTAAGTTCAAATGAAACGGCTTCGTTCAAAACTGATCGCCAGTGCTGCTAGAGTTTCGAAATGATATTATTCGTAAATATTTTGTTTATTGGAGTCCATCGAGAGCGAATCTTTCTAAATTGAAACCAACGCCACCTGTAGAATTTATGACGAAGTTTCATAATATTACGTTAGCAGCGTCATGTAACAGTTTGACCCCTAGGCCAAATTATTTCACGCGAAAAATATTCCACAATTACGAACTTCGAATTTGGGAGATGATACCTTTTTTTAAATAGATTATAGGATCAAGTTATAATTAAACGGCTTTGTTCAAAACTGATTGATCACTGACGAGTTGTGAGAGATTTGTAATTATTTTGTTAGTTGGTGTCCATAGGGCGAATCTTTCATATCTGTTCCGCAACTAACGCCATCTGTAGATTTCGATAGATACGATTTGACGAGGTCGCTCAATATCACGTTAACAACGTCATCTATGTGCGGAGTATGGTAACTGTTATACAGTTCTCTCATATTTGAAATGTGTTTATCTATTATTTGAGTGTTCTAAAATTATCTTTGTTTTAATACTTATAGGTTTAAATATTTATAGGGTTGTTGAAATCAAAAGAAATCATGTCAATGTGTATGGCTGTATGAATATAATTTGTGGCCACAAAGCTTAGAGAAAGAAAAAAGTAAGCATGAGGCCTACCTCCTAAGGTGGGGTGGATTGATAGGCAAGGTCGAGTCGACACGAACCGTCGGGTTCCGTAGCTGTCTTTCACTATCCATAATTTAAAAGACGAGTAGTTTATGCTGTATTTAAACATATTTTAGGACAGTAAATGCATCTCATTTCGATGTCATTCAATAGGTACCGATTAAAGAAATGTCTGGTTATCAAATAGGTACGTCGCGAGTGAGACTTGTTGATTGAGGGGTTTTCATGTTTCGCTGAAGGAACCCTATAAGGTGGCGTGATCGCTGTGTTGTTTTTGTTCTCGAAAGATCGACAGATTTTTGGAATCGATATATAAGGGAGTGGAAGGTTCGATGGGGGCTTTTTCTCGGTTCAACAGTCGACGAAGGCGGACGTCCAGGCTTTTTTCTGTTCAACAGTCGACGAAGGCGGACGTCCGGGCTTCTACTCGATACATTTGGGGATTTTCCACTCAAGCTTTAGCTTTGGGGCAGTAGAAGACGAGAAAGAAGAACAATCGGGGTTATTTTATAACGGGTCTTTGAGTTAGATTCAGTGAAGTACAAAACCAGGTATGTTAGTGTTCTAGAACAGTGATGAATAATACTAATTGTTTGTTTTTGTTTCAGGGACCCCTTGGCAAGGCATTGCACACTGCCCTTGCTTATGCTTTCAGGTCCTACTAAAGTTGAAGACCTTAGGCCGTTTGATTCGGACAGCAAATGGCTGGATGTTACATAATATTCCATTATTAACCTTTTGTTCCGATTGGAATTAAGTAATTGTCTAGTATCTTTCTCTGGAATTTTTGTGTGACATTCATAGATCGTCTGACTTGGAATTTAGGCACTACGAAAGGATCTGGGATTCGTCAAGTGTTTCCACGCAAGGTTGCAAGGCCCTCGCCTTCGCTTCCCAACAGTAAGCCCCGTAGTGCCGAGGTTCCGAGGTCTTGTCACACAATGTATTCGGCATGTCCCCAGGCAGTATCATGTCGGATATTCTTAGGAATAGGTACAACTTCTGGCTACACTGGTCAGACCCACCACTGACTGGCCCAGGAGACGATAGGGAATACCTTAGTACTTGGTTGAGCGATCTCGGTCGCTATTCCAGTGCTGAAAGTTAGGTTTAGCTAGTCTTTAATTTAGATATGCATAGGACTTATGTATGGGACACTTACATCACACTTACACAGTAAACGGGGAATTTATTTGCACAAGGATATGCTTAGGCTTCGTCTATTGGGATAAAGAAAGGGGTAGGCCCAAAAGTAGTTCGCTTAGGTTATCTTTTAAATAAACAAAAATCGACTCATCAAGTATTGTAGGAATTTAGGCGTAGATTAATATATTCATATATCGTTATATATCCACTAAATAATCATTAAATCTGTAAAATAATACGGAATTCCTGAAGAGTTTTGGTTTCGGAGAATTTTATGAAATACGACCGGTTTAATAGTGGTAGCATATTTCGCCGCGCGTTAAATAAGTTAAAGTTGCTAGTCTAGCGAACGTTCGACTTTACCGCGGAGTCAACCGACGGTCCCGGGTTCGATCCTCAGAGCGGAACATCATAAGCTTTAAATATGGAATTTTAAATTACTTTTAATGAAATTTTAGCCGCGTCACATTTAATACGGTTATTAATTATCGCTTATACGTACTTCAATCTTAGATTAACCTTTACTAAATTACCTAAGAGTAACGCGGTAGACGGCTTCTGTTTTGTACTATGTACAGTTATTATACTCTATTATTTGAAAAGGATTGAAACAATTACCGTATAAATCAATGTAATAAAGGAATAGATTTGAGAGAGATGAGCGAGAGTGAGTGCGTTAGATGTACTAAAGATTTTCTAGTCCGAACGGATTTAGGGGCGAGAAATTAATTTCATACGAATTAAATCACTTTTTGTACACTAGTTCCACTTTATCCATCATGAAGTGACAACACAAAGTGTTAAATATTTAATTTCATACATTCCTTCGTTGTCAATCAGTATGTACCTACGTGAGAAAGACAGAGCGTGCGCTTTTGGTCTATAGTGTAGATGATGTTAGTGAGTATGTTGTGTGTATGAGTGCATGTCAGTATTAGTATGAGTGCGTTTGTTAGTTGCCTTTAAGTAAATTAATAAAGTTGTAGGCCATTATTTGTATTAAAACAAGTAGGCTATTAGGAGTTGAATGTGTTCTCACATCTTGAGAATAAATTTATAACGAGCATTTATTAATTCGCTATTTTGAACGTTTAGGGCTGTTTGGAATGAAATACTTTAGAAGTGGGATGACTTCATTAAGCATTGTAATTTGGATTTTAAATCCTTAAATTATTTTCTTTATAACTTTAATGTGTAGATATGACTTTAAGATATTTAGTGGAGATGGCATGGAACATGATTTTGATAAAATAATATTTAGTATCCTTCTTTCGGGTAGTATACGTGACAGATCGGGCTTTATGATTGGGGTCCTGTTGGAACACCAGTATTTTAGGGCTTAGTCCGCGCAATCCATTTATGGGTGAGTTGGTGTTATGGTGATGTGGAGAGATTACGGTCTTGAGATATCATTATAGCAGCTAACCTATCTGAATCTAAGGTATGTTGCGAAAACGTCCTAAAATCAGTCTTTTCTCTTCTAAATCATCTTAGAGCTTAGTCCGCGCAAGTCAATTTTTGAGCGAGTTGGTGTTATCGCGATGTTAATAGATTGCGGTCTTGAGACATCTGGATAGCAGCTGACCAGTCTAAACCTAATGCATGTTGCGAAAAGGTTCTAAAATGTATTGGCAAAGCTGGAGTCCGCATAGACAAGCTTTTGGGTGTACCGTTGTTATCGTGATATTGAGGGACTTCGGTCTTAAGATGTCCGGATAGCAGTCTGTCAATCCAAATTTATTGCACATAGCGAAAACAGCGATGTTAATGTTTGTTTGTTGTTTTGATGTTGAGGAAGCTCGCTTCCAATATAACGAGATAGCAGTTAGTCTTTCTGAATCCCATGGTCTTTGCAAGACTTTTCTAGTACTTAGTGGTGTGCCGATGGGACAACTTTAATACGACCAAATCTGTACGTTGGGATTGCTTAGGATCAATGAATAAAGTTCATTGTTATTCACTTTCATAACTAGATGGTTCAACAGTATACAGATCCCTGATACAGTTGCAACATCAATAATATTCTATAACTAGAAATAAACTTTGGAGCTACTTTTCTATACCAACTGGAGTCCAGCATTTGAAATATTTAATTGAGAGTACCTGAAGTTACAGGCCTCAATTACCAGTTGTTTATTACAATATTAATTATTTTTATAACTAATTTAAATTAGCCTTGAGCTATTTATCGATACTGAAGATATCTATCATTTGTACAACTTACTTACTTGGGAGATTTATATGAAGAAATTGATGTGATACATCAAATACATTTGGGACTACCAATTGAAATCATGATCCTGTTCGCCTGTTATTGTCATATTATTTCAAAGATTGAGTTTAGTACCCGTGAGATGTTTGGCTGTGTGAGAAGCTGGCCGCTTCGTTCCTCACATGTAGGTTCCATTTCCGGAGCGGTGGTAGCATTACCTTACGGACTGACCTATGGGACTCTATCTCTTTCCCTTTAATTATTACTAAAATATTGTGGCTTTAGCCATTTGGAACAACACCATGGTTCTCTGGAACTTATCCATCACTGGATTTTGAAGATAATATTACAAACTGAAAACTTTATTATGCATAATCTGCATTTGTGTATGGAGCACTCTCTCCAGGGCTAACTGCCGATTCTATACTATTCTACCTATACTATATCTGTGCTGCTGAATTCGGGCCCTTTATTGTTGTCGAAGGAACACTGTTGTAGTCCGCCTTTGTATGCTTATGGGGTATCCAAATCTACATCGTCGAGTCTATTGGACCCTGCATACGCGATTGACTCAACCTGTGGTGTATCCTAAGACTTGTCATTATGCTCATGAGTAAGCTCTGGTACATGATATACGTATCTACAACAAGAAGATGTGGAGAGACCTGGAGTAAGCTACATGCTTTATTAAATTAATCACACCTACAATTATTATCTGGATATGATCCACAGGCATTGGTTGTTGTTGTTGTGCCCTCTTACAATATATATTACGAAATACTAATTGACTTGACAAAGACCTATAATCTTGTGCCCTCTTTTAAATAAAATATCAGGGTAGGATGAGGATGTCTCTGGTTGACTCATATAGTAAGCTGCGGAGTGAAGCATGGGCTACGAGTAGCGAAGTTCATGCTGGAGTCAGTTATCTGGCTTTGGAGCAGCTTACCCCTCCTCTATTGAGGGGGGCCCTGTTTGTTTCCCTTGGACATAATATCTGTTTATTTCCCCTAATATCTGTTTATTTTCCCTTAGACATAATATCTGTTTATTTTCCCTTAGACATAATATATGTTTGTTCCCTTTATACATAATATATGAATCTGATTCCTAACTTTAGATACAACTTTCTTGACAACTTAATCTCTAGTCTAATTATCTCTTGTATTTATTTAATTATATAATTTCATACCTGTTTATACTTCTCCACTCTAAAAGCATCGGGGTTACTAACGTCACAACGTAGAGTTCCATAGACGATCACAAATGGCCTTATTTAGTTTAAAACGTCGTTAATAGATTCTATAGTCTTACGGTTTAGAAATGGTAGTTTTAGAGCTTAGGTTTCAGTGTGAATGAGCGTGTGTGTGAAAGTATGAGAGAGTCCGTTTTGCTGAAAGGGCGAACGTTACAGTAACTAACTAGAAAGATTTTGATAGTTTGTCAAGACTGGAATTTTGGAACCTTATAGTAAGTGGCACAAGGAAAGAAACATAAAATATACAAATACTTACCCAAATACAGAAAATTAAAGCCCTATCTACCTAATTTGACGACCTGATGGTTCAGTTGGTTAACATGGCGTCTGCCACGTACTGGTCCCGGGTTCGTTTCCCGGCCGAGCAGAAATTAAAATGATGAATTTTAATTTTTGTTACGGGTCTGTATGTTTTATGTATTGAAAGTATGTATTTAAAAGTATATAGGTAGTTTATCTGTAATCTAGCACAACTAACACATACTTTACTTACTTTGGGGCTAGATGGCGCTGTGTGAATTGTCGCTTTGAGCTTCCTGTTTGATATCTTTATCTCTTTCAGTTTTATTTTCTCGTTGAGCCGGAGGGCTTGGCGAACTTGGAACATCAGGGTGTCGTACTGGCTCTCGTCTATTTTATCGTCGGTGTATAGCTCGCTGGTCCAAAACATTATAATGGATATAATTATAGTCTTCATATTGTGCTCGGTGTCGAATTTGTCCTCGGTTCTATCGTCTCTTGGCAGACCCTCATATTGTCAGAAATCGGTGGGGACAGGCGATCATCTTCGTCACCCTCCATCTTGGGAGGGACTTTCTTGCTCTTGGTGGCTCTCCCAATGGCTTGATGGCCGCTTTTCTGAGTCTCACTCGCATCTATTATGTCTGGAGTGCCATTCTAGTTGCTGCGAATAACGCAGTGTGTGTTTCGGCGGGAATTGGGCATCGCAACCGCTGCATTGCATAGAGTTGCGCTATTAAGGCTGTCTGTTTCCTGTTTGAGTAAAGATGTCATAAATGTCATATGTTATACAGCTGAAAGAAAAAAGATTTGTGTTCGACAGTGGTATTATAAAAGCAAGAAAAAGTCCTTAGTTGCCATTCTCTTCCTCCTTCAATAAAGCTTTCGAACGATACCATAAAAATATGTAGTTTTTATGTGAAAAGGGTCCACAAACCTCTCTCCTCCGCTTCTTCCAGCTCCTTATACTGCTTCCAATCGGACACACCATACTACCAGCGCCTAAAATGCGCCTGTTTTTTTGAGTCCCGATCGCGTTTATTCTGTCTGAACTGCCAGTCTATATGCTACGAATGACGCCCGGGGTGTTTCGGCGGGAATCGGGTATCGCAACCGCTGCATTGCATACCGGCATAGAGTTGCGCTACCAACGCTGGCTGTTTTCGGTTCGGGAGAAGAAGGGATGAGTAAGGGTGTCATAAGAGTCATATGTTATACAGCAGAATAGAACAAGGCTTGTGTTTACCAGTGGTTTCACAAAAGCAAGATAGAGTCCTTAGCCGTCATTCTCCTTCTCCTTCAAGGAAACTTTCGAAGGATACCATACAAACAATACCATTTAAATAAAAACAATAAAATCTTATACTATAAGCGTCTCCCAATTTAGCAAATCTGCTCTGTGCACTACGGTTTCGTCTTCGACCGGTTTCTAAACTTCTTGCTTTACAAGACCATTGGCAACTATTTTGGCAAATAAATCTGCCACATTGATATTGCCAAGGTTTGGAAAATCAATGTGGCAATGTCAACCATTATTTTATTATGTGTACATTAATTGAATACTAATCGATGCTGGAAAACATCGTGATAAAACCCATATATTTAGGCGACTGTATGTGTGACCATGAGCCAATTTGATCAGGTTCCCCTGGTAGGGTCACGGAGGTAAGATAGCAGTCGTTCTACTGTCATTACCTGATCTGCCAAATTAAGTCATCTCATCATTGAGGAGCAGGCACTGAAAATGTCTATTGTTCAATATGTTTCGCCTTTAACGTGTTAGATTCATTTCTGGGCAATATTGTTGATTGTAAGCTACATGCTTTATTGAAATAATCATACCTTAAATTATTTTCTGGATATTATCCACAGGCATTGGTTGTTGTTGTTGTGCCCTCTTACAAGATATATTACGAAATACTACTTGACAAGACAAATACCTTAAATATTGTGCCCTCTCTTAAATAAAATATCAGGGTAGGATGAGGACGTCTCTGGTTGACTCATATAGTAAGCTACGGAGTGAAGCATGGGCTGCGAGTAGCGAAGGTTATGCTCGAGTCAGTTATCAGGCTTTAGAGCAGCTTACCCCTCCTCTAATGAGGGGGCCCTGTTTATTTCCCTCAGACCAAATAAATGAATCTGATTTCAAATTCTAGCTATGAAACTTTTGGCAAATTAATCTGTAATCTAATTAACTCTTGTAATTCTTTACCAATATAATTCCATACCTGTTTATACTTCTCCACTCTAAAAGCATCGGGGTTACTAACACCATAACGTAGAGTTCCATAGACGGTCACAAATGGCCTTAACCCGGCTTCTGTTAGGTTGGGTCATAATGACCCGAGACATTTTTAAACGCCCATATTTTTAAAGTGATCATGTGAAGTTATCGGGCTTATCAGTAGCTGCCGTTGTTACCCCGCCCCTTTAGTTTCTAAAACCGGTTTAGTCGGTGTGCACCTGCGCAGGTAGTTACAAGCGGTCAAACATCAAACAGGTAAATATGACCCAACCTTACATTCCATGTAACCTTTTTATACCAATTACGTTTAAACATTTATTTGATTTGAATATATATTTTAAATGTTATTTTGGATATTTTAGTTTAACTTGCATAATGGACCGAGAAGAACGTGACAGACAGCTAATTTTAGCGCTAATACTGATTTTCCACCATACAGACCGGGTGAATTAGTATCAAAACATCGCAAGTAGGTTTTTCAGTCTGACGGTTTAGTAGCGGTAGTGATAGAGCTTAGGTTTCAGTGTGGATGAGTGTGTGTGTGAAAAGTATGAGAGTTTGTTTGCTCTATGAAAGGGTGGACGTTACACCATCAACCTCAATCGACGGGCTACGTCTTTCCATCTGATTGGTTTTACAGTAATGCCCAGCAAATAATATGTTTGCTGTTTTTAGAAGTCGTCTTTGTTATTAATTACTTTTCAACAAACAGTTACGATTAAAAGACAAAACATATTATTTGGAAACGACCGCATGAAGAAGGTCCTAAGAATCATTTCAGTGCATGTGTGTTTTGGATTGTTTTAAACAATAAGCTTACTTAAGAAAAAAAAGAACTCATTATTTAATAAATAAAATTATGAGTGGCAACAAATTCAGTAAGTATACAATTGTATCGCGAGTACCTATAACATTTGGCGTATTTTGTGTATGGATGTACAGGCGTTTTTGCATAGGTTTATTGGCAGGCGCGAGTGTGGTATTGATGTGGTGCATAGAAACGGGAAAATAATAAATGAAAACAAAATAGCTCTGAACGATATTTTTTAATACGCTTTGAATGACCATCATAATTAGGTATCTACATCAATAATCTGAATCATACATAATGAAGAAAATTGCAATATTTAAAACGTCCATTATATTAGTATTTTAATTGTCATACAGAATAAATGAATTAACTTAATAAAAAATGAATAATTTACGTGGCTAACGAAATTTCTTCATGTCTTGTGTAACTGGGATTGAAGCACATCAGCACAAGTTGAACTTCCAGCAATCGATTTTCGCCATTGTCCTGAAAAAGACCAAATTACTCTTTAAAAATATAAAAAAGTCGTACCGAATATTGTCATAAAGGTAGTTAAATAGTGAGTGGGGACTTACCGTCATTCGGATCTGCGCAACTGAATGAGAGGTGTGAGGCTCGGCCGCAGCCAGGCTGCCGTGGAGAGGGAGGAGTTCAACCAAGGTAACAGTGGAACTCCTCCCGATCGATGTCGCCCAATGTGGATATCATTGTCGACAATAAATCCTCGCTAGTAGAGAGATTTTCTGCTGAAATAAAAAATTACCTATTAAATTTATGTTACAGACGAAACAACTTAGAAAATACTAATTATTAAAAACTGTGGCGATTTCGTTGCTACTCATGTGTAGGTACCTACCCAATAATTATTTTTAAAATATATTAAATTGAATAGCACATTATTTACCTTGCAGTGTAGGGACCAGAAGATCGACATCTTTGGGCGACATCTTCTCTGAGAGCCCCTCGTTCGGTGGATTGAGCTGACTCGGAAGATTCAGCTGTTGCGCACATATTTTCTGAAAAACATATAAAGGCAATTAGCTGCGATCCTCAATTGATAAATGAAGACTGAAAAGAAAATGAAAAAGTCTAATGAAAATACTTACAGCCAATCTTTCCTTTCTACGACGTTCTCGCATATACATCCTCTTCCGATAATCTTGTTCTTTCTGAAATGAATTAATAATATTAATACCATTGCTAAAAGTACCAAAATGTTTTTAAAAAGGACCATTAGCCCTGATTTGGGCCAGATGTTGTCAAAGTTATTTTCATTTAAAAAGGAACAGATTTAAAAATAAAACAAAAGCAAATGTTACTACAGGCTATGAGACTATTGCACAGTCATTAAGACAGTCAAATATTATATTTTATTACCTACCTTACACAGCGGAGGATGCTTTCCGGGAGGCCTGCCGGGAATGGGATTTCTCGGGTCGAAAGCAGGTCTCTCTCCGTTTCGCTGCAGAGCCCCTTCCAACAGCAGGTTTTCGGATTCCGCGACTATTTCGTAGAATATAGCCTGTATAGCCTGGAATTCGATTTCGATGCTCTCTTTATTCTGCAAATAAAAATTATTAATTTAACACTGGTTGTTTAGAACAAATGGATTCACAAACTAATTGAATTTTTGTACAGCAAACTTCAGCTACCACTCTCTACTATTATATAATAAGGCAGCGATATGTATTTACAACAGAATTGATGTTTAAAACCACTTGAATACATTGTTTTGACAATAAACATAAATATTATTTACCTATCAAAGTACAAAATAACTTACCACTTTATTCTCGTTAATTTTACACAGTTCTCGGCTGAAGGCCATTGCGAATGAACTTTTAAACATTTTCACTAAGTAAATTTTAAACGCTGTTTAAACGTGTGATCCACTCGGGTTGCGGGGCACGAATAACTCCACTGGTTTGACACCGGCTGTTTTATCCCGAGGGCAGTGCGCGGGGCGTGGCTTAGGGCGCGCTTGGCTTTGTTATCTTATCAGCAATTGTCCGCAACGATTAGACACTAAACGAAGAAGTAAAATTGCAAATCCATCAAAATAAAATAATACTTGGATCGATGGATTTTTTGTAAACCCGTATAAAATAATTTATAAATTAAAAAAAACATAGGAACATGTATTTTTAGAATAAAACAACGTTTTTGGTATTTGTTTGACATCACTCTAGTTTCTCTCAATTTAAAAAAATTGAGAGTATCAAAAAGTTTTATAATGTTTTAACTAGTAATCGTCTCTTTCAAGGAGTACAAAATTTACAAATAAATGAGATGCATCAGTTTGTTAAATAAGTATTTGAAAGTTCTTTTCTGAGATAGTTTTGTTAAAATTATGTAATAATACGCCCGCTAGAATTAATTATTTTCTTGAGATTACACAAAGAATTGAATTAGCAACTGCAGTACTGTTAACGCCTTTAGATAAGGTTTAAGATAGATAACATTCATCAATACCTGTGAGAAATGGCCCAAATAACTACAGAGTAAAAGTTTTAATTATATGAAGGTACTTATATGACCTTTTGTCTATCAATATTGGTGATGCGGCCTCTCAATAAAATGTGGTAACATTTAATATTGATCATAAAATTACCCACATACTTACTTTATTTAAGTAAAATGCGGCTGTTTCATTATTAAACAGCTACTACATTAAAATCCTAAAATTACATATTCCTAAAAATACAATTAAAAAGAAGGATTTACCTGTATCGCATATACCTAGAGGCTTTCTTTTAAACTTATATAGGTCTTTTAAACTACCCCTAAGCAATCTTTTGTTTTGATTTTTACCTGCGCGCGGTTACTGTTGCGCTTCAGCTATCGCTGATGTAAACTGATAACCGTTTGTACCTAATGACTAGTCCTAGAGCCATAGGTCGTTATGTTGTTAGCTTCATTCGCATATTCCTTAATATTATACATTTTACTGTGCTGGCATTTGATAGCTATTTCAAACTGTAATAAATTAATACTTTGAAACATTTATCAGTGAATGATTGGTTGGAAAGGTATTTTATTAATTTAATACCTTTTAATTTTCCTTACATAGGATCTACTTGTACCTACGCATACCTACGTTTTGTGTGGTCGTGGCAATCTTATACAAATTTAGTCAGGGCTGATGCAGGTACGACTGGTATGATGATAATGATGATGGTAACTATCCCCTGTAGTCTGCCTAAAGTTATCATTCAATATTATTCAAATGTGCTTTGAGTTTTCATCCACAGAATTGGACATACCCCTCCCTGTTACAGTACACAAGTTATAAATTAATCGGACGGAATAGTAGTGCTGTAGTGGATACTTAACGGCCGGGGCCTAGTGTAAGCAATATTTTGCAAGAAACGTCCTTTTTCATAATTGGGCATCAAAAAAGGTAAAAGGGAACAGACAAATCAAATGTCTTTGAATATTCAAAGAGAAGCAAAAATACACATTTTCTATCAGATATCGAAATTCGATCAGTGGTCTGCTAGCAATAATGAATAAACCAAATTTACATACAATAAAATACAGTTTATTAACACACATGAAATAGAAATTTATATGCACCAATAAGCGTAACACATAGACAGGTCATTGCCTAGTTATACATATACATTGTTATACCAAAAATATATTGGTACAACATTTAGTAATTAAAGTAACAGGGTTCGTGTTATTATTGAGACTTTTAATTCCGGTGTTCTTGCGGTGTCATTCCACTTATGAGTATTAGGGCAACTAATGGGTTTGCTTAATGCATCGACCTCCTTTTCTGTCACTGTAACCAAAGAGCTCTGTTAATAAGGCATTATGTAAGTATCTATTCCCTTTAATCCTAGATCGATTCTGGTGTCCTACGAAATAATAAATGCGGAGAAACTGTTTTTGTTTAGTGTGGTAGAGCATTGATAAAATAGTAGCGAGTTAATGAACCTAGTCGTGAATGACGTTACGATTTATTAAAAGATCACGCTATTGCTAAGCAAACAGCCATTACAGGACATATTATAAAATATTAATATTAAAAAGAGAGAGAGAGAGAGAGAAGTGGTGTGAGATTTTTTGGTCGGTAAGAAAAACACTCACGATGTGGTTTGCCATCCTTGTGGATCATGAAGATCTGAGAAATTTTACCAAAAAGTGTTTTTTTTTCATATTTTAAATTAATTTTATCTTTCTATTACTATTACACATTTAATTAATCACTCTCTTATGTCACACTCATTCCCTTAAGAGTGGGGCAAAGCGTTCGTCATCCCGCTCCCTAAAGTATTTTCACCTGATTGCTTAAATCATATTAGACCCATTTCAATTCTTCTTCTCAAAAATTACTTTTTTTTCACCATCACCTCTGTGTAGTTGAGAAACCTACTTCGATCTGCTATTCTTGTTTGTGCTCTGTTTTCTATTTCTTCTATTTTCTTTGTCTGTAAAGTAATATCAGTATTTGTTTGTGAATATTTGCCAATTTGCTCAAATTTTTGTTAACTATTTGTTAATATGCTACTTAGTTTAGTTAGTGTTCATGTGTGTTTCTATGTTTTTGTTTCGACCTGAATTTGACATACCATACTAGTTTTAAGTCCGCCGTTGTACGTAACAGTGCATTAGGTTTGACTAAATAAATAAAAAATGTAATTATATAAACAAACAACACAAGAACAACCTTGATTAATTAACGAAGTAACATAAACACTTTCACTACACATATTATCGGGTTTGTAACCACGGTTAGTATTGTTTTTACTCGTGACCATGACGCATGCAACTGCGTCGAAATATCGAGGTAAAAACAATACTAACCGTGGTAACAAATATGTGTAGTGAAAGTGTAGTGAATAACCACGAAAGTCTTAAAACCTATAGAAGGAACATAAACACTGACAAAATTAGACCGAAATAATGAGCAAAAATTTTACGAGAGAAAGAGAAGGCGATATGTAAGGGAGACAGCGCTATTTCTATCACGGCGTGGTGAGGCGCCTATAAAGACTAGCGCCACGGGTGCAACGGCATTCATTCGCCGAACCGACGCGCACCTACACACACGTCCCTCCGTACAACTTGCAATCGATATGGCTCCTCCAAAGTCTGGAATAAAGAAGCTGAGCAAGGACGAGCTATCGCTTCAGATAGACAAGCTGCTACAGAGAATTAAGAAGAAAAGCAAAGAGGAGCACGAGCGTTCAGAAAGAGGAGTCGACGATATTAACCGGCTCCTAGGCGATATGACTGTTCAGTCAAATTGCGATAGCGCTTGCCGTAACAGCAGGTCGCCTGCTGCAAGGCCTATGGACCATTAAATCGAAATGAATTAATGGTCAGGCGGCATAGAAAGGCCCTTTTCAGGGCCACATAAAATTCAGAAAGTTTCTTTGAGTTGCGATAATACCAAATACGATCTTTATCTATATTATTTTGCTTGGCTTTTATTTAAATTTAATTAACATTGACTTTGACATTTTTTCATTATATTATCCTTAATAACATGTTAACCTTTACCATTTTACCATTGTGCAATTATATTATTTTACTATTATGTTACAGAAAAAGAGTTGAGCTATTTCGCTGAGCTGCCTTGAGGGGACAGGGAAGCCGAGCCGAACCAAGCCAAGCTACGTTGAGCTGAGCCAAGCTGATCCTAGTTGAGCTAATAGAAATGCTAAGCTGTACAGTTTAAATGCTGTGCTGAATTAATTAATTGCTGGGCTGAGCTGTTCCATAAAATCGAAGTACTGTGTTGATTTACTTGAAAGTTCATGTGGGTAGATATAATGTTTGATTAATTTCGTTAAAATAGCAGGTATCGTGTTGCGGTGACGTGGGGAGCTTGATTTGAGCGTAGAGAGATCGATATTGTAAGCAGAAGGGAGAATTAACACAACGTGAACTTTGCCTTGTGGTGTCCGGCAGAGTAGAATAGCTCCAACCCCTTACACTCATGGGTGTCGTACAAGGCGACTAATGTTTTCGAGGCAAAAGATCAAGAGTCTCCGTAGTCTGGAAAATGGGCAGCAGCATTTTCCATTGTTATATTTAAACACTGCGATCTCCAACCCGCCTGCCAAGCGTGGAGATTATGGCAATAACCTCCCCTTTCGCGGGAGAGGCCCTAAGTCCTGCAGTGGACTGTTACGGGCTGTGATGATGAACTTGGAAAATCGATTTATTATTTTATCACAACTTTATCAGCACAAGAATACCGATCGAACTCTGTACGCTTAAACCCAATCTAGCTCCACCACGTCACTGCAACACGATACACGCCATTTTAACGAAATAATCAACCAGAATATTTACCCACATGACCCCTCAAATAAATTAACACAATACTTCCGTATCTAATATTTCAATTAAACTAATAATTTGCATGTAATTCCCATGTGAAAAAATAATTATCGATTTTATGGCACAGCTCAGCTCAGCAATTTATTCAGCACAGCATTTAAACAGTACAGGTCAGCATTTCTATCAGCTCAGCTCGGATCAGCTTGGCTCAGCCCAACGTAGCTCGGCTTGGCCAAGCACGACTTCCCCTCAATGCAGCTCAGCGAAACAGCTCAACTCTCTTTCTCTTACATGATTATAAAAATAAGAACAGTTTTGTTAAGAGGATATAAATACTATTATAGTTTTCTAACACAGATTTTGAGCTAGCTGTACGATTTAGACAAGTGGAATATTTTCGCTTTTTCTCTGTAACATACAAATTTACAAACATACACACTCACACTCCCCATGTATCACTAATACATAAAATGACTTTATTATTATTGTGCAAAAAAAACCTATGCCACCTAGAGGTAGGCACTAAAGCATATACCATATTAAATTGCACCAGTAATTTACAACTAATAATGTACACTACTATTAAAATTTGATAATTTATTTATTTATTTTATTTATTAGGAAGCCAACAAAATATGAAAATATAATAACATTTTGTTTTTAAACTAACGTATTACACAACAATCCTATTTCACTTACAGTTTAAACGTGTGATCCACTCGGGTTGCGGGGCACGAATAACTCCACTGGTTTGACACCGGCTGTTTTATCCCGAGGGCAGTGCGCGGGGCGTGGCTTAGGGCGCGCTTGGCTTTGTTATCTTATCAGCAATTGTCCGCAACGATTAGACACTAAACGCAGAAGTAAAATTGCAAATCCATCAAAATAAAATAATACTTGGATCGATGGATTTTTTGTAAACCCGTATAAAATAATTTATAAATTAAAAAAAACATAGGAACATGTATTTTTAGAATAAAACAACGTTTTTGGTATTTGTTTGACATCACTCTAGTTTCTCTCAATTTAAAAAAATTGAGAGTATCAAAAAGTTTTATAATGTTTTAACTAGTAATCGTCTCTTTCAAGGAGTACAAAATTTACAAATAAATGAGATGCATCAGTTTGTTAAATAAGTATTTGAAAGTTCTTTTCTGAGATAGTTTTGTTAAAATTATGTAATAATACGCCCGCTAGAATTAATTATTTTCTTGAGATTACACAAAGAATTGAATTAGCAACTGCAGTACTGTTAACGCCTTTAGATAAGGTTTAAGATAGATAACATTCATCAATACCTGTGAGAAATGGCCCAAATAACTACAGAGTAAAAGTTTTAATTATATGAAGGTACTTATATGACCTTTTGTCTATCAATATTGGTGATGCGGCCTCTCAATAAAATGTGGTAACATTTAATATTGATCATAAAATTACCCACATACTTACTTTATTTAAGTAAAATGCGGCTGTTTCATTATTAAACAGCTACTACATTAAAATCCTAAAATTACATATTCCTAAAAATACAATTAAAAAGAAGGATTTACCTGTATCGCATATACCTAGAGGCTTTCTTTTAAACTTATATAGGTCTTTTAAACTACCCCTAAGCAATCTTTTGTTTTGATTTTTACCTGCGCGCGGTTACTGTTGCGCTTCAGCTATCGCTGATGTAAACTGATAACCGTTTGTACCTAATGACTAGTCCTAGAGCCATAGGTCGTTATGTTGTTAGCTTCATTCGCATATTCCTTAATATTATACATTTTACTGTGCTGGCATTTGATAGCTATTTCAAACTGTAATAAATTAATACTTTGAAACATTTATCAGTGAATGATTGGTTGGAAAGGTATTTTATTAATTTAATACCTTTTAATTTTCCTTACATAGGATCTACTTGTACCTACGCATATAACAGCCATTACAGGACATATTATAAAATATTAATATTAAAAAGAGAGAGAGAGAGAGAGAAGTGGTGTGAGATTTTTTGGTCGGTAAGAAAAACACTCACGATGTGGTTTGCCATCCTTGTGGATCATGAAGATCTGAGAAATTTTACCAAAAAGTGTTTTTTTTTCATATTTTAAATTAATTTTATCTTTCTATTACTATTACACATTTAATTAATCACTCTCTTATGTCACACTCATTCCCTTAAGAGTGGGGCAAAGCGTTCGTCATCCCGCTCCCTAAAGTATTTTCACCTGATTGCTTAAATCATATTAGACCCATTTCAATTCTTCTTCTCAAAAATTACTTTTTTTTCACCATCACCTCTGTGTAGTTGAGAAACCTACTTCGATCTGCTATTCTTGTTTGTGCTCTGTTTTCTATTTCTTCTATTTTCTTTGTCTGTAAAGTAATATCAGTATTTGTTTGTGAATATTTGCCAATTTGCTCAAATTTTTGTTAACTATTTGTTAATATGCTACTTAGTTTAGTTAGTGTTCATGTGTGTTTCTATGTTTTTGTTTCGACCTGAATTTGACATACCATACTAGTTTTAAGTCCGCCGTTGTACGTAACAGTGCATTAGGTTTGACTAAATAAATAAAAAATGTAATTATATAAACAAACAACACAAGAACAACCTTAATTAATTAACGAAGTAACATAAACACTTTCACTACACATATTATCGGGTTTGTAACCACGGTTAGTATTGTTTTTACTCGTGACCATGATGCATGCAACTGCGTCGAAATATCGAGGTAAAAACAATACTAACCGTGGTAACAAATATGTGTAGTGAAAGTGTAGTGAATAACCACGAAAGTCTTAAAACCTATAGAAGGAACATAAACACTGACAAAATTAGACCGAAATAATGAGCAAAAATTTTACGAGAGAAAGAGAAGGCGATATGTAAGGGAGACAGCGCTATTTCTATCACGGCGTGGTGAGGCGCCTATAAAGACTAGCGCCACGGGTGCAACGGCATTCATTCGCCGAACCGACGCGCACCTACACACACGTCCCTCCGTACAACTTGCAATCGATATGGCTCCTCCAAAGTCTGGAATAAAGAAGCTGAGCAAGGACGAGCTATCGCTTCAGATAGACAAGCTGCTACAGAGAATTAAGAAGAAAAGCAAAGAGGAGCACGAGCGTTCAGAAAGAGGAGTCGACGATATTAACCGGCTCCTAGGCGATATGACTGTTCAGTCAAATTGCGATAGCGCTTGCCGTAACAGCAGGTCGCCTGCTGCAAGGCCTATGGACCATTAAATCGAAATGAATTAATGGTCAGGCGGCATAGAAAGGCCCTTTTCAGGGCCACATAAAATTCAGAAAGTTTCTTTGAGTTGCGATAATACCAAATACGATCTTTATCTATATTATTTTGCTTGGCTTTTATTTAAATTTAATTAACATTGACTTTGACATTTTTTCATTATATTATCCTTAATAACATGTTAACCTTTACCATTTTACCATTGTGCAATTATATTATTTTACTATTATGTTACAGAAAAAGAGTTGAGCTATTTCGCTGAGCTGCCTTGAGGGGACAGGGAAGCCGAGCCGAACCAAGCCAAGCTACGTTGAGCTGAGCCAAGCTGATCCTAGTTGAGCTAATAGAAATGCTAAGCTGTACAGTTTAAATGCTGTGCTGAATTAATTAATTGCTGGGCTGAGCTGTTCCATAAAATCGAAGTACTGTGTTGATTGACTTGAAAGTTCATGTGGGTAGATATAATGTTTGATTAATTTCGTTAAAATAGCAGGTATCGTGTTGCGGTGACGTGGGGAGCTTGATTTGAGCGTAGAGAAATCGATATTGTAAGCAGAAGGGAGAATTAACACAACGTGAACTTGGAAAATCGATTTATTATTTTATCACAACTTTATCAGCACAAGAATACCGATCGAACTCTGTACGCTAAACCCAATCTAGCTCCACCACGTCACTGCAACACGATACACGCCATTTTAACGAAATAATCAACCAGAATATTTACCCACATGACCCCTCAAATAAATTAACACAATACTTCCGTATCTAATATTCCAATTAAACTAATAATTTGCATGTAATTCCCATGTGAAAAAATAATTATCGATTTTATGGCACAGCTCAGCTCAGCAATTTATTCAGCACAGCATTTAAACAGTACAGGTCAGCATTTCTATCAGCTCAGCTCGGATCAGCTTGGCTCAGCCAAACGTAGCTCGGCTTGGCCAAGCACGACTTACCCTCAATGCAGCTCAGCGAAACAGCTCAACTCTTTTACTCTTACATGATTATAAAAATAAGAACAGTTTTGTTAAGAGGACAAAAATACTATTATAGTTTTCTAACACCGATTTTGAGCTAGCTGTACGATTTAGACAAGTGGAATATTTTCACTTTTTCTCTGTAACATACAAATTTACAAACATACACACTCACACTTCCCATGTATCACTAATACATAAACAATTTACGAACATTTTGCGTAATTTACAGTAGGGCTGAATTATACTACCTTTCGATATTTTTTTAGTAGTAGTAAGTAGGTAGGTAGGTATGACAATATTGATGAATGTGGAAGAAGTGAGAGAGGCTGTCGGAATCGCAGCGGAGCATCGGTTAGTGCTTACAACGTATGTACTTAACTCGAAAAAAGTCTGCGGCACTGGGGATCGACCTCAGTACCTTATAGCTTACGAGCCTTTTCCGCTAGCCACGACGCCACCGACATTCCTTACATATAGTGAATGGCCAAGTTTCTATCTTGTAGGTATTACCTTACTCGGATAGGAGAAATGCTTGGGTTACGTATAGACCGACCAGACGCGCCCCCCAGGAAAAGCAAATGCATTCGCAGTTAGCAATATATTTCTAGATGTTAGGAAGAACAATGCGAACGTACAGTTTCTTTTTTATGTATTACGATAGGCAAACAGGCAAGCGGGCCACCTGATGGAAAGTGGTCACCACTGCCTATAGACGTAAGCAACACCGAGACTATCGCCAATGCGTTGCCCACCTCTATAACACGTTACTCTGGCAGTAAAACGGCAAATATCCCTCCACTGCCAAAGCCACGGTTCCCCAAATTCCCACCCCATGGAGCTCTGGAAACCTTACTCACCGGCAGAAACACAATTCTATTTAAAAGAGTATTGTTTAGCTGCGGTATTCTGTAAGGTGGAGGTACTTTCCCAGTCGGGCGGCTCCGGTACCTCTCTTTAAAGAGCTACCTGAAATGCTAAATTATGTAGATCTGGCGAGACCGCCACCCATTATAAAATGCAAAAGTTGTGACAACGATATAAAATTTGGTTATAAAGAAGCTTTGAAGCTTTTAAATTTATTCCGTTACAACTCACTAGTTGTATGGCGGTTTCGCCAATATTTATCGGCGTACCATACCAGCGAGCAGCGCGGCGGCCATCGATGACAATACCGCTGTCCACTAGCATGGTGTATGAGGCCTAGGTTTCATTGTTTTGAAGTTTTTCGGCTAAAGTAATATATTATAAATAATCTATTTATAATACATGAAATTAATTTTTGTAAATATAATATTAGTTTTAAATTTTGTAAATTATTTTTATACTACTTATCTTATACATTTCGAACTACCTCTTATATGTTATTTAAAAAATTATAACCTTAACCCGATTCATTGTCTCTTTTCATTCTATAGCGATGGTATTCAAGATAACACGTAAAGTAGATTTAAAAAACATTTATTAAAATTGGGTATACTACTCCGTAATTTATGATGGATGTAGCCTCCAACGTGGAGGCATGTGAGTCCGCTCTCAAGGCCTCTTTGACGGAGGAGTCCCTGCGCGAACAGTCGGTGTTGAATTTATTTTTATATTTATTTGTATTTAGGTACCTAACTAGAAAGATTTTGATAGTTTGTCAAGACTGGAATTTTGGAACCTTATAGTAAGTGGCACAAGGAAAGAAACATAAAATATACAAATACTTACCCAAATACAGAAAATTAAAGCCCTATCTACCTAATTTGACGACCTGATGGTTCAGTTGGTTAACATGGCGTCTGCCACGTACTGGTCCCGGGTTCGTTTCCCGGCCGAGCAGAAATTAAAATGATGAATTTTAATTTTTGTTACGGGTCTGTATGTTTTATGTATTGAAAGTATGTATTTAAAAGTATATAGGTAGTTTATCTGTAATCTAGCACAACTAACACAAACTTTACTTACTTTGGGGCTAGATGGCGCTGTGTGAATTGTCGCTTTGAGCTTCCTGTTTGATATCTTTATCTCTTTCAGTTTTATTTTCTCGTTGAGCCGGAGGGCTTGGCGAACTTGGAACATCAGGGTGTCGTACTGGCTCTCGTCTATTTTATCGTCGGTGTATAGCTCGCTGGTCCAAAACATTATAATGGATATAATTATAGTCTTCATATTGTGCTCGGTGTCGAATTTGTCCTCGGTTCTATCGTCTCTTGGCAGACCCTCATATTGTCAGAAATCGGTGGGGACAGGCGATCATCTTCGTCACCCTCCATCTTGGGAGGGACTTTCTTGCTCTTGGTGGCTCTCCCAATGGCTTGATGGCCGCTTTTCTGAGTCTCACTCGCATCTATTATGTCTGGAGTGCCATTCTAGTTGCTGCGAATAACGCAGTGTGTGTTTCGGCGGGAATTGGGCATCGCAACCGCTGCATTGCATAGAGTTGCGCTATTAAGGCTGTCTGTTTCCTGTTTGAGTAAAGATGTCATAAATGTCATATGTTATACAGCTGAAAGAAAAAAGATTTGTGTTCGACAGTGGTATTATAAAAGCAAGAAAAAGTCCTTAGTTGCCATTCTCTTCCTCCTTCAATAAAGCTTTCGAACGATACCATAAAAATATGTAGTTTTTATGTGAAAAGGGTCCACAAACCTCTCTCCTCCGCTTCTTCCAGCTCCTTATACTGCTTCCAATCGGACACACCATACTACCAGCGCCTAAAATGCGCCTGTTTTTTTGAGTCCCGATCGCGTTTATTCTGTCTGAACTGCCAGTCTATATGCTACGAATGACGCCCGGGGTGTTTCGGCGGGAATCGGGTATCGCAACCGCTGCATTGCATACCGGCATAGAGTTGCGCTACCAACGCTGGCTGTTTTCGGTTCGGGAGAAGAAGGGATGAGTAAGGGTGTCATAAGAGTCATATGTTATACAGCAGAATAGAACAAGGCTTGTGTTTACCAGTGGTTTCACAAAAGCAAGATAGAGTCCTTAGCCGTCATTCTCCTTCTCCTTCAAGGAAACTTTCGAAGGATACCATACAAACAATACCATTTAAATAAAAACAATAAAATCTTATACTATAAGCGTCTCCCAATTTAGCAAATCTGCTCTGTGCACTACGGTTTCGTCTTCGACCGGTTTCTAAACTTCTTGCTTTACAAGACCATTGGCAACTATTTTGGCAAATAAATCTGCCACATTGATATTGCCAAGGTTTGGAAAATCAATGTGGCAATGTCAACCATTATTTTATTATGTGTACATTAATTGAATACTATTCGATGCTGGAAAACATCGTGATAAAACCCATATATTTAGGCGACTGTATGTGTGACCATGAGCCAATTTGATCAGGTTCCTCTGGTAGGGTCACGGAGGTAAGATAGCAGTCGTTCTACTGTCATTACCTGATCTGCCAAATTAAGTCATCTCATCATTGAGGAGCAGGCACTGAAAATGTCTATTGTTCAATATGTTTCGCCTTTAACGTGTAAGATTCATTTCTGGGCAATATTGTTGATTGTAAGCTACATGCTTTATTGAAATAATCATACCTTAAATTATTTTCTGGATATTATCCACAGGCATTGGTTGTTGTTGTTGTGCCCTCTTACAAGATATATTACGAAATACTACTTGACAAGACAAAGACCTTAAATATTGTGCCCTCTCTTAAATAAAATATCAGGGTAGGATGAGGACGTCTCTGGTTGACTCATATAGTAAGCTACGGAGTGAAGCATGGGCTGCGAGTAGCGAAGGTTATGCTCGAGTCAGTTATCAGGCTTTAGAGCAGCTTACCCCTCCTCTAATGAGGGGGCCCTGTTTATTTCCCTCAGACCAAATAAATGAATCTGATTTCAAATTCTAGCTATGAAACTTTTGGCAAATTAATCTGTAATCTAATTAACTCTTGTAATTCTTTACCAATATAATTCCATACCTGTTTATACTTCTCCACTCTAAAAGCATCGGGGTTACTAACACCATAACGTAGAGTTCCATAGACGGTCACAAATGGCCTTAACCCGGCTTCTGTTAGGTTGGGTCATAATGACCCGAGACATTTTTAAACGCCCATATTTTTAAAGTGATCATGTGAAGTTATCGGGCTTATCAGTAGCTGCCGTTGTTACCCCGCCCCTTTAGTTTCTAAAACCGGTTTAGTCGGTGTGCACCTGCGCAGGTAGTTACAAGCGGTCAAACATCAAACAGGTAAATATGACCCAACCTTACATTCCATGTAACCTTTTTATACCAATTACGTTTAAACATTTATTTGATTTGAATATATATTTTACATGTTATTTTGGATATTTTAGTTTAACTTGCATAATGGACCGAGAAGAACGTGACAGACAGCTAATTTTAGCGCTAATACTGATTTTCCACCATACAGACCGGGTGAATTAGTATCAAAACATCGCAAGTAGGTTTTTCAGTCTGACGGTTTAGTAGCGGTAGTGATAGAGCTTAGGTTTCAGTGTGGATGAGTGTGTGTGTGAAAAGTATGAGAGTTTGTTTGCTCTATGAAAGGGTGGACGTTACACCATCAACCTCAATCGACGGGCTACGTCTTTCCATCTGATTGGTTTTACAGTAATGCCCAGCAAATAATATGTTTGGTGTTTTTAGAAGTCGTCTTTGTTATTAATTACTTTTCAACAAACAGTTACGATTAAAAGACAAAACATATTATTTGGAAACGACCGCATGAAGAAGGTCCTAAGAATCATTTCAGTGCATGTGTGTTTTGGATTGTTTTAAACAATAAGCTTACTTAAGAAAAAAAAGAACTCATTATTTAATAAATAAAATTATGAGTGGCAACAAATTCAGTAAGTATACAATTGTATCGCGAGTACCTATAACATTTGGCGTATTTTGTGTATGGATGTACAGGCGTTTTTGCATAGGTTTATTGGCAGGCGCGAGTGTGGTATTGATATGGTGCATAGAAACGGGAAAATAATAAATGAAAACAAAATAGCTCTGAACGATATTTTTTAATACGCTTTGAATGACCATCATAATTAGGTATCTACATCAATAATCTGAATCATACATAATGAAGAAAATTGCAATATTTAAAACGTCCATTATATTAGTATTTTAATTGTCATACAGAATAAATGAATTAACTTAATAAAAAATGAATAATTTACGTGGCTAACGAAATTTCTTCATGTCTTGTGTAACTGGGATTGAAGCACATCAGCACAAGTTGAACTTCCAGCAATCGATTTTCGCCATTGTCCTGAAAAAGACCAAATTACTCTTTAAAAATATAAAAAAGTCGTACCGAATATTGTCATAAAGGTAGTTAAATAGTGAGTGGGGACTTACCGTCATTCGGATCGGCGCAACTGAATGAGAGGTGTGAGGCTCGGCCGCAGCCAGGCTGCCGTGGAGAGGGAGGAGTTCAACCAAGGTAACAGTGGAACTCCTCCCGATCGATGTCGCCCAATGTCGATATCATTGTCGACACCAAATCCTCGCTAGTAGAGAGATTTTCTGCTGAAATAAATAATTACCTATTAAATTTATGTTACAAACGAAACAACTTAGAAAATACTAATTATTAGAAACTGTGGCGATTTCGTTGCTACTCATGTGTAGGTACCTACCCAATAATTATTTTTAAAATATATTAAATTGAATAGCACATTATTTACCTTGCAGTGTAGGGACCAGAAGATCGACATCTTTGGGCGACATCTTCTCTGAGAGCCCCTCGTTCGGTGGATTGAGCTGACTCGGAAGATTCAGCTGTTGCGCACATATTTTCTGAAAAACATATAAAGGCAATTAGCTGCGATCCTCAATTGATAAATGAAGACTGAAAAGAAAATGAAAAAGTCTAATGAAAATACTTACAGCCAATCTTTCCTTTCTACGACGTTCTCGCATATACATCCTCTTCCGATAATCTTGTTCTTTCTGAAATGAATTAATAATATTAATACCATTGCTAAAAGTACCAAAATGTTTTTAAAAAGGACCATTAGCCCTGATTTGGGCCAGATGTTGTCAAAGTTATTTTCATTTAAAAAGGAACAGATTTAAAAATAAAACAAAAGCAAATGTTACTACAGGCTATGAGACTATTGCACAGTCATTAAGACAGTCAAATATTATATTTTATTACCTACCTTACACAGCGGAGGATGCTTTCCGGGAGGCCTGCCGGGAATGGGATTTCTCGGGTCGAAAGCAGGTCTCTCTCCGTTTCGCTGCAGAGCCCCTTCCAACAGCAGGTTTTCGGATTCCGCGACTATTTCGTAGAATATAGCCTGTATAGCCTGGAATTCGATTTCGATGCTCTCTTTATTCTGCAAATAAAAATTATTAATTGAACACTGGTTTCTAAACAAATGGATTCACAAACTAATTGAATTTTTGTACAGCAAACTTCAGCTACCACTCTCTACTATTATATAATAAGGCAGCGATATGTATTTACAACAGAATTGATGTTTAAAACCACTTGAATACATTGTTTTGACAATAAACATAAATATTATTTACCTATCAAAGTACAAAATAACTTACCACTTTATTCTCGTTAATTTTACACAGTTCTCGGCTGAAGGCCATTGCGAATGAACTTTTAAACATTTTCACTAAGTAAATTTTAAACGCTGTTTAAACGTGTGATCCACTCGGGTTGCGGGGCACGAATAACTCCACTACATTCTTCATCTTCTCGCGCGTGCGCGGAGCGCACGTGCGGGGAGACCGCTTGGGTCGGGCCCACTGGCGGTAGTCAGCTTACGCGGCTCGTAAAAACGGGCCGGTCGTTGAGGTTGGCGCCTTCGTCACCTCCCCCGCGGTCGGGCGCACTGGGCGCGGGACCGGCGTAGGGCGGCTTCCAGGCGCGAACATCAGGTTGGGGCTGCCACTGGCGTGGCAGAGGCGTCGCCGGAGCCTGCAGGCGTCAACCTCGTGAGGGACTTCCTGCGGCTGCCGGGGGTCTCGTCCGGAGGTGGGGGCCGCGGGACATAGTCGCTCAACGGCCCCCGCGTTGCTGCCCAATTGCGGCTAACGCTCGGGGCCCGGCGCAGTTAGATCCGTCGACCCGTAGGGACGGAAATGCAGCGCCGGGCAGTCGATCCGGTGGGGTTGGCCGCCGGGCGCGGTACGCGCGCCGGCGGCGGGCGTCAGTCAGGTGGGGTGCCGCGAGCGGTGCTCAGCGGCCGTAGAGTCCGGTGGGGGTGGGGTGCAGGGTCTCAACCCGAAGGGAGTCCTCCTGCACCCGATGTCAAGTCAGGGAGGGCGTCGTGTCCGGTGTGGCGTCGCCGTTGACGGTGATGAGTCGACGGCGACGCGGCGTCGAGTTGTGGCCGCGCGGCGGCAACGCGGTTCGCGGTACGCGGGTGCGCGTGCGCGGCGCGGCGGGGTGTAGGGCGCTCTCAGCGCGGCGTCGTCGGTGAGGGACCGCCACTTCAACGGGCTCTCATTGGAGAGCCCGGAGTGACGGTCGGGGTGCGGACGGTCTCGCGCCAAAGACTGCGTCCGCTGGTCTGGTTCGGTGGTTGGCGATCGGGAGGTACGTCGCGCCCGTACAGCCCGAATCCAGCCCGGCGTTGGCTGGATGGCGGCGGCGGCCCCGTCGGCGGGGTTAGACGACGGCGGGGCGCATGTGCCGCGACACAACATCATGTTGTGCGCGGCACATTGTTGTGGGCTCGTGTGCGGCTCGTCGGCTCGGCGGGCGGAGGGAACAGGCGCGGTGGTGCTCGACCTCACGGCGGCGCGGCGCTCGACGTCTGCTAGCGGCGCGGCGTAGGCTGATCCGAAACCGAAACTAACTAAAAATAACTCCACTGGTTTGACACCGGCTGTTTTATCCCGAGGGCAATGCGCGGGGCGTGGCTTAGGGCGCGCTTGGCTTTGTTATCTTATCAGCAATTGTCCGCAACGATTAGACACTAAACGAAGAAGTAAAATTGCAAATCCATCAAAATAAAATAATACTTGGATCGATGGATTTTTTGTAAACCCGTATAAAATAATTTATAAATTAAAAAAAACATAGGAACATGTATTTTTAGAATAAAACAACGTTTTTGGTATTTGTTTGACATCACTCTAGTTTCTCTCAATTTAAAAAAATTGAGAGTATCAAAAAGTTTTATAATGTTTTAACTAGTAATCGTCTCTTTCAAGGAGTACAAAATTTACAAATAAATGAGATGCATCAGTTTGTTAAATAAGTATTTGAAAGTTCTTTTCTGAGATAGTTTTGTTAAAATTATGTAATAATACGCCCGCTAGAATTAATTATTTTCTTGAGATTACACAAAGAATTGAATTAGCAACTGCAGTACTGTTAACGCCTTTAGATAAGGTTTAAGATAGATAACATTCATCAATACCTGTGAGAAATGGCCCAAATAACTACAGAGTAAAAGTTTTAATTATATGAAGGTACTTATATGACCTTTTGTCTATCAATATTGGTGATGCGGCCTCTCAATAAAATGTGGTAACATTTAATATTGATCATAAAATTACCCACATACTTACTTTATTTAAGTAAAATGCGGCTGTTTCATTATTAAACAGCTACTACATTAAAATCCTAAAATTACATATTCCTAAAAATACAATTAAAAAGAAGGATTTACCTGTATCGCATATACCTAGAGGCTTTCTTTTAAACTTATATAGGTCTTTTAAACTACCCCTAAGCAATCTTTTGTTTTGATTTTTACCTGCGCGCGGTTACTGTTGCGCTTCAGCTATCGCTGATGTAAACTGATAACCGTTTGTACCTAATGACTAGTCCTAGAGCCATAGGTCGTTATGTTGTTAGCTTCATTCGCATATTCCTTAATATTATACATTTTACTGTGCTGGCATTTGATAGCTATTTCAAACTGTAATAAATTAATACTTTGAAACATTTATCAGTGAATGATTGGTTGGAAAGGTATTTTATTAATTTAATACCTTTTAATTTTCCTTACATAGGATCTACTTGTACCTACGCATACCTACGTTTTGTGTGGTCGTGGCAATCTTATACAAATTTAGTCAGGGCTGATGCAGGTACGACTGGTATGATGATAATGATGATGGTAACTATCCCCTGTAGTCTGCCTAAAGTTATCATTCAATATTATTCAAATGTGCTTTGAGTTTTCATCCACAGAATTGGACATACCCCTCCCTGTTACAGTACACAAGTTATAAATTAATCGGACGGAATAGTAGTGCTGTAGTGGATACTTAACGGCCGGGGCCTAGTGTAAGCAATATTTTGCAAGAAACGTCCTTTTTCATAATTGGGCATCAAAAAAGGTAAAAGGGAACAGACAAATCAAATGTCTTTGAATATTCAAAGAGAAGCAAAAATACACATTTTCTATCAGATATCGAAATTCGATCAGTGGTCTGCTAGCAATAATGAATAAACCAAATTTACATACAATAAAATACAGTTTATTAACACACATGAAATAGAAATTTATATGCACCAATAAGCGTAACACATAGACAGGTCATTGCCTAGTTATACATATACATTGTTATACCAAAAATATATTGGTACAACATTTAGTAATTAAAGTAACAGGGTTCGTGTTATTATTGAGACTTTTAATTCCGGTGTTCTTGCGGTGTCATTCCACTTATGAGTATTAGGGCAACTAATGGGTTTGCTTAATGCATCGACCTCCTTTTCTGTCACTGTAACCAAAGAGCTCTGTTAATAAGGCATTATGTAAGTATCTATTCCCTTTAATCCTAGATCGATTCTGGTGTCCTACGAAATAATAAATGCGGAGAAACTGTTTTTGTTTAGTGTGGTAGAGCATTGATAAAATAGTAGCGAGTTAATGAACCTAGTCGTGAATGACGTTCCGATTTATTAAAAGATCACGCTATTGCTAAGCAAACAGCCATTACAGGACATATTATAAAATATTAATATTAAAAAGTGAGAGAGAGAGAGAGAAGTGGTGTGAGATTTTTTGGTCGGTAAGAAAAACACTCACGATGTGGTTTGCCATCCTTGTGGATCATGAAGATCTGAGAAATTTTACCAAAAAGTGTTTTTTTTTTCATATTTTAAATTAATTTTATCTTTCTATTACTATTACACATTTAATTAATCACTCTCTTATGTCACACTCATTCCCTTAAGAGTGGGGCAAAGCGTTCGTCATCCCGCTCCCTAAAGTATTTTCACCTGATTGCTTAAATCATATTAGACCCATTTCAATTCTTCTTCTCAAAAATTACTTTTTTTTCACCATCACCTATGTGTAGTTGAGAAACCTACTTCGATCTGCTATTCTTGTTTGTGCTCTGTTTTCTATTTCTTCTATTTTCTTTGTCTGTAAAGTAATATCAGTATTTGTTTGTGAATATTTGCCAATTTGCTCAAATTTTTGTTAACTATTTGTTAATATGCTACTTAGTTTAGTTAGTGTTCATGTGTGTTTCTATGTTTTTGTTTCGACCTGAATTTGACATACCATACTAGTTTTAAGTCCGCCGTTGTACGTAACAGTGCATTAGGTTTGACTAAATAAATAAAAAATGTAATTATATAAACAAACAACACAAGAACAACCTTGATTAATTAACGAAGTAACATAAACACTTTCACTACACATATTATCGGGTTTGTAACCACGGTTAGTATTGTTTTTACTCGTGACCATGACGCATGCAACTGCGTCGAAATATCGAGGTAAAAACAATACTAACCGTGGTAACAAATATGTGTAGTGAAAGTGTAGTGAATAACCACGAAAGTCTTAAAACCTATAGAAGGAACATAAACACTGACAAAATTTGACCGAAATAATGAGCAAAAATTTTACGAGAGAAAGAGAAGGCGATATGTAAGGGAGACAGCGCTATTTCTATCACGGCGTGGTGAGGCGCCTATAAAGACTAGCGCCACGGGTGCAACGGCATTCATTCGCCGAACCGACGCGCACCTACACACACGTCCCTCCGTACAACTTGCAATCGATATGGCTCCTCCAAAGTCTGGAATAAAGAAGCTGAGCAAGGACGAGCTATCGCTTCAGATAGACAAGCTGCTACAGAGAATTAAGAAGAAAAGCAAAGAGGAGCACGAGCGTTCAGAAAGAGGAGTCGACGATATTAACCGGCTCCTAGGCGATATGACTGTTCAGTCAAATTGCGATAGCGCTTGCCGTAACAGCAGGTCGCCTGCTGCAAGGCCTATGGACCATTAAATCGAAATGAATTAATGGTCAGGCGGCATAGAAAGGCCCTTTTCAGGGCCACATAAAATTCAGAAAGTTTCTTTGAGTTGCGATAATACCAAATACGATCTTTATCTATATTATTTTGCTTGGCTTTTATTTAAATTTAATTAACATTGACTTTGACATTTTTTCATTATATTATCCTTAATAACATGTTAACCTTTACCATTTTACCATTGTGCAATTATATTATTTTACTATTATGTTACAGAAAAAGAGTTGAGCTATTTCGCTGAGCTGCCTTGAGGGGACAGGGAAGCCGAGCCGAACCAAGCCAAGCTACGTTGAGCTGAGCCAAGCTGATCCTAGTTGAGCTAATAGAAATGCTAAGCTGTACAGTTTAAATGCTGTGCTGAATTAATTAATTGCTGGGCTGAGCTGTTCCATAAAATCGAAGTACTGTGTTGATTGACTTGAAAGTTCATGTGGGTAGATATAATGTTTGATTAATTTCGTTAAAATAGCAGGTATCGTGTTGCGGTGACGTGGGGAGCTTGATTTGAGCGTAGAGAAATCGATATTGTAAGCAGAAGGGAGAATTAACACAACGTGAACTTGGAAAATCGATTTATTATTGTTGGTTTTTTATATATCTGTGCAGTGTTATCTATGATACACTCTCTGCTTGTCTTTGACAATGACTGAATAAATCGCCACTTCATGGTAGATCATCGTTCACAGTTGTTTCATTTTACTTGAACAATAGGTTATGGGCAAAAAACGCTATCAAATCGCGAGAATTTTCGGACATTACCAGTAATAAAAGGTTGTTTCGAAGCGTGATTTCACTGCAGAATTATTTTTGTCGAAGTCTTGTGTAATTTTTTGACTAATCGTTGGTGACCGTTAATTCAAAATGTCGGCCAACTATCTCGTCAATGTGCCCAAACTTAAGGGGCGAGAAAATTACACACAATGGTGTTTCGCGGCGGAGAATTACCTAATCCTCGAGGGCATGAAGCATTGCATCAGGCCAGAAGGTAAGGATGCGGGTGCTGCAGACGACGAAAAGACCAAAGCAAAATTAATTATGACAATCGATCCGTCATTGTATGTACACATACAAAATGTAAAAACATCGCAAGAACTGTGGGAAAAACTGAAGCAACTATTTGATGATAGTGGTTTTTCGCGAAGAATTAGTTTGCTGCGGAAATTAATTTCAATTCGCCTAGAAAATTGTACTTCGATGACGTCATACGTGACTCAGATTATCGATACAGCTCAAAAACTAAGCGGAACGGGATTTGAAATTAATGATCAGTGGACGGGATCATTGTTGTTGGCGGGATTGCCTGATCGATTCTCCCCTATGATCATGGCAATCGAGCACTCAGGGATTGCAATAACAGCAGATTCCATCAAAACCAAGTTATTGGATATGGAGTCGGCAAGTGAAACCGATGACAGTGAAGTTAGCGGCGCTTTCGCTACGACGTCACGATTTGGAAAAAACAAAGCGAGATTATCCATGGTTAAGAATAATGGTTCTGTTGGTAGCACTGACAATACGAATGTCTCGAATGTCAAGTCGGTGAAATGCTACCGATGTAAACAAACCGGTCATTACAAAAACCAGTGCACAAATAATGATAATAATGCATCAAATTCCAAAAATAAAACTCGAATGCAGTCTAATGTGTTTAGCGCAGTGTTCCTGAGTGGAAATTTTAATAAAAATGAATGGTACATCGATTCAGGTGCAAGTGTACATCTGACGGCAAATGAAGGCTGGATTTTGAATTCTTTCAGTGAACCAGGAAAACAAATTGTTGTTGCTAACAACGAAGTATTGGCAGTAAAATGTTCTGGTGATGTGAAGATTACGACTATAACTGATGATTGCGAGTACGACATCATAGTAGAACAAGTGTGTTGTGTTCCGAGTTTGACAACAAACTTGATATCTGTCAGCCAACTTATTAGAAAAGGCAACAAAGTAAATTTTTCTGATAGTTGTTGTACAATATACAACAAGAATGGTCAGTTGGTAGCTACAGCGCATTTAATTAATGGAGTGTACAAGATGAACTTGCTAAATCGGACAGATTTAGCTGCATCAGTTGTGTCAGCAGTAACGTGGCATCGCAGATTAGGACATGTCAATGAAAGTTATTTAAAGCAGATGAAGGATGCTGTGATTGGTATGTCCATGAATGACAAAGTAGATATCTGCAAATCTGCATGTACTGCATGCTGTGAAGGAAAGCAGTGTCGCTTACCATTTAAGAGCATGGGCAAGAGAAGTAATAACTTGCTGGATATAGTGCACACTGATATTTGTGGCCCTATGCAGACTACATCTATCGGAGGCTCCAGATATTTTTTACTGTTTGTTGATGATTATAGCCGCATGGTTTTCATTTATTTCCTCAAGCACAAGAATGAGGCGTTGAAGTATTTCAAGCAATTTAAAGCGCTTGCGGAAAATCAAACAAAAAGCACAATAAAAGTGTTAAGAAGTGATAATGGGCTAGAATACTGCAATAAGGAATTTGACAACTATTTGAGCTGTGCTGGTGTGATTCATCAGAAGACTAATCCCTACACTCCACAACAAAATGGATTATGCGAGCGGTTTAACAGAACAATCGTTGAGAAAGCAAGATGTCTCCTTTTTGATGCCAGGCTAGGCAAGGAATTTTGGGGTGAGGCAGCTAATACAGCAGTGTATCTGCAGAATAGAATAGTTGCACCGATGTTGGGAAATAAAACTTCATATGAGATATGGACTGGTTCCAAACCTGATATAGGCCATATTAGGATCTTCGGCAGCACTGTGATGGCTCATATAGCAAAGGAAAAAAGGACTAAATGGGATAAGAAGTCACAAAAGTGTATTCTTATCGGATATCCAGAGAATGTAAAAGGATATAGACTGTACAATGCAGAAACAAGAACTGTGCTCACTAGTAGGGATGTGATTATAATTGAACCAGAATCAAAATCTGAATGTCAAATCTCTGTTCAAGATCAGATTTTTGATTCAGTGGGGGATGAAGCCAAGGTGGAAGAACCCGATGTAGAAAGAAGTTCAATTAGCATGGGTGAAACTCTACTAGATGAGAATGACACATCATATATTTCTGATGAAAATTATGAAGAAACAAATGATACTCCGCAACGCACACCCAGACCTGCAAGAATTAGAAAGCAGCCAGAGAGATATGGATTATTAAATCTATGCATAGGCAACGACACCTATGATGATGCGGCTGGCTTATCTCTGCATGAGGCTTTAAATGGACCTGAAAAGGAACAGTGGAAAGCGGCTATGCGTGAGGAGTTTCAATGTTTTAAGGACAATAATGCGTGGGAATTGAGTAAAGCTCCGCATGACAGTAGAGTTGTGCAATGTAAATGGGTGCTGCGTAAGAAGTACGACAGTGAGAATAAGGTACGTTTTCGTGCACGTTTAGTAGCTAAAGGTTTTTCACAAGTTGAAGGTGTGGATTACACTGATACTTTTTCTCCTGTAGTTAGACACACTACTTTGAGATTATTGTTTGCATTGTCAGTTCAACTCAATTTTGAAATAACACATCTTGATGTGACAACTGCTTTCTTGAACGGAACGCTTGAGGAAGAAATTTATATGCAGATACCAGAGGGTTTCTCTGAAGTGACAGAAAGTGGTCAGGTGCTCAGGTTAAAAAAGGCAATTTATGGGCTTAAACAATCCTCAAGAGCGTGGTACAAGAAAGTGGATGATTTATTATTGAAAAATGGATACATTAAATCCAAGATAGAGTCATGTATGTATTCAAAAACAAATAATAATATGAAAACAATTGTCACACTATATGTGGATGACTTCTTTATATTTTCAAATGACAATAAAGAAACTAAATACTTAAAAGAAATATTATCTCATCACTTCAAGATTAAAGATTTGGGTGAGATTAAGAAGTGTTTAGGTGTAAATGTAACTGTTAATAAATCTGAGAAAACAATTTCATTAAGTCAGAAGGATTACATTGATCAGTTATTGTTAAAGTTTAATATGAGTCAGTGTAAAGCTGTTCAAACTCCAATGGAAACTAAGCTATATGTATCTAATGATGATGAGACCTGCGTAGGTAAATTTCCTTATCAGCAGATAATAGGTTGTCTCATGTATTTAGCAGTGCTCACCAGGCCTGACATTGCTTATTCTGTTTCGTATTTAAGTCAATTTAATAATTGCTATACAAAAGAACAATGTTCGTATGTTAAGAGAATATTAAGATATTTAAAAAATACTAAACATTATGGCTTAAAGTATTCTGCTAATGGTAATTCATTGTTAGAAGGGTTTGTAGATGCAGATTGGGCTGCAAACGTTATTGATAGAAGGTCATATACTGGATATAGTTTTACATTGTCTGGCTGTGTAATTTCATGGGAATCTAAAAAACAGAAAACTGTTGCTCTGTCTAGTAGCGAAGCAGAGTATATGGCAATGGCCGAAGCGTGTAAAGAGGCTGTTTATTTACGTAATTTACAATATGAAATAACGCAAAATATGTACACTGTTGATCTGTTTAATGATAATCAAAGTGCGCAGAAGATGTCTGCTAATCCAGTTTTTCATAAGCGCACTAAGCATATCGATATTAGATATCATTTTTGCAGAGATTGTGTAATGAATAAAATTGTAAATGTTAAATATTTGCCTACAGCTGAAATGCCTGCTGATTTGCTCACTAAGAGTTTGTGTACTGCAAAGCATTATAATTTCTTAAATCAGTTAGGTGTTCAGAACGTATCATAACCTTAATGTAATAGGTAGGACTATCTTTTATAAAAACTTGTAAAGTTAGTCTAACCATTTTGTACTACTACATTGCTAGATATAGTGGGGGTGTTGGTTTTTTATATATCTGTGCAGTGTTATCTATGATACACTCTCTGCTTGTCTTTGACAATGACTGAATAAATAGCCACTTCATGGTAGATCATCGTTCACAGTTGTTTCATTTTACTTGAACAATAATTATTTTATCACAACTTTATCAGCACAAGAATACCGATCGAACTCTGTACGCTAAACCCAATCTAGCTCCACCACGTCACTGCAACACGATACACGCCATTTTAACGAAATAATCAACCAGAATATTTACCCACATGACCCCTCAAATAAATTAACACAATACTTCCGTATCTAATATTCCAATTAAACTAATAATTTGCATGTAATTCCCATGTGAAAAAATAATTATCGATTTTATGGCACAGCTCAGCTCAGCAATTTATTCAGCACAGCATTTAAACAGTACAGGTCAGCATTTCTATCAGCTCAGCTCGGATCAGCTTGGCTCAGCCAAACGTAGCTCGGCTTGGCCAAGCACGACTTACCCTCAATGCAGCTCAGCGAAACAGCTAAACTCTTTTACTCTTACATGATTATAAAAATAAGAACAGTTTTGTTAAGAGGACAAAAATACTATTATAGTTTTCTAACACCGATTTTGAGCTAGCTGTACGATTTAGACAAGTGGAATATTTTCGCTTTTTCTCTGTAACATACAAATTTACAAACATACACACTCACACTACCCATGTATCACTAATACATAAACAATTTACGAACATTTTGCGTAATTTACAGTAGGGCTGAATTATACTACCTTTCGATATTTTTATAGTAGTAGTAAGTAGGTAGGTAGGTATGACAATATTGATGAATGTGGAAGAAGTGAGAGAGGCTGTCGGAATCGCAGCGGAGCATCGGTTAGTGCTTACAACGTATGTACTTAACTCGAAAAAAGTCTGCGGCACTGGGGATCGACCTCAGTACCTTATAGCTTACGAGCCTTTTCCGCTAGCCACGACGCCACCGACATTCCTTACATATAGTGAATGGCCAAGTTTCTATCTTGTAGGTATTACCTTACTCGGATAGGAGAAATGCTTGGGTTACGTATAGACCGACCAGACGCGCCCCCCAGGAAAAGCAAATGCATTCGCAGTTAGCAATATATTTCTAGATGTTAGGAAGAACAATGCGAACGGACAGTTTCTTTTTTATGTATTATTTTGAAGTTTTTCGGCTAAAGTAATATATTATAAATAATCTATTTATAATACATGAAATTAATTTTTGTAAATATAATATTAGTTTTAAATTTTGTAAATTATTTTTATACTACTTATCTTATACATTTCGAACTACCTCTTATATGTTATTTAAAAAATTATAACCTTAACCCGATTCATTGTCTCTTTTTATTCTATAGCGATGGTATTCAAGATAACACGTAAAGTAGATTTAAAAAACATTTATTAAAATTGGGTATACTACTCCGTAATTTATGATGGATGTAGCCTCCAACGTGGAGGCATGTGAGTCCGCTCTCAAGGCCTCTTTGACGGAGGAGTCCCTGCGCGAACAGTCGGTGTTGAATTTATTTTTATATTTATTTGTATTTAGGTACCTAACTAGAAAGATTTTGATAGTTTGTCAAGACTGGAATTTTGGAACCTTATAGTAAGTGGCACAAGGAAAGAAACATAAAATATACAAATACTTACCCAAATACAGAAAATTAAAGCCCTATCTACCTTATTTGACGACCTGATGGTTCAGTTGGTTAACATGGCGTCTGCCACGTACTGGTCCCGGGTTCGTTTCCCGGCCGAGCAGAAATTAAAATGATGAATTTTAATTTTTGTTACGGGTCTGTATGTTTTATGTATTGAAAGTATGTATTTAAAAGTATATAGGTAGTTTATCTGTAATCTAGCACAACTAACACAAACTTTACTTACTTTGGGGCTAGATGGCGCTGTGTGAATTGTCGCTTTGAGCTTCCTGTTTGATATCTTTATCTCTTTCAGTTTTATTTTCTCGTTGAGCCGGAGGGCTTGGCGAACTTGGAACATCAGGGTGTCGTACTGGCTCTCGTCTATTTTATCGTCGGTGTATAGCTCGCTGGTCCAAAACATTATAATGGATATAATTATAGTCTTCATATTGTGCTCGGTGTCGAATTTGTCCTCGGTTCTATCGTCTCTTGGCAGACCCTCATATTGTCAGAAATCGGTGGGGACAGGCGATCATCTTCGTCACCCTCCATCTTGGGAGGGACTTTCTTGCTCTTGGTGGCTCTTCCAATGGCTTGATGGCCGCTTTTCTGAGTCTCACTCGCATCTATTATGTCTGGAGTGCCATTCTAGTTGCTGCGAATAACGCAGTGTGTGTTTCGGCGGGAATTGGGCATCGCAACCGCTGCATTGCATAGAGTTGCGCTATTAAGGCTGTCTGTTTCCTGTTTGAGTAAAGATGTCATAAATGTCATATGTTATACAGCTGAAAGAAAAAAGATTTGTGTTCGACAGTGGTATTATAAAAGCAAGAAAAAGTCCTTAGTTGCCATTCTCTTCCTCCTTCAATAAAGCTTTCGAACGATACCATAAAAATATGTAGTTTTTATGTGAAAAGGGTCCACAAACCTCTCTCCTCCGCTTCTTCCAGCTCCTTATACTGCTTCCAATCGGACACACCATACTACCAGCGCCTAAAATGCGCCTGTTTTTTTGAGTCCCGATCGCGTTTATTCTGTCTGAACTGCCAGTCTATATGCTACGAATGACGCCCGGGGTGTTTCGGCGGGAATCGGGTATCGCAACCGCTGCATTGCATACCGGCATAGAGTTGCGCTACCAACGCTGGCTGTTTTCGGTTCGGGAGAAGAAGGGATGAGTAAGGGTGTCATAAGAGTCATATGTTATACAGCAGAATAGAACAAGGTTTGTGTTTACCAGTGGTTTCACAAAAGCAAGATAGAGTCCTTAGCCGTCATTCTCCTTCTCCTTCAAGGAAACTTTCGAAGGATACCATACAAACAATACCATTTAAATAAAAACAATAAAATCTTATACTATAAGCGTCTCCCAATTTAGCAAATCTGCTCTGTGCACTACGGTTTCGTCTTCGACCGGTTTCTAAACTTCTTGCTTTACAAGACCATTGGCAACTATTTTGGCAAATAAATCTGCCACATTGATATTGCCAAGGTTTGGAAAATCAATGTGGCAATGTCAACCATTATTTTATTATGTGTACATTAATTGAATACTAATCGATGCTGGAAAACATCGTGATAAAACCCATATATTTAGGCGACTGTATGTGTGACCATGAGCCAATTTGATCAGGTTCCCCTGGTAGGGTCACGGAGGTAAGATAGCAGTCGTTCTACTGTCATTACCTGATCTGCCAAATTAAGTCATCTCATCATTGAGGAGCAGACACTGAAAATGTCTATTGTTCAATATGTTTCGCCTTTAACGTGTTAGATTCATTTCTGGGCAATATTGTTGATTGTAAGCTACATGCTTTATTGAAATAATCATACCTTAAATTATTTTCTGGATATTATCCACAGGCATTGGTTGTTGTTGTTGTGCCCTCTTACAAGATATATTACGAAATACTACTTGACAAGACAAAGACCTTAAATATTGTGCCCTCTCTTAAATAAAATATCAGGGTAGGATGAGGACGTCTCTGGTTGACTCATATAGTAAGCTACGGAGTGAAGCATGGGCTGCGAGTAGCGAAGGTTATGCTCGAGTCAGTTATCAGGCTTTAGAGCAGCTTACCCCTCCTCTAATGAGGGGGCCCTGTTTATTTCCCTCAGACCAAATAAATGAATCTGATTTCAAATTCTAGCTATGAAACTTTTGGCAAATTAATCTGTAATCTAATTAACTCTTGTAATTCTTTACCAATATAATTCCATACCTGTTTATACTTCTCCACTCTAAAAGCATCGGGGTTACTAACACCATAACGTAGAGTTCCATAGACGGTCACAAATGGCCTTAACCCGGCTTCTGTTAGGTTGGGTCATAATGACCCGAGACATTTTTAAACGCCCATATTTTTAAAGTGATCATGTGAAGTTATCGGGCTTATCAGTAGCTGCCGTTGTTACCCCGTCCCTTTAGTTTCTAAAACCGGTTTAGTCGGTGTGCACCTGCGCAGGTAGTTACAAGCGGTCAAACATCAAACAGGTAAATATGACCCAACCTTACATTCCATGTAACCTTTTTATACCAATTACGTTTAAACATTTATTTGATTTGAATATATATTTTAAATGTTATTTTGGATATTTTAGTTTTACTTGCATAATGGACCGAGAAGAACGTGACAGACAGCTAATTTTAGCGCTAATACTGATTTTCCACCATACAGACCGGGTGAATTAGTATCAAAACATCGCAAGTAGGTTTTTCAGTCTGACGGTTTAGTAGCGGTAGTGATAGAGCTTAGGTTTCAGTGTGGATGAGTGTGTGTGTGAAAAGTATGAGAGTTTGTTTGCTCTATGAAAGGGTGGACGTTACACCATCAACCTCAATCGACGGGCTACGTCTTTCCATCTGATTGGTTTTACAGTAATGCCCAGCAAATAATATGTTTGCTGTTTTTAGAAGTCGTCTTTGTTATTAATTACTTTTCAACAAACAGTTACGATTAAAAGACAAAACATATTATTTGGAAACGACCGCATGAAGAAGGTCCTAAGAATCATTTCAGTGCATGTGTGTTTTGGATTGTTTTAAACAATAACCTTACTTAAGAAAAAAAATAACTCATTATTTAATAAATAAAATTATGAGTGGCAACAAATTCAGTAAGTATACAATTGTATCGCGAGTACCTATAACATTTGGCGTATTTTGTGTATGGATGTACAGGCGTTTTTGCATAGGTTTATTGGCAGGCGCGAGTGTGGTATTGATGTGGTGCATAGAAACGGGAAAATAATAAATGAAAACAAAATAGCTCTGAACGATATTTTTTAATACGCTTTGAATGGCCATCATAATTAGGTATCTACATCAATAATCTGAATCATACATAATGAAGAAAATTGCAATATTTAAAACGTCCATTATATTAGTATTTTAATTGTCATACAGAATAAATGAATTAACTTAATAAAAAATGAATAATTTACGTGGCTAACGAAATTTCTTCATGTCTTGTGTAACTGGGATTGAAGCACATCAGCACAAGTTGAACTTCCAGCAATCGATTTTCGCCATTGTCCTGAAAAAGACCAAATTACTCTTTAAAAATATAAAAAAGTCGTACCGAATATTGTCATAAAGGTAGTTAAATAGTGAGTGGGGACTTACCGTCATTCGGATCTGCGCAACTGAATGAGAGGTGTGAGGCTCGGCCGCAGCCAGGCTGCCGTGGAGAGGGAGGAGTTCAACCAAGGTAACAGTGGAACTCCTCCCGATCGATGTCGCCCAATGTGGATATCATTGTCGACAATAAATCCTCGCTAGTAGAGAGATTTTCTGCTGAAATAAAAAATTACCTATTAAATTTATGTTACAGACGAAACAACTTAGAAAATACTAATTATTAGAAACTGTGGCGATTTCGTTGCTACTCATGTGTAGGTACCTACCCAATAATTATTTTTAAAATATATTAAATTGAATAGCACATTATTTACCTTGCAGTGTAGGGACCAGAAGATCGACATCTTTGGGCGACATCTTCTCTGAGAGCCCCTCGTTCGGTGGATTGAGCTGACTCGGAAGATTCAGCTGTTGCGCACATATTTTCTGAAAAACATATAAAGGCAATTAGCTGCGATCCTCAATTGATAAATGAAGACTGAAAAGAAAATGAAAAAGTCTAATGAAAATACTTACAGCCAATCTTTCCTTTCTACGACGTTCTCGCATATACATCCTCTTCCGAGAATCTTGTTCTTTCTGAAATGAATTAATAATATTAATACCATTGCTAAAAGTACCAAAATGTTTTTAAAAAGGACCATTAGCCCTGATTTGGGCCAGATGTTGTCAAAGTTATTTTCATTTAAAAAGGAACAGATTTAAAAATAAAACAAAAGCAAATGTTACTACAGGCTATGAGACTATTGCACAGTCATTAAGACAGTCAAATATTATATTTTATTACCTACCTTACACAGCGGAGGATGCTTTCCGGGAGGCCTGCCGGGAATGGGATTTCTCGGGTCGAAAGCAGGTCTCTCTCCGTTTCGCTGCAGAGCCCCTTCCAACAGCAGGTTTTCGGATTCCGCGACTATTTCGTAGAATATAGCCTGTATAGCCTGGAATTCGATTTCGATGCTCTATTTTTCTGCAAATAAAAATTATTAATTGAACACTGGTTTCTAAACAAATGGATTCACAAACTAATTGAATTTTTGTACAGCAAACTTCAGCTACCACTCTCTACTATTATATAATAAGGCAGCGATATGTATTTACAACAGAATTGATGTTTAAAACCACTTGAATACATTGTTTTGACAATAAACATAAATATTATTTACCTATCAAAGTACAAAATAACTTACCACTTTATTCTCGTTAATTTTACACAGTTCTCGGCTGAAGGCCATTGCGAATGAACTTTTAAACATTTTCACTAAGTAAATTTTAAACGCTGTTTAAACGTGTGATCCACTCGGGTTGCGGGGCACGAATAACTCCACTGGTTTGACACCGGCTGTTTTATCCCGAGGGCAGTGCGCGGGGCGTGGCTTAGGGCGCGCTTGGCTTTGTTATCTTATCAGCAATTGTCCGCAACGATTAGACACTAAACGAAGAAGTAAAATTGCAAATCCATCAAAATAAAATAATACTTGGATCGATGGATTTTTTGTAAACCCGTATAAAATAATTTATAAATTAAAAAAAACATAGGAACATGTATTTTTAGAATAAAACAACGTTTTTGGTATTTGTTTGACATCACTCTAGTTTCTCTCAATTTAAAAAAATTGAGAGTATCAAAAAGTTTTATAATGTTTTAACTAGTAATCGTCTCTTTCAAGGAGTACAAAATTTACAAATAAATGAGATGCATCAGTTTGTTAAATAAGTATTTGAAAGTTCTTTTCTGAGATAGTTTTGTTAAAATTATGTAATAATACGCCCGCTAGAATTAATTATTTTCTTGAGATTACACAAAGAATTGAATTAGCAACTGCAGTACTGTTAACGCCTTTAGATAAGGTTTAAGATAGATAACATTCATCAATACCTGTGAGAAATGGCCCAAATAACTACAGAGTAAAAGTTTTAATTATATGAAGGTACTTATATGACCTTTTGTCTATCAATATTGGTGATGCGGCCTCTCAATAAAATGTGGTAACATTTAATATTGATCATAAAATTACCCACATACTTACTTTATTTAAGTAAAATGCGGCTGTTTCATTATTAAACAGCTACTACATTAAAATCCTAAGATTACATATTCCTAAAAATACAATTAAAAAGAAGGATTTACCTGTATCGCATATACCTAGAGGCTTTTTTTTCACCATCACCTATGTGTAGTTGAGAAACCTACTTCGATCTGCTATTCTTGTTTGTGCTCTGTTTTCTATTTCTTCTATTTTCTTTGTCTGTAAAGTAATATCAGTATTTGTTTGTGAATATTTGCCAATTTGCTCAAATTTTTGTTAACTATTTGTTAATATGCTACTTAGTTTAGTTAGTGTTCATGTGTGTTTCTATGTTTTTGTTTCGACCTGAATTTGACATACCATACTAGTTTTAAGTCCGCCGTTGTACGTAACAGTGCATTAGGTTTGACTAAATAAATAAAAAATGTAATTATATAAACAAACAACACAAGAACAACCTTAATTAATTAACGAAGTAACATAAACACTTTCACTACACATATTATCGGGTTTGTAACCACGGTTCGTATTGTTTTTACTCGTGACCATGACGCATGCAACTGCGTCGAAATATCGAGGTAAAAACAATACTAACCGTGGTAACAAATATGTGTAGTGAAAGTGTAGTGAATAACCACGAAAGTCTTAAAACCTATAGAAGGAACATAAACACTGACAAAATTTGACCGAAATAATGAGCAAAAATTTTACGAGAGAAAGAGAAGGCGATATGTAAGGGAGACAGCGCTATTTCTATCACGGCGTGGTGAGGCGCCTATAAAGACTAGCGCCACGGGTGCAACGGCATTCATTCGCCGAACCGACGCGCACCTACACACACGTCCCTCCGTACAACTTGCAATCGATATGGCTCCTCCAAAGTCTGGAATAAAGAAGCTGAGCAAGGACGAGCTATCGCTTCAGATAGACAAGCTGCTACAGAGAATTAAGAAGAAAAGCAAAGAGGAGCACGAGCGTTCAGAAAGAGGAGTCGACGATATTAACCGGCTCCTAGGCGATATGACTGTTCAGTCAAATTGCGATAGCGCTTGCCGTAACAGCAGGTCGCCTGCTGCAAGGCCTATGGACCATTAAATCGAAATGAATTAATGGTCAGGCGGCATAGAAAGGCCCTTTTCAGGGCCACATAAAATTCAGAAAGTTTCTTTGAATTGCGATAATACCAAATACGATCTTTATCTATATTATTTTGCTTGCCTTTTATTTAAATTTAATTAACATTGACTTTGACATTTTTTCATTATATTATCCTTAATAACATGTTAACCTTTACCATTTTACCATTGTGCAATTATATTATTTTACTATTATGTTACAGAAAAAGAGTTGAGCTATTTCGCTGAGCTGCCTTGAGGGGACAGGGAAGCCGAGCCGAACCAAGCCAAGCTACGTTGAGCTGAGCCAAGCTGATCCTAGTTGAGCTAATAGAAATGCTAAGCTGTACAGTTTAAATGCTGTGCTGAATTAATTAATTGCTGGGCTGAGCTGTTCCATAAAATCGAAGTACTGTGTTGATTGACTTGAAAGTTCATGTGGGTAGATATAATGTTTGATTAATTTCGTTAAAATAGCAGGTATCGTGTTGCGGTGACGTGGGGAGCTTGATTTGAGCGTAGAGAGATCGATATTGTAAACAGAAGGGAGAATTAACACAACGTGAACTTGGAAAATCGATTTATTATTTTATCACAACTTTATCAGCACAAGAATACCGATCGAACTCTGTACGCTAAACCCAATCTAGCTCCACCACGTCACTGCAACACGATACACGCCATTTTAACGAAATAATCAACCAGAATATTTACCCACATGACCCCTCAAATAAATTAACACAATACTTCCGTATCTAATATTCCAATTAAACTAATAATTTGCATGTAATTCCCATGTGAAAAAATAATTATCGATTTTATGGCACAGCTCAGCTCAGCAATTTATTCAGCACAGCATTTAAACAGTACAGGTCAGCATTTCTATCAGCTCAGCTCGGATCAGCTTGGCTCAGCCAAACGTAGCTCGGCTTGGCCAAGCACGACTTACCCTCAATGCAGCTCAGCGAAACAGCTCAACTCTTTTACTCTTACATGATTATAAAAATAAGAACAGTTTTGTTAAGAGGACAAAAATACTATTATAGTTTTCTAACACCGATTTTGAGCTAGCTGTACGATTTAGACAAGTGGAATATTTTCGCTTTTTCTCTGTAACATACAAATTTACAAACATACACACTCACACTCCCCATGTATCACTAATACATAAACAATTTACGAACATTTTGCGTAATTTACAGTAGGGCTGAATTATACTACCTTTCGATATTTTTATAGTAGTAGTAAGTAGGTAGGTAGGTATGACAATATTGATGAATGTGGAAGAAGTGAGAGAGGCTGTCGGAATCGCAGCGGAGCATCGGTTAGTGCTTACAACGTATGTACTTAACTCGAAAAAAGTCTGCGGCACTGGGGATCGACCTCAGTACCTTATAGCTTACGAGCCTTTTCCGCTAGCCACGACGCCACCGACATTCCTTACATACAGTGAATGGCCAAGTTTCTATCTTGTAGGTATTACCTTACTCGGATAGGAGAAATGCTTGGGTTACGTATAGACCGACAAGACGCGCCCCCCAGGAAAAGCAAATGCATTCGCAGTTAGCAATATATTTCTAGATGTTAGGAAGAACAATGCGAACGGACAGTTTCTTTTTTATGTATTACGATAGGCAAACAGGCAAGCGGGCCACCTGATAGAAAGTGGTCACCACTGCCTATAGACGTAAGCAACACCGAGACTATCGCCAATGCGTTGCCCACCTCTATAACACGTTACTCTGGCAGTAAAACGGCAAATATCCCTCCACTGCCAAAGCCACGGTTCCCCAAATTCCCACCCCATGGAGCTCTGGAAACCTTACTCACCGGCAGAAACACAATTCTATTTAAAAGAGTATTGTTTAGCTGCGGTATTCTGTAAGGTGGAGGTACTTTCCCAGTCGGGCGGCTCCGGTACCTCTCTTTAAAGAGCTACCTGAAATGCTAAATTATGTAGATCTGGCGAGACCGCCACCCATTATAAAATGCAAAAGTTGTGACAACGATATAAAATTTGGATATAAAGAAGCTTTGAAGCTTTTAAATTTATTCCGTTACAACTCACTAGTTGTATGGCGGTTTCGCCAATATTTATCGGCGTACCATACTAGCGAGCAGCGCGGCGGCCATCGATGACAATACCGCTGTCCACTAGCATGGTGTATGAGGCCTAGGTTTCATTGTTTTGAAGTTTTTCGGCTAAAGTAATATATTATAAATAATCTATTTATAATACATGAAATTAATTTTTGTAAATATAATATTAGTTTTAAATTTTGTAAATTATTTTTATACTACTTATCTTATACATTTCGAACTACCTCTTATATGTTATTTAAAAAATTATAACCTTAACCCGATTCATTGTCTCTTTTCATTCTATAGCGATGGTATTCAAGATAACACGTAAAGTAGATTTAAAAAACATTTATTAAAATTGGGTATACTACTCCGTAATTTATGATGGATGTAGCCTCCAACGTGGAGGCATGTGAGTCCGCTCTCAAGGCCTCTTTGACGGAGGAGTCCCTGCGCGAACAGTCGGTGTTGAATTTATTTTTATATTTATTTGTATTTAGGTACCTAACTAGAAAGATTTTGATAGTTTGTCAAGACTGGAATTTTGGAACCTTATAGTAAGTGGCACAAGGAAAGAAACATAAAATATACAAATACTTACCCAAATACAGAAAATTAAAGCCCTATCTACCTTATTTGACGACCTGATGGTTCAGTTGGTTAACATGGCGTCTGCCACGTACTGGTCCCGGGTTCGTTTCCCGGCCGAGCAGAAATTAAAATGATGAATTTTAATTTTTGTTACGGGTCTGTATGTTTTATGTATTGAAAGTATGTATTTAAAAGTATATAGGTAGTTTATCTGTAATCTAGCACAACTAACACAAACTTTACTTACTTTGGGGCTAGATGGCGCTGTGTGAATTGTCGCTTTGAGCTTCCTGTTTGATATCTTTATCTCTTTCAGTTTTATTTTCTCGTTGAGCCGGAGGGCTTGGCGAACTTGGAACATCAGGGTGTCGTACTGGCTCTCGTCTATTTTATCGTCGGTGTATAGCTCGCTGGTCCAAAACATTATAATGGATATAATTATAGTCTTCATATTGTGCTCGGTGTCGAATTTGTCCTCGGTTCTATCGTCTCTTGGCAGACCCTCATATTGTCAGAAATCGGTGGGGACAGGCGATCATCTTCGTCACCCTCCATCTTGGAAGGGACTTTCTTGCTCTTGGTGGCTCTTCCAATGGCTTGATGGCCGCTTTTCTGAGTCTCACTCGCATCTATTATGTCTGGAGTGCCATTCTAGTTGCTGCGAATAACGCAGTGTGTGTTTCGGCGGGAATTGGGCATCGCAACCGCTGCATTGCATAGAGTTGCGCTATTAAGGCTGTCTGTTTCCTGTTTGAGTAAAGATGTCATAAATGTCATATGTTATACAGCTGAAAGAAAAAAGATTTGTGTTCGACAGTGGTATTATAAAAGCAAGAAAAAGTCCTTAGTTGCCATTCTCTTCCTCCTTCAATAAAGCTTTCGAACGATACCATAAAAATATGTAGTTTTTATGTGAAAAGGGTCCACAAACCTCTCTCCTCCGCTTCTTCCAGCTCCTTATACTGCTTCCAATCGGACACACCATACTACCAGCGCCTAAAATGCGCCTGTTTTTTTGAGTCCCGATCGCGTTTATTCTGTCTGAACTGCCAGTCTATATGCTACGAATGACGCCCGGGGTGTTTCGGCGGGAATCGGGTATCGCAACCGCTGCATTGCATACCGGCATAGAGTTGCGCTACCAACGCTGGCTGTTTTCGGTTCGGGAGAAGAAGGGATGAGTAAGGGTGTCATAAGAGTCATATGTTATACAGCAGAATAGAACAAGGCTTGTGTTTACCAGTGGTTTCACAAAAGCAAGATAGAGTCCTTAGCCGTCATTCTCCTTCTCCTTCAAGGAAACTTTCGAAGGATACCATACAAACAATACCATTTAAATAAAAACAATAAAATCTTATACTATAAGCGTCTCCCAATTTAGCAAATCTACTCTGTGCACTACGGTTTCGTCTTCGACCGGTTTCTAAACTTCTTGCTTTACAAGACCATTGGCAACTATTTTGGCAAATAAATCTGCCACATTGATATTGCCAAGGTTTGGAAAATCAATGTGGCAATGTCAACCATTATTTTATTATGTGTACATTAATTGAATACTAATCGATGCTGGAAAACATCGTGATAAAACCCATATATTTAGGCGACTGTATGTGTGACCATGAGCCAATTTGATCAGGTTCCCCTGGTAGGGTCACGGAGGTAAGATAGCAGTCGTTCTACTGTCATTACCTGATCTGCCAAATTAAGTCATCTCATCATTGAGGAGCAGGCACTGAAAATGTCTATTGTTCAATATGTTTCGCCTTTAACGTGTTAGATTCATTTCTGGGCAATATTGTTGATTGTAAGCTACATGCTTTATTGAAATAATCATACCTTAAATTATTTTCTGGATATTGTCCACAGGTATTGGTTGTTGTTGTTGTGCCCTCTTACAAGATATATTACGAAATACTACTTGACAAGACAAAGACCTTAAATATTGTGCCCTCTCTTAAATAAAATATCAGGGTAGGATGAGGACGTCTCTGGTTGACTCATATAGTAAGCTACGGAGTGAAGCATGGGCTGCGAGTAGCGAAGGTTATGCTCGAGTCAGTTATCAGGCTTTAGAGCAGCTTACCCCTCCTCTAATGAGGGGGCCCTGTTTATTTCCCTCAGACCAAATAAATGAATCTGATTTCAAATTCTAGCTATGAAACTTTTGGCAAATTAATCTGTAATCTAATTAACTCTTGTAATTCTTTACCAATATAATTCCATACCTGTTTATACTTCTCCACTCTAAAAGCATCGGGGTTACTAACACCATAACGTAGAGTTCCATAGACGGTCACAAATGGCCTTAACCCGGCTTCTGTTAGGTTGGGTCATAATGACCCGAGACATTTTTAAACGCCCAAATTTTTAAAGTGATCATGTGAAGTTATCGGGCTTATCAGTAGCTGCCGTTGTTACCCCGCCCCTTTAGTTTCTAAAACCGGTTTAGTCGGTGTGCACCTGCGCAGGTAGTTACAAGCGGTCAAACATCAAACAGGTAAATATGACCCAACCTTACATTCCATGTAACCTTTTTATACCAATTACGTTTAAACATTTATTTGATTTGAATATATATTTTAAATGTTATTTTGGATATTTTAGTTTTACTTGCATAATGGACCGAGAAGAACGTGACAGACAGCTAATTTTAGCGCTAATACTGATTTTCCACCATACAGACCGGGTGAATTAGTATCAAAACATCGCAAGTAGGTTTTTCAGTCTGACGGTTTAGTAGCGGTAGTGATAGAGCTTAGGTTTCAGTGTGGATGAGTGTGTGTGTGAAAAGTATGAGAGTTTGTTTGCTCTATGAAAGGGTGGACGTTACACCATCAACCTCAATCGACGGGCTACGTCTTTCCATCTGATTGGTTTTACAGTAATGCCCAGCAAATAATATGTTTGCTGTTTTTAGAAGTCGTCTTTGTTATTAATTACTTTTCAACAAACAGTTACGATTAAAAGACAAAACATATTATTTGGAAACGACCGCATGAAGAAGGTCCTAAGAATCATTTCAGTGCATGTGTGTTTTGGATTGTTTTAAACAATAAGCTTACTTAAGAAAAAAAAGAACTCATTATTTAATAAATAAAATTATGAGTGGCAACAAATTCAGTAAGTATACAATTGTATCGCGAGTACCTATAACATTTGGCGTATTTTGTGTATGGATGTACAGGCGTTTTTGCATAGGTTTATTGGCAGGCGCGAGTGTGGTATTGATGTGGTGCATAGAAACGGGAAAATAATAAATGAAAACAAAATAGCTCTGAACGATATTTTTTAATACGCTTTGAATGGCCATCATAATTAGGTATCTACATCAATAATCTGAATCATACATAATGAAGAAAATTGCAATATTTAAAACGTCCATTATATTAGTATTTTAATTGTCATACAGAATAAATGAATTAACTTAATAAAAAATGAATAATTTACGTGGCTAACGAAATTTCTTCATGTCTTGTGTAACTGGGATTGAAGCACATCAGCACAAGTTGAACTTCCAGCAATCGATTTTCGCCATTGTCCTGAAAAAGACCAAATTACTCTTTAAAAATATAAAAAAGTCGTACCGAATATTGTCATAAAGGTAGTTAAATAGTGAGTGGGGACTTACCGTCATTCGGATCTGCGCAACTGAATGAGAGGTGTGAGGCTCGGCCGCAGCCAGGCTGCCGTGGAGAGGGAGGAGTTCAACCAAGGTAACAGTGGAACTCCTCCCGATCGATGTCGCCCAATGTAGATATCATTGTCGACAATAAATCCTCGCTAGTAGAGAGATTTTCTGCTGAAATAAAAAATTACCTATTAAATTTATGTTACAGACGAAACAACTTAGAAAATACTAATTATTAGAAACTGTGGCGATTTCGTTGCTACTCATATGTAGGTACCTACCCAATAATTATTTTTAAAATATATTAAATTGAATAGCACATTATTTACCTTGCAGTGTAGGGACCAGAAGATCGACATCTTTGGGCGACATCTTCTCTGAGAGCCCCTCGTTCGGTGGATTGAGCTGACTCGGAAGATTCAGCTGTTGCGCACATATTTTCTGAAAAACATATAAAGGCAATTAGCTGCGATCCTCAATTGATAAATGAAGACTGAAAAGAAAATGAAAAAGTCTAATGAAAATACTTACAGCCAATCTTTCCTTTCTACGACGTTCTCGCATATACATCCTCTTCCGATAATCTTGTTCTTTCTGAAATGAATTAATAATATTAATACCATTGCTAAAAGTACCAAAATGTTTTTAAAAAGGACCATTAGCCCTGATTTGGGCCAGATGTTGTCAAAGTTATTTTCATTTAAAAAGGAACAGATTTAAAAATAAAACAAAAGCAAATGTTACTACAGGCTATGAGACTATTGCACAGTCATTAAGACAGTCAAATATTATATTTTATTACCTACCTTACACAGCGGAGGATGCTTTCCGGGAGGCCTGCCGGGAATGGGATTTCTCGGGTCGAAAGCAGGTCTCTCTCCGTTTCGCTGCAGAGCCCCTTCCAACAGCAGGTTTTCGGATTCCGCGACTATTTCGTAGAATATAGCCTGTATAGCCTGGAATTCGATTTCGATGCTCTCTTTATTCTGCAAATAAAAATTATTAATTTAACACTGGTTGTTTAGAACAAATGGATTCACAAACTAATTGAATTTTTGTACAGCAAACTTCAGCTACCACTCTCTACTATTATATAATAAGGCAGCGATATGTATTTACAACAGAATTGATGTTTAAAACCACTTGAATACATTGTTTTGACAATAAACATAAATATTATTTACCTATCAAAGTACAAAATAACTTACCACTTTATTCTCGTTAATTTTACACAGTTCTCGGCTGAAGGCCATTGCGAATGAACTTTTAAACATTTTCACTAAGTAAATTTTAAACGCTGTTTAAACGTGTGATCCACTCGGGTTGCGGGGCACGAATAACTCCACTGGTTTGACACCGGCTGTTTTATCCCGAGGGCAGTGCGCGGGGCGTGGCTTAGGGCGCGCTTGGCTTTGTTATCTTATCAGCAATTGTCCGCAACGATTAGACACTAAACGAAGAAGTAAAATTGCAAATCCATCAAAATAAAATAATACTTGGATCGATGGATTTTTTGTAAACCCGTATAAAATAATTTATAAATTAAAAAAAACATAGGAACATGTATTTTTAGAATAAAACAACGTTTTTGGTATTTGTTTGACATCACTCTAGTTTCTCTCAATTTAAAAAAATTGAGAGTATCAAAAAGTTTTATAATGTTTTAACTAGTAATCGTCTCTTTCAAGGAGTACAAAATTTACAAATAAATGAGATGCATCAGTTTGTTAAATAAGTATTTGAAAGTTCTTTTCTGAGATAGTTTTGTTAAAATTATGTAATAATACGCCCGCTAGAATTAATTATTTTCTTGAGATTACACAAAGAATTGAATTAGCAACTGCAGTACTGTTAACGCCTTTAGATAAGGTTTAAGATAGATAACATTCATCAATACCTGTGAGAAATGGCCCAAATACCTACAGAGTAAAAGTTTTAATTATATGAAGGTACTTATATGACCTTTTGTCTATCAATATTGGTGATGCGGCCTCTCAATAAAATGTGGTAACATTTAATATTGATCATAAAATTACCCACATACACACATAAAATGCGGCTGTTTCATTATTAAACAGCTACTACATTAAAATCCTAAAATTACATATTCCTAAAAATACAATTAAAAAGAAGGATTTACCTGTATCGCATATACCTAGAATAGAATAGAATAGAATAGAATAGAATAGAATAGAATAGAATAGAATAGAATAGAATAGAATAGAATAGAATAGAATAGAATATTATTTATTTGCTTAAAACATGGTTACAATGATAGGTCTTAAGATAATCATCACACAGTGGCTCTCACATGTTCAGCCAGTATTAACAGGCATGCAAACTTGTTCAGCATTAATGAACATGCACCTTAGGCTACCTTAAACTCTAAAAAATCCTTGACAGAATAAAAGGAGTGCTCCAATAGCCATTTATACAAGTACTTTTTAAATTTGTTTATAGGCTGTTCTTTAATTGCCAGTGGAATTTTATTAAATATTGATATAGCCATCGAATAACATTGCTTCAAATACAAAGTAGAATTTGGTGTAACTTCGTGTACAAGGCGAAATGGGTTTCGCGAATTTCTCAAAAATATATCCTTTGCAACTTTAAATAAGCTGCGGTGACCTCTAACAAACTTTGCGACCTCAAATATATACAAGCATGGAAGTGTTAGTACGTTTAGAGATCTAAATAGAGGACGACATGGTTCATACGGAGGCACTCTACAGATAGCTCGTATACATTTTTTTTGGACAACAAATGCCTTATTTATATCTGTGTTATAGAGGCTTTCTTTTAAACTTATATAGGTCTTTTAAACTACCCCTAAGCAATCTTTTGTTTTGATTTTTACCTGCGCGCGGTTACTGTTGCGCTTCAGCTATCGCTGATGTAAACTGATAACCGTTTGTACCTAATGACTAGTCCTAGAGCCCTAGGTCGTTATGTTGTTAGCTTCATTCGCATATTCCTTAATATTATACATTTTACTGTGCTGGCATTTGATAGCTATTTCAAATTGTAATAAATTAATACTTTGAAACATTTATCAGTGAATGATTGGTTGGAAAGGTATTTTATTAATTTAATACCTTTAAATTTTCCTTACATAGGATCTACTTGTACCTACGCATACCTACGTTTTGTGTGGTCGTGGCAATCTTATACAAATTTAGTCAGGGCTGATGCAGGTACGACTGGTATGATGATAATGATGATGGTAACTATCCCCTGTAGTCTGCCTAAAGTAATCATTCAATATTATTCAAATGTGCTTTGAGTTTTCATCCACAGAATTGGACATACCCCTCCCTGTTACAGTAAACAAGTTATAAATTAATCGGACGGAATAGTAGTGCTGTAGTGGATACTTAACGGCCGGGGCCTAGTGTAAGCAATATTTTGCAAGAAACGTCCTTTTTCATAATTGGGCATCAAAAAAGGTAAAAGGGAACAGACAAATCAAATGTCTTTGAATATTCAAAGAGAAGCAAAAATACACATTTTCTATCAGATATCGAAATTCGATCAGTGGTCTGCTAGCAATAATGAATAAACCAAATTTACATACAATAAAATACAGTTTATTAACACACATGAAATAGAAATTTATATGCACCAACGTTATTACTGAGCGTATAGGCAAATCCGCTTTTAATTCCGGTGTTCTTGCGGTGTCTTCCACTTATGAGTATTAGGGCAACTAATGGGTTTGCTTAATGCATCGACCTCCTTTTCTGTCACTGTAACCAAAGAGCTCTGTTAATAAGGCATTATGTAAGTATCTATTCCCTTTAATCCTAGATCGATTCTGGTGTCCTACGAAATAATAAATGCGGAGAAACTGTTTTTGTTTAGTGTGGTAGAGCATTGATAAAATAGTAGCGAGTTAATGAACCTAGTCGTGAATGACGTTCCGATTTATTAAAAGATCACGCTATTGCTAAGCAAACAGCCATTACAGGACATATTATAAAATATTAACATTAAAAAGAGAGAGAGAGAGAGAGAAGTGGTGTGAGATTTTTTGGTCGGTAAGAAAAACACTCATGATGTGGTTTGCCATCCTTGTGGATCATGAAGATCTGAGAAATTTTACCAAAAAGTGTTTTTTTTTCATATTTTAAATTAATTTTATCTTTCTATTACTATTACACATTTAATTAATCACTCTCTTATGTCACACTTATTCCCTTAAGAGTGGGGCAAAGCGTTCGTCATCCCGCTCCCTAAAGTATTTTCACCTGATTGCTTAAATCATATTAGACCCATTTCAATTCTTCTTCTCAAAAATTACTTTTTTTTCACCATCACCTCTGTGTAGTTGAGAAACCTACTTCGATCTGCTATTCTTGTTTGTGCTCTGTTTTCTATTTCTTCTATTTTCTTTGTCTGTAAAGTAATATCAGTATTTGTTTGTGAATATTTGCCAATTTGCTCAAATTTTTGTTAACTATTTGTTAATATGCTACTTAGTTTAGTTAGTGTTCATGTGTGTTTCTATGTTTTTGTTTCGACCTGAATTTGACATACCATACTAGTTTTAAGTCCGCCGTTGTACGTAACAGTGCATTAGGTTTGACTAAATAAATAAAAAATTTAATTATATAAACAAACAACACAAGAACAACCTTAATTAATTAACGAAGTAACATAAACACTTTCACTACACATATTATCGGGTTTGTAACCACGGTTAGTATTGTTTTTACTCGTGACCATGACGCATGCAACTGCGTCGAAATATCGAGGTAAAAACAATACTAACCGTGGTAACAAATATGTGTAGTGAAAGTGTAGTGAATAACCACGAAAGTCTTAAAACCTATAGAAGGAACATAAACACTGACAAAATTAGACCGAAATAATGAGCAAAAATTTTACGAGAGAAAGAGAAGGCGATATGTAAGGGAAACAGCGCTATTTCTATCACGGCGTGGTGAGGCGCCTATAAAGACTAGCGCCACGGGTGCAACGGCATTCATTCGCCGAACCGACGCGCACCTACACACACGTCCCTCCGTACAACTTGCAATCGATATGGCTCCTCCAAAGTCTGGAATAAAGAAGCTGAGCAAGGACGAGCTATCGCTTCAGATAGACAAGCTGCTACAGAGAATTAAGAAGAAAAGCAAAGAGGAGCACGAGCGTTCAGAAAGAGGAGTCGACGATATTAACCGGCTCCTAGGCGATATGACTGTTCAGTCAAATTGCGATAGCGCTTGCCGTAACAGCAGGTCGCCTGCTGCAAGGCCTATGGACCATTAAATCGAAATGAATTAATGGTCAGGCGGCATAGAAAAGCCCTTTTCAGGGCCACATAAAATTCAGAAAGTTTCTTTGAGTTGCGATAATACCAAATACGATCTTTATCTATATTATTTTGCTTGGCTTTTATTTAAATTTAATTAACATTGACTTTGACATTTTTTCATTATATTATCCTTAATAACATGTTAACCTTTACCATTTTACCATTGTGCAATTATATTATTTTACTATTATGTTACAGAAAAAGAGTTGAGCTATTTCGCTGAGCTGCCTTGAGGGGACAGGGAAGCCGAGCCGAACCAAGCCAAGCTACGTTGAGCTGAGCCAAGCTGATCCTAGTTGAGCTAATAGAAATGCTAAGCTGTACAGTTTAAATGCTGTGCTGAATTAATTAATTGCTGGGCTGAGCTGTTCCATAAAATCGAAGTACTGTGTTGATTTACTTGAAAGTTCATGTGGGTAGATATAATGTTTGATTAATTTCGTTAAAATAGCAGGTATCGTGTTGCGGTGACGTGGGGAGCTTGATTTGAGCGTAGAGAGATCGATATTGTAAACAGAAGGGAGAATTAACACAACGTGAACTTTGCCTTGTGGTGTCCGGCAGAGTAGAATAGCTCCAACCCCTTACACTCATGGGTGTCGTACAAGGCGACTAATGTTTTCGAGGCAAAAGATCAAGAGTCTCCGTAGTCTGGAAAATGGGCAGCAGCATTTTCCATTGTTATATTTAAACACTGCGATCTCCAACCCGCCTGCCAAGCGTGGAGATTATGGCAATAACCTCCCCTTTCGCGGGAGAGGCCCTAAGTCCTGCAGTGGACTGTTACGGGCTGTGATGATGAACTTGGAAAATCGATTTATTATTTTATCACAACTTTATCAGCACAAGAATACCGATCGAACTCTGTACGCTTAAACCCAATCTAGCTCCACCACGTCACTGCAACACGATACACGCCATTTTAACGAAATAATCAACCAGAATATTTACCCACATGACCCCTCAAATAAATTAACACAATACTTCCGTATCTAATATTTCAATTAAACTAATAATTTGCATGTAATTCCCATGTGAAAAAATAATTATCGATTTTATGGCACAGCTCAGCTCAGCAATTTATTCAGCACAGCATTTAAACAGTACAGGTCAGCATTTCTATCAGCTCAGCTCGGATCAGCTTGGCTCAGCCCAACGTAGCTCGGCTTGGCCAAGCACGACTTCCCCTCAATGCAGCTCAGCGAAATAGCTCAACTCTCTTTCTCTTACATGATTATAAAAATAAGAACAGTTTTGTTAAGAGGATATAAATACTATTATAGTTTTCTAACACAGATTTTGAGCTAGCTGTACGATTTAGACAAGTGGAATATTTTCGCTTTTTCTCTGTAACATACAAATTTACAAACATACACACTCACACTCCCCATGTATCACTAATACATAAAATGACTTTATTATTATTGTGCAAAAAAAACCTATGCCACCTAGAGGTAGGCACTAAAGCATATACCATATTAAATTGCACCAGTAATTTACAACTAATAATGTACACTACTATCAAAATTTGATAATTTATTTATTTATTTTATTTATTAGGAAGCCAACAAAATATGAAAATATAATAACATTTTGTTTTTAAACTAACGTATTACACAACAATCCTATTTCACTTACAGGCTAACTCAACATGTATAATTCAAAAAATAATATTTCTAGCCAACTAAAATCTTAAATCAATGCTTCTTTTTTTTCTACTGATCTTGCTTGATGTGACAATACTCATGTTAAACGCTGGACAAACGTTACATAAATTCTAAAAAAGTATAATAAAAATAATATTATTTAGTTTTGTATAAACTCATGAAATACGTGTCCAATTTTCGTTTAAAGGTTGGAATGGAGTTACAAAAGATATCAATGTCCGCATGTTTGTGTAATGAGTTATAAGACTTACCAATCCTATTGAGAGGGGTATTTAAACCTAGATTGGTTTCACAAAGCTTTGTTCTAAATGGAATATATGTTCCCGGTCTAAAGTTAGGTCTAGGAACATCTATAGCGACCCTAGCTATCAATTGAGGGGCGTTCAAATGTCCGTTTAACAGTTTGTGCAGGAAGGAAAGATCTAACAACGTTCTACGATGAGCCAGGGAAAGTGTTTTATATTTCATTAGCTTTTTATTATATGGAATACTATTGACTGGGATGCGATCTTTATAGCACAAGTACCTCAAAAAATTTTTCTGAATCCTCTCGATTCTGGCTTTATATACCTCGTAAAAAGGGTTCCAAACTACTGAACAATACTCCAAAATACTGCGTACAAGAGAGTTGATAATATGTAATACTGTGTGTGTTTGTTTGAACTCCTTTGTTGTTCTTATAATTAAGCCGCTGGTTCTCAGCGCTTGTTTAATTATTTTCTCTATGTGCATTCGAAAATTTAATTTGGTGTCGACAATGACGCCCAGATCCCTAGTCTGTTGTATCGATTCGATGTTATGGCCACCAATGTTGTATCGAAAACTTAAATTTGTTCTTTTTCTATGGAATGACAGTTGGTAGCACTTTAGATGGTTAATAGACATTAAATTTTCGTCGCACCAATGGACCAATCTGTCCAAGTCCGCCTGCAAAAGCTCAGCATCTGCGGAAGTTTTAACCACCCTATAAAGTTTAAGGTCGTCCGCATAGAGCAGGCAGTGACTATGTTGGAAACAATGAACAACATCATTTATAAAAATATTGAAAAGAACAGGGCCAAGATGTGAGCCCTGCGGCACGCCAGAATGCGCAATGAAAGGTTCAGATTCAAAACCGCCAGCTACTACTTTCATTTTTTTCTCCCTTAGGTAAGAATTAAGCCAGCCAAGCAGTTTTCCGTGGAATCCGCAACCTTCAAGTTTTCGTACCAGAATTGAGTGGTCCACCATGTCAAATGCCTTAGAGAAATCGGTGTATACTGTGTGAATTTCAATATTTTTGTCAAGTGCTTCAGATATTTCATCAACATATAACGCTAAGTTAGACATGGTGGACCTTTGACTGATAAATCCGTGCTGATAGTCAGATAGAATAGGCTTAATATGCCAGGTGATGAGTGGACATAACAAAGCTTCGAAAACCTTTGCAATAACGGACAATATAGAGATGGGTCGATATTTAGTAATATCTTTCCTATCGCCATCCTTAAAGATTGGCACAATTCTGGCTTCCTTCCAGACAGAGGGGAAGAAACCGTCGTCCAGAGATTTTGTGAAAATCATAGCTACAGGTATAGACAAGGTGTCTGCACAACGCTTAATGAAGATAGGGGGTATATTGTCAGGTTCGGCTCCTTTGTTTTCATCTAGGCGCTCGAGTTTCAGTTTCACTTTAGCCACAGTGATACTTACTCTATCCATGGTAGAATGAGCAGTTTTTGATTCTTGATCAGTAAAAGCGGGGATAGGGGCTGTTTGGGGCTGTGTGGGAGTTAAAGATTGCCTGTATATGCTAGAAAAGTGTGTAGCAAAACTGTTACAAATGGCCCTACCTTCAGTGACAGATCCTCCTTGGTATGTCATCGAGGAAGGGTAATAATTTTGAGTTTTTTTAATACTCTTTAGATATGACCAGAAATATTTTGGATTACTTTTGATAGTGTCTTCAATTCTTTTTATGTAATCATTATAACAGCTTTTGATGAGCACCTCACATCTACTGCGTAACAGTTTAAAAGTCAAATGATCGAGTGGGTTACTATATTTTTTATAGCGTAATCTGTACTTGTTTTTTTCTTTAAGCCTCCTAATCAGGCAGTTAGTGTACCAAGGTGGAAATTTATCAGATTTTATTTTAGTTTTTGGAACGTTACTTTCAATAATTTTATACAGCTCCGAGTAGAAGACATTTGTCATGTCATCGATGTGGCGACATTCCAAAAACAATGTTTGCCAGTCTATATTTTCTAAAATTTTATTAATATTCGTATAATCTGCCCTATAGTAATTTAATCTTACGTTATGGAGGTTGTTAAGCGGCTCGTTGTGACATAATGCCAGGCTCATCTCTAAAGGGGGATGATATCCATCTATAGTACAAACGGGGAAATGGCAATTTATCACTGGTAGGTGCTGCATGTTGCTTAAGACCAAGTCTAGTATTTTATTATTGTAATTTTTTATACCGTTCCATTGACACAAGTTACATTCGGTCATGAAATCAGTTAAGCAAATATCGAGATTACAGTTACTGTTTAGGTCAGTCTCCAAGTACGAATTACCCTTATACTCCCAATTCAGGTTAGGGAGATTAAAGTCTCCCGCTATTATAGTGTTATATTGCTCGTGTATAAAATTTGAGACTCCTCCCAAAAACGATTCCAATGTAACCAATCTCAAAGGTGGCGGAAGGTAGATAGCACAAACTGATATAATCCTTTTTTTTACCAATATTGACACTAATGTTAACCCAGAGATCTTCATGGGATGACTCCCAGGAATAAACTCTGCAACATTCAAATTTTTTAGATAGTGCAATTAATACACCTCCGCCGTCCTTTTTATTGGTCACATTAAAATCGCGATCTCGTCTAAAAACACAATATCGGTCATCTATAAACTCTCTATCAAGTACTCCGTCGTTAAGCCACGTTTCAGTGAGTATTATCACATCATACTCGGAATTCAATATGTTACAGTACACTTTCCTAGTTTTGCTTTTAATGCCTCTCACGTTGTCGTTGTCTATAGTATAATGGTATAAATCTAGCACAAGAAATTGACAATTTTTCTATAGCTGACTCTGCCTACTGTGATAGTACACAATGTAAAAGCCTGTTGGATGGCTAAGCCATAAATATTTATAAAATTATGATTATGACAGCTCAGACTGTCAGAGAGATTTGACGTCTATGTAACCACGTTTTGAGGTTCGTCAAACTAACCTGTAAAAGAAGGAGTCTGAATAAAATACGTTTAATTACTATAAAACAGTGAGTTTTAATAATATAACATGGTGGCAGCGAAAAAGTCAATCAATATTTAGTCATGTCGGAAACAGCTTTATCTAAGATTCTCCAACAACAAACCGCTTTGCTTCAAGTAATGCAACAGCAGATGGCACGCCTTTCGAAGCCGGAATTAAATATAAACGTACCGTGGCCAGCTCCTATAAACACTGGTATTTGTCCTGAAGATGCATTTAAAACGTTTGAAGTGTCGTGGTATAATTATTGCCGCGCGACGCAAATGGACTCTTGGAATCCAAGCCAAGAGTCTAGGAAGGTAAGCGTCCTATTTAGTGCCATCGGTGAAGAGGCATTAACAAAATATGCATACTTTGGCTTCACTCAATCAGACAGGGAAAACAAATCCTGTACAGATATCCTACAAATAATAGGAGGTAAAATGGTTCCAAAAAAGAACATAATTTATAACAGATATCTGTTCCTTAGCCGACATCAATCACATAACGAACCATTTGACATCTTTTACTCAGACCTTGCCAAATTGGTCGAAGAATGTTTATACAAAGAATTCAAAGAAGAAATGCTACGGGACAATATTGTTATTGGTATTACTGACATGGCATTAAAAAAAGAGTTATTAAAAAAAGACAATTTAACTCTTAATGATGCGGTAAATTTTTGTCGTGCTGCAGAGGCAACTGATAAGCAAATGAGAAGTTTAACATCAGCATCATCATCTATTTCTTCTGAAATAAAAAAGATAGCAGATAATTCAAATAAAGAAAAAAAAGGAAAATGCAAGTTCTGTGGTACTAATCATATATTCAAAAAAGAAAATTGCCCGGCATGGGGTAAAACATGCGCAAATTGTAAAGGTAAAAATCATAATCAAATTGTGTGCAAGAAGAAAAAAGAAATCAAAGAATTAAAAGAAGATAGAGATTCTTTGTCAGGTCTATCAGATTCTGATTCTGATATTCAGATAATCAACAAGATAATGGATAAAAAGAATACCAGCCAAGCAGAGTGCAAAATAGAATATAAAAATAAAAATGGATGGTACGAAACTACCTGCTTACTGGATACAGCCGCTGATGAATGCCTGATCGGATATAAAAATTTAGAAGGCATGTTTGCAAAGGATTACATACAAAAAAAAATGAAACCTTCAAATAAATCTTTATTCAGTTTTGGAGGACATAATATTTTGATACATGGTGAAATAGAAATAATTTTACGTGTCAAGACATCTGAACATTTATCAAAGTATAGTGTTACATTCCAAGTTGTGCATAATAAGCATATTCCACTTCTTTCATGTAAAGCATGTACTAAAAGGGGCCTTGTGAAGTTTTGTAAGGAGGTCAAATGTAATTCACAACACACCATTGATATAATAAAAAAATATGAGCAGGTATTTACAGGCAGAGGAAGTTTCGCAGGAGAAGTTAACCTCGAAATAAATGAAGATGTCCCTCCAGTAATACAGAAAGCTCGTCGTGTCCCTGTTGCTTTACGACCTATGCTGAAGGATGAACTGAAACGATTACAAGAGGAAGGAATTATAGTAAAAGAAGATAATCACACAGATTGGGTAAGCAATATTCTAATCATAAAAAAAAAAGATAAATTTAGAATATGCCTTGACCCAATTCCCCTAAATAAAGCTTTGAAAAGGCCTAACTACCAATTCACAACTGTTGATGAAATCTTACCTGAATTAGGTTGTGCAAAAGTATTCTCTACCTTTGATGTCAAGAAGGGCTTCTGGCATTTAAATTTGTCTGAACAAAGCAGCAAATTAACAACATTTTGGACACCATTTGGTAGATATCGGTGGAAAGTTCTTCCCTTTGGCATATCATCAGCTCCAGATTATTTCCAAATTAAAATGTCTGAAATAATTCAAGGTCTAAAGGGTGTTGAAGCTTTGGTAGACGATTTACTTGTTTATGGAGTGGGAGACAGTATGTCTGAAGCCGTCCATGATCACAACAAAAATTTAGAGAATTTACTGGAAAGGCTGCTCAAATTTAATTGCCGGTTGAATAAAGATAAGACCAAATTACTCCAGACATCAGTGCAATATTATGGACATATTTTCACAAACAAAGGCCTTCAACCAGATCCTGATAAGATAGAAGCAATGATGAATATACCTACTCCACAAAATAAAAAGGAGCTTCAAAGATTTCTAGGAGTTGTGACTTACCTCAGTAGATTTATTCCAAACTTGAGTGCAGAGTCCTCACATTTGAGACAGCTGACTCACGATAAAACTGAATGGATTTGGAATAAGAGTACACAAAAAGAGTTTGAAAAGCTGAAATCTGTAATAAGTGATATAAAAACATTAAAATATTTTGACAAAAATGATACATTGATTGTTGAATGTGATTCCAGCGAAGGAGCATTGGGGGTGGCTCTATACCAACAGAACCAGCCGGTGGCGTATGCATCGCGACGTCTGACTCCCACTGAAAGAAAATATGCACAAATAGAGAAAGAATTATTAGCAGTTGTCTTCGCCTGTACCAGGTTTGATCAATATATTGTTGGAAATTTAAAAACAGTAATCAAAACAGATCATAAACCACTTCTAAATATTTTTAGGAAACCTTTGCTCCTTGCACCTAAAAGGCTACAGTCCATGCTCTTAATTCTACAAAGGTATTGTTTGGAGTTAGAGTTTGTGCCCGGAAAAGACAATATTATGGCAGATGCTCTGTCAAGATTTTATTTAGAGTGCAAAGATATAGATAAATCAAAGGATATGAAAATATTCAAAATAATTGAGAGAGTCAACCCCGTAGAAAATTTACCAATATCTGATAATTGCATAAAAGATATACAGAAAGCAACTTCACAAGATGTCAATCTTACTGTGTTAAAAGATTATATACAGCATGGATGGCCAAAATATGCAAGAAATATACCAGATGCACTGAAACCTTACCACAGTCTTAAGGGAGATTTAACAATGCACAAGGGTCTTATTTTAAAAAATCAGTCTATACTGATTCCAGAGTCACTTCGTATAATCATGTTAAACAAACTACATAAGGCGCATTCAGGTATAGAGAACACTCTTAAATTGGCTAGAGATGCTATATATTGGCCCTCCATGTCTTGTGACATCAAAGAAATTATAAAAAACTGCTCTGTGTGTGTTAAATTTCAGCCAAGTCAACAAAGAATGACAATGCAAAGTCATAGGGTACCTGATTATCCGTTTCAGATAGTGTCAATGGATGTTTTCTTCTTCACATGCAATGGTAGACAAGTCAAGTACCTGATTACCGTAGACCATTACTCTGATTACTTTGAAATAGATAACTTGAAAGACCTGTCAGCGAGATCGGTGATTGAATGCTGTAAGAAAAATTTTTCAAGGCATGGTATACCTGAGATTGTTGTGACTGATGGAGGTACCAACTTTGTCAATCAAGAGTTTACAGAATTTTCTAATCAATGGAACTTCATACAAGTAACGTCTTCACCACATCATCCTCAAGGAAACGGAAAAGCAGAAGCCACTGTAAAAATTGCTAAAAGACTTCTATTAAAATCAAATGAGAATGGAGAAGATTTCTGGCTGAGTCTTCTATGTTTGAGAAATACTCCTAACAAATTAAACACCAGTCCAGTGCAGAGACTGTACTCTCGAAGAACTAGAGGGTATTTACCAATAATACAAGATATGCTAAAACCTAGAGTTGTACAAAATGTCTCAGATGATATCACTAAAAAGAAAGAAATCGTAAAGCACTCTTATGACAAACGAGCAAAGAAAGCAACTCCTCTTGAAATAGGACAACCTGTTACAGTTCAACTTCAACCATCATTAAACAAAACATGGACACCAGGAATCATAACGGGTGTGCTGTCTGACAGATCTTACCTTGTAAACATAAATGACACATCATATAGGAGAGATCAGTCCCATGTTAAACCTCTCAATAATGATGAGTATGGTGAAAATCATAAGCATATACAACCAGATATGTCATTGAGTACAGCTCAAAATATTGCTAATTGTAATGATCCTACAGTATCACCTCCATTATCTCCAGTGGAATCCCTTGTAAAATTAACTAATGTTTCCCCTCAAGTGTCATCATATGCAAGGAATCAATCTCCAGTAAGTGACATTGAGCCAGGAAAAGAAACATTAATTAATTCCTCTAGACCTAAGAGAGACATTAAGAAGCCTAGTTATTTTAATGACTATATTTGTTATTAGTTTAGTTTTGTTCATTTTTTATTTTTGTTAGAGAACGTGTTGGATGGCTAAGCCATAAATATTTATAAAAATATGATTATGACAGCTCAGACTGTCAGAGAGATTTGACGTCTATGTAACCACGTTTTGAGGTTCGTCAAACTAACCTGTAAAAGAAGGAGTCTGAATAAAATACGTTTAATTACTATAAAACAGTGAGTTTTAATAATATAACAAAGCCTCTTATCGGAGAATCCAAATCCACACCTGGGATTGCTATGCCACAATATTAGAAGTATAGGTTGTAACATGGACGGCCTACATACATTGCTGGAAGCATTGAACCTGAACTGGGACCTTTTAATCTTAACTGAATGCTGGCTTCCCCGTACGCATAAAATTCCTATTCTTGATGGGTACAATTCACATAGTACTCATAACCTCAGCCAAAACGACGACGTAGTAGTATATTCGAAGGCTCACCTGCAGGTTGAAATGGAGGATGCCTTCATTTATGGTGCCAACTGTCTACTAATAAAATTAAAATCTTTCAATATGATTGTCATTGCAATGTACAGGCCCCTAGTTATGAAGACTTAAAACGCTTTCTAGATTCACTACATAAAATACTTACGGAAAACTCATCCTATGCAAATATAATTTTAGTTGGTGACATAAATATAGATATCTCAGAACATACTACAGATCCAAATTCATCATCATATCTGGACATGTTAGCTTTCCATGGTATGTTACGCGCACATACATTACGTACCCATAAACAAACATGCTTAGACCATCTTATAATTAAAACTAAGGCGGAAGCTCATTGTTACACATTGGAGACAGCTATTACGGATCACGACGCAGTTGTTTTTACTCTGAATATAGAAAATGCGCCACGGCCCAAATATGCGAATTCGGTTCTAAAGAGAATTGACTATGATAGCCTAGACAGGGAATTGAACAATGTCGATTTTATATGACATTCTTGCATCTGACGATGCTAATATAGCTGCGTCCTCATTTGTGCATATCTTTCCCGCTCCTTTTGTCGAAACTGGGGGGTATTGGTGTCAGGGGTACTCAACTTAAACTTTTCGCTAGTCATCTATCAAATCGAACACAGAGAGTTAGGGTGGGGAAGTGGTGCAGTGATGATCTTCCAGTCTCTATTGGTATACCCCAGGGTAGTATTCTCGGACCTACATTATTTTTGACTTTCATAAACGAACTTTGTAACCTTAAAATTACTAATGGAAATTACTCTTTGAAGCAGACACCTGGGAAGGCCTTTACACCAGCGCCCAGTGCGGATTTGACATGGTTACTGAGTGGCTTTCGGTAAACATGCTAACTCTTAATACGGGGAAAACAAAGTATATCCCTTTTTCAATAAAAAACTACTCACAATCAAAACATATTCAGTTCTCCATAACATCTCATCATCACTCCTGCTTGCGTACCACGAGTTGCTTGTGTCCCCTTCTAGAAGTTGTCTATAGTATAAAATATCTTGGCATCATTATTGACAATAATATGAGCTTCCGACCCCATATAAATCATCTTACATCTAGATTACGCAAAATGATATTTGTTTTCAAAAACCTACGTCATGTAGCTGACCACAAAAAATTTAATTTAGTTTACTGCGCCTTGGTCCAATCCATTATTACATATTGTATATCGTCATGGGGAGGCGCACTTAAATCTGTCCTAATAAATCTGGAAAGGGCGCAAATTTAATACAACTCAGTTGTACAAAAGGTGTGAGGTACTTACTGTGAAGCAATTGTTCGTGCTTAGCGTCATACTTTTGAAACACAAAGACCTTAATTACAATCCAGAATTTTTAAAATTCCAACGACACAAACATAAAGTCTGCGAAACTAAGGCGTGGAGTACAGCATTTTCTCATAGGTTCAACACCTGCAAATCTACTCGTTACCCAAAAATAAATATAAAGAAAAAATTACGAAATGGCTGCAAACCCTCGATAATGAAAATACGGAACGCATCAAACCATACATACACATGAAACACTTACACTTTATGCATGGTACTAACAAAAGTGTATTTCTTTAACACAATTATTAAGTAGTATTAGTAGTAGTATTAAGTATTGTTTAAGTAGATAATATTTAATTTTTTACAATTTGCAATAGGTACATATTGTTTAAGTCCGGTGGTTTTTGGAGGCCTGGAGACCTGTAACACAGGTTACTCTTAATGGTTTCTGGACGAAAGCAGGGGTATTGTGGTGCGTGTCTGGATTCTCACGTTTGTAACTTCTTGTTTTCTTATTATTATGGATCCGGACGGGCCCCAATGCCACTTTTAAGTTGTTTTTCTTTCAATTGGGGACAGTATTTACTGATTTTTATAACAATTACTGCATAAAATCGGGCTTTAAAGAATCTAACTTAACTGTTTTGTTTATTTTACTCTTGTCACGTCATATATATTGTCATGTGGGCAATTTTTTAAAATCGAAGGATATTTTAATCTTTCATGTGCTCCTCTTATTCTAGATAACTGCTGGATCCAATAACTCATCAGGTCTGCATGAATTATATCCTTGGCCGTCAAGTTATTATCTTCTTTTGTGCCAAATCGTTCTCGAACGTGTTTAAGCGAAGACCCGAGCCTTCAATGGAGAATGCAGGGAGGGATTTGGCAGAGTTTTCAGAGCCTTCGAACTAGAAGGTGGATCTATATTGTAACCAGTTGTTACTATATTCGCCATGAAAAATTAATATGAGTGATCGGTCTCAAACTAAAAAATGCACAAAGGTTGCATCAAATTTTATCTCTGAAGTCTCAATAAAAAAAATTGCACAATGTTGCATCAATCTTCCTCTATGAAAATCTTAAGCTGACATAGTCGCTTAGTCAGTTTGCAAACAGTACTTTTCGGCCTGCTTTAACATTATCCAAGTGAAATAAGTGATCCTCTCTTTCGAACTGTTGTGCTTTACTAGAGTATTTTTATAAATTTAATTGTAGTGGCTAGCTTTCTGTACTGAAATAACATTACCCATTACCCTGAATCTTTGAGTTTCTCTTTATCAACTGAATCTGGTACTGACCTCTAAAAAGGTTACGTTACAAGTATTCCAAATTGATGCCGCCTAATCATGTACATATTTTTACCAATGTAGTATATTTATTATCTTCTATAAACATTGATATATGTAGGAACTTAATATAAACCTGGGGGCGTACCACAATCTTTTCAAAACAAGGTTAAAATAACCTTGTTTAGAATAAGGTTATTATAATGTTATTGTATTCTTACTTTGATCCGTACCATGACCTCCTAAAACAAGCTTGAATTGTTGCCACTACAAACTTATCTGATGACGGCGTCGCTGTTGTTAAGTTTAGTATTGCCGCCAAATTTTATTTCAATTAGCACACACGTAGTTCCAATTTCGGCCACCGGTTTGTGGCACTAACATAGAGAGGTGCATGAACGAATGTTTTGTGGTTACTTTAGGATAGAATCATTCACTCAAACAAGCTTACTTTCTAAACCGTACCATGATCTTTACGTTTTTGTTTGACACTAAGAAGTTTTGTTTGACAGTATTATTATTTTTATGTCAAATCCATCAATCTAATAAAAGTCACTTTTTCATGGTGGATATAATATTGTTTTACGATTTTTAAAGATTTACGACATATTATATAATACTGTTATGTTCTCCCAAAAAGCAAGTGAAATGTATTTATTCTTACAAAAGTTTGAAATAACTTAATGCATTGATATTTACGTCTCCAATACTACAACAACGGTAATGATTTTTAGACGGCCAACCAATACGAGATATTCGGGATTATAGAAGCTGTTATCGTTGATATAGCGTGTGAAACACGAGCTCTTCGACGTTGAGAGTCGATGAGACGTGGGCGACTATACTGAAGAGCTCACACACAACCTATACGACGGGGCCACTAAAGCTTACACTGGGAGAGTCCTACTAAATCGATTGATTTGTCTGTAGGGCCAAGGACGTGTGCACCTATCTACTAAACCAAGCCAATACCTCATCAGGGGCTATCTCTTGGCATAATACCATGAACGTAAGCTCAATTTGTTCGTGGCATTGGTTCCCGTAGCAAATTCGGAGATCTTCGTGAAAGAAGATTATGGGCTGAAGGGTGTGGTTTATCCGATTCCGTGGCCGGTCTAGGATTCCCGTTGCCAGCGAAACGGGATTAAAAGTGTATACGATAAAGTGATGTGTTTCTAAAGTGTTTTGAGTTTAAAATTAAATTTTTTATGTATGTACTCGTTCATAATGTTGTATACATGTATTTTTAAACATGTGCCCCAGTTCCCTGAATTAAATAATTACGTAAAGTAGAAACATAGTGCTTTTTATTAGCTGAAAACCCTGAAAAAGTCTTCTAATACTATCACAATAATTATGTCATATTTTAGTATTCCGTAACCGAAAAGTAAAAAGGAATCCTATTACAAAGAGCAGACATATGAGTTTTGCGCATGTTGTCCTAAATGCTTAAGCTATTTTTATATAGGTACTCGATAACGTAGATAACCTACGGCACCCTCACAACATATTATAAAACAAAGTCCTACACCTAGGACGCCACGCGAATTAAGTCGCACCGGGCCCACTAGTATATTATAGAACAAAGTAAAAAACGATTGAACGAACTTACATCCAAACTCCTTGGTAGTTCTTTTACTACAACTGGCGCCTCTGGTGGAGAAAAGGGAAGTACAGCGGTGCGAAAAGGCGGGACGACCATTATGTAAAGGGAGTTGAATGTAAACAGGAAAAGGAATTAATATATGTGGATATTAAATAGTGTTTTTGATATTAGAAATAATAAGATATATATAAGTGTGTAAGTAGTAAGTGTAAAGTTTCTTAGCATAAATATCTAGTGCCCGGGATCTGTCGTGATCATGATCCAGGATTTGGCAGATCAGGTAATTACCTACAGAGGTATAACTGCTGTCTGGGGAACCTGACCAGATTGAGTCAGGGATACACGTTAAGTCGCCTAAATGTACAGGTATCCTCAAGATGTTTTCCCTCATCATGATAGCATAGGTTAGTGTTCAACTAATGTAAGTACCTTTGTAAAAATACAATTTCATTACTCTCGTTACATCACATAGAGACACTGGAGATCGTTATCGGTGCCTATGGCTTACCATGGCTACTTACTTATGGCTTAGTTGCCATTAGGCCATCGACCCTCGTATATAAGTGACATACCTAGACTAATATTACGCCCGTAGAACACCGAGGCGTTCGCGTGCGGAAGCGAATATAAGCGATGAGGATGTAACTATAAAATATCGCTATAATTTGAGCAAGGCACAGGTACTTCACACTTTCGCAGTGCACGAATGCACCGATAGATTACAAGCCTTAAAGTGCAAATTATACTTGAATATCAGTTTTTTATTCTAATGGTCAACAGCCTTCAGGAAGTGCTGCTGATGGAGAGGATTATCTAATGGTACTGGAGATGGAAGTGTCACCGTTATTACCACCACCACGTGAGGTGATAATTACTCAAAGACCATCAGCAACACCACAGGAGAGTCCTCTCCAATCTCCTGAAGCGCCACAGCCAGCCGAACGGCCAACCGCACCAGCAGTACCCCCCCTGTCGCGCCGGCGTCGAGAGCCGCCGATGTCCCAGGAGGCCGCAAGACGGGCCCTCGTCAAGGCTTCACAACAAAGGGCTGAGGCTGCCACCAGAAGAATGGCGCATGGAATAAGCAGTATTCAGGTCACTTTAGAACGCATTGAAAGGTTCAACATAATCTTCCATACAATTAGACCATACAGGGCGTACGACGGCTATGTCACATAGGTAGAGGGGAAGCACTTTAAATATTGTAGATAGGACATTTTACCAAAAGAATAATAATAATAATGCCGATGCCGTGTGGCATAGCCGTGGGATACCTTGTATATTGTAAAATACATAATAATAATAACTTAAAGAAAAAAGTGAAATTCAAAGGACAAGTTTATGTATAAAATTATTGTTATTTATAAAATTTAGTCAATAAAATATAACAACAATAGAATAAAACACATTTACACTAAAAAGAAATATTTACAATTTACATATATAATACGAAATATATTTACACAAACTCTTATTATTAAGTAAAATTAATTTTCTTTTTTAGAGCTATATATGCCGCCTCTCCTAGAGCAGCCGAACGAGATCGCTCCGCGTAGCCCAGCCCTGCTGAAGTGCGGTGTTGCTCCTCGGTCCTTGCTCGACCGCTCCAGCATTCCATTGAAATTGGGCTTCTCGAGCCACGTCTTCGATGCTTAATTGTCGCACAGGTGTACTGGCTTTATTACAAATGTTGTGTATACTACACAAGCATTTACAATAAAGCCAGCCGCCTGTAGGGTGTAATGTACCACCCTGTGTACAAGTAAGCACCGAAAGCGTGCTTTGAGAAGCCCAATTGTGCGCTCAATACTGTTCCTGGCGCGTCCATGGATATCAGTGTAGTATGCCTCTGGTGTGTCCGGTGGTGCATCTACTATTGGGGTCATCATATATTTCCGCAACGGATAGCCAGAGTCACCTACAAATTTAGAAATAATGTCAATAAACCAATAGTTATGTACTTATTAAATTACGTACCTATGTACATTTTATGTTTGTAATAGAAATAAATCATACCTAGGAGCCAGACGTTCTGGCTATTGCATAGCTGTTCCACATGGTCTTTTATTGGGTGGAATGACCATATAAACGAATCGTGGCTCGCACCAGCGGTTCCGGCATCTACACTGATGATTTGCATGTTCGCATCACAAATCTGAAATAAAAAATGGAAATTAAATTGCTGTCAACCTTAGCTGGGCACCCTGAGACTGGTTGAACAGTCTTGGGAGCCGAATGGCACACTGTGACTATATTATTTTTATTGTTGTAATCCTGTAATATAGTATATAGGAACAATAGGCAAGTAAGTATTTTTTCCTCTAATGCAGTGACACAGCCAATAATGTTATATGCTAAATAAATAATCCTGTGTTACTAGCCTTTGCCTGCGACTTTGCTTTATAATATGTATAGATTAATGTTTCTCCCCGCCGTCTGTCTTAGATCTTTTAAACTACATATGGGATTAAATGCCGCAGCTATAGAATGATTCAAGAGGAAGGTTTATAAGCAAGATATAGGGTACGTAAGAAGAAATAGGGTACGTAGAGATAAAATAGATGCAGGGTAAGGTAGAATGAGGTAAGGGTAGGACAACCCGCGAATGAAGTCGCTGTGGGCTAACTAAGTATTAAATCTTTATTGGTTAAAGATTGTAGTTTTTACAATGATTAATAGATAAATGATAAGATTAATAAATAATTCATAAGTATGTAAATAAATTATAAGATTAATAAATAGATAATAAGTGTATAAATAAATTATAAGATTATGGAAATCGTTTATGATTTTGTATGACTTACCAATTGGACATTCAATGAATGATAATGTTTTCTGCAATAATAGCGCTCTTCCCGGTGTGGAGCTGGAGGGCGCACTATAGCCACGTGAGTGCAATCTATGCACCCCAGTACACCAGGAATATTGCATTGATTGTAAAATCTGAAATGAGTAATTTTAATTCAGTTTACAAAATTATAGATTTTTTTTTATAATCGTAAAATAGAACAGAAAAATTTAAATATCTTGAATTCTTGTTACACGAAACCGGAGATATCTGCTCCGATGTATCTCTATAGTGCTCGGACCAAGTGAAGAAAGATGCGTTAAGCAGAAAACTCAAGGAATTTATAATTATATAATAGCTTAAATTGGACCTAAACCCACCTCCATCCAGAATCCTATCGATCTCTCGGTCATACAGACGGCCTCAGACCTAATCACGAGTGATGCTCACGCTTACTTGTTGTCGGCTCTTTGGGCGTGATACGATCGAGTTCATAACGAGTACATCCGTGGCAGTTGTGCCATGAGTGACATTGCGAATAAGATCTAGGAGGCTAGCCTGCGCTGGTTCGGCTAGGGAATTGGGGGATACAGGTGTCTAAACCGGCCGGTAGGAAGGAGATCCCGCCGGAGACCCAGAAAGCAGAAATCTCGCGTCCGAATTGACATCGCCAAGTCGGACGCGAGAGCCAACGGTTTACGACGGGAGGATGCCGAAGACCGGGCGAAGGGGACAAGAATAAGTAAAGCAGACCCTGACATAAGCCGGCATAGATGCTAAGATGATGTTGACTCATAGACCCCGTAGAACCTGTGGGGCATGCTTGTTAAATAATAAATAATTGTGGACAAATTCACACAGTCCCATCTGCCCCAAAATAAGCAAAGCTGGGTGTAGTATGGGTGCTAGCTAACTGATATAGTACTTATATACTTTTTTAAATACATACTTATTATACATAGAACACCCAGACCCGTAACAGAAATTTCATTCATCATTTAAATTTCTGCCCGGCCGGGAATCGAACCCGGGACCTCTTGCGTGGTTGACTGGATCGTTGACCACTGAACCACTCAGGTCGTTAAACATTCATAATAATTTATAGAACATTATAATTATAACGTAGAAAAAATATCACTTACTTGGCTTTTATTATATTACGTTCCTGGTCACTGTCCGGGAAGTGTATATATTTCTGTCTCATCTGCAATGTATTGAGGCTAGCTGTTACTTGTGCAATTGCAGATGAGACAGTTTGCTGTGCCATAAATTGTGCCCAGCTAGTTCCCACCAGGCGCTGGTAGGAGCCTGTAGCGAAGAAGGACAGCGCAGTCAGAACCTAAAAATAGGCAAAGATTGTAGTGGTAGTATGAAAGACACTTGTTATTAAGGCAATTAAAAGCACGTTGATATTTAACCTTAGTCTCCACAGTTAAATCGGTGGGTTTCTTAGGTAGCCTAAGAACGGGCCTCAACTCATCACATAAATTATGTGTGAGGTCCTTCGTAAGGCGGTACCTACGCACAAATTCAGATTCCTCTAAATCGAAGGGGTCACACTCGTCACGCAACCGCCTTCGACATAGTTTCTTCTCTTGATATGCTGCTGAAACACTGCTATTACCTTCAAGAAACTCGTAAATTTCGTATTCGTTAGCCATCTAAAAGAACATTACAGTTATAGTATAGAAGAGGTATGCGTAAATTTTAAACATTATCGATAATAAAAATATTTAACTTACTTTTGGATTAGAATAACAAATATTATGCAATTTAAGTTTAAAATCTGCAAGGATATGCCCACAGAGAAAAGATAAAACTGCGTTTTAAACAAAGAGATTGGAATGCTAGCGAAATTCTTGCCGGTCTAAAACCATGAAGGTCGCTAGCATTCAAATCTCTTTGGTTTAAATCTAAAAATTGAAGAAATATTAAATTTTTTTCATATTTTTCTTGAGTAAAAGAGATACGAGTACTACCTAAAAACAATCCAGACGTGTTCGTTCTTTTTCAATGTTTACACTTTCCTAACTCGTCTCATTTTTACCTTGTCTTAGTTTGAAATCGTCATTTTCCTACATCGGCTTTATCCTTGCAGATCTCTTTTTCTCGTCTCATTTTAAATTGTTTCTATTTTTAACTTGCTGGCCCGACGCGACTTCACTCGCGATGTGTCCTATCCCCTACTTTACCCATATCCTACCCTTATCATATCAACCGAAAGCCCCCACTGCTGGGCATAGTAGGCCTCCCCATGAGATCTCCGCAAAGGCTGGTCCTGTGCCTTCCGCACCCGGCTGATGCCCGCGATCTTTGCGGTCATTACCCCTACCCACCCTTCTCTACCAACGCCGTCCAAGACGCCGCCGTCCCGAAACTCCTCAAAGACCACCACCCCCACTCCGTTGTCCCCAGTCGATTAGCCAGCGTATATTAGTTTATACTTTCGGGACCTGTTGCCTCTCCATTGAGACTTTTGCAGGAAAGCCATTTCCACCTAACGCTGGAAGAGTATCGCTTTCCATGGTATGGCAACGTCTCGCACAGGCCGGCAAATTATGTAGGGAAAAAAAATGCCATACCCCTGCCACGCACGAGAAGAAGAGGCCGGCCCAAGAAGCGATGGCTTGACTTTTTTAGAAGTGGCATGCATGTTAGTTAACAAACTCATCACCAAAGATGCCGAAGACCTAACGAAGTGGAAAAGTAGAAGTAGGAAGGGGGACCCCGAGCCGGGCGGTGCGCAAGAGCACAACCGGGATGAACGCAATAATGATGAAAATGTTCTTAATCACCTAATATTAAATTAAGGATTTAAATATGAAAGTAGTAAGGAACCCTTCAAATGCCTGTCGAATTCGCCCTTGACCAGTTCATAAATAGATATTGACTGCACTGACATTTTTGCACGCCAACATTTCCGTTTGAAAAGATTTGCAACCGCCCCGTTCCACCCAAGTTATTCGTGTTTAAGTGTTTACAACATTATATTTTGAGGATAGTACTATGAATAAAATTACATTTTTGTTTAGAAATCTTCATTTTAGTATCATTTTCTGCTATGAAGTAGATTTGTGATAAAATTTTATTTAAAAATAAGTTATAAAATCAATCAAAGATCGCAATATTAATGCGTGATCCGGAGTAAGCTGCGAAAATGATAATGCTATGTAGAGCTACAAACACAACTGACCCGGTGATAGCGTCACTGTTGTTGTGATTGACATGACATTACAATATGGCGACACTTAGTTCCAGCTTTCGCTACCTGGTCAGATAAGTTTGTGGCACTGTACGAACATTATAACGCTGTCTCTTTTTCACATACTTTTACAATAGACAATTCATTCGGTCATACCCCTCTCTAAACAATATTATTATAATGTTGTTTTTAAGAGATCGTGGTACCAATAAATTCTAATAATACTTTGAGCTTGCTAAAAACATGATAGTTTTCCCATAGATATATAAAGTCATCACGCATAGAGCAAACCGAAGAGCCGGTATATCAGCGTGCCACAGCAATTAATATACATACAGGAGGAAAATGCATGGCTAACGCATAGACGTGTCGGCAAATATTCTACACCAACTACGCTATAACCATAACTTTTTGATATTCGGTGAAAAACCGACACCGCACGGATCTAACGTAAATATTTGGGCCATCACTCCAATAATACCTATCAAGATAATCATAAACCCCACTTTAATAATGATATTGGCAAGCATGTAGATGTAGACATAAGATGGTGGAAGGCTTTCCTTAAAGAAAACTAAAATGTTACTTTGGTTTAAGCAATTATTAAGTTATTTACTACGTAGACGTATCGATGTTGGTCATCAATAATATTTAGATGCCAAAGCAATATGTTCAATTAATTTCGAAATATTGATTCCCGAATTCGACGCAGACTTAACCGGATATAATTATATATATGTTGTTGTTTTTTTATGCTACGCAGTGACTAATCAACAGGCAGCCCACCTAACAGTAAGCAGTAACTGTCGCCCATAAAATCTACGATTCATGCATTGCACAAAAATGGAGAAACGCAAGTGCCTTTGCACTGAGAGAAATAAGATGAAATGCCTCAGGCCTGTAATTGCGGTGGCTGGTACCAGAACACGACAATGCAAACATAATTGTTTGGCGGCAGAAATGGATAAGGCGTTGGTATTCACCCAGGCGGACTCCACAGGCTCGATAGAGTCCTAAAACCTGTTGTTTACCTTGGTATTAGCACTATATTTAATCAATCAAATCTTTGGTTGGAGCATCGGTGGCCTAGTGGTTAAGTATCCAACTCGTAAGCGAGAGGTACCGGGTTGAAGCCCACTGCCGCCATGTACCAATGCCTCTTTTCTGAGTTATGTAAATTTTTTTTTAAATAAATAAATAGTTGAATACTAACCTATGCTCTTCGGTGAGGGAAAACATCGTAATTAAACCTGCACCTCCAGGCGTCTGAATGTGTAACCATAATCCAATCTGGTCAGGGGTACCAGCTAACAGGGTCACGGAGGGCAGATGCCTGTCTACCGTAATTACTCGATCTACAAAATTCTGGAACATGGTCAAGGCGCACCCCGGGCCCTCGTGCGCGAGAGCACAACTGGTACATTAATGCCAAGATGATGATTATAATTTATTTATATTGTACGAAATATTTTTGTTACAACCGCACTAATTCGGGGCTTGGTTAGCGCCTACAGCCTACTTTATAATTGTTGACATTACCTCGTAATGAAGGAAAACGAAACCATTTCACACTTACGGAACTATGAAAATATTCAAGAATTGTTGTAATTTCAGGCAATAAAAACCAATAAAAGCTCGAGAAATGTTAATATGTTATAAATTTACATCTTTATTTAAATACTTCAGGCAACTGAGGCCAGAGGTATACGTGTATGTATACTAAATACACAAATATACAACATTATACATTCGTTCACAATAGGTACTTGCATAAAAATATAATTTAAAATCTACACACTTCGGACACACATTATCACTTTCTGACACTCCTTTAATTTCTTTAAACTGGTAGGTAAAGCCTTGATGGCTTTTAGTCCGCCACTTGTATTATTTTTAGTGCAATAAAGTTTTTAAATAAAAAATAAAATAAATGATTTCATATCGGCATCACCGATATTTCTAGGTCGCCCACGGAAACTCCGGTAAAGCATACCCTTGGCTTTCTTTGGGACAATAATATTCTCTTATGATGAATTCTAAATCTTCAACGATAGGTATCAACGCAACGCACAAATTAAACGTACGTTCAAAGCGTGATCTCATGAGCTGTTCTCCTTGGCTAAGTGGACGTTCCTCCACGTTCTTCGTTGAGCAGACAAATCTGTCGAATTTTACGTGTAAGCTTCTGTGTTTGCATCTGTTGACGAACTCCGCATCATCTTTGTTCGCCGATGGGGTCACACGTCTCATACAATGGCTTTTGACGCTATTTCCTGGTTGAGTTTAAAGCTAAAGCTTATCAGCTCTACAACCACGAATAATATCTCGAATTCTTTGGTCATCTATGACAGAACATCACAATTGTTGTAGTATTGGAGACGAAGACATTAAATTGATTACTTAAGTATTAAGATTTTACAAAATAACGTTTTAATATTACCTTCTCTATAAAAATTAATTATTAAAATTGCAATTCATGAAACTTCTGACAGAATATAAACAATGCTTTCCGTCAAATGGTAGCTAGGTGTCACTGTACTAGTCAAAGTACTAGAAAAGCGTCGCTGCTTTTGGTAACAAAATTACATTTCATAATAGTCACACTTAGTTCCAGTTTTGGCCACCGGGTCAGATAAATTTGTGGTGGCTTTTAGTCTCTGGTTTGAATGAATGATTTGGCTGTGACGTCACAAAACTTCTAACCAAAACAACATTTTTATAACATTTTTTTCTTAGAGATCATGGTACCAATTTGAAAACAAGGTTAAAGTAATCTTGTTTTTAAGGCTTGTGGTAGGCCCCCTGTTCGAGGTCTGGAAAATCAAAAAAAATTAAAAGTTAGTGAATGCTTTGTCTAAATTACTAGACCATTTAATAAAAATTAATGGTGTTCATACTCACATTAGTCCTTGGTGAGTTTTGTATGTTGTTTCAAGCGAATAATTGTTCATTTTCTTGCCCGTGATAGTATTTGACTTCAAAATACTGTGGAAACAATTTCAAGTAAATAAATTCAAGTCTTTTCCATTTCGAAAGAAGAAAATATGTTTGCTAGAGATTAGATTAAGTGCTTACTTTTTGAGGATTGGCACAGCTATCACAACTTTGTGATTATCGGATTTCAAGTCAAACCAGTTTGAAAATGGGTGATCCAGAGTCAGTTTTACAAGCAGGTCGTACCTGAAAGTAAAAAGTGAATCAGATAATTGCACGCATTTTTCATTTGTTTCAACCAATTAAACAATTTCTGAATACTTACACTGGGACTTTTCCTGTAGGACTCATCTTGCGGTTATTAAGCTTTACTATCGAAGCTTTGACCGGAAAAAGCACATCAATTCTCCAAGTTTTTTCATCATTCCTGAAAATGGAAAAAATTGAGATCTCCAAGTTTGAAAACTAAATTTTCATGGGTAAACTAAAAAAACTTACACTTCTTCCATCTTGATCCATGAAAATCCGGATTCACTATTGATAACCGATGCTGAAACTCCATTTATTATCACGACACCCTTTTGTTTTAATTGATGATCGTTGAGAGCTAACTTCAGCAACTTTTCAATGACTTCCTGTCCAACTTCTTTCGGCCATTCTTCAGATGCTCTGAATTTCGAATTCAAATCTTGGAGTTTCTCCATTTTTTTAGACTCTGTAAAACTTTTGCAGCAACGGAATTCACACTTTGCAAAAATCTGGATGATTTATTATTTGATAATAATTACCGTAACTCTGTGGTTGTGAGCACGACGGGCTCGCAGGAGGGATTGAAGTGGCAGGAGTTGATTGTTCACTGTGGCTTTAAATTCATGAATCCGGTGATTAATGTAGTGCTTCAACATTAACCACAGTGACCACTATACAATGACTAATAAAGAGTTTTATGGCTACCAACGGAAGCTTGACAATATCAAAGTTCTTCAATAGTTGTTTCAGCGAACGAGACTTGGAACTCTCCAACATAAAATGTTTCTACGACTCTGTTTTTCAGGTCAAAATGATTATTATCCTATGCATACTGAAATAATCACTTCAGACCATCGGGTCCAGTTGCTAAAGACCTATTTCTTGGCGGACAATAGAATCCCTTCATTAAGTTTTGTCCGTAGGCATTTTTCAACAGTGCCATGAATAATACACTGGAAATTAGTCATATCCATCACGCAGGATAATCAAGAATAACCTACATGAAAACAACTCCTAATAAGGATGTCGAACCAGGGAAATTTATAGTTACAATAAACCACAATCATGATGACTCATTACTGGTGACTTTAAACATTAATTCCATCGATTTATGTATGTATTTATTCATGGCTAGGAATTAATCATCATTGTATCATACTTCACGGGTGGGGTGAACAATATAAGAACGCTTGCTATTGAAAGCTTTATCAGTTACTTGCCAGTCTCGTTACGTGTTACTTGGTTCAAGTTCACCAGTGCACAAGATGGAGTTGTTTATTGATTTTGAGGGATTCTACACCAAAATCGATAACACGAACATAATAATAACACGCATAAGCACAACACCAATGGAAAAATCCAGAAGGCGGCACTCGTTTATGACGTCAGAAGCGGTCGTCTTTTTCCGTCCGTGGCGCTGGGTGTACTAGCAACATTAGTTTCTAAACATGCAGACTAGGGATGGGAATTGTCGATTCAGTCACTGACATTTTTAAGCTTTATTTATTGTAAATAAAACAAAATAAACACATTTATTTATAGAAATAAATGTGTTTACTATAGAGTAACATTTGCTTTATTTGTTTTATAATAAATTAGTAAGTATAAACAGAAATAATTTAATTTATGTGGATTTTTCTACCAGTAAATCATTGCTTATGTCCCATCCTTATTGTCGGATTTTTCCGTCACTGGCGCTGGACACCAATACACTTTTCGAATAATACTATCAGTAATTTATTCAACTTTAGACATTATTTTTAAGTCTTCTAATTAAGAAACTAAAGTGTAAGCAATTGTATATGATTACTTCATCAACTATTTACCAAATTATGAACATAATTTTAATATAATACAGTGCTATCAAACAAAAAGGCAGATTAACCGAGTAGTGGTATTTGGTCGTAAATATCCGTCCTTGGCGAAATGAGCACGAAAATTTTTGTCGGATATATCCGACCTTGGCGGTTAAAGGGTTAACGTGTTTGTATATGGTATGACTGTACGAAGCTCGCATTAATTTGCTCGAATTAATATCAAAGAAAAAAAAATACCGCGGCAGTCCTCGAGTGCCACACGTTTTATTTTTTATGTCATGCGGTAGACAAACAGCCAAGCACCCCACCTGATGGAAAGTGGTCACCACTGCCCATAGACATTAGCAACACCGAGAGTATCGCGAATGCGTTGCACGCCTCTATAACACGTTACTCTGGCAGCAAAAAGGCAAACGTCCCTCCACTGCCAAAGACGGTTCTCCAAATTCCCACCCCATGGAGCACTAGAAACCTTACTCACCGGCAGAACCAGCCGGACTCTTGATCTTTCGCCTCGAAAACATTAGTCGCCTTGTACGACACCCATGAATGTAAGGGATTGGTGCTATTCTACTCTGCCGGACACCACACGGACAACTTATAAATATTGTAAATTCCTTAATATGAATTTAATTATGACTCATGTCATTCTTTTCATAAAGATTAATAAACAGAAATTGTGTTGCATTTTTTGCCAACAATTGCGATAATCTCGATGCGTTGAGTTTCCGATAATTAACTTCGGTTATTTTTGCACACTCAAAACTGTAACTGTGTTTGCAATTCGAGCATTCACATTCATTTCACTCCATCGAAAGATTGATTACATTTTGGGCAGATATTCATTATAGAACTGAAATTTAAGCAGGATAAACTGGTAAATAATAAATAATGTAGGTACGATTACTGCGCTTTTTGAGGTAAAAACAATACTAACCGTGGTAACAAACCCGATAATATGTGTAGTGAAAGTGTAGTGAATAACCACGAAAGTCATAAAACCTATACGATTACTGCGATTCGAATATTGTTATTTGACGCGTGTCACTCGCTCGGTGCGCAACCGCAGACTGACTACTGAGATTTACATCCATAGTGTAAGTAGCAATAAATGTGACCAAGAGTTAGTAACAGCCATTCAAATTGTCAATAATAATAATAAATTCATTACATGTCATAATTAATAAATTTGTTTATAAATATTTGCAATTAACTCCGCAATATATCGGCATGACAATATATATTACAAACTAGAATCAATTGTTTCTGGAGTTTTTTAAATTTAATATTAAAATAAAACGAAGAATGATGAGTTTACCCTCTAATGTGAAGTAAAATGGTATTGGAACGTCTATGAGCCCGTTCCATAAAAAAAAACAAGTTATAGAGGTAAGAATCCAGATACATACCCCAATGACCGTAATATTTTAGTTATTAAAACCAATATTGCCTTTTCCAATTTTGTATTTAGGAAACGAGAGATCACATCCCGGTCAATCCCGGCAACTGCTAGGATCCACTTTTCTGCTATGCTTTCTCCATTTTGCCCGATCCTCAGCATCCTCACGTCGTAAGCCGTTGGCATTCGCGTTCGGCTCGGCGATGTCAATCCATCGCTTTTTTGGTCTTCCGCAGAACCTCTTTCCTGATACATGCAGGTTTGGACACCTATTACCCCAAAAGAAATACTCTAATCTAAATTCGATTCAAATCAAAACATTTGTAGAACGTAGTTTCAACATGTCTTTTTTTTACAAGATAATCTCTCATTTTATAGAAAAGAATGAGGAGCCATTGGGAATCTGGTGTCGACGTTAATGACCGCCACGACCATTATCATATTGTCATTGTACACATAGACGCGCTGGAATTGTCTCTTGACGAATGTATCTGTGAAGTGTCTAAGTGTTCTGTACGGAATACTGTGAAGCATTTCTTTATACAGGCTCGTTAATTTACAAGCATAGACGCTCGATATCCAGGTCTAATTTGTATTTATTTATTTATTTATTGGAATACCAACAGCTATATAAAACATAATACATAATATATTAGAATCAATAAGCCAATTACAGGTCCTCGCTAGTAGCAAGTAAGTAAGTATTAAATAGATCAAGGTACTCGTACATTTAAACCGATCTCCCAGGCGCCCTGAAGTCTTGGGGTCAAAGACACTGCTTCTTCAGAACCGTCCCAGTATATTTTTTCGCCCTCGACCAGTAATTTTAAACAGACTATCTTCTCCTTTGTTGTTATGTAAAAGAGCGAGTCACCTATCAGTTGCCACTGAATAGCCTCACACAGCTCCACTTTAATGTGAAAATGGAAAATACCCTGTAGTCCTTTGACGTGGTCCTCTTTGGGATCAACCACAGATCTCTGATAGGTCTAGAGTGGTCTAAAATAATCATATGTTTATTTTCCTCGTAGACATAGAAATTGTCCAGCACGGTCAGTGTCGCTAGCTCGGTCCACGTTATGGGCTCGGTCCACGTTATGGGCTGGTGGTTCTTTCTTCCTTCAATTGAACTGACCTTGTGAGTGGTATGTTGCACGCGCGATCACGTAGACAGAGAAAAAATGAGAATTCTCAAAGTTGTTCGGGATATAACGTGGCAGTGTTTATATACTTTTGGGTAATCATTCCTGCACTGTCGCTTCCAAAACTTAGGTTCAATAGTCTGTACGGCGTCCTTTCACTTCTCGTTCAGTTTAGCGAAACTGAGTACCTACGACTTGTACGTCGCAAAACACCAAAATCATTGCGAAGACTTCTAGCGGAAGCTCGTTTATGGTTCGTGTAAAAATTTCTGCTGCCGTTATGGTTAACATAGCCCGCAGCATTGTTAAGTAAGTATATATACAACATAAATCAATTGAAAGCTTGAATTTGTCACAAATTACACAATTAACACGGGTGCAAGTTTACAATGCGTGCCATCCGTAAATCCGTTTCATGCGATCCTTGAAATATTGGCGCGCTCCAAACGGGCAAATACGAAAGGGATTGCTCCATTCCTACACTTTTAAGGGCGTGGAGGTTTTACTCACAATATCAAAATCAGCTTCTAAATTGCCACTTATGAACATGAGTTCCGTTCGTCTGTTCTTCATAATTTCTGCCCAAATAATTTCTGTTGATCCACTATATGAGAGAATTCAAGGCCCACTCACCTGAAAATAACCAAGTACGAGTCGGATTTCGCAGCAAAGTGTTGTAGGGTGTTTACCGAGAAAAACAAATAATGATCTTGGCGTTAATGTCCCGGTTGTGCTCTAACATTATAATGAAAATTAAACTAACAATAGTTATGTTGGATGTTAGGGAAAATAATACAAATATGTTACATATTTTATTTTATTTAAATTTCATATTCCATTTTCATTCTTATTGATCGATACAATATTTTCTTCTACCAATTAACTAGTAAACAAAGAAGCTCTAACAAGTACTGAACACTTCTATAATGCTCTTGTCTATTATTTTTTCTAGGTTTCTTTTATTATTGGTCTATATCGTCGAAAGAGTTAAGCGCGCTCCACATGTTCGCCGAAACTTCCGGCGAAACTTTTGCCGGGACTTTGGTCGACCCTCTACATTCTCGCCTATTAGGGATGTGGTGGTGTCAAAATGCGCGACATTTTATCGATTCATCGGTGTAATATCGGAAATCTACTGTAAACAGGGTCACAGAGGTGATGTCAGCTTCTCTGCTGTAATTACTTGATCTACTAATATCCTGGATCATGGTCAAGTGTACCCCGAATCTGTTACTGGAAAAAGCGCTAGAAATATAAATATAAAATCGATCGAATTGAGACGACAACAAACTATCTCTACTTAGTCTATGAAATAGGCGAGACATGCCAAACATGCACGGGACTACACGAATACTCCCTCTACATTCTCGTGTTCCCGCGGAACTGTCCACATGTGGAGCGCGCTTATATGTACTTTGGGCGAGTGAACGCTTTCTTCTCACTTGAATGCGCTGTCAGCTTCCTTTTAGATATCTTCATCTCAATTAGTTCTATTTTCTCGATGAGATGGAGGGCTTCGTCGTAGTGGCTCTTATCTCTTTTGTCGTCGGTGAATAGCTCGCTGGCTTGAGACATTATGCTGAATATAGTCATAATATTGCGCTCGTCGTAGAATTCGTTCTCGGTTCTATTGTTGGTCTCTTGGCAAACTCTCAAATTTTAAGAAATTGGTGGGGAAAGGCGTTCGTCTTAAATAATCTCAACCGCAAGATTCTGTACTGTATATTAGTTGTTTATTAAAAGTAAATTAATTTTAATGTAAATAACTATTTAGAATGATTGAATTAGCATTAAATTCTATCCCATAACTCACGAAATTACTAATATGAAATACACAACACTTTAAAATGGAGAAATGTACAACATTTCAACAATAACATTTAATTAGACGTACACCTACTACGTTGACCCTCTGTTGTCACCACGCGAAGGTTTGAAAGAACGATTCTCGCTCGTACAGTTCGGATGTGGAATGAGCTCCTAGCCATAGTGTTTCCTTTGGACCATAGTCCAAATCATAATATGGGATAGTTCAAGAGGTATAGGTATTAGAGGTCTCTTCAGAGGCCGGCAATGCATTGGTGACTCCTCTGGTGTTGCTGATGTCCATAGGCAGCGGTGACCACTTTCCATCAGGTGGCCTGCTTGCCTGTTTGTCCGCTGTATAAAAAAAAGCTCAAAACACCGTAACACTAAGGGAAGGTGGCGTAAAACGGGTAAGATTCGCACGAGGATAATAAAAATTGAAATGTGGTGTATATCTTAGTTTTATTTAGTTTATTAGACAGAATGTTTATTAAATTTGAAAATAAAATACAAGTTTAAATAATTTTCTATCAAATATTTCATAAATAGAAGAAATAAGAAACCTCTAGAAAAACCCGTTTTGTCAGCATAAAAGCCTAAAATGGGTATCTGATTTGGGCAAAACGTGTAGACGTCATAATTTTTAGGGTAGGTAAATCAAACTGAAAATCTAACAACTACGATTATTGCAAACGTCCATAGGCTGTAGGTCGTAAGCTTGTTTGCCACATTAGGGGTATAAAAAAAAATAAGTATCAACACTGTAACCACCGACTATAGTTTATCATTTCGACTGTAAGCATTTAACATTACGTTTACTTTTAAAATGTTTAAGCTCAAAAGCTTGAAATCCTCAAACACCTAACAAAATCAATCTTTCATAGCTACAGGAGTTGTAGATCAAAATACCCATACCCCTTTGAGGTCTTTTTACTTCAATTTTTTTTAAATTACTAGTTCTTAATGTTTTTTTTTTTTTTTTTTTATGTTACTTAGCAGACAAACAGGCAAGCGGGCCACCTGATGGAAAGTGGTCACCGCCGCCTATGGACATCAGCAACACCAGGGGAGTCACCAATGCGTTGCCCGCCTCTAAAGAGACCTCTAATATACCTCTTGAACAATCCCATGTCATAGTCCAAAGGAAACACTGTGGCTGGGAGCTCATTCCACATCCGAATCGTACGAGCGAGAAACGTTCTTTCGAACCTTCGCGTGGTGACCAACAGAGGGTCTACGTAGTGGGGATGAGTACCCACCCCACGGCGGGTGGTGCGATGGCGGAATTGTGCTGTGGGCACCAGATCGAAAAGTTCCTCGGAACACTCCCCATTGTACAGCCGATAGAACACACACAGGGAGCCAAAGTCCCTTCGGTTAGCCAGTGATTCTAACTTGCTTGTTTGTATGGGATCGTCGACAATTCGTACGGCGCGTCTCTGTACGGAGTCCAAAGGATTAAGCAGGTCGGCAGTTTCGCCGGCCCAAAGATGGGAACAATACTCCATATGAGGCCGCACCTGTGCCTTGTACAGCAGCAGGCGCTGCCCTGGGGTGAAGTATCGCCTGGACCGGTTAAGCACGCCAAGCTTTTTCGAAGCCAGTTTGGCCTTACCTTCTAGGTGACTCCGGAAGTGCACGTTATCCGATATGTCGACACCAAGGATCCCGATACTATTTGAGATGGAAAGGGGTGTCCCTTGGAACTGCGGCACTATGACAAAGGGATCCTTTTTGGCGGAAAATGCGCAGACCTGTGTCTTTGAAGGGTTGAATTCCACTAGGTTCAGTCTGCCCCAGTGAGCAACTTGCTCCAAGGAGTGTTCAATCTCTGACACAAGTCTTATTCGGCTTTCCGACACCACGGAACGAGGGATATTCGCACGGCCAGTATAACAAGCATCTCCAGTACTGTCATCTGCATAGCAATGAATACTGGGAATATTCAGCATATCATTGATATGCAGAAGAAACAGCGTGGGAGATAGCACTGAACCTTGGGGTACTCCAGAATTAATGGTCTTGGTATCGGAGCAGCATCCGTTGACAACGACTTGGATGCTCCGTCCAGACAGAAAGCTGTATACCCAATTGCAGAGCCCCTCGGGGATACCGTACTTCGGAAGTTTTGTTAGCAGTGCCCTGTGCCAGACCCGATCAAATGCCTTGGCTATATCAAGACTGACAGCCAGAGCCTCCCCCTTGCTCTCGACAGCCTCAGCCCACCGGTGTGTTAGGTACACAAGAAGGTCACCAGCTGAGCGACCATGACGGAAGCCATATTGACGGTCACTGATCAGCTGGTGATCTTCGAGGAATCCAAGGAGCTGGATATTGATGACTCGCTCCATCACCTTAGAGAGCAAGGAGGTTACCGCTATAGGCCTGTAATTTGATGGGTCTGAATTGTCACTCTTCTTGGGTATCGGATGCACATGGGCTAGCTTCCATGAAGACGGCACCGTTCCAGAGGTGTAGGAAAGCTTGAATAGGCGCATTAACACGGGAGACAACTCGGGAGCACATTTCTTGAGAACGATAGCCGGAATGCTATCAGGTCCACTGGACTTCCGGATGTCTAGGGAGAGAAGCACACGTTTTATGATTTTTTGGGTGAAACGAACCTCGGGCATGATGCCCTCACACCGTAAGATGGTAGGCGGTGCAGCTCCCCCATCATCCAGAGTTGAGTTATGAGCAAAAAGATTACCTAAGAGATCGGCTGTCTCTTTTGCTGTGTGGGCCAATTGGTTGCCTCAGCACTAGGCCTGTCGTACCAGGGCTGACTTTTACCGCCGAGACGGACTACAGAAGATGGGATAAAACATTCCATTCCCTGCAGTATGACATCAGCTACAGCAGCGGCACAGGTGTTGGTGTCATTTGAGGAAAAGCAAAGCTGCATCTACGGGTACGACGCGAAGAATTCTCGCAATCCATCCCAGTCTGCTGAACCATAGTGCCATACCTTGCGTGACCCACTGGGGCGAGCCCGTTCGGGTGTAGCAAGAGGCACCTCAGATCGGACCAGGCAGTGGTCAGATGTCCCAAGAGGAGCATCGACGGACACCTGATAACCGTCTGGGTGGGAGGTCAACAGAAGGTCTAACAAAGAAGGATTACGGCCCACAACATCCGGTAAGTAGGTGGGTTCTAATACCAGCTGCGTGAGACCATTGGCCAAAGCAAATTCGTGGGCGGATCTCCCGAACCGAACGGAAAGTGATTAGTTTTAAAATTTCAGTTAAATTTAGAGTTAAGTTTCTCAAAATACCTTACATTAAGTATTCCAAAAGTAATAAAACTTGTTTAAAGTTTTAATTTTGTTGGGTTATTTGTAAGATTACAGAAGTAATATCTTTTGTATAGATTTTATAGACCTTTCGTAAATACACAACAAGTTCCTAATATTGTTTGATTTTTTATTGATTTTAAAAAAATATAATAATTTAAACATCACTAAAACTGATTTACTATAACATTCTCAAAAAATCATTGAGAAAGCTAGTATTAAACCCTTTTATAAATCCGGGTTATATTGACCCACCATACAGTCCTTGTACTGATTTTCCACCATACAGACCGGGTTAATTCGTTTCAAAACATCGCAAGTAGGTTTTTAAGTCTGACGGTTTAGTAGCGGTAGTGATAGAACTTAGGTTTCAGTGTGGATGAGTGTGTGTGTGAAAAGTATGAGAGTTTGTTTGCTCTATGAAGGGTGGACGTGGCACCCTCTACCTCAATCGATGGGCCACGTCTTTCCACCTAATTGGTTTTACAGTAATGACCAGCAAATAATATTTTTGCTGTTTTTAGAAGTCGTCTTTGTTATTAATTACTTTTCAACAAACAGTTACGATTAAAAGACAAAAAATATTATTTGGTAACGACCGCATAAGGAAGGCCCTAAGAATCATTTCAGTGCATGTGTGTTTTGGATTGTTTTAAACAATTACCTTACTTAAGAAAAAAAATAACTCATTATTTAATAAATAAAATTATGAGTGGCAACAAATTCAGTGAGTATACAATTGTATCGCGAGTACCTATAACATTTTGCGTATTTTGTGTATGGATGTACAGGCATTTTTGCATGGGTTTTTATAGGCAGGCGCGAGTGTGGTATTGATGTGGTGCATAGAAACGGGAAAATAATAAATGAAAACAAAATAGCTCTGAACGATATTATTTAATACGCTTTGAATGACCATCATAATTAGGTATCTACATCAATAATCTGAATCATACATAATGAAGAAAATTGCAATATTTAAAACGTCCATTAAATTAGTATTTTAATTGTCATACAGAATAAATGAATTAACTTAATAAAAAATGAATAATTTACGTGGCTAACGAAATTTCTTCATGTCTTGTGTAACTGGGATTTTCGCCAGCAATCGATTTTCGCCATTGTCCTGAAAAAGACAAAATTACTCTTTAAAAATATAAAAAAGTCGTACCGAATATTGTCATTAAGGTAGTTAAATAGTGAGTGGGGACTTACCGTCATTCGGATCGGCGCAACTGAATGAGAGGTGTGAGGCTCGGCCGCAGCCAGGCTGCCGTGGAGAGGGAGGAGTTCAACCAAGGTAACAGTGGAACATGGCCGTGTGGTGTCCGGCAGAGTAGAATAGCACCAACCCCTTACACTCATGGGTGTCGTACAAGGCGACTAATGTTTTCGAGGCATAAGATCAAGAGTCTCCGTAGGAAAATGGGCAGCAGCATTTTCCATTGTATTATTTAAGCACTGCGATCTCCAACCCGCCTGCCAAGCGTGGAGATTATGGCAATAACCTCCCCATTCGTGGGAGAGGCCCTAAGTCCTGCAGTGGACTGTTACGGGCTGTGATGATGAACAGTGGAACTTCTCCCGATCGATGTCGCCCAATGTCGATATCATTTTCGACACCAAATCCTCGCTAGTAGAGAGATTTTCTGCTGAAATAAATAATTACCTATTAAATTTATGTTACAGACGAAACAACTTAGAAAATACTAATTATTAGAAACTGTGGCGATTTCGTTGCTACTCATGTGTATGTACCTACCAAATAATTATTTTTAAAATATATTAAATTGAATAGCACATTATTTACCTTGCAGTGTAGGGACCAGAAGATCGACATCTTTGGGCGACATCTTCTCGGTGAGCCCCTCGTTTGGTGGATTGAGCTGACTCGGAAGATTCAGCTGTTGCGCACATATTTTCTGAAAAACATATAAAGGCAATTAGCTGCGATCCTCAATTGATAAATGAAGACTGAAAAGAAAATGAAAAAGTCTAATGAAACTTATCTGAATATAGAAAATGCGCCACGGCCCAAATATGCGAATTCGGTTCTAAAGAGAATTGACTATGATAGCCTAGACAGGGAATTGAACAATATCGATTTTATTGACATTCTTGCATCTGACGATGCTAATATAGCTGCGTCCTCATTTGTGCATATCTTTCCCGCTCCTTTTGTCGAAACTGGGGGGTATTGGTGTCAGGGGTACTCAACTTAAACTTTTCGCTAGTCATCTATCAAATCGAACACAGAGAGTTAGGGTGGGGAAGTGGTGCAGTGATGATCTTCCAGTCTCTATTGGTATACCCCAGGGTAGTATTCTAGGACCTACATTATTTTTGACTTTCATAAACGAACTTTGTAACCTTAAAATTACTAATGGAAATTACTCTTTGAAGCAGACACCTGGGAAGGCCTTTACACCAGCGCCCAGTGCGGATTTGACATGGTTACTGAGTGGCTTTCGGTAAACATGCTAACTCTAAATACGGGGAAAACAAAGTATATCCCTTTTTCAATAAAAAACTACTCACAACCAAAACATATTCAGTTCTCCATAACATCTCATCATCACTCCTGCTTGCGTACCACGAGTTGCTTGTGTCCCCTTCTAGAAGTTGTCTATAGTATAAAATATCTTGGCATAATTATGGACAATAATTTGAGCTTCCGACCCCATATAAATCATCTTACATCTAGATTACGCAAAATGATATTTGTTTTCAAAAACCTACGTCATGTAGCTGACCACACAAATTTTAATTTAGTTTACTGCGCCTTGGTCCAATCCATTATTACATATTGTATATCGTCATGGGGAGGCGCACTTAAATCTGTCCTAATAAATCTGGAAAGGGCCCAAATTTAATACGACTCAGTTGTGAGGTACTTACTGTGAAGCAATTGTTCGTGCTTAGCGTCATACTTTTGAAACACAAAGACCTTAATTACAATCCAGAATTTTTAAAATTCCAACGACACAAACATAAAGTCTGCGAAACTAAGGCGTGGAGTACAGCATTTTCTCATAGGTTCAACACCTGCAAATCTACTCGTTACCCAAAAATAAATGTAAAGAAAAAATTACGAAATGGCTGCAAACCCTCGATAATGAAAATACGGAAGGGCTCTTTATAATTCCATCATAACTGTAATTTACATTAATAATATATAATTCTAATCAAACAATAATTCTCAAATCAAAGAAAAGAAATTTAGTAACAACACACACACACACACACACTCGCATCAAACCATACATACACATGAAACACTTACACTTTATACATGGTACTAAGAAAAGTGTATTTCTTTAACACAATTATTAAGTAGTATTAGTAGTAGTATTAAGTATTGTTTAAGTAGATAATATTTAATTTTTCCACACATTACAATTTGCAATAGGTACCCATTGTTTAAGTCCGGTGGTTTTTGGAGGCCTGGATACCTGTAACACAGGTTACTCTTAATGGTATCTGGACAAAAACAGGGGTATTGTGGTGCGTGTCTGGATTCTCACGTTTGTAACTTCTTGTTTTCGTATTATTATGGATCCGGACGGGCCCCAATGCCAGTTTGAAGTTTTTTTTTTTCAATTGGGGTCAGTATTTACTGATTTTTATAACAATTACTGCATAAAATCGGGCTTTAAAGAATCTAACTTAACTGTTTTGTTTATTTTACTCTTGTCACGTCATATATATTGTCATGTGGGCAATTTTTTAATATCGAAGGAGATTTTAATCTTTCATGTGCTCCTCTTATTCTAGATAACTGCTGGATCCAATAATGAGGTCTGCATGAATTATATCCTTGGCCGTCAAGTTATTATCTTCTTTTGTGCCAAATCGTTCTCGAACGTGTTTAAGCGAAGACCCGAGCCTTCAATGGAGAATGCAGGGAGGGATTAGGCAGAGTTTTCCGAGCCTTCGAACTAGAAGGTGGATCTATATTGTAACCAGTTGTTACTATATTCGCCATGAAAAATTAATATGAGTGATCGGTCTCAAACTAAAAAATGCACAAAGGTTGCATCAAATTTTATCTCTGAAGTCTCAATAAAAAAAATTGCACAATGTTGCATCAATCTTCCTCTATGAAAATCTTAAGCTGACATAGTCGCTTAGTCAGTTTGCAAACAGTACTTTTCGGCCTGCTTTAACATTATCCAAGTGAAATAAGTGATCCTCTCTTTCGAACTGTTGTGCTTTACTAGAGTATTTTTATAAATTTAATTGTAGTGGCTAGCTTTCTGTACTGAAATAACATTACCCATTACCCTGAATCTTTGAGTTTCTCTTTATCAACTGAATCTGGTACTGACCTCTAAAAAGGTTACGTTACAAGTAGGGTGAGATGTCGAACAGTGAACCAGTAGTACACAGTTAGCCACCATTAGTATCACCACAAAACAACGTTGCCAGATCGTGTAGTATGCGTAATCGTACTTGGTTTTTACCGCTCTTCTTGCTTTCCAGTTGGTAGCGAGCTCCAGTGCAGACCGTTCGCGACTCAGGGCTTTTTGTGATTTTCGGTGTAAAAATACGGAAAATCGTAAGTAGTAATTTTTAGGTTTTCAACCTTATACTGCATCTTTTAAAAGTAATGTTTTTTTCTATTTCTGTACTGAATATCTTTGCATTGTTTGGTCGTACATTCATGAGTCCTACTTTGATGATTAATTTTTTGATGAATTTAATATCAGTAGAGGTGTGTGTGGTACATAATGACCCACTACATCGGCACGAACAGTGAGCCACCGCTCCACTGTGTACACCATCAAAATTCTGATTTTCTGAATTATTTTATCTTTAATATTCATATAAATCAGCTACCGGTTATTTTTTTAGAGTGATTCCATTTAAAAAATGCGAGTAGGCAATATCAGGCTACTGCCGTCAGTCTACTTGAATAGGTACATAAATTGGCTGGACGGCGCGTCTTGGTTCGCGTGGTTTTAATTTAATGAACTCTACCTCTATCCCAGTCCTACATGTACCCTATAACTATCCGCGCCCTAACCGTACTCTATCCGTACCCAACCCCCCTCAAGTCACTCATATCCACTGCAAGGCTCCACCAGTGGATCGAATCCCTGCACCATCACTTACTTTTTTCTACATTAATTTTTGTAGGAGATACCCTACCCTACCACACCACCACTGTCGGTAGACGCCTAAAATATAATAGGACCACGATAAGTCCGGTTTGACTGACAGTAGTAAACATTATAAAGTGTGGATATGGCAATAATCTGGGGATAATCTTTCCTTGTTACTCCTTCTTAGTCCTTCTTGTAAACATTCAGTTATTTGGTCACTATTAGCTTGAACTTTTGTCTAAATTAATAATTTACGCACTTCCTTTTTAATTGTTTGCTAAGTAATCAAAAATATTTTTCATAACTCACGAAAATAAACATACCTCCAGAAATCAAATTGATTGTTATGACTTTTAAGAATGACGGATAAAAAACTTGGCATAAGTTGCCATACAAAGATTTTAATTTTTTTAAATAAGCAATTCAGTGTTATTATAGATCTTAAGAAGTCTAGTGTAGATGTTGACTATTTATTATAATATAACCTTAAAATATATCATCAATGACTATAATTAGAAAATTGGTTAAGTTATGTTGTTATTGATTTATGTTGATTTATAGTCTTCACAGTTATTTTGGTAAATAAAACTAACTGTTTACACATTTATAAGGAATGTATTATTATATAATTTATAATGAATAAGAATATATATAACTACAACGAGGAAACGTTTATAATAGTGATCTCATTCGTCGGGCTCACTGTGTACTCCCCGGTTTGCTGTAGACCAACCCCCTGGTTCATTGTGTGCCACGAGGTGGACACAATGAGCCATTTCCCATTTTTCATAAAATCCGCATTATCATTTTATCTATAAATCTTTTTCCATTAACTTATATACAAAATGAGAGTCAGATATATTACGCAATGACTAGACTACAAAACATTTCATGATATTGACAAACTTATAAGTTATGATTGTTTAACTTTTTTGTGGGTCACTGTTCGACACCTCACCCTATTCCAAATTGATGCCGCCTAATCTTGTACATATTTTTACCAATGTAGCATATTTATTATCTTCTATAAACATTGATATATGTAGGAACTTAATTTAAACCTGATATATATGTCGCAGCCGGATGGTTAAATTAGCCAGTTAATGAAACGGCTAGCTTCTTAAGCTATTATTTAATTGAAAATTTGCCAATTTCAAGAATTTTTAAAGTAATGTTTAAAGAAAGAAATTGACCCGAGTTTACAGAGCTCCTCCAAATATTGTCACAATGCTAACTTAATCACAATAATCTCAAACAATAATAATAGTTTGCATTAGGTTTTAATTCGGTTGGGTTAGGTTAATGTTGTGACAATACATGGAGGAGCTCCGTAAACTCGGGGCAATATCGTTCGTTAGACGTAACTTTCAAAGTTCATGAATTTGGCAAATATTCAATTAAATAACTGCTTAAAAAGCTCGCCATTTAACCGGCTAATTTAACCACCCGGCTGCGACATATAAACAATTTACGAACATTTTGTGTAATTTACAGTAGGGCTGAATTATACTACCTTTCGATATTTTTATAGTAGTAGTAAGTAGGTAGGTAGGTATGACAATATTGATGGATGTGGAAGAAGTGAGAGAGGTTGTCGGAAGCGCAGCAGAGCATCGGTTAGTGCTTACAACGTATGTACTTAACTCGAAAAAAGTCTGCGGCACTGGGGATCGACCTCAGTACCTTATAGCTTACGAGCCTATTCCGCTAGCCACGACGCCACCGACATTCCTTACATATAGTGAATGGCCAAGTTTCTATCTTGTAGGTATTACCTTACTCGGATAGGAGAAATGCTTGGGTCACGTATAGACCGACCAGACGCGCCCCCCAGGAAAAGCAAATGCATTCGCAGTTAGCAATATATTTCTAGATGTTAGGAAGAACAATGCGAACGGACAGTTTCTTTTTTATGTATTACGATAGGCAAACAGGCAAGCGGGCCACCTGATGGAAAGTGGTCACCACTGCCTATAGACGTAAGCAACACCGAGACTATCGCCAATGCGTTGCCCACCTCTATAACACGTTACTCTGGCAGTAAAACGGCAAATATCCCTCCACTGCCAAAGCCACGGTTCCCCAAATTCCCACTCCATGGAGCTCTGGAAACCTTACTCACCGGCAGAAACACAATTCTATTTAAAAGAGTATTGTTTAGCTGCGGTATTCTGTAAGGTGGAGGTACTTTCCCAGTCGGGCGGCTCCGGTACCTCTCTTTAAAGAGCTACCTGAAATGCTAAATTATGTAGATCTGGTGAGACCGCCACCCATTATAAAATGCAAAAGTTGTGACAACGATATAAAATTTGGTTATAAAGAAGCTTTGAAGCTTTTAAATTTATTCCGTTACAACTCACTAGTTGTATGGCGGTTTCGCCAATATTTATCGGCGTACCATACCAGCGAGCAGCGCGGCGGCCATCGATGACAATACCGCTGTCCACTAGCATGGTGTATGAGGCCTAGGTTTCATTGTTTTGAAGTTTTTCGGCTAAAGTAATATATTATAAATAATCTATTTATAATACATGAAATTAATTTTTGTAAATATAATATTAGATTTAAATTTTGTAAATTATTTTTATACTACTTATCTTATACATTTCGAACTACCTCTTATACGTTATTTAAAAAATTATAACCTTAACCCGATTCATTGTCTCTTTTTATTCTATAGCGATGGTATTCAAGATAACACGTAAAGTAGATTTAAAAAAACATTTATTAAAATTGGGTATACTACTCCGTAATTTATGATGGATGTAGCCTCCAACGTGGAGGCATGTGAGTCCGCTCTCAAGGCCTCTTTGACGGAGGAGTCCCTGCGCGAACAGTCGGTGTTGAATTTATTTTTATATTTATTTGTATTTAGGTACCTAACTAGAAAGATTTTGATAGTTTGTCAAGACTGGAATTTTGGAACCTTATAGTAAGTGGCATAAGGAAAGAACCATAAAATATACAAATACTTACCCAAATACAGAAAATTAAAGCCCTATCTACCTAATTTGACGACCTGATGGTTCAGTTGGTTAACATGGCGTCTGCCACGTACTGGTCCCGGGTTCGTTTCCCGACCGAGCAGAAATTAAAATGATGAATTTTAATTTTTGTTACGGGTCTGTATGTTTTATGTATTGAAAGTATGTATTTAAAAGTATATAGGTAGTTTATCTGTAATCTAGCACAACTAACACAAACTTTACATGGGGAGTGTGAGTGTGTATGTTTGTAAATTTGTATGTTACAGAGAAAAAGCGAAAATATTCCACTTGTCTAAATCGTACAGCTAGCTCAAAATCGGTGTTAGAAAACTATAATAGTATTTTTGTCCTCTTAACAAAACTGTTCTTATTTTTATAATCATGTAAGAGTAAAAGAGTTGAGCTGTTTCGCTGAGCTGCATTGAGGGTAAGTCGTGCTTGGCCAAGCCGAGCTACGTTTGGCTGAGCCAAGCTGATCCGAGCTGAGCTGATAGAAATGCTGACCTGTACTGTTTAAATGCTGTGCTGAATAAATTGCTGAGCTGAGCTGTGCCATAAAATCGATAATTATTTTTTCACATGGGAATTACATGCAAATTATTAGTTTAATTGGAATATTAGATACGGAAGTATTGTGTTAATTTATTTGAGGGGTCATGTGGGTAAATATTCTGGTTGATTATTTCGTTAAAATGGCGTGTATCGTGTTGCAGTGACGTGGTGGAGCTAGATTGGGTTTAGCGTACAGAGTTCGATCGGTATTCTTGTGCTGATAAAGTTGTGATAAAATAATAAATCGATTTTCCAAGTTCACGTTGTGTTAATTCTCCCTTCTGCTTACAATATCGATCTCTCTACGCTCAAATCAAGCTCCCCACGGTCCCGCAACACGATACTTGCTATTTTAACGAAATTAATCAAACATTATATCTACCCACATGAACTTTCAAGTAAATCAACACAGTACTTCGATTTTATGGAACAGCACAGCATTTAAACTGTACAGCTTAGCATTTCTATTAGCTCAACTAGGATCAGCTTGGCTCAGCTCAACGTAGCTTGGCTTGGTTCGGCTCGGCTTCCCTGTCCCCTCAAGGCAGCTCAGCGAAATAGCTCAACTCTTTTTCTGTAACATAATAGTAAAATAATATAATTGCACAATGGTAAAATGGTAAAGGTTAACATGTTATTAAGGATAATATAATGAAAAAATGTCAAAGTCAATGTTAATTAAATTTAAATAAAAGCCAAGCAAAATAATATAGATAAAGATCGTATTTGGTATTATCGCAACTCAAAGAAACTTTCTGAATTTTATGTGGCCCTGAAAAGGGCCTTTCTATGCCGCCTGACCATTAATTCATTTCGATTTAATGGTCCATAGGCCTTGCAGCAGGCGACCTGCTGTTACGGCAAGCGCTATCGCAATTTGACTGAACAGTCATATCGCCTAGGAGCCGGTTAATATCGTCGACTCCTCTTTCTGAACGCTCGTGCTCCTCTTTGCTTTTCTTCTTAATTCTCTGTAGCAGCTTGTCTATCTGAAGCGATAGCTCGTCCTTGCTCAGCTTCTTTATTCCAGACTTTGGAGGAGCCATATCGATTGCAAGTTGTACGGAGGGACGTGTGTGTAGGTGCGCGTCGGTTCGGCGAATGAATGCCGTTGCACCCGTGGCGCTAGTCTTTATAGGCGCCTCACCACGCCGTGATAGAAATAGCGCTGTCTCCCTTACATATCGCCTTCTCTTTCTCTCGTAAAATTTTTGCTCATTATTTCGGTCAAATTTTGTCAGTGTTTATGTTCCTTCTATAGGTTTTAAGACTTTCGTGGTTATTCACTACACTTTCACTACACATATTTGTTACCACGGTTAGTATTGTTTTTACCTCGATATTTCGACGCAGTTGCATGCGTCATGGTCACGAGTAAAAACAATACTAACCGTGGTTACAAACCCGATAATATGTGTAGTGAAAGTGTTTATGTTACTTCGTTAATTAATTAAGGTTGTTCTTGTGTTGTTTGTTTATACAGGGTGTCTCGTAAGGTAACGATAAGTTTGAATAGGGTGATCAAGGAAGTCACTAGGGTCACCAGAAAAATATAAAAAAAAAACGCTCTTGGATATTTTGAAAATTATGGGAATTTTTGTTTTTTATCGAAAATTGAACACCCGTTGAGCCTATTTCATTAACTGTGACTACAAATATTGCTTTAGAAAAAAATAAAAAACTGTTATGTAAACGTTAATAACCTTTCTACAATCTGAAATAAAAAAAAACAATACATATCTGACCAAGATCATAAAGAAAATCATGTTTGTCCCTTGCCAAGGACTTAACAATTACGATTTCACTCAACTTTATCAGTGTCCTGAAAAAAAAATGTACAATGCAACTCTGGCAAGTTTCCTAAAAAGATAGCTTATTTTATCACCATTCTAAAATAGTATTACACTTATTTAGTTAATTCATAATACGATAGCTAAAAATAAATTCCGAGAAATGCACCCCAAAATCAAGAGACAAGCGAGATTGACGAAACCGGGTTTAAGGACAATACATTGTTAATAGAGGGAGTGAGACAGATAATAAGTTATTTAAGTTATTTTCTGAAGCAATATTTGTAGTCACAGTTATTGAAATAGGCTCAACGGGTTTCAATTTTTGATAAAAAAAAATTAACATAATTTTAAAAATATCCAAGAGCGATTTTTTTTTATATTTTTCTGGTGACCCTAGTGACTTCCTCGATCACCTTATTCAAACTTATCGTTACCTTACGGGACACCCTGTATAATTACATTTTTTATTTATTTAGTCAAACCTAATGCACTGTTACGTACAACGGCGGACTTAAAACTAGTATGGTATGTCAAATTCAGGTCGAAACAAAAACATAGAAACACACATGAACACTAACTAAACTAAGTAGCATATTAACAAATAGTTAACAAAAATTTGAGCAAATTGGCAAATATTCACAAACAAATACTGATATTACTTTACAGACAAAGAAAATAGAAGAAATAGAAAACAGAGCACAAACAAGAATAGCAGATCGAAGTAGGTTTCTCAACTACACAGAGGTGATGGTGAAAAAAAAGTAATTTTGATGAAGAAGAATTGAAATGGGTCTAATATGATTTAAGCAATCAGGTGAAAATACTTTAGGGAGCGGGATGACGAACGCTTTGCCCCACTCTGTTTGTATTTGCACTGTACAGACTGAGAAGTACTGTATCTATGGATGCAGCCCTAACTGCTTACCATGGGCATGTTTCCTCAGTTCTCAACTATGGACTTATATTGTGGGGAAATTCAGTAGAGATAGGAAGAACTTTTAGACTTCAAAAGAAATGTGTTCGTGCAATTACAAAGTCATGGGTCACAGATAGCTGTAGACCATTATTTTATAAATTACGAATCCTACCATTGCCATGTATGTACATTAAAAATATATGTGTATTCACGAAAACACATCCGGAATATTTTAAAAGTTTATCAGATGTTAGCCGGAGGACACAAAGAGCGCAATATATAAACATGTTGCATAAACCTCCGTGTAAAACCTACATATATAAAAAGAATGTATATAATATGTGTATTACTATATTTAATAACTTACCCAATGAAATTAAAAAATTACCAGAAAGAGAGTTTAATAATAAGTTAACAGAGTGGCTTATCAAGTATTGTTTTTATGATATAAATGAATACTTAAATTTTAGAGATATGGTACCCTGTAACACATAGTTATGTTAAAAATGATTTAAATAGTATTAGCCATTACGATTTTATTGTGTAATTATAATATTTGTATGCCCACAATTGGGGTTAACACAGAGATACTCATAATCATGATTATATCCTAATGAACTGTATGCCTACCTGTGTCACAAATAAATGCCTTTGACTTTGACTTTGACTTTGACTCTTAAGGGAATGAGTGTGACATAAGAGAGTGATTAATTAAATGTGTAATAGTAATAGAAAGATAAAATTAATTTAAAATATGAAAAAAAAACACTTTTTGGTAAAATTTCTCAGATCTTCATGATCCACAAGGATGGCAAACCACATCGTGAGTGTTTTTCTTACCGACCAAAAAATCTCACACCACTTCTCTCTCTCTCTCTCTCTTTTTAATATTAATATTTTATAATATGTCCTGTAATGGCTGTTTGCTTAGCAATAGCGTGATCTTTTAATAAATCGGAACGTCATTCACGACTAGGTTCATTAACTCGCTACTATTTTATCAATGCTCTACCACACTAAACAAAAACAGTTTCTCCGCATTTATTATTTCGTAGGACACCAGAATCGATCTAGGATTAAAGGGAATAGATACTTACATAATGCCTTATTAACAGAGCTCTTTGGTTACAGTGACAGAAAAGGAGGTCGATGCATTAAGCAAACCCATTAGTTGCCCTAATACTCATAAGTGGAATGACACCGCAAGAACACCGGAATTAAAAGTCTCAATAATAACACGAACCCTGTTACTTTAATTACTAAATGTTGTACCAATATATTTTTGGTATAACAATGTATATGTATAACTAGGCAATGACCTGTCTATGTGTTACGCTTATTGGTGCATATAAGTTTCTATTTCATGTGTGTTAATAAACTGTATTTTATTGTATGTAAATTTGGTTTATTCATTATTGCTAGCAGACCACTGATCGAATTTCGATATCTGATAGAAAATGTGTATTTTTGCTTCTCTTTGAATATTCAAAGACATTTGATTTGTCTGTTCCCTTTTACCTTTTTTGATGCCCAATTATGAAAAAGGACGTTTCTTGCAAAATATTGCTTACACTAGGCCCCGGCCGTTAAGTATCCACTACAGCACTACTATTCCGTCCGATTAATTTATAACTTGTGTACTGTAACAGGGAGGGGTATGTCCAATTCTGTGGATGAAAACTCAAAGCACATTTGAATAATATTGAATGATAACTTTAGGCAGACTACAGGGGATAGTTACCATCATCATTATCATCATACCAGTCGTACCTGCATCAGCCCTGACTAAATTTGTATAAGATTGCCACGACCACACAAAACGTAGGTATGCGTAGGTACAAGTAGATCCTATGTAAGGAAAATTAAAAGGTATTAAATTAATAAAATACCTTTCCAACCAATCATTCACTGATAAATGTTTCAAAGTATTAATTTATTACAATTTGAAATAGCTATCAAATGCCAGCACAGTAAAATGTATAATATTAAGGAATATGCGAATGAAGCTAACAACATAACGACCTAGGGCTCTAGGACTAGTCATTAGGTACAAACGGTTATCAGTTTACATCAGCGATAGCTGAAGCGCAACAGTAACCGCGCGCAGGTAAAAATCAAAACAAAAGATTGCTTAGGGGTAGTTTAAAAGACCTATATAAGTTTAAAAGAAAGCCTCTAGGTATATGCGATACAGGTAAATCCTTCTTTTTAATTGTATTTTTAGGAATATGTAATTTTAGGATTTTAATGTAGTAGCTGTTTAATAATGAAACAGCCGCATTTTACTTAAATAAAGTAAGTATGTGGGTAATTTTATGATCAATATTAAATGTTACCACATTTTATTGAGAGGCCGCATCACCAATATTGATAGACAAAAGGTCATATAAGTACCTTCATATAATTAAAACTTTTACTCTGTAGTTATTTGGGCCATTTCTCACAGGTATTGATGAATGTTATCTATCTTAAACCTTATCTAAAGGCGTTAACAGTACTGCAGTTGCTAATTCAATTCTTTGTGTAATCTCAAGAAAATAATTAATTCTAGCGGGCGTATTATTACATAATTTTAACAAAACTATCTCAGAAAAGAACTTTCAAATACTTATTTAACAAACTGATGCATCTCATTTATTTGTAAATTTTGTACTCCTTGAAAGAGACGATTACTAGTTAAAACATTATAAAACTTTTTGATACTCTCAATTTTTTTAAATTGAGAGAAACTAGAGTGATGTCAAACAAATACCAAAAACGTTGTTTTATTCTAAAAATACATGTTCCTATGTTTTTTTTAATTTATAAATTATTTTATACGGGTTTACAAAAAATCCATCGATCCAAGTATTATTTTATTTTGATGGATTTGCAATTTTACTTCTTCGTTTAGTGTCTAATCGTTGCGGACAATTGCTGATAAGATAACAAAGCCAAGCGCGCCCTAAGCCACGCCCCGCGCACTGCCCTCGGGATAAAACAGCCGGTGTCAAACCAGTGGAGTTATTCGTGCCCCGCAACCCGAGTGGATCACACGTTTAAACAGCGTTTAAAATTTACTTAGTGAAAATGTTTAAAAGTTCATTCGCAATGGCCTTCAGTCGAGAACTGTGTAAAATTAACGAGAATAAAGTGGTAAGTTATTTTGTACTTTGATAGGTAAATAATATTTATGTTTATTGTCAAAACAATGTATTCAAGTGGTTTTAAACACCAATTCTGTTGTAAATACATATCGCTGCCTTATTATATAATAGTAGAGAGTGGTAGCTGAAGTTTGCTGTACAAAAATTCAATTAGTTTGTGAATCCATTTGTTTAGAAACCAGTGTTAAATTAATAATTTTTATTTGCAGAATAAAGAGAGCATCGAAATCGAATTCCAGGCTATACAGGCTATATTCTACGAAATAGTCGCGGAATCCGAAAACCTGCTGTTGGAAGGGGCTCTGCAGCGAAACGGAGAGAGACCTGCTTTCGACCCGAGAAATCCCATTCCCGGCAGGCCTCCCGGAAAGCATCCTCCGCTGTGTAAGGTAGGTAATAAAATATAATATTTGACTGTCTTAATGACTGTGCAATAGTCTCATAGCCTGTAGTAACATTTGCTTTTGTTTTATTTTTAAATCTGTTCCTTTTTAAATGAAAATAACTTTGACAACATCTGGCCCAAATCAGGGCTAATGGTCCTTTTTAAAAACATTTTGGTACTTTTAGCAATGGTATTAATATTATTAATTCATTTCAGAAAGAACAAGATTATCGGAAGAGGATGTATATGCGAGAACGTCGTAGAAAGGAAAGATTGGCTGTAAGTATTTTCATTAGACTTTTTCATTTTCTTTTCAGTCTTCATTTATCAATTGAGGATCGCAGCTAATTGCCTTTATATGTTTTTCAGAAAATATGTGCGCAACAGCTGAATCTTCCGAGTCAGCTCAATCCACCGAACGAGGGTCTCTCCGAGAAGATGTCGCCCAAAGATGTCGATCTTCTGGTCCCTACACTGCAAGGTAAATAATGTGCTATTCAATTTAATATATTTTAAAAATAATTATTGGGTAGGTTACACACACACATGAGTAGCAACGAAATCGCCACAGTTTCTAATAATTAGTATTTTCTAAGTTGTTTCGTCTGTAACATAAATTTAATAGATAATTATTTATTTCAGCAGAAAATCTCTCTACTAGCGAGGATTTGGTGTCGACAATGATATCGACATTGGGCGACATCGATCGGGAGGAGTTCCACTGTTACCTTGGTTGAACTCCTCCCTCTCCACGGCAGCCTGGCTGCGGCCGAGCCTCACACCTCTCATTCAGTTGCGCCGATCCGAATGACGGTAAGTCCCCACTCACTATTTAACTACCTTTATGACAATATTCGGTACGACTTTTTTATATTTTTAAAGAGTAATTTGGTCTTTTTCAGGACAATGGCGAAAATCGATTGCTGGAAGTTCAACTTGTGCTGATGTGCTTCAATCCCAGTTACACAAGACATGAAGAAATTTCGTTAGCCACGTAAATTATTCATTTTTTATTAAGTTAATTCATTTATTCTGTATGACAATTAAAATACTAATATAATGGACGTTTTAAATATTGCAATTTTCTTCATTATGTATGATTCAGATTATTGATGTAGATACCTAATTATGATGGTCATTCAAAGCGTATTAAAAAATATCGTTCAGAGCTATTTTAGACGCCGACCGACGCCGCTTGCCCCGAATGGGGCGACGCAACGTCGACACCGTCGAGGCCCGCACCGCCGGGCGCGACAACGACAGAAAAAGCCCACCAAGACTCCCTGGAGGGAGTTATCTCCACCCCAGCCGCGACGCTACAGAGGGCCAGCGCAGCGGCCACATCACCGAGAGTCCGATATGAATCGGACCTCGTGATGGTGGCCCGCATCGCGCAGGCCGGCTACCTGAGCGACGGCCTCCAGCGCTGGATGGCGTCGTACCTGCGCGTACGCGAGTACGAGCTAGGCGACGCCCCGACGCTCTGCCCCGCCGACCTGTCAGCGCTCCAGGCCCTGGACGCGCTCGCAGGCGCGCCATTAACACTGCCACCGACCCTCAAGCGGAAGGCGACCAGCCCGAGAGCCGCCCCAACGCCGCTGCGAAAAACCACCAGGGACTCGCAGGTAGGTGATGCCCGTCGCACGCGCTCAGAGAGCCGTGCGAACGACTCGCCTACTGCGCCGCCAGCGAGCGCTTCCCGCGACCCCCGACTGCGGTTCAAGGGCGCCCCGGTCAAGACGCTTGACCTGGCGGCCCAACAAACGCCGTCGCCACCGATGTCGCCTAGCGTGCAAAGGTGGCGCGACGCCTTCGGCGCCACCGGCCGCTACGCACGGCCACCCAACGACCGCCATACAACTGCCGCGGTGCGCTCCCGGCCCGTCAGGGGTCGCCGCACCGCGACTACAACCGCAACCCGCGCCCCGGGCGCCGCCGCAGCGCAACTAAGCTGCAGCAGCGGCCAACCAGCCGGCCGGCCGACAACCGGCATCGCCAAAACCTCCCGCCACGGATGGCGGCTCAGCTCCAGCCGATCCACCACCGAAGCGGGAGCGCTACCCGCCCCTCGTGGTGGAGCGGCTCCCAGACTGGGCGACCCACTTCGCCACCCTAGCGGCCAAACTAGGCCACCCGCCCAACGCGCGCCCCTATGGACAGGGCGTGCGTTTCTCGCCGCAGTCCGCAGAGGAGTACCGGCTGATCCAGGGATACCTGTCGTCCCTAGAGACGGAAGGGATCAGCTGGTTCTCCTACTCCATGCCGGCGGAACGCAGCCACAAGGTGGCGCTGCGTGGCCTCCCGGCCGACACGCCGCCAGACTCGATCAAAACCGCGCTAGAGCAGCGCGGGTACGTTGTGGAATATGTACGCAACATAAAGGCGCGACAGGGTCGCCCGGGCTGCATATTCCACATCGTCCTCCAGCAAACCCCCGACTTGACCCCCGGTATATATAACATTACAGAGTTGTTGAACATGCCGGGGATCATAATAGAAGCCTGGAGGGGCAAGAAGGGCCCCGCACAGTGTCACCGATGCCAGGCTTTTAGACACTCCTCCAAATGCTGCCACCGCCCGCAGGCGTGTGTGCGCTGTGGAGACGCACACGCCGCCGCCGACTGCCCGCGCCCACGAACGGAGCCGGCCACGTGCGTTAACTGCCGTGGGCCCCACCCAGTGAACCACTCCTCCTGCCCCGTGCTGCGCCGCGAGATGCGGAACCGCAAGGCGGGAACCGTAGCCCGCACAGGCCCACCATCTCGCCCGCTACACCCTACGCAAGTGACAGAGTCGGCGCCGGCGACACTAATGGCGCCGGCAAACGACCCCGCATCGCAGCGAACTAACTCTGTTTCCCGCAGGCAGGGAAACAAAAAGAAAAAACGCGCAGCCAAAACAACAGCGGCTGCGCCGGTGGCGCCGCCACTAGCGAGCGCACACTGCGCGAACCAGCCCGCCCCCCGCTTACCGCACCCCGCAGTCGCCCGCCCGCCACTCAAACGGTGACGCGGCGACCTTGCGGCTACGCAGCGCGCCCCCGCGCCCCCAGCCCTCACCCCCGCATTCGCCCAGCCGCACGCAAGGCCGCCGGCTAGCCTCGCGCCGGACAACGACCCCGACGCAGAGCTGCGCGCCGCTATGGCGATGTTGGCAGCATTGCTCGCCAAGCGCGTGCAGCCCACCGCCCCGAGAACATCTGACGCCGTGCACTAGCTCAATGGATAACAACAAACCATTGAGACTGGTGCACTGGAATGCGGGCTCGCTCAGGAGCAAGCGTCGCCTGCTCCTTCACTTCCTCAGGGAGCAGGACATCGACGTAGCGCTAGTGAGCGAGACCCATTTGAGACAAGCGGATACCTGCAATTTCCCAGGCTACTTGGCGTACCGACAGGACGAGGTGTCACCAGAGGGGAGGGCCTACAGAGGCCTTCTCGTCCTCGTCCACCGCCGGGTAGTCCACCAGCCAACACCACCAGTGAGCCTCCAGAGCATGTACGCGCTGGGTGTCGACTTACACGTGGGTAACGTTGACATCCGCGTGTACGCCGCCTACAGACCCCCCGCTACCCCGCTTATAGTGCGGGAACTGCGGGACCTCCTGCTGCAGTTCCCCCTGCCGACCATCCTGGCGGGGGACCTCAACGCGCACCACACGGCCTGGCATTGCGCGACCATCTGCGCTGCCGGCCGAGACCTCATGCGCGACTCTATGGACCGCGAGTACAACATCGACGCCCCGGACGAGCCGACCCGCCTGGACCCAACCGGGCGGACCGACAACGTGCTCGGCATCGTGGTCCATAGAGGTCTAGGCGCTCTGCAGCTGACGCAGGAGGTCCTATACGACCTCCCATCGGACCACCGCCCCGTGCTATGCGAGCTGGCCGGGTCGCCCGTAAGGGTTGCCCCGCCGCCGCAACGCCCACGGATCGACTGGGAGGCCTTCGCCGCACATCTGGAGGCCCACACCCCGACAATGCCCATCTCCACGCCGGACGACGTCGAACGAGCCACTGGGGAGCTAACAGCCGCCATCCAGACCGCAATCGCAACATCCACCCACACCGTACCGCGCAGGGCGAGGCGCGAGCCTTTGCCCGCGCGGATCCAGGCGCTCATCAAGGAGAAACGCGATCTGCGGCGGCTGTGGCAACGTACCCGATGCCCAACCCTCAAAACCAGGCTCAATACCTTGGTGGAGAGGGTGAAGGCAGCGCTCGTCGACCACGCTGCTGAGTCCTGGGAGGACCACATTAGGGAGGTGAGCGATCACGTGCCCTCCGTGCATCGTCCCTGCCGCCAACTGTCCTCCAAACCCCAGCCCGTCCGGCCATTACTAGACGCTGACTGCCGACCTAGGTACAAGGCGGAAGATAGGGCGGAGATTTTCGTGTTTTCGAGTTTCGAGAAAGGCAGTTCACCCCGAACGAGACGACGGACCACGACCACCGCGAAGCAGTCGAGCGACAACTACGAGAGCGTCTGGCAGCACCCCCCCCGGCCGACGAACAACCCCTGTTCGTATCCCCGGGCACCGTGCAGCGCGCACTCGCCCGCACCAATCCCCGCAAGGCCCCGGGCGCAGACCGTATCACAAACGCGGCGCTACACCACCTACCGCCGCGCACCGTGGCGACTTTCACCCGCGTGTGCAACGGAATTCTGCGCACGGGTCACTTCCCGTCATCCTGGAAGCTGGGGCGCGTCATCATGCTGCCCAAGCCCGGGAAGAACTCCACCAAGCCGAAGGGGAACCGCCCCATCACGCTGCTGTCGATGCTCTCCAAGGTGTTCGAAACGCTCCTGCTTCGCCTCCTGACCCCGCACGTAGAGCCCAGGCCGGAGCAATTTGGCTTCAGGCCGGGCCATTCTACGACGCTCCAGCTCTCCCGGGTACTGCATTGTCTGGCCACCTGCCGGAACAAGCGTGAGTACTCGGTAGTGGTGATGCTGGACATGGAGAAGGCCTTCGACAGGGTATGGCACGAGGGCCTGCTATACAAACTGTCGGAGAGTGCCGCTCCACGCGGGGTCCTACAGGTCGTGGCCAGCTTCCTGCGCAACAGGGAGTTCCAGGTAGCAGTGGAGGACAAGATCTCGTCGGTGCGCCGAGTCCTCGCCGGCGTGCCACAGGGTAGCTGCCTCTCGCCTGCGCTCTACGCCCTGTTCACCGACGACATCCCCGTGAGCACTGGCGTGCTGTTGGCGCTCTTCGCCGACGACACGGCGTACCAGAGCTCGTCGGTGAACATCAAGCACGCCATCAAACAGATGCAAGCCCAGCTCGACGCCCTACCACCCTGGCTCGACAAGTGGGGAATGTCGGTGAACGTCGCGAAGACGCAGGCCATGATCGTCGGGCGGAGGCAGAACATCGCCGAGCTACCCCCTCCACTGCGCCTACACGGACAAGACATCCCGTGGTCGCGCAAGGTGAAGTACCTGGGTCTCACCATCGACCAGGGCCTCACTATGCATGACCACGTCCAACAGACGGTCGTCGCCGCAAAGGTGGCGCGAAGTAAGTTACGTCCGGTCCTCGCTAGCTCGTTACCACTGCGGGCCAAGCTGGGGATCTAAAAGACGTACATCAGATCCCGCCTCACGTACGCCGCGCCGGCGTGGTACGCCCTGGCCGCTGACAGCCAGCGGCAACGCCTCCGAGCGCAGGAGAACCTCTCCCTGCGCACCATTGTCGGCGCCGGCAGGTACGTGAGAAACTCCACCATCAGCCGGGATCTCCAGCACGAGGGCCTGGACGACTTCGTCGTGCGTCTGGCGCGGCGGATGTTCGAGTCCGCCGACAACTCGACGTACCCGCACATCCGCGGTATCGCGCCGCTACACGCACGCCCACCTGACCGCAGCTCCAGAGCGCTCCCACGAGAGCTCCTGGGGCCCACGACGACCGTCGCACCTGATGTGATACCCGCTGCCGCTGGAGCTCCCCACCCAGGTGAGCTCGCGGCAGCCACCACCGGACTAGACACCCCAACCTGACACCATTGCCGCGGGAAATCCCCACCCGGGTGAGTCCCGCGGCAACACCACCGAACGTGACGGGGTCGCCAGTGTCGGCTTTGCAAAAAGTTGAAACTGGTGCCCCCAAACCTGAACCCGACACCACTGCAACGCAGACGCGCGCCGGCGCCACTGCGCCACTCGCGCCGTCCGCGCCACTAGCATCTGACACCGGTCCATTCATGCGCTGTGAGTAACCCATTCATAGCGCATGAATGGACGCACGCATCAATGACATTCCGCGCCGTCGTGCGATTAACTGTACCGGCCCATTCATGCGCATTGAATGAACCATTCATGCGCATGAGTGGGTCGCATAAATTTTTTTTATTTCTTCTACGTTTCTACTAGATAAATAGAAACAGAGCTGCCAACATCACACCAACGACTGCCGCTGCCGTTGGGGCTCGGGAGAGTTTCAACGGTAGCGGTACCGGTCTGACGCCTCGCACCCCTCGCTGCAGGATGCCGCCCGCTCGCTGGTCGTTTGCCGGGCCTCCCCGAACGGGGTCCCACTCGGAAGGCTAGTACCGCGCCGAGGGCGGCAAAGAAGAGCTAGCGGGGGGCGCAAACCCCACAGACCGGACTGTCACATCGAGGCAACACCGGCACCCAAGCCGAGGCCCGCTCCCCCCGTGCGTGAAATGCCGGGGGAGCCAAACCAAACGACCGGGCCGTTTTACGGGCCGCGCAAGCACACCACCGCCAGTGGGCTCGACCCAAAAGCGGTCTCCCCGCACGTGCGCTCCGCGCACGCGCGGAGAAGAAGAATGTATGTAGTGGAGTAATTCGTGCCCCGCAACCCGAGTGGATCACACGTTTAAACAGCGTTTAAAATTTCCTTAGTGAAAATGTTTAAAAGTTCATTCGCAATGGCCTTCAGCGGAGAACTGTGTAAAATGAACGAGAACAAAGTGGTAAGTTATTTTGTATTTTGATAGGTAAATAACATTTATGTTTATTGTCAAAACAATATTTTCAAGTGGTTTTTAACATCAATTCTGTTGTAAATACATATCACTGCCTTATTATATAATAGTAGAGTAAAGTAAAGAGTGGTAGCTGAAGTTTGCTGTAGAAAAATTCAATTAGTTTGTGAATCCATTTGTTTAAAAACCAGTGTTAAATTAATAATTTTTATTTGCAGAATAAAGAGAGCATCGAAAACAAATTCCAGGCTATACAGGCTATATTCAACGAAATAGTCGCGGAATGCGAAAATCTGCTGTTGGAAGGGGTACGTAGCTCTAGTAGAGGGCTCTGCAGCAAAACGGAGAGAGACCTGCTTTCGACCCGAAAAATCCCATTCCCGGCAGGCCTCCCGGAAAGCATCCACCGCTGTGTAAGGTAGGTAATAAAATATAATATTTGACTGTCTTAATGACTGTGCAATAGCCTCATAGCCTGTAGTAACATTTGCTTTTGATTTATATTTAAATCTGTTCCTTTTTAACCCGCCGTGAATGAGGTGAGAAATTGTTACACCAACTATGAGGTGGGTATGAGATACCCAAAAACTTTGATGTTTAATTTATGATACTATGACTGTGTAATTAGTATGAATGCTTTAGGTATATTAATAATAGTATCTATTCAACAAGTTTAATAAATAAAATACCAGCATTAAGTACAAAGAGCGTAATTTTTATTGAAATAACAGAACATCTAAATTTTCTTTGAAAAAAATACAAGTTTAGGTAATTAACTTCTTATCGCATAAAAATCTAACAAAATTCCAACTTCTTTGGTAAATCAACATAACAATAGTGTCTTCTAACTATCAAAATAAAAAAGGAACTGAAATGTCTTATGAGATCATGTAACAGAGCACCAAAGTTACATCTACAAATCAGCACAATCTCCACACATAAAAACCGCGTGTTCCATACATATTGGCTTCTCACATTTTGTACAGCAATGTTTTGTTTTTCTGTCTTTTTTCTGAGTAGACTCACCACATCTAACATATCTACCAGCCATTTTTTTGGGAACTGGTGGTAAAGGTTCCCCTAAAAGATCGGCAATCCTCTTTCGTGTTTCCCTTGGAAGACGTACGTTCTGTTGCCTGTTCCAAAGACTATCATTTATTAGATTCAAACCTAAATTACGAATGTAGTCTCTACGCTTCATGCGTGTTTTGTCACCCGTATTATTTTCTCTGTAGTGATACCATTTATGGCAGCCATATTGAGTATACCATAAAAAATCGCCATGGGCCAACGTTTGCTATTGCGTGAAACATCATAAGTGGCACTCAGTTTATCTGCGACATCGACTCCGGCTTTGGTGCCATCTTTGGATGTCAAAGAAGTTCCACGTACCTCAGCTGACACAGATTCCGGCTCTTCCAAATCATCCAAAATACCCTCTATTTCCGAATCACTTTCTTCACTTCTCTGAGAAACGTTATCAATTTTCTCTTCACTCTCGGAGTCACAGGAGCTAGCACTTGAGCAGTTTTCTAATAGTGCTTGTAACCGACGTTCATTTTCTTCAAAAGACATCTTGAAAACCCTAACCATAAATCATAAAAAACTATAAATCAAAAACTTTCTGTCAACAAAAAATGTGACACCGACTACGAGGTCGGGTGTGACGTACCCCAGCCACTTGTACACTTGTGTATCTACCGTCGCCGCCGGCGCAACACTAAACTCGATACTGTACCTCGCCCCTCGCACCCCCACCTCCAGCTACTGGAACGACAGTACTTGCATGGCAACAGTAACATTAAATAATCTGCATTAAAATACTTCTCGGGTATGACATACCCGACCTCACTCACGCCGGGTTAAATGAAAATAATTTTGACAACATCTGGCCCAAATCATGGCTAATGGTCCTTTTTAGAAACATTTTGGTACTTTTAGCAATGGTATTAATATTATTAATTCATTTCAGAAAGAACAAGATTATCGGAAGAGGATGCTGATGCGAGAACGTCGTAGAAAGGAAAGATTGGCTGTAAGTATTTTCATTAGACTTTTTCATTTTCTTTTCAGTCTTCATTTATCAATTGAGGATCGCAGCTAATTGCCTTTATATGTTTTTCAAAAAATATGTGTTATGTTCTTGTCCCTACACTGCAAGGTAAATAATAAGCTATTCAATTTAATAAATTTCAAAAATAATTATTGGGTAGGTACCTACCTACACACGAGTAGCAACGAAATCGCCACAGTTTCTAATAATTAGTATTTTCTAAGTTGTTTCGAGAAAAAGCGATGAGTAAGGGTGTCATAAGAGTCATATGTTATACAGCAGAATAGAACAAGGCTTGTGTTTACCAGTGGTTTCACAAAAGCAAGATAGAGTCCTTAGCCGTCATTCTCCTTCTCCTTCAAGGAAACTTTCGAAGGATACCATACAAACAATACCATTTAAATAATAACAATAAAATCTTACACTATAAGCGTCTCCCACTTTAGCAAATCTGCTCTGTGCACTACGGTTTCGTCTTCGACCGGTTTCTAAACTTCTTGCTTTACAAGACCATTGGCAACTATTTTGGCAAATAAATCTGCCACATTGATATTGCCAAGGTTTGGAAAATCAATGTGGCAATGTCAACCATTATTTTATTATGTGTACATTAATTGAATACTAATCGATGCTGGAAAACATCGTGATAAAACCCATATATTTAGGCGACTGTATGTGTGACCATGAGCCAATTTGATCAGGTTCCCCTGGTAGGGTCACGGAGGTAAGATAGCAGTCGTTCTACTGTCATTACCTGATCTGCCAAATTAAGTCATCTCATCATTGAGGAGCAGGCACTGAAAATGTCTATTGTTCAATATGTTTCGCCTTTAACGTGTTAGATTCATTTCTGGGCAATATTGTTGATTGTAAGCTACATGCTTTATTGAAATAATCATACCTTAAATTATTTTCTGGATATTATCCACAGGCATTGGTTGTTGTTGTTGTGCCCTCTTACAAGATATATTACGAAATACTACTTGACAAGACAAAGACCTTAAATATTGTGCCCTCTCTTAAATAAAATATCAGGGTAGGATGAGGACGTCTCTGGTTGACTCATATAGTAAGCTACGGAGTGAAGCATGGGCTGCGAGTAGCGAAGGTTATGCTCGAGTCAGTTATCAGGCTTTAGAGCAGCTTACCCCTCCTCTAATGAGGGGGCCCTGTTTATTTCCCTCAGACCAAATAAATGAATCTGATTTCAAATTCTAGCTATGAAACTTTTGGCAAATTAATCTGTAATCTAATTAACTCTTGTAATTCTTTACCAATATAATTCCATACCTGTTTATACTTCTCCACTCTAAAAGCATCGGGGTTACTAACACCATAACGTAGAGTTCCATAGACGGTCACAAATGGCCTTAACCCGGCTTCTGTTAGGTTGGGTCATAATGACCCGAGACATTTTTAAACGCCCATATTTTTAAAGTGATCATGTGAAGTTATCGGGCTTATCAGTAGCTGCCGTTGTTACCCCGCCCCTTTAGTTTCTAAAACCGGTTTAGTCGGTGTGCACCTGCGCAGGTAGTTACAAGCGGTCAAACATCAAACAGGTAAATATGACCCAACCTTACATTCCATGTAACCTTTTTATACCAATTACGTTTAAACATTTATTTGATTTGAATATATATTTTACATGTTATTTTGGATATTTTAGTTTAACTTGCATAATGGACCGAGAAGAACGTGACAGACAGCTAATTTTAGCGCTAATACTGATTTTCCACCATACAGACCGGGTGAATTAGTATCAAAACATCGCAAGTAGGTTTTTCAGTCTGACGGTTTAGTAGCGGTAGTGATAGAGCTTAGGTTTCAGTGTGGATGAGTGTGTGTGTGAAAAGTATGAGAGTTTGTTTGCTCTATGAAAGGGTGGACGTTACACCATCAACCTCAATCGACGGGCTACGTCTTTCCATCTGATTGGTTTTACAGTAATGCCCAGCAAATAATATGTTTGGTGTTTTTAGAAGTCGTCTTTGTTATTAATTACTTTTCAACAAACAGTTACGATTAAAAGACAAAACATATTATTTGGAAACGACCGCATGAAGAAGGTCCTAAGAATCATTTCAGTGCATGTGTGTTTTGGATTGTTTTAAACAATAAGCTTACTTAAGAAAAAAAAGAACTCATTATTTAATAAATAAAATTATGAGTGGCAACAAATTCAGTAAGTATACAATTGTATCGCGAGTACCTATAACATTTGGCGTATTTTGTGTATGGATGTACAGGCGTTTTTGCATAGGTTTATTGGCAGGCGCGAGTGTGGTATTGATATGGTGCATAGAAACGGGAAAATAATAAATGAAAACAAAATAGCTCTGAACGATATTTTTTAATACGCTTTGAATGACCATCATAATTAGGTATCTACATCAATAATCTGAATCATACATAATGAAGAAAATTGCAATATTTAAAACGTCCATTATATTAGTATTTTAATTGTCATACAGAATAAATGAATTAACTTAATAAAAAATGAATAATTTACGTGGCTAACGAAATTTCTTCATGTCTTGTGTAACTGGGATTGAAGCACATCAGCACAAGTTGAACTTCCAGCAATCGATTTTCGCCATTGTCCTGAAAAAGACCAAATTACTCTTTAAAAATATAAAAAGTCGTACCGAATATTGTCATAAAGGTAGTTAAATAGTGAGTGGGGACTTACCGTCATTCGGATCGGCGCAACTGAATGAGAGGTGTGAGGCTCGGCCGCAGCCAGGCTGCCGTGGAGAGGGAGGAGTTCAACCAAGGTAACAGTGGAACTCCTCCCGATCGATGTCGCCCAATGTCGACA